>OZ010601.1:30962441-30993929 GCA_963932145.1 Acanthosepion lycidas
TGTATAGAAAGTGCTTTAATCGCTAGGTTATCCACTGTAAATTTACGGATAAGTTCTTACAACATTTCAGCTTTCTTCGCAGATCTCACCTTGTGCCCATCCAACCAAAGTAGAATCATTTCTATTTTCGCTTCAAATGCTACTAACTGAATGGTTTGCTACCATGCAAGTTGCATGGCGGGTCTTATCTGTAAAGTTTACACCTGGCGGAACCAAGGATTATAGTTCGCCCGAGCATTTTCCATGGGAATAGCGATAAAGCAGTGAGAATCTCGCCATATAACGCCCGCGAGAGAGAATTTGGAGGAGGAAAATAATTTGTTACGTACAAAGACACGGAGACGCTTTTTAAATCCATCAACACTGAAAAGTGAGAAGCTCCTGCCTGTATATGACAATATTACTCCATTTTCGGTCTGATCTGGCTTTTGTAAAAGTAAAGGATAGCAGAGGGTGTCAGGTACTTGTTGGAGCAGAACAGGAAGCCGTCCATTTTAATTTCTTAAAATAATGATTGTTACTTTATTTAACTGCTTCCGCAGCGTAGACGTATGTATACGATTTTACCTAAAGTATCCTTTTTTAGACACGGACGAATAAACACGTTCACAATATAACGTAAATATTAAAAAAAAAACAGCTATAAACATGTTTATACGTTTATCTTGATCCTTTTTATACCCTTATGATCTTGAAATGAGTTCATTTATCAACTGATGCATCGAGTATAGGTGTTAGCCATCGCTTGGGTGTTTCAAGGAGCCTCAGTTTTTTTTTTTTGTTGTTTTTTTTAGTTACTGTATTAAAAACAAACAAAAAAAAGTCTAAAAATCAGCTGTTTTTCCAAAAATAATTTGTGGGGAAGCCGTTAAACCCTTCGTCGTCTTCTTTTCATTCACGACTTTTTTCTTGATTATTTGAATTTAATTTCAACCTTTTCCCTTAGCGCAACACTTGCGAAGTTATACTTATGTTGGTGAAAGAAAATTTATTTGTAGACGGATACAATTGATTATCAGTTCTACCACACACCATACCCTGCTAAGAGACACGAAATCAGCCCTATAACTGGAAACAGAGTGGATATTTATCATTGTAAAATACAAGCCTAAAATTGGGATGGAGAAGGACTAGTCTTCTCTGTCCTATGTAGTAAACTAACAGCCAGACAAAAAAACTACATCTATTTAGAAAAGGCTTCATAACAATTGAGACATTATTCTAGAAACAAAACGCCTGTATACGGTTAGAAAAATAAGTTTGTCAAGAACACAAAAATAGAAAGAGGACATAACACAAGGACGTGCCGTCTCATCGGATTTATTTAAACTGTACAGTGGCTATCCGAAAAGAGCTGGAGGTCCCTATCGGGATTTATTATCAATGGGCGCAATTTGAACAAGTTGCGCAGATAACACTGTGTTGACGGCAGACACAGCAGGAAAACCAAAGAAACTCCGAGACAACGTAGTAAAGGAAGGTGAGAAGAAAGGACTAAGCACCAAAGAAGACAGAATCTATGCTTGTCAGCCAGAGAAGATACAAGGTTAGGAATTACGAAGGCGCATTGGAATAGCAAAAGACGCATTCCAAAAACTAAGTAAAGTATTAAGAAACATAAAAATCTCGTTGTAGACAGAGAAAATAGTGCTGTAATGTATCAGCCCTCCTATATGGCAGTGAATGCTGGACAATTTCCTCACATATGAAAACGAGACTTGTGGCAACAGAAACAAGGAAAAGGGTGCTGAACTGCTATGTAATATCAATCCTCCTATATGGCAGTGAATGCTGGACAATTTCCTCACATATGAAGAGGAGATTTGTGGCAACAGAAACAAAGAAAAGAGTGCTGAACTGCTGTGTAATATCAATCCTCCTATATGGCAGTGAATGCTGGACAATTTCCTCACATATGAAAACGAGACTTGTGGTAACTGAAACAAAGGAAAGAGTGTTGGACTGCTATATATTTTCAGTCTTTATATATGGTAGTTAATACTGACCAATGAGCACGTAGCCGAGTGGTTATCACGTTCGCATTCTGACGATGAGACCCGGGTTCGAAAACTATACCACGGGTTGACCCAGGCCTTGTGAGTGAAATTGGGTAGACGGAACCCGAAAACCATACCACGGGTTGACCCAGGCCTTGTGAGTGAAATTGGGTAGACGGAACCCTTTCCGTCGATAGCTCTGCATGCATGAAGTCACAAGGCATTGAGCGCTTGAGTTTGTTGGCCTTGTTCAAATTGTAGATCACGCTAAATGACACGCTCTTTCTGAGAAGGTCTGGTCAGCATAGTTGCAGTATAAATGCGCCTGAGTAAGCGTCTGCAATAGGTATTGGCTAGCTGCCTTAGTAGACGGGTATCCTCGAATACAAGTGGCCAGCTATACATATATAGAATTCTGGACAATTTTCTCCGAGATGATGAGATGTGAGAGCTAATGCGTTGCTATAGAATGATGCTGAGAATACCTTTGACGGGGAATATAATAAAGCAAGGGGAAAATGGGAAAAAATGGTAATTATAATCAAAATAAAGAAAAGAAACTCTTGAAAATTTTAGGGCACATATTGAGGAAAGAAGAAATTTAACACTTTTAGATTATATTAAAAGCAAGAGAGAGGGGGAAAACAGCTAATAATATACAGAACAAGGGGGGCAGAACAAGGAATGGGAAAGATATTTAAAAGACACACATTGCCAAGCGTTACTTAGGATAGGAATCAATGGAATGCCTGCATTGTCCACTTCCGGGAAGGTCACGTACATAAAAATGTTATTTACACAATGCCAGGTTACCTTGCAAGCAATTAATAATTGAGTCGACGTCTACGCTTCTGTATTCCTGACATAATAATTGCTATGAATTAATCATCTTTGCTTTTATCTTTTTACAACTGTTGCCTTTGAATGTTGCTGATCTAAAACTGCCTTTGACAGGCCTAAAAGGTCAACAATTCACATTGAAAAGGTTAGGTTCGTACCAGGGCTTGACTCGATGTTAAGCATTTGTCCAAAGATAAGAGATCTAAGAGAGAAGGAGAGAAAAAGAGAGTGAAAAGGTGAAATAGAGCACAAAGGTGAAAGGTGAAAGGTGAAAGGTGAAGAAAGAATAAAAGTCAACCTTAACCTAGCATCTCAACCAATTGTCTTCAAACCTGCTAATTTCTATATTGATTAAGCTTAGGGAAATGAAAGTTCCCAATGAGGATAAAATTCACGACAATGAGCCTAACTTCATATCGTCAATTTCACGGCTACATGCCATCATAGATTTTAGATTTTTGTTTTAGGGTTTTTAGGAGAAATAAATAAAAAAGACAAAATTTATTAAGAACTACAAAGGACAGGAAATTGTGGAGAGCCATGATCGCCTACATCCAGAAGGAACATGACACATAAAGAAGAAAAATGAGTTTGAATAAATGGATGGTAGAACATGGTTTAGGAGAAATATGAAAAAGACAAAATTTATTAAGAGCTACAAAAGACAGGAAATTGTGGAGAGCCATGATCGCCTACATCCAGAAGGAACATGACACATAAAGAAGAAAAATGAGTTTGAATAAATGGATGGTAGGAAAGGGTTTAAGAGAAATAACAAAAAAACAAAATATTTTTAGAGAGTCAAAGGACAGGAAATTGTGGAGAGCCATGATCGCTTACATCCAGAAGGAACATGACACATAAAAAAGACGAATGAGCTTGAGTAAATGGATGGTGGAACAGGGTTTAGGAGAAATAACAAAAAGATATATTTTGATCTACAAAGCGCAGGAAATTGTGGAGAGCCATGATCGTGAGTGGACACGGCACATCAAGAAAGAGAAGAAAATAATTAACATTAATATAATTCTTTTTTCGTACACTTTTTTGTCCTCGATTTTCTGTGTGAGGAGCGAAGTACCAATCAAACCGGTCATCTTTTTTAATTGTTATATCCCAATAAGATCATTTCATATATCTGATTTTGTGGCCGAGTGGTTAGGACGTTTGGTTTCTGAACATGAGATCTGATTTCGAATCTTACCAGGGGCAGACTGAAGGCAAGAGGGATAAAGGAAGACAACGTATAACCTACTGAGCGGGCTTGAGTAAATGGTTGGTGAAACAAGATTTAAGAAAGATAGCAAAAAGATAAAAAAAAATTATTAAGAGCAACAAAAGGGCAGGAAATTGTGGAGAGCCATGATCATCAACGTCCTGAAGGGACACGGCACCTAGAAGAAGAAGTTGATCATAAATGATAACATCGGGTATATTGATTCTTCGCCGAAGAAAAAGACTCCTCCTCATTAGCAAAATTTCGTAGCTCCATTTTGAAAATTGAATACACAGCGGAAAACCTGGATTTTATTTATTTATTTATTTATTAAATGCCAGAAGCTTTTGAATCATCGTGACAGGATGTGGTTGTAGAAAACGCCGAGCTTTCGGCGGAAATGCTAACTTTCTTCAAGGGTTATTTTTTGTTTTACATGTCGAGTATCCTTTATTAGAAATTCCAAAATCCGAAAGTTACTAACATGATTTGCCAGAAATGGAAAATTTCAGAAAACACGGCGACGTAGCCTACATTGGCAACATATTTTTGAAATCGATCGTCACAGCAACATCTTCATTTGCGAATTACTTACCAGGTGTTTTCTAGCCAGTAAAGATGGTATTCAAAATGTGAAAAACTCCTGCATTTATATATTTTTATAAGTAATCATGTCTATTTGCATACGTACAGAAAGTACAAATCATTTTTACGTGAAATCTTGATTTCACCACTTAAAAATCCGTTTGAGCATTACACTCCTAGCGTCATTACCTGTATATTTATGTGAGCAAAGTTGATTAAATTTTATATAAAACTACCTTCAGGATATATGTATAAGCTGTGTCATGAAATGCAAAGAGATATCGTGTTTATGCTCGGGTCCAATCCACATTTTATAGATGCTTATATACTAATGAAATAGCCTGCATTCCAGAATCTGAAAACCGAAATATTTCCCGTTCCAAGGATTTCGGATAATTGATTCTCTACCTGTACTAGTATAATGAATGGTGTGTAAATGCTATTCTAGACGGTACAAAATTTACTAAACCTAGACATATTCTTAATTTCCAAATAATTACCCGGTTCAGGCATGGAATCATAACAACGTCAATACATAACATGTGATACGTAACTCACGCTACAAAAAAAGGCGTTTAAAAATGGTGGAAGTTCTTATTTAAAAAAAACACAAAAAACAAAAACAAGAAACCAACTGTTAATAACATGAATTATGAACCCAGCCGTAATGTACTGGTCGACCTTGTGTTATATTGTCCTTGAAGGGTGGAGAGATGCGATTAACCTTCTGGAACCAGTTCTTGTATCCGCTTTCTGAATTTACACCAAAAGAATTTCGCTATCGGGCTGAATTTGACTCAATTTTCTGACCGCTTTAAACGATTTAATACTCGTATAGTGTAATCATATTTCGACTCAAAGTTCAAATGCTTCATTTTTATTGTTCACATTCTTTTTCATTTATTTTTCTCTTTTTTTCTGTTTCCTTTATAGTTCTATTTTTTTTTCATTTCTTTTCCTGTTTTACTTTTGAATTCTATTCTTTTTCATTTCTACTTTTTTTTCTGTTTCATTTTTACTTCAATCTCTTTTTCATATCTTTTTTAAAGAAAATTAACTAAATATCTTTTTTGAAGAAATTAAACTAAAAAATGAAACAGGAAATTTTTTTTTTCATTTCTTTTTCTTTTTACCTATTTCGTTTTTTATTTCAGCCTCTTTTTCATTTCTTTTTCATTTTTTCCTCGTTTTTTATTTCACCCTCTTTTTCATTTCTTTTTCTTTTTTCCTGTTTCGTTTTTTATTTCAGCCTCTTTTACATTTCCTTTTCTATTTTCCTATTTCGTTTTTTATTTCAGCCTCTTTTTCATTTCTTTTTCTTTTTTCCTATTTCGTTTTTTTTATTTGAGCCTCTTTTTCACATCCTTTTCTTTTTTCCTGTTTCGTTTTTTATTTCAGCCTCTTTTTCATTTCTTTTTTCCTATTTCGTTTTTTTTATTTCAGCCTCTTTTTCATTTCTTTTTCTTTTTTTCCTGTTTCGTTTTTAATTTCAGCCTCTTTTTCATTCCTTTTTCTTTTTTCCTGTTTCGTTTTTAATTTCAGCCTCTTTTTCATTTCTTTTTCTTTTTTCCTGTTTCGTTTTTAATTTCAGCCTCTTTTTCATTCCTTTTTCTTTTTTCCTTTTTCGTTTTTTATTTCAACCTCTTTTTCATTTCTTTTTCTTTTTTCCTGTTTCCTTTTTCATTTCAACCTCTGTTTCATTTCTTTTTTGTTCCTGTTTCCTTTTTTACTTCAATTTCTTTTTCATTTCTTTTCCTTTTTTCTGTTTCCTTTTTTACTTAAACTTCTTTTTCATTTCTTTTTTTGTTCTTGTTTTGTTTTTTACTTCAATTTCTTTTTCATTATTTACATTATTAGAACTGTTGTCCTCATCTTTGTTGCCATATTTATCACAACGTTCCAGCCGTTGTACGCTCCGGCCTTCTTCAGATGGTTGGAATGTTGAACTGAGCTCATATTGCAATTTTCGTTGTTATTATTTCTTTTCTCTGACACTCCTTATTCCTGGTTCCCATATTGTATTTATTTCTATGCTTGGTCGGCTCAGAAGATTTTTGTGGCCTAACATATGTGCTGATGCCTTAAGTTTACGAATTTTCCAATGATGTTCGTTATCTATGATCTCAACCTGATCCCACAGAGGGCGGTGATCTCCCTTTACTCTCCATATGCCACGCCTGATTTCTCCACTTCCCCTCGTGTTACAGCTGTCTGATGTTCTTGAATCCTTACCTTAAGGGGGCGGCCTGTATCCCTTTTATATTTCTTTCTGCAGCTGCACGGGATGGCGTACACACTGTCTTTAGTCATGTTCTCCTCTATGAGGGGGATCTTACTCGGGAGAGATATCTGCTAAGTGTCGTCCAGCTTTTGAAGTGTTGTTGTCCTCATCCTGAATCCGCCTATCTCAGTTTATTGATAAATATGGCAACAAAGACGCGGACAATAGTCCGAATAATGTAAATAGTGTACATAATACCTCATCTCAGAAATAAAAACAAATTTCTTTTTCATTTCCTTTTTTTTTTTTTTGTTCCTGTTTCATTTTTAGTTCAAGTTCTTTTTTATTTCGTTTTTCATTTTTCCTGTTCCGTTTTTTACTTCAATTTCTTTTTCATTTCGTTTTTTGTTCCTGTTCCGTTTTTTACTTAAATTCCTCTTTCATTTCTTTTTCTTTTTTCTTGTTTGATTTTTGTTTTGTTTTTTAGTTGTTTTTTTTTTTACTTCAGTCTCTTTTTCATTTCTTTTTTATTCTGTTTTAATTTTTAGTTCAATTTCTTTTTCTTTTTTCCTGTTTCAATTCTGTAGTTTACACACTTTTTTTGTTTTTGTTGACTTTTAATATTTGTTCATTTTCATCAGGGCCGCCATCCGAATAATTTCAGTAGACGGCGGCGCTGCTTTTATCTCCAAGTAAGCTTTTATGCTACAAGTAAGAATCTGCACACGGAAATTAGTTCAAAAAAAATTTTTCACGCGGTTGAAGGGGAAATTAGTTTTTTAATGTTAACAGGCCTCTTAAGCTCCAACCCCTGTCGATGAGCCTGGTTTCAAGAATGTATCTTTGTATTTCTTCATGAAAATCGTAATCAAAACCCCGACTCGTGTAATGTATAGTGGGTCAAGGTTTTTTTGTGTGAGGGGGCATGATTATTGTGAAACGTAACGAAAACAGCGACACCATTTTAAAAGACTAAATCCTCGGAATGTTACGTCCAAAATTCGTCTTTTCTTCTTTCTTTCATTCATTGTCATTTCTTTCTTCTCTGACTCTTTGCTGTTTTTAAATATACACACTTTTTTTGTCTTCTTTCTTTGGTTACATCTTCGCTTTTTGTAAACAACTCAACTTTCGTTCTGTTCTTCTCGATAATGCTGACCTATGTTATATTAAAGTCAATATTTTTCTTAATACTGTCTTATATTGAAATCAATATTTTGTTAATACTGGCGTATATCATATTGAAGTCAATATTTTGTTAATACTGACTTATCGTATTGAAATCTATATTTTTATTAATACGGACTTATATCGTATTGAAATCAATATTAATATTGATGTCAATATTTTTGTTAATACTAACGTATATCATATTGAAATCAATATTTTGTTAATACTGACTTATATCGTATTGAAATCGATACTTTTATTGATACGGACGTATATCGTATTGAAGTCAATATTAATATTGATGTCAATATTTTTGTTAATACTAACGTATATCATATTGAAGTCAATATTTTGTTAATACTGACTTATATCGTATTGAAGTCAATATATTTGTTCATACTGACTTATATTGTATTGAAATCGATATTTTTATTAATACTGACTTATATCGTATTGAAGTCAATATTTTTTATTAATACTGACTTATATCGTATTCAAGTCAATATATTTGTTACTGACGTGTATAATATTGAAGTAATGTTTTCTTAATACTGACTTATATCGAATTTAAATCAATATTTTTGTTAATACGGATTTATCATATTGAAGTTAATATTTTGTTAATATTGATGTTTATTATATTGAGGTCAATATTTTTATTAATATTGATGTTTCTTATATTAAAGTCAAAATTTTTATTAATATTGATGATTATTATATTGAAGTCAATATTTTTATTAATATTGATGTTTATTATATTGAAGTCAATATTTTTATTAATGTTGATGTTTATCATATTGAAGTCAATATTTTTATTAATATTGATGATTATTATATTGAAGTCAATATTTTTATTAATGTTGATGTTTATCATATTGAAGTCAATATTTTTATTAATGTTGATGTTTATCATATTGAAGTCAATATTTTTATTAATATTGATGATTATTATATTGAAGTCAATATTTTTATTAATGTTGATGTTTATCATATTGAAGTCAATATTTTTATTAATATTGATTATATCGGATTGAAACATAGAAAAAAGAACTGAACCAAACCACAGCATCTACATCATTTGAGAATTTTCAAAAACAGTAACCATTAAAATGAACAGAAGGCTTACGGCCACATTAGGTAGAATTACCGGAGGGGAGAAAGAGAATAAGGAAAGAGGGTGACGACCCAGATCTTCGGTTGCTAGAGGATACCGACTACTTCTTATGGTCCGGTCCCTTGTACCACGGTGATAGTCCAAGGTAGAACCAATAAAGAAGAACTCGAACACAGGTATGGAATAACACAGATATATTACAAACAGGAATATATACAGAGAAGTAGAAGTGTTAGTATGAACAATCAGGTTTGGTAGAGAGAACAATGTAGTCTCGACCAGTATCACTATTCCAATGTCTTGCAGTAATTGTCTGAACGCAACTCTGTTTCGGACTGCCTCTGACTCGACTCTTGACTCGACTTGAACTCCTGACTGGCGATATTCAGTCACCCCCGCCCTACTGGGGCATCATGTGACACAAGGTCGGTTATTTATTGTGGGTTCTTCGAGCCCATGGGCTCGGCCCAAGAATATGCCCATTGACCCCGTATAAACGGGCTCAGGGCCGGTTTACCTCCCCAAACGAGACTCCGCCCCTCGGCGTAGCCTCGTTCGGGTTCCTCTCCGCCCGAAGGCAGAGTTCAACCGAACAGTCAGTTCAGAAGTGAACGACAGACTCCTGAGGCGCTGTATTTTTTAAGTATGGAATAGTCCATTATTATTATTATGGGTAAGATTCCATAACACTACTACGACTACAGTTCCTTGTCTGTGATTTTGTAGCGCCAGTCCACGAGGTTCGAAGGAGGATTGACGTCCACAAAACTTACTGACTTCATTCGCTCGAAGTCATTTTAATGATTGATCTGAGAAAGCGGTTGTATAAATCTGAGAGTTTAGATATTTTCGAAAGGGTTTGGCGCCATGCATGACATCCACATGAAAGTCATGAACTCAAAAGGCTATTTCAGAACATGACTAGATTTCTAAAGGTTAATGTTTTGGTTTTGTAGTAATTGTCAAAGTAGAACGAAACTAACCCTAGCGCAGCCTATTCAATGTTCAGTTTCCTCATCACTCGTACTAAATTTGTTGTAACAGATCAATACACTGAGTTATTTGCAGTGTTTGTTATTTACTTTCAATTAAAATAAAAGTCGGGAATTACAGCCATATCAATTTGAAAGGTCAATTCTCGTCCAAATAATAAACTTTGCAAATACCTCACTTACAACAAATTTAGTACAGGTGATGAAGAAACTGAATATAAAATAGAGTGGTGTTGATATTTCTTCAATTTACAATTAAGCTGGCTAAACGTAGCCGTAAATTCTATGGTAATAGTTTCTTCTCTTGCTTTTGGAAGCCTTATTAAATTAATTTAATTTTATTAAACATTGACTTAATTCTTTAAGTCCTTAATTCGGCATAAGCTATGTTTGTATATTACTGTGACAGACTTTCTAAAAAAAAATAGATAAAAACACATTTTAAATGATTTAAAAGCCTTCTTTGAAATTAAATGTCGGTTCTATTTGGATGATAATGGCCTAAAGCTAATCCGAATTAAAAGAAAAATTAATTTCTGTATGTAAATAAAATCTTTAGGCATCACTGGCACGTTTTATCATCACTCAACGACTCATCGAACCGCCATTGTTTACGAAAAATGTAAACAACAAATTTAAAATTCTCTTTAAAATCCAATTTTTCCTCGAGATCTGTTTCGAAGTCTGTTAGTAAATTTAAGACGGATTTTCTAAAATTAATTCTTACATTTTACTTAGAACAGAATAAAAATAACGTATTATTGACACACGTACAGCTAGTTATTATTATTATTACTATTATTATTATTATTATTTGTGTATGTTATGTTTCCTGCTTTGTATCCTGTAGAGTCGGATTCAAACTATGGTTCTTAGGACCTATAGGAGAATTATCATTTAATTGGTAGCATTTTTCTTAGTATATGGTATGTTCCTAGTCGGGCGATTTTCTGGGTAACTTCTATGTTGATGTTACCTGAGACACTTTTAGTACAATTTTTCATTTCTTTTTCTTAAGAGGCCCAGTACTCCGATTACTATTGGTATAGTCTCAGTCTTCATTGCCCACATCCTGTTAATCTCGATCTCCAGGTCCTTGTATTTTGAAAAGTTAAGCATCGTCGAGCCTTGTCAGTACCTAGATGGGTGACTGCTTGGGATTACCAGGTGCTGTAAGCTTGAATGTATGAGTGTATTGGATAACGGCTCAGAATGAGAAATCCGAAAGCCACCGAGTTCGAATTCCAGTCGGGTTTGTTATATTCGCTTACGGGCAAATATCCCTAGGAAATGTATGAACCCGCCTCTTCTTTTCAGCTATAAGTTAAGCAGTAGGCATTGTATCAGAAAATCATCATTATTTCCAAAAGAATCAAAAACTATGTTCTGGTTTTAAATAACCTGCTGTAGGTTGATAAACCCTAAAATAAAATAAAAAAATCAATCAATTTAGTTCTAGACGCTATGTCCCTTCAGTACGTAAGCAATAATACTCTCTACACCTTCCTATTCCGTGTTGCTGTAAGCAACGCTTGACTCTTACTCATTTTTGTATAGCCCGGTTCTCACTCCTCCCCGCTTTTTGAACAGGACTAGAGCTTTACCTCTTGTTCCATTCTAAAGTTTCCCAGTAGCCCCTCGCGGCTTAATGGCATTATTGTCTTACTTGGAGTGAACTGATTAAACAAAAATATTAGGTAAATAAAGATATGTTTCATTAGAAGCCATCGACGTGCACACACGCATATAGATTTACGATTCAGAAAGATCCTTTCCTTTAAGAAGGGCAAATGCAACATTAGTAGAATTTTAAATGAAGCGCATGTTTCCAAGCACAGTTAGAGCAGAAAGGGTTAAGCATATTAATAATGACCCTTGTGTATATCTTGTGCAGTGACTAATTTGTGTTTCTGGTTGCTTGGCCTTAATTAAGGAACTCTGTGAATGCACACTTCAAGAGGACTTGTGTTTGGCATCGATTCTCATCAGCAAACGGTGCCTGTCCTTGGCTAGGTCACTCTGCCCTCTTGCCGAACAAATAAATGGTTGATAAAGACATATCACTCAGATTGAAAAGACCGATCACTTGATGATTGATAGAGTTTTCGAAACTAATTGGAATGGTTCACAAATACGAGAGAAAATATACGGCCGACATCAGGACGAAGGAAGTTTAATCAAAATTATTCGTTACATTGATTTTCATTAATTCCATAGAAGAAAAAAAAAAAACACTTTTGGCAATTTTTAACCTTCGTGCCTGAAAAAAAAAAAAAAAAAAAATGGCGTGTCAAAAGGACGGATTTTCCCTGGACACCGCTATTATTTTAACTAACTTCACTCCCTCGGCAATGTTTATTGTTTTAAAAAGTGATGATTAGAATTGACTTAAAACCTAAACATATGAAAGTAAATTCATACCTTTTTTTTGGTTCTTGAGAATTGACAACAAAAAATAAACACTACTTATTTATTTGACTGTTTATTTATACTATTTTTTTATTATTTATTGGAATATTTGGCGGAACATTAGCTAATAGCCATAATAGTTTTAGTGATACAAGTTTCATTAATTAATCCATAGATGGGAGGTGAGAAGAGGTGGTTTGCCCGTAAGTAAATATAACGAGCCAAACGGGAATTGGAACATGGTTTTCCGATTAACGATTCCGAGCCCTTATAGATTACACCATCCACACATCCAAGCTTACAGTGCGTGGTATACCCAATCTAGGTACCAGATTTGACGTTGCTTAGCTTTGGTGATCGTAAGGGAACCGGTGTTTGAACGAGATGTGACCGTCAGCCAGAAAAAAAAATAGATAAATAGAGATAAGTGTATATTCAGAATTTAGTAAACATGGATAAAATGTGCCTACAATAAGACGTAGTCTCAAAAGGACGCTTTTTCCCATGACACCGCTTTTATTTTTAACTACCTTCACTCCCTCGGCAATGTTTATTGTTTTAAAAAGCGATGATTAGAATTGGAATAAAACCTAAAGATATCAAAGTGAATTTATACATTTTCTTTGTTCTTGAGAACTGGCAACAAAAATAATAAACACTATTTATTTATTAGATTGTTTATTTACACTATTTATATTATTTATTTGAATAGTTTACTAATTGCCAACTCGATTCGAACTTTATAATATAGCAATTAATAAGGATTTCGTTATGGTTGATTCACATCCAGATTGCGATGGATAAATTATCATTTAAATTACACAAAAATAAAGACAACACTGACATCACATTTTAACAAATATATTTACCAGAATTACCCAAGGATATCTTGATATACTAAAGAGTAAACTTATTCAATAAAATCGCTGTTGGCTTCAACCACGGTCTCCAGACGTCTTGGGAATCTCCAGAAACTGAAACTCTTCCAGGCTGCCTCCTTGTTTAAGTTGGTGAATGCTGCCATAATCCTTGCCTTCAGTTCATCTTTCGTGTTACAACGAATTTTGTTGACCTCTCGTTCAATTGCACCCCACACGTAATAACGGGTTGCAGTCTGGGGTGTTAGGTGGCTAGATGTAAGGGATGTTGTGGTCGCAGAAATTGTCTGACATCCATGACTGAGTTCTCCTGCTTGCGTCGTACGGTGCAGAGTCCTGTTGCTATACAGAGGCTCTTCCAACAGCCACCCTCTTGACCCAAGGCAGCACTACCTCCACAAGGCACTTGATGTAGGCCTCCGTGATGAGTCTAAGGCCCTCACCCACAAGTTTTGGATTCCTTTTCTTATCAGAACAATCAGAGTTTTCTGAGCTGCCGTACAATTAGACTTATCCAACTTTTTCCTAATCATCTGCACTGTCCTCAGATTGACACCCAAACACCCTAAAATGTTCGTATTGGAACTTTCGGCACGAATGCCAAGAGGTACAGTTTGCTGTTTCCAAATTTCTGGCGGAGTGAATTGCTTTATTGTGCTCTTTTTCTCCCATATTCTACCCAGCTGACCCTATTATACTGTGCAGTCGATAAAATCAAAAACAAACAACGCGCATGCGCGAAATTAAAAATATAAAATGGCGACAATGTATCCATCGCACGCAGTATTTTAATTAATTAGTAAATGTTTCTAAATTTATGAATAGTAAATGATAAATATTGCATTGCATTTTGTCTCAATTCTCATTAATATTTTTGGGATGTTATAAATATAAAATTATAATTTAAATAAACAATCTAATCAATAAACAGTGTTTTCATATTTTTTTAGTAAATTATCAAGAACAAAAAAAATGTATAAATTCACTTTCAACATATGATTAGATTATATAACATTTCTACTCATCACTTTTTTAAAACAATATAAACTTTGCCGAGTAGTGAAGGTAGTTAAAATAATAGCAGTGTCAAAGGAAAAACCGTTCTTTGGACACTGCTTTTTTGCATCTACGAAGATCCAAGTTTGTCAGATTTTTAAAGAATTTATGTGTGTAGAAAGAAAGAAAGAAAGAAAGAAAGAAAGAAAGAAAGAAAGAAAGAAAGAAAGAAAGACCAACTTCATCATACCAATTCCTAAAAAGACTTGGAACTCACCATGTAGAAACCTTTATTATGCCAAGTTCATTGTACAGAATATTCACAATTCTCTCACGGGATACGCTAATAGCATTTCATTTGATTCCTGCAAAATGTCCACAACTTGGGTAATCTCCAAGACTCTCCCTCCTCATCCTCCTAAATTCAGCTGCCCACTTCTGCTCTGTTGATAAAGTTAGAGCATCATACCCTAATGTAGCGACATAGTCAGCATGAATGTCCTTGTGAGTTAAACCCTTGACGATACTGCAATGTCAAATTTTGACCATTTTCAAGAGAAGTCGCTACTAGCCATATTTAATGTCTTCTTTGAACAGGCAGATGTCAGTTTACATGGAAAGAAACAATGCAGTTATTATTAAGAATTGAAATTAACGCGTGCAAGTTTTCACAGCTCTAGCATCACGCTTTCATAGTCAGCCTATGAGCATTTCATCCCACCCTTGTGCCTGTGAAGAAACAATGCAGTTATTAATAAGAAAGGTGGAAATTAACGCGTCCAGGTTTCACAGCTCTAGCATCACGCCTTCATAGTCAGCCTATGAGCATTTCAGCCCACCCTCGTAACATTGAAAGAAAGAAACAATGCAGTTATTACTAGAAAGAGTTGAAATTAAAGTATGCAATTTTTCATAGCACGAGAATCTTTCTTCATTGTCAGCCTATGAAGTGTTCAGCCATCCTCATAGGATCAGAAAGAGACGGTTGAAATATCTCGGAGATATAATGAGGAAAGAATGCTCGGAGCATTTGATACTCACTGGACATATTGAAGGCAATATGGGCTGAGGGCTGCACTGAGTAACCTACCTTGCGAGCTTTTTTCAAATGGATGGCAGGACACAAACTATAAGAGGACAAGTTTTGCTTTGTGCTTGAAATACAGGAAGACGCAGCGTGCCATCGTCGTACACATCATCAAGTTACACGGCACATAAAAGAAAAAGTAGCAAAGTTAAGTTCAATTTCGAATGTCAGGGTACGCTGATAACTTTACCATTTTTCGTGTCCTGTTGTAATGGCAGAAGCCAATTGAATTGTGCTGATAAAGTTTATGATGGTTTTACGAGGTTAAGAGTTTTTGTAGCTTCCTTTCCGTGTCTGCTATCAACACTGAGTTATCTGTATATGTCTGGTTATTAAGGTTCTGCGCGCCAAAAATAAATCCTCGGACGACTGCTGCTAAGAAAATCCGTTCTCTATGTCAGGCGAGACAATTTTTCTATCCAGAATCTATCATAAATGTCTACGTCTACCATTCATCCATGCTTAAAATATTGCTGCCACATATGGTCCGGTGCCCCTGCTATTTACCTTGAGCTCCTTGATAAGATCCCAAGAAGAACCCACAATATTATTGGTCCTGATCTGGCGGCTCGGCTTCAGTCATTTTCACACCGCCGTAAGGTTGCTGCCCTGTGCTTTTCCATAAATACTTTCATGATAATTGTTCCGGTGAGCTCTTCGCTATAATAATTCCCCATCCATATCCTCCCTCGTTAAGTAGTCAGTGTGATGTCAATTCGCTGGTGGATGCGGGGCGTCTTTCTTTCTGGGTGTGATTTTCGTATTTGATTTTGTGTCTGTATGAGTGAGTGCTTAAGTGAATGCTTGGGATGAATGAATGTTTTGTATTATTAAAGTCCTGATTTCGTTCAGTGAACTGATGTTTCTGCCACATTTTCCTCTTCTCCATTCCCCATTTTGGCAATGTGCCACATTTCTGTACATAGCAGAATAAATATCGCTCTTCGCCATGACACCTAGACTGTATGAATTTAAGCGCAGTACGAGACTGGCCTCGAGATCTCATCGATTTAAAATTGAGCTGGTCAGATGTGGCCGTTCAATGTTAACAGCTTCTTTTCACGCATTTGTTACTTTCGGCTGCATGCTTTCCAGTCAACTTTAATCTGCCAAAATTTTAATGCAATGTCAATCGCTATTTACTGTCTTCCTGATTACTCTTTTTGTTCCCGACTATTAGTAATGTCTCTGTCTTGGTCTTCTATACGCATTAACCACTTCCGTCTTAATGACTTTACTGACTTTAATATCTATAAGTCTATCATTCACCCATGCTTAGAATATTGCTGCCACATATGGTCTGGTACCCCTACAATTTTTCTTGACCTCCTTGATAAAATGCAAAAGGAAATCAGCTATACTATTGGTCCCGATCTGGCAGTTCGGCTACAATCACTTTCCCACAGCCGTAAGATTGCTTCTCTATGTTTTTTTCCATAAATACTTTTATGGTAATTGTTCGGGTGTGCTCTTCGCTATGGTACCTAGCCTTTTTGAATTTAAGGGTAGCACAAGATTGGTGTCGAGATCTCATCAATTTACAGTTGAGCTGGCTAGATTTCGCCGTAATTTCTATGCTAACAGTTTCTTTTCTCGCACTTCTCGCTTGAGGAACTCCCTTCTGGCTCCAATGTTTTCCAACCAACTTTAACCTGCCAAAATTTAAATGCAATATCTATCGCTAGTGGCATTACTACCTTGCTTGGGTGATACCGACTAAATAAAGAAAAGGACTTCTAATTCTCTCAGCATTGCCACGCTGGTCAAAATTTGTCTAATGCTACAAGGAAGTCATGAACAGGTACGATCCCTCACGTGTGGAAGGAACACACTGCGTTAAAGAAGGCTCTATCTTTTGACTACTGCATAAAAGCACCAACAATGATAGAAGTTTTTACGGTTTATCAACCCCTTCGCAGGTTATTTAAAGTCAGAAAACATTTTTAGATTGTACGATTTTCTTGGAGATAATAATAATTTTTATTGGTAAATGACTTACTAATTAACCCATAGCTTGGTGAAGAACAGGCGTATTCATACCTTCCCCAAGGGTATTTACGCGTAAGTGAATATAACGAACCCAACTGGAATTGAAACTCGACTCTCCGATTAAAAATTCCGTGCCATAATTGATTGCACATCCAAGCTTTCAGCACCTGAGATGAAGAAGAACCTTGAAGCAGCAGAACTGCGGTTCTACCGAAGGATGGTGAGTATATCATGCACTGATCATACGAGCAACGACAACGTTTAATAAGAGAAAATGGAAACAAAAAGGACATTATATTTAATATCAGACATTAATATCTAGGACACATAATGAGGAAAGAAGGCTTGGAAAATTTGACACTCACAGGACATATTGAATGCAAGAGTGACAGAGGAAACAGCGTACAAACTACCTAACGACCTTGTGTAGTATCTGTCTATATTTCTGAGATGAGGTATTATGTGCACTATTTACATTATTCGGACTATTGTCCTCATCTTTGTCGCCATATTTATTTTCGTTTCGGCCGTTGTACGCTCCGGCCTTCTTCAGGTGGTTGGAATGTCGAACTGAACCCTTTATTTCGCTCACTGGGGTAAACTGTTCTATTCCCACGGGCCATGTTTAATAGATGTCAGTTATCAGTTATCTCCCTTTAATTCCCCTCTCCAAGTTCTCCACTGCCTTAACCGGGTATTGAACTCACACCCTTTGCGTCCTGTCACTGGATCTAACCAACGCCTTTAACCACTGTGCCATTTTTCTAATGTATTGTAAATAGTGGCTTTGTGTAGATTGTTTGGGAGAACAAGGAGATAACATAAAGACAAAATTTACTAAGAGCTACAAATTAGAGGAAATAGTGGAGAACTATGATCGTGAACATCGATTCAAGAAGAAGTTATGTGTCAGCTGGAATTTACAGTTTCATAGAAGCAGTTATGGTAGTGATTGGATGGATATAAATAAATATTCACCATGCCATCACGACAAAGCCTTAGATTCATAGAACAGCACAAACGACAAGAAACCTGAAAATTGCTATACATCAAACCATACAGCCTAGATTTGGCGCCATCTTACTCCTGGTCGTTTCCTGAATTGTAAAAAGACATTGAAAGGTCAATATTTTTCACGTGATACCAAAGTTGAACTTACTGTGTGCAATTTGCTCAAAATAAAACATAAACCTTCTTACTTGGAATGAAACAAAACTGGATCGAACGTTTTGGGGAAAAAAACTTGTAGCAGCGATAGTGTTGGGATATAAATCTCTAGTTTTAAAGATAAATTCATTTCAACTGAATCTGATCTAAAATTAAATTTTCCTTTAAATTGGAGACATTACTTATCAATCAACCTTCGTAATTTTAAAGAGAAATAAATTTCCTTCATTTTGATATCAGTTTCACTCTTGTCTAAAACTTGTTTTATAGAACTAAATACTTTGATTGCCAATCAACCGTCATAATTTTGAAGAGATAAATCTACTTCATTTTCAAAAGTTTCATTCGTCTGCCTAGTTTAAAACGTGTTTTATACGATAGATTAATTATTAATCAATCCAAGTAATTTTTTTATATACAAGGTTCATTATTCTGTCTAGTCTCAAACTATTTCTATACGATTGAAAATCTTATTTATAAATCAACCCTTGTAATTTTCAAGAAAAATAAATTTACTTCATTATGATAGCAATTTCATTGTTATAATCTAAAATTTGTTTTATAGGATTGGAGACCAATCCATGTTGAAATTTTGAAAGGAGTAAATTTACTTTATTTCAATACCCGTTTCATATTGTTTTGTCTAAAGCATGTTTCATATATTTGGAGGCTTTACATACTGTTGTGAGACCGTAACATACCCTACAATATGGACTCTTCCAGGACTATATAAAGTATGCGATATAACACTCTAAGAGAAGAGGAGGAAAGAGAGAGAGAGAGTATTCTAATACCGTAGTATCAGCCGCGTACGACTACCAATATTGGACACTAGCACATAGTAAGCTCCGCTTACACACACACTATCTTTGTAGCCATTTTGTTTAATATATCTTTCTTACCTCTAATCTGTGTTCCGTGTTTTCCTTCCGTGGTCCCGACTTTGTGCCCACATCAGTGGCGACGAAGAATTCGAGAAACGCACTCACGTCGAAACCTCAATACCTTGCCAGTCCCACATCAATGGCGACGAAGAATTCGAGAAACGCACTCACGTCGAAACCTCAATACCTTGCCAGTCCCACATCAGTGGCGACAGAAAGATTCGAGAATTTCGTTCTCACCATATCAATAGCGACAGAGTACTCGAAAAATACACAGAAACTCTACGCGTTCCCACAGCAGTGTTGAACGAGAAATTAAACTGGTATTACTACATTAGCGATGTAAATGCAACATCCAGCGTCTACATATAAAAAAATATTCCGATACCAAACAGCAGTGACGAACTAGCGATTCGACATCTACGGAATATTAAAGTCTGTCCAAATAACATTACGAGAACGATTTCTTACACACCCACACACAGAAAAAAAACAGTTTGTTCAAACTGACAACACAAGAGCCGAAGTACTACTTACGATTCAAGTTTTCGAAAAAACACTATCTAAAAATATTTTATGTAACTGAGTTGAATCTCGTGCATAAAATTATTCTCCACTCAAATTCACTGAGGCGATTTTTCTCTTTTTTTACCTCTATATATATAAAAAAGTACATAATAAGTGTGGTAGAAATTTATACAATTACGTTAAAATTAACAGAACCACGGAATCGGAAAAAAGCTAAACACATAATTAGTTTAGTTTAACTAATTGTCAGTCCATATTTTTTTTTTTTTTGTCAAAAAAAAAATCTATCAAGATTTTTGTGTGTACCTCCCCTTGGTACACAGGTTTCAAAGCAACAAAAAATCGCTGTCATTTTTGTTTGTCTAAAAGTGGAAGATTTTCAAAAAGTAATTGTCCAAATGCTAAAAGTACATTTGGATTAGCAACAAAAATCAGAAGAAAGACAACAACAACTATTTTTGGATTTACATAAACGACAAATGGAATTCCAACAAATTACGCTTCAGAATGCTGAACTACAACAGAAACAACTTAAAGAATTACTCGTAAATGCATTAAAAGGCTCAAACTCTGAAAAAGATACAATATCCTCCCAGAGTAAAATCTACAATTCAATGGAAACCTTTGAATACGTACCAGCGAAGGGCAAAACATTCGAGGCATTTTACAGGCGCTACGAAGATATTTTCAACGTAGAACAATGGCCCAGTAAAAAAAAAGGTACGTCTACTATTGAGAAAACTGGGAACTACAGAACATAGTAGGTTCGTAGACTTCATACTACCTAAGAAAACGACTGACATGGATTTTTCAGAGACGATTAACCTCCTATCGGAACTATTCGGGCCTAACACAACCTTGTTCCACATAGGTTGGAAATGCCTGAACACAGTCAAAGACAACCAGCAAGATTTTCTAACTTTTGCAGCATCGGTAAACATGCTCTGTAATGACTTTAAACTAGCCGAACTGACTGCCGATGATTTCAAGTGGTTATTTTTCGCACAAGGTCTAGTATCAGCAGAAGACGCCGAAGTCAGACGACGGATACTGACCAAGCTTGAGAACGAACAAGGATTGACTCTCCAAAAACTGGCAGAGGAATGTCAACGAGTAATATCTGTAAAGTGTGACTCAAACACTATCGAGGAATCAGGTGTGGCTCAGATTAATAAAATCAGAAGTAAGTCTACCTCCTATTCCCCTCAAAAAGACAAAAGGCAAATCCCATGACCTAAATTCCACAGTAACCAAAACCCAAATCGGTTAAAGAAACCGCCCGGACCATGTTACCGTTGTGGTAAATGGCATTGGATGAAATTCTGTCCAGTTAAGAACAAAAAATATTGCAAAAATTGCAATAAAAGTGGGCATACTTTAACTCGGTGCTGGTACTCCAACAGAACGAGAAAACCCAAAAATAAAATTAGGCAAACTCAATCTGACAATATTGTCGATAGGAATTTAAGGCAATATGTAACTGTGGATATTTTCAATAATTCCATTAAATTCCAGCTTGACTCGGGTTCCGATCTTTCAACCATTAACTGGCGTACTTGGCGAAAATTAAACAAGCCGACCTTATTAAAAACGGATAAAACAGCAAAATCCGTAACTGGCGAAAAGATTAACATTTTAGGCTAGGTAATACTTACAGTAACACTAAATGGAGTTACCAAAAAGCTCAAAGCCTACGTATTGAAAACTTCAGATAACTTATTTGGAACAGATTGGATAGAAAAATTCAATCTTTGGGTTTGCCCAATGAGTACATTTTGTCGCAAGATACAAAGTACAACGTCCAATTTGGTAAATCTCAAAAAGGAACTCAAACAACAATTTCCCCAGGTTTTTTCTGGCGGCCTTGGGAAATGTACTAAAATGAAAGCTAAGTTCAAGGTGAAGGACGGTGCACAACCGGTATTCAAAAAGAAACGGAATGTCCCTTTCACTACTCTAGAGCAAATCAACAAAGAGTTAGATAGACTCATTCCAAAAAATACAGAAGTCTTTGAAGACTCCATCATTGCTACTCTAAGGACAAATTGTGAAATCAAAAACATGATCGCGAGTACCATAAGAGAGCTCCCAGTTACTTTGGCCGACATTAAAAGGGTGTCTCGAGAGAATGAATTCATTCAATCCTTAAAAAGCAAAATTCACAACAAAGACCCCAATGTGCCTGAAGTTTTCTCCCTCTGCGATGATGTCCTACTATACAATGACCGCGTAGTGATTCCAAACAGCCTACAAAGAAAAATCCTCAGGGATTTTCACATGGGACATCCGGGAAAGAACCGTACGAAAAGCCTCATGCACTGCTACGTTTATTGGCCAAACATGGACAAGGACATAGCAGACGTGAGAGAATCATGCAAAGGATGCGCGCTTGCAGCAAAAGCTCCAACCACGACGTGCAAACCATGGCCCAAAACAGATCATCCATGGCAAAGAATGCATGTCGATTTTGCAGGGCCTATAGACAACATGTACTACCTCATTGTTGTGGATAGCCAGTCAAAATGGCCTGAGGTCCTACAATGCAAAAGACCAACCACAAACTGCACGATCGGATTTCTACACGAGCTATTCGCGCGTTTTAGCGTGGTAGATTGTGTAGTTACAGATAATGGCACTCAATTCACATCAAGTGAATTTAGAGACTTCTGCAAGTCATGTCAGGTGGACCACATTACAACGCCTCAGTACCACCCTAGGTCGAATGGCCAGGCCGAAAGGTTCGTGGACACTCTAAAAAGGGCTTTAAAAAAGGCACACCGACAGATAGAGCGTTGCAACAATTTCTGCAGGTGTATCGAATAACCCCTAATCCGAACACGCCTATGGGAAGCTCGCCTGCAGAAACAATGTTCGCAAGGAAAATCAAGTCTGTCTTCGACAAACTTATTCCACGGCAAGCAAAGTTAAAAAAAACCGTATCGCCTCATAAGAAATATTTCAATCCTGGCGATAAAGTCTTTTTCAAGACTTACAGAAACATTCTGGCAAGTAGGCACCATAAAACAAGGAATTGGCGAACTAGTCTGTATGGTCCAAAGACCGAAAAACACTCACAAACGCCATTGGAACCAGCTTAGAAAATGCCGTTTGAAGGAATTGGAGGAATCACTACAAAATAGCTGTGAAGAACCGATCGACGTAATTTTCGATCACTTCGATCTCGACACGCCCCAAGTCTTTCCTGAAGTGCGATGCTCTTGAAGGAAAAGGAAATTTACTCAACCGCTTGACGTAAATCCCAAGAGAAAAAAGTATTAACAGTTGTATGTTTTTTTCTCTCCTTTTCAAAAGAAAAAAAAAGAAAACTCTTGGAAGGGGGGTGTTGTGAGACCGTAACATATCTACAACATGGACTCTTCCAGGACTATATAAAGTATGCGATATAACACTCTAGGAGAAGAGGAGGAAAGAGAGAGAGAGAGTATTCTAATACAGTGGTATCAGCCGCGTACGACTGCCAATATTGGACATTAGCACATAGTAAGCTCCGCTTACACTTACACTATATTTGTAACCTTTTGTTTAATATATCTTTCTTACCTATAATCCGTGTTACGTGTTTTCCTTCCGTGGTCCCGACTTTGGGCCCACATCACATACCAAGCATTTCACGTAATTATGAAGAAAAACAATTTATTGCAATTTGGTACCAGTTTCTATATTCTGATCAATGGGTCAAAATGGCTTTGAGCGAATGAAGCCTGTCGGTCTTGACAAAAATCATTCTTCTTAGACTATTGAATCTACAGAATCACAAAGATTTGTTTTAAATAAAAGAAACCATTTCAACAGAAGCAGCACCTAAAAATGGATAGCACAGGCAATTCGAAGAGAAAATACTGACATAAACAAAATGCTAACACTCCACACTATCCCAAACAAAAGGCAAGGTAGGAAACCGAATCAAGAGCATTAAGAGCGACATGCAATTCGAAGTGTAAATAACGATATCAAGATGTTTCCATTCCAGAGTACTTGAAACAAAAGATTAGTAAAGAACCCCTACACTCCGTACTGAAAAGAGCTATAACAACTACTGGACTTGAGAAAACTGTTTTCCTGAAATAAACAATTTAAGAGAAATATTTCTACTGACAGTACTGTTTTATCTGTGGATGCTAAAGGTTTCATTTATTAGGTTTCAAAGTCTTGTTTAACAATCGCCTGGTGTATTTCTCGGTACCCTGCTTCTAAAATCCACAAGACAAAAGCGTAACGGAATCTCGTTTATTACTTTTTTGCGTACTGTAGTTTGATTCAAACGCTAGAATTTCCACGCTCCACCCTCCCAATCACTGAGTCACTGATTGCCAGGCTCCTGATCCACTGTTTCGTGTAATTGCCATGCATCCAACCTAATTGATATGCATGACACTTCTCTCTGTAATTGGTACCATTCTATCAATCCAACTGAAATACTGTCGTAAGTGGGACTGATCAAAATCGTTTTTTTTTTTTTCTTTGTTTTCTGTTTTAATGTCTCTCTCTCTCTGTCTTTTCTTTTAATATCTTGCCTTTTTTATCTCATCATTACTGAAAAGCTCATTGGAAGATGAAATATGGAATGTGTAGCCCTCATCCAATTATCAGTAATTTATTTGTTTAATCTTATTACTTATTTTATCTCATTTTGCATTAGTTCTAAAAACCCTCGGTTTTATTGAAACTGACCATCAAGGCAACGACTGAATGTTCTTATTTAATTCAGTAAGTCGCGAGAGCCACCCAAGTTAGAAGGATATTTAATATGTTTGAGATGAATGCAAGAAAAGGTTGTTGGAGGTGGATATAACTAGGATTTTCTTCTTTTATGTGCCGTGTCCCTTCAGGACGTAGGCGATCATGGCTCTGCATTTCCCCCTATCTCCTATGTAGTTCTCAATATGTTTTGCCCTTTTGCTACTTCTCCTAACCCCTGTTCTGTCACCCACTTGTTTAAACCCGCAAGGTATGTTACACGTTGCTTACCCCTGTCTCTCTTTCCTTCTATTCGCACTGTGAGTATCACATTCCTCAAGCCCTCTTTTCTCAAAACGTGTCACAGAAATTTCAGCTGCCTCTTCCTTATAAGTATAAGCTTCCTCCTCGTTTGCATTCTCTCCAAAACCTCAACGTTATCATATGTTCGATCTATAATATCCTTAGCATATACGATACGAGTACGCAACATAACTAAATAATTTTTTCAATGCAATGAGTAGAGCAGTATTCTCGCCATTTAAAGAAGTATTCTCGCCATTTAAATCATTAACCTCTATATTTGTTTTTTGTATGAATGATTCATGATATATATATATATATATATATATATATATATATATATATATATATATATATATATATAATGCAAACGAAACACCACCAGCTCCTGCTGGCAAAAAAAAAAAAAATTATTTTAAAACTCTGGGTTGATGCCATTCACCGAACAGTCAGCTGCATACAATTGTTTCCTAAACTCACTAATGAAAAACGGTTCTGGGCGAGTGAAGCCATAGTGTAGACCATCTTTCTTTGAGCATTGTGAACTGGCGCTACATAATCACAAACAAAGAACTGTACCAAATAACAGAAACCACATCACTTGAGGACTACCAACAGCAGCAACAACTAAAATGGATAGCACATGTAACTTGAAGCTAAAACAATGACATAATCAAGATGTTGACATTGTACTTTGCTTCAAACGAAAGGTTATGAAGGAAAACTCCCAGCAATACTAGAAACCGTGGACTTGAGGGAATCTAGTGCATGTTTTCACCAATTATTCTCTATTATAAAAAGCCATTTTTTAATCCACTACATCCGGCAACAAGGATCGGGAGATTGGAGGTTTCGAGTAACGTGGAACCACCTCATAATTGTTGTTGGTCCCTGTCTCATCCTTACTCGAGGTGGTAACTTTTATTACCCTTGCATCTATGAGCAAATACAATGAAAGTATAAAAATGCGTTTTTATAGGAAAAATTCCAGTCATATATTTTAGGAAAAAATTACCAACATTACATTTTTGAAGCAATTCATTTTTATAAAAAAATTACCAATAGATTTTCGAAAAAAATTACCAAAAATACATTTTATAGTAAATGCAAAACTAAAAACGTATAAAAATCCATTTTTATGGTAAAATTACCAACAATTATATTCTTATAAAAAATTTACCAACAATAAAATTTTACCATCTTCAAACTATATATATAAGAAACATATATTTAACCTGAAAGTATAAAATAATCTTCAAAATATCTATAGTTGAAGGCATAAAATCGTATTCAAAATATATGTAGTTGAAACCATAATTGTGTCTAAAATATTTATATTTCGGCATTAAATAACCCCTTGAGGTTCATATACCGCTAAACAAAATCAACAAACCAAACTATATATCTATAAAATATACGTTTATCCTGGAACTATAAATTTGCGTACACTACATCTGTAGTTGAAGGCATACAATTGTGTTCAAAATATATGTAGCTGAAACCATAAAATTGCGTGCAAAATATTTAGATTTCCGCATGAAATGACCCATAGAGATGTTGTTATGCCTCTAAACGCAATCAATCAAACCAGGCCATCATGAGTAATTAAAAATTATGATTAGGAATAATTCGATTTCAAATAATTAAAAATTAAAAAATATTTCCGTTCCATCCAATTAGCTAGTTATCAATCTGCAGTTGGTCGCATATTGAATGCACAGTTTTAAGCTAGACCGTATGTATATATGTGTTTGTATTAATGTGCTAAAGACGTTATATATATATATATATATATATATATATATATATATATATATATATATATATATATATATATATATAATAACGAAAATCTTGGTAATCCGTATGAATGACCCCAAGGAGGATGAAATCCTGAGAGCTCAATGTTAATTCAGACCGAATAATTTAAAGACAAACAGACCACTTTAAGGCTCCATTGTAATAATTTATTTCCCCAGAGACTTTTATTTTTCCCTGGATCTTCAGACATCACTTTCAAAAGGTGAAACGAAAAATGAATTTAAAATTTACATTTTTGATGGGCAGTATTAAATTTATATAAGTTAACATAGAAGATGGCGAGGGATAGTGTGAGAGACTTGGTAGAGCTTAGAGAGGGAAAGGAGAATTTTAAAAAAATTTTAAGACATTTAAATTGCTATCAAACATTAGAATCTGATTTTATCTAAATTGCTAAAGCTATACCACCCCTCTTCTTCCTTCGAAAACCCTAAGTACATCTCTTTTTCTCTTTACTTCCCTGTTTTTTCCCCCTTTTTTCTCCTTCCTTTTCCACATATCATTTCCGTTGAGTTGACCGATTAAATAGGTCATGGTCTGATCCTTACCCCCTCCTTCCTCAATATTAAGTATTATAATAGAAAGAAATATAAAAATAATTTTTAAAATTTAGGAGAAAATTATTATACATGGTTAAAAAAAAAGTGAGACATGATTTTTTATTAGAAATTTTATTATAACAAAAAGAAATAACTAATTTATGGTTAAATTTTGCTCTCGTCAAATTATCCTCCTTTAGCCTTGATTACTGCAGCACAAACTTTTGCCATTCGTTGCAAAAGTTTCTCAAAGTATAAGTTTGATTATTGATTCCATTCATTTTTCAATGGCTCTAAGGGCACCTTTTCATTTTTTTCTCTCTCTTCTGTGAAGTTCATCCTATGTTAATTCTGAGGATGGTTTCAAGCTTTTGAACTGTAGTGTAAATCCATTGACAATGATTTTATTACTAAATTGTATTGAAAATAAAAAAAGAATTGTCTATCTTACTTATTATAAAACGCAGATTGAGTGTGTGTCTGTACGTTTATATATTGCATCGGATTTCCTACATTTTTCAACCGATTTCAACAAAACTTCACAGGTCTACGTAAAATTACCTTGCGGTCGTTCTGACAGCGCCAAAAATTGGAAAAACACAATTGTTTTTGCACGAAATCAATTTGAAAACACGATTAAGAGGCATCACGAGAATGAAAGGGGGACAACTCATAACGAGTTATACTTATTATAAAACCCAGGTTGTGTGTGTGTGTGTGTGTGTGTGTGTGTGTGTGTGTGTGTGTGTGTGCGTGTGTGTGTGTGTGTGTGAGTTCGTTTATATATGGGATCAGATTTCCTACATTTTTCAACCGATTTCAACAAAACTTCACTTTTTTTTGGCAGGTAGTGTTTCTTATTGTCTTGCACACTTTTTTCTTTATTTTTACATTCAGAATGCTTTTAAAATTCCATTTACAAGACAATTGCTTATAATAAAGTTCTCTTCAATCGTTAGACTCATAACGATTGAAAACAATGTTTTTGTTTGAGTTTGACCAATTCGTAAAAAAATAATAATAATAATAATTAAGACATGCGTGTCCGTCAACCTTAAACAATAATGTTTGTCAATTTTATTTTTCAGTCTTTATGATATGGTCGATACTTGATCTATCTCCTTCTATTACATCCCCGGGCAACGCCGGGTTCTCCTGCTAGTTGTGACTATTATACGAGTTATCAATGTGTTCTGTTATATCTGGATTATTAATTAAATTTAATATATTTTTTATTCATTACAGATCATTGCCAGAAAAGTTTGGTAAGTTATCACTTTCTTTGAGAATTATCTTTTCCCATAATGTATTTATACGAAGATGCATACATTCTCCGTTAGTAATTTTTAGTCTAATATTTCTTTCATCTTAATTTCGCATAAATTTTATTACAGTTTCTCAGACTATCATCAAATAACCCATGTAATTTCAGAAATGAAGACGAAACAACTGACACTACACGATCTTACATCCTTTGATAGGGCAAGAACTACTCATACAGAGACCTGACCATCCCGACTTCATACAAAAGTCTTGCAAGTTCAAGCCTAGACAAAACGCTTTTTCCTGATCTACACTCCTCGCTGATAAGCGTAGAACGGTAGTTTGTCAAAGTTTATAAAAGTATTTTTGATAAACCCTATATATATATATATATATATATATATATATATATAGTCATCTACAGACAGACTATTTCACTGTATCACAGCTCATCAGTTAGCTAGACGCCCGGTTGCCTCTAGCTATGATTGAAACCCGACTGAATTGGCATCATTTGGGGATTCTACAACTAAGCCGTTGGCACACGACAGGGATGAAGGTGAACTTAAGCGTATTTATTTTTAGATAAACAGACAGTGACTGAGAGAACTCGATTCGATTTACCGAAGAGTCTTGCATTATTAGCCGTAATAGTCACTGTTTACAAACCTACCCTTCCCCCCCAGAGAACTCAACCGAAATAAATTTTTCGGGAACGTATATTGTCATCTACAGACTGTTTCGCTGTACCAATACTCATATTATATATATATATATATATATATATATATATATATATATATATATATATATATATATATATATGAACATTAAATTCAACACTCAGAGGCGACAGACAATTTCATGCTCAACGCAATCATCAAGCCTGAAGTGTTTAGCATGAAACAGTCTGTGTGTATATATATATATATATATATATATATATATATATATATATATATATATATATATATATTTAAGAGAGTAATGTTATATAAAAATATTTCTTTTAAAAATAAAAATAAAAATACCCCAATATTTTATTATATGATAATAGTAGATAATTCAAAAGCTAATATCAAGCCTGATGATTTCGTCTAATATGGAACAGTCTGTCGTCTATGAGAGTTGGCTTCAGTGTTCATATATATATATATATATATATATATATGTATATATATATATATATATGTATGTATGTATGTATGTGTGTTTGTGTGTGTGTGTGTATTGAAGAGAATGATGTTGAATATAAACATTTCTTTTACAAATGAAAAGAAAAAATACCTCACTTTTTTATTATATTAGTAGATAATTCAAAAGCTCTATTTGTCCGGACAGCAAATATTACGTAGGAATATATTTATTTTAATTTATTCTGTTACTCTATTCTATTTAAAACAGCCTACGGATTTCCTTTATTGACATTAGGACTTTACCTGGGGACAAATTTTTCAATAACCCTACCATGGTGGCTCAATGCCTGTTGGTAAGAGAGAATATGAGACTTTTGGGCGATCATTGTCTCCTTTCCATGATTGCCCAAGGGGGGTTGCGTGTAAGTAAAAGCTACGGGCCCAACTGGAATTCGAACACGACTCTCCGATTTCTCCTTCCAACACGTTATCCATTAAACCACCCACACACCACACATACACTTTTAGAGCGTATAATATTCCCATAGAGTCACGAAGTTTCATTAAAACGACTAACAAGGTACTACGTTTAAGCTGTTTGTTAAATTTTTATTGTTTTCTTTGCTAAAAATAAGAAAAAGAAATCATAGACTGAGATAGATAGATAGATGGATAGATAGATAGATAGATAGATAGATAGGAACAGGCATAGATAGATAGATAGATAGATAGATAGATAGATAGATAGATAGATAGATAGATAGGAACAGACTGAGACAGATAGATAGATAGATAGATAGATAGATAGATAGATAGATAGATAGATAGATAGATAGATAGATAGATAATAAACAGACTGGGATAGATAGATAATTAGATAGACAGATAGATAGATAACGAACAGGCTGAGATAGATAGATAGATAGATAGATAGATAGATAGATAGATAGATAGATAGATAGATAGATAGATAGATTATTTTTAAATCGCTGTCAACTTTTATTTACTGATAATAGAACGCAAGATAAATAAAAATGTGACGAATATTGCAATTTTTTTTTGCAGGGCGCCAACGCCTCACCATGTTTGTTATGATCATTATTATTGCCAGTGAAGTTTGTGTTTGATTTTACTCAATTTAAAAGAAAAGAAAACTCCCACCAAGAACGATCAAAAAATAACAGTCAAATATCCAAATTTATCCAATATCCATTCAGATTAGAACTGGCTTCAGTTTTGTATTTCCATGAAACAAAGGACGTCGCTATTTTATTTTTTCTTGTTTGTTTTCTTATCCTCTGCTCCAACCGATTGCAATAAAACAAGCGTAAATAAACTAAAATAAAGTATAAAAAAAAGAATTCATTTTTTTTAGCCAATCAGAGCTTCGCTTGTGTTTCTTCCTTCTTACTTTTTTTTTTATTTCCTTGAAAATTGGTCAGAGCCAACTCTTCTCGCTGAATCAGCAAAATTTCTCAATCACAACAATGGCGCCTGAAATGTCCTTGTTCTTGATTTGCAACCTATATTATTTTGTGACACTTTTTCCCCCGCAATATTATGTTTTTTTCTTTTGCGGAAAAAGGAAGGACTGAAGCCATAAAAGAACTTCATGTTTTACAGCCATTAATTAAGATCTTCTGACTTACACTGCC
>OZ010601.1:30994129-31086629 GCA_963932145.1 Acanthosepion lycidas
CTTTCTCTCTCTCTCTTTCTCTCTCTCTCTCTCTTTCTCTCTCTCTCTCTTTCTCTCTTTCTCTCTCTCTTTCTCTCTTTCTCTCTCTCTTTCTCTCTCTCTCTTTCTCTCTCTCTCTTTCTCTCTCTCTTTCTCTCTCTCTCTTTCTCTTTCTCTCTTTCTCTCTCTCTCTTTCTCTCTCTTTCTCTCTCTCTTTCTCTCTCTCTCTTTCTCTCTTTCTCTCTCTCTCTTTCTCTCTCTTTCTCTCTCTCTCTCTCTCTTTCTCTCTCTCTCTTTCTCTCTCTCTCTTTCTCTCTTTCTCTCTCTGTTTCTCTCTCTCTCTTTCTCTGTTTCTCTCTCTCTCTCTTTCTCTCTTTCTCTCTCTTTCTCTCTCTCTTTCTCTCTCTCTCTTTCTCTCTCTCTTTCTCTCTCTCTCTTTCTCTCTTTCTCTCTCTCTCTCTTTCTCTCTTTCTCTCTCTCTCTTCTAAGTATAATACTTATATTTTTGTAACTATTTTTATATCTGACGTGAAACATTACATATCAATTATTTACGAATTTTGACCCAGGAGCTTAAGGCAGAAGGATTAAAATTGTTCAGAAACGCAAGACTCAGAGGGTTAAGGGTCATAGGCAATCCTTGACAGCTGCAACAAGGGCTCAAAAACTCTCAAAAAGTTACCTTCCATATAATGCAGCTGCGGTTCGTGTATGATATTTTATAAATATACACCCTCCTAAAATTCAAAAATATAATTATCTGCCATATTCTGTTATAGCAGAATGCGGGGTGGAGAACTATGGAACGTTAAGTTTCTTATGCAGATGACACAGCGCTGATAGCAGATACGAAAATGAAACTGCAAAACCTCCAACTGAGAGTATCGATGAACGGACTAAGTATAAAATGCAATGAGACAGAATGAATGTTTATCAGCAAAAGATGCATACCAAAAGCTAAGCAGAGTATTAAGAGACAGAAAAATTTCGTTGGAAACAAAGAAAAAAGTACTGAGCTGTTATGTGATATCTGTCCTTTTATATGGCAGTAGATGCTGGACAAATTCCCCAAGGATGAAGAAAAGACTTGAGCAACAAAAATGTGGTTCTACAGAAAGATACTGAAAATTTGTATAATGAGGTACCGTCACAGGGCTGGGATCCTCGGGACAAGATTCGCCTTCTGCTATACTGTGGCCTATTTGAAAAGGAATATATACTACACTGAAGGAGACTACAAAAGCTCCTGCAGAAGGTTGCAAAGGAAATAAAGAAGAAAGGATTAAAAATAAACTACAAGAAGACAGAATTCATGATTTTCAGAAAAATGGTGAGCCCAAAATACAAATTACATATCGGGAATACTAAAATCAAACAAGTCCAAAAATTTTAATATATGGAAAATGTCCTAACAGAGGACGGAAAGTGCGACACAGATCCGAAGACATATTGGAATGGCTAAAGATGCATAACCAAAGCTAAGCAGAGTATTAAGAGACAGGAAAATTTCGTTGGAAACAAAGAAAAAAGTACTGAGCTGTTACGTGATATCTGCCCTTCTGTATGGCAACGAATGCTGTAAAATCTTCTCAAAGATAAAGACGAGATTTGGAGCAACAGAAATGTGGTTTTAGAGAGAATGGAAACAAAAAAGAAACTTATACTTAACACCAGGAAGAGACAGTTGAAATTTCTGGGGCACGTAATGAGGAAAGAAGGCTTGGAAAATCTGATACCCACGGGACAGAATAAGGGAAAGAGGACAGGGGGAAATCAACACGTGATATACTTAAGAGGCTTGAGCAAGGCGAGTGTAGAACAGAGTAAGGTAAAATAACAAGAGAAAACTTATTGAGAACTACAACAGACAGGAAGATGTGGAGGGACATGATCGCCTTCGTCCAGAAGGGACACCGCACATAAAAGAATTTCCTTTCTTTTAACAAGAAATCAGAAAGAGTTCAAGAAAGATTTAAGTAGCAAGACTAATTGAATACTCGCAGGACATAGTGAAGATAGAAGGAGTAGAAAGAAGCTAGCAGGAAAAGGAAGTTGTGGAGAGTCATGATCGCCCACATCATGATGGCACATGGTACATAAAAGAAGAAAGAATAATATAACCAATGCAAATCGTTTAGAAAATCAAAAATGTTATAAAACCAAGCACTAATAACTACCAGAAATAGGAAGCTGTGGAGAACCATAATCGCCCACTTTCTGATGGTCACGATACATAAAGCAAGAAAAATGACATAGCCAATCTAAATCGTTTAGAAAATCAAAACTGCCACCTCATAGCTACCAGGAATAGGAAGCCAAGAACTTATAGATACAAATAATAGGAAGTTGTGGAGAACCATGATCGCCCACTTTCTGATGAGTCACGGTACATAAAGAAAAAAAGAATAACATAGGCAATGTAAATCGTTTAGAAAATCAAAACTGTTATAAAATCAAGCACTTATAGCTACCAGGAATAGGAAGCTGTGGAGAACCATGATCACCCACTTTCTGATGGTCACGGCACATAAAGCAAGGAAAATAACATAGCCAATGTAAATCGTTTAGAAAATCAAAAAAACCACCTCTTATAGCTACCAGGAATGGGAAGCCAAGCACTTATAGATACAAATAATAGGAAGCTGTGGAGAACCATGATCGCCCACTTTCTGAAGTACATAAAGGAAGAAAGAATAACATAGCTACCAGGAATAGGAAGCTGTGAAGAGACATTATCGCCAACGTCCCAAAAGGACACAGCCAATAATAGAAGAATAATATCATAGCCAATACAAGCCGTTTAAAAAATCTAAAAAGTTAGAAATTCAAATGTTGCTTCGTGCAGAACAGTGAAGAAAGCAGTAGAAAAAAGCTACCGGGAAATGAGCTATTTTCACTAGTGCCCCGACTGCATGAAATTAAGCGTGCTACTGGGTTGGCATCTCAGTACCGCCCCCCTTTTACTGTTGAAACAAATGTAATCACCTCTTCTGCCCCAACAGCTTCTTCTCTCGCACTTCCCGACAGTGGAACTCCCTTCCTCTTACATGTTTCTTTGATTACTATAATCTTCAAAAATTTAAATGTAATGTCAGTCGATATTTTCTGATGGCTTTTTATCCTTTCCTGAATCCTTCCTATACTCAGTCTTTTCCCTTACTTTGACACTCTGTAGCCCTTTGTGTAGTAGGGGTGAAATGCTTAAAAAATAAAGTGTTCTTTCTATTGCTATTTTCTTTAAGATTTTTGTTTTGTTGCTTGCTTGCTCGCTCCGTTCATGAAATTCTCAGTATCCCTCTGTAGAACCACATTTCTGCTGCTTCAAGTTTTTTTCCCTCATCCTTAGGAAACATGTCCAACATCTGCCATATTAGAGGATGGATATCCCATAGAAATCCAGCACTCTTTTCTTTGTTTTTTATCGAAGTTTCTACCGTTTCTTAGCATATTCCTTAGTCTTTGGAATGCCTCTATCGCTTGTTCAACGCCTGTTCGGATCTCAGAGTTTCGCATTTCCCCTCCATTGTTAAAAAAAAAAAACTTCCCAGATATTTAAACTTCTTCGCCTACTTGATATACAGTGGTTGGTTAAAAACCGCAGGGAGAAGGAGGGATTTTTTTTTTTTTTTTTTGAAAATAAAATATACAGTGGAACCTCGGTTCACGAATTTAATTCATTCGTGAAGGCCGTTCGTAACCCGAAATGTTCGTAAACCGAAACTATTTTTTCAATAGGAATCAATATAGAGAAAAAAGTCACAGTACAACACAGTACGGCGGTCGACTCAGAAATTATTCCGTTCGGGTTAACTCGGTTCGGCAATGTGCTTCTAGAACCGAAATTCTGTTCGATAACCGAAGCATTTTCATCTAGAATTTTCTGTTCGAAAACCGATTTGTTCGACATGTGAGACGTTCTCTGTATATCCATTCCGTAACTAGGATCCTGGGCGTTTTCTCTTGCTCAACACCATACAGTCTTCTTGCAGTTGATGGTTAGTCCTTTTATCTCCCTTTCTCCTACAATACTCTCTAGGATGTCCTGCAGTTTCCTTTCCAAGTTGGTCATCAACCAGGTGTCTTCTGCATATCTTATATTGTTTGGATTACGTCTACCGATATTAAATCCTGGTAGGGTCTCCAGTTCCCTTAGGATAGCGTCACTGCAGAGGTTATATAAATCTGGAGAGAAGATGCATCCTTGTTTCGCGCGCCTTTCTGTTTTTGTATAGCTACTTAATCCATTTTCGATCTGTGTGCAGGCGGTTTTCTCCCAGTGTAAGTTCTGGATTATTCTAACATCTTTTCTAAATAGATTGAGTTTCCCTAGTAGTTCAAATAGATCCTTGTATCGTATCTTCTCAAATGACTTTGTGCAATCTATAAAACATAAGTGCATATCCTTCTGGTTTTGTATTGCTCTCTCTGATATCATTCTGATAATAGATATCGCATTTTTTGCGGTGTCATTAACAAAGCCATACTCTTCTTGTCCTATTTCTGGTCCAATTCTGCTTTGCGCTCAGGATTTCATCAGTATTCGCATCATTAGTTTGGTTATGTGGCTCTTTAAGCTGTTTGTCCTATGGAGCTCGCATTTGTATGAACCTGGTCTCTTAGGTAATGCTACAAAGATCGATTTAGTGAGGTTTTCGACTATGTGTCCGCTTGCATATTTCGTTTATTAGTTCTGTTACGATCTCATCAGGACCTGTTGTTCCTCTTCATATCTTCGCCAGTAATAATTCTTCTTTATTTTTTTTTCTTTGCAGTAAGTTTCACTCTGTATAAGGCCCGGGAGCCACTCGAAGTAGAGCGTTACATTCAGGGTAGCTTACACGGATAGTAGAGGAAGATAATGGTTGAAGCTAGACTTGAACAGGTTAAGATTGTGGTGATTGGGGAAACACTCTCTTGGGAGTCTGTCCCATGGGGCCAGTGATTCGTTGGAAAAAGCTGTTTGAGTGGAACTTCTCGCCGATGGAATACGGGGGGAATGTCGGTGGTTTGCTACTATGTAAGTGGCATGGCGGGCTCTAGACCTGGTGGAACTGGGAGTTGCAGTTCGAACATGGCAGTAGTGATTGAGTAGCGAGAGGCTCACCACCACATCCTACCTGTGAGGGAGAGAGGCTGGAGTGTGGCAAATAATTCTTCTACAACAAGGACTTGGAGACGCTTCTGACCTCTATGAAGTCTGGAAAGTGAAGTCTGGGCAGCCCTTACTCAAATATGCAAAACCCTAAAGGAGGAAGCTTATACTTAACATCAGGAAGTGAACAACAAGGATGCAAACAAGGAAGAAGCTTATACTTAACATCAGGAAGTGACAGATGAAGTTTCTGGGACAAGTAATGAGAAAGGAAGGCCTGGAGAATCTGATACCCACAAGTCGAATAGAGGAAAAGGGAAACAAGGGAAAGCAATGTATGCCATACCTGGCGGGATTAAGCAAGTGGATGCCAGAACGTAGCCTGGGAGAGGTACCAGAGGGACGAAACTTATTGAGAGCTACAAAGTATAGGAGGAAATGGAGAGTCATAATCGCCTACGCCGTGGAAGGAAACAGCACATAAAAAGAAGAAATAACTCCATTTTCGATTTGATCTGGTTCTTATAAAGGTAGAGGAAAGCATGATGAGTCAGGTACTTAATGATCTTTTAATATTTCTGACTCTTCTGTATTTTCCAGTTTAGGTTTTTCTCTTATATTGATAAAAAGTTCTTTGACGTATTCTATATTTGGAGCATTTTTTTCTCTTACTTTTATATCCTTCCTTTGCTTTTATAGAGCCTGTTGACTGGATCCAATTTTGTCCTGTTAATTCTTTTCTTCTCTTGTGCTGTATATGTGTCGGCCATTCTTTTTATTTCTACGCCCTTTTCATTGATTCGTTCCTTTTTAGCTTGCCTACATTTGTTTTTAATTTCTGTGTTTAGTGTTCGTTGTTCTATTCAATCTATTCTTGGTCCGAACCTTTTGTCAAATATAGAATAGTTTGCACTAGGCGTAGGTGTGCCCAGTATCAGAAAGTGTTACAAGCCGAGATGCCAGGTCAGGACCAATAACATTGCAGATTCTTCTTTGGATTTTATCAAGAATCTCTAAATGTATGGAAGACTTATAAATATGTAAGAGAGATTCTGTTGAGAGAAATTGTCTAGCACGAAACACGGGACCAACTTTCTTAGCAGCAGACCTGGCAATTGATTCAATATAAACTTTCTACTTGATGTCAGTGATGCTGCATAATTTAGTAGTTTCAAGGGAATTACTACACCCTTAAAACTTCTCTGAAGATTACCCCAAGAGTGGACATCTAAGGAAAATTAACTTCAAAGGGTGATATATTTCGTGGATTATTTGGTAAGGAATGTGTGACTGTTTTTTGGGTTTTTTTTTTTGTTTTTTGGGTTTTTTTTTTTTGGTGGGGGGGTTGTTCATCACCATTTTTATTCCAGCTATAAATACATATATCTTGCAAAAACCGATAAAATTGAATATAATACAGAAGTGGGGGACTACGGACGTATAATATTGAAATACCGAAGTTAAGCAACGTCCAGCTTGGTCAGTACCTTGATGAGTGACTGCTTGGGAATACCAAGTGCTGTAAGCTTGAATGAGTGGGTGGTATAATGACTCAGAATTGTTAATAAGAGAACAGTGTTCTAATTCCTATTGGGTTCGTTATATTCTCTTTCATGCAAATATCCTTAAAAAAAAAGTATGGATCCACCTCTTCTCCAACCTCACACCCTCAGATTCAAGTTAATTATTAAGACTTTTATCACTAAACTATTATTATCTCCCCCCACAACAAACAATCTTACAATCTGAAAATATTTTCTGATTTTAAATAACCTGCAAAGGGTAGATGTAACAGAGATAGTTATACACAACGCACCCACATGAACGCACACACGCAAATATAATTTTTATTGATTGGAAATGGAAACGGTGTTTATATATCAAAGTACAATTTAGGTTAAGATGTGTGTTTACCGATGAGAAACACGATCTCAGGGCAAGAGGCGATGTTTTAAACCTGGGTCACTAGTAAACAATGGGGATGGGTGAGATACTTGGTTTTGTTTAACAGTATTTGTTTTGATTAAAATGTTGAATCAATGTTTAGATATCCCAAAGTATAATTTTGGTGAAGCGAGAACTCATGATTGAGATAAGGTAAATAATTAGAGAATCGGTTTACATGTCAGGGGATAGTTTTTGGCACTCGTTGTAGCTGCGTGCCGGGCCGAGGGTCAATTGTAAGCAGCTGATCCTTTTTCTATATTAACTCGAGATTTTGCTAATAAAGCAGAGTCGGGGAAAGAGACTGTAGTCGAGAGATTTGCGGGAGAATTTTGGAGGAGAGAAAGAAGACTGACCCCTGTTCTGAGAAGTCTATATGAGACTGGACTATTAGTCATAAACCTACCCTAGGCGATTCAATATGCGTTTATCACACACAAACCATCTCTCTGTTGGGAATTCGCTGGATGCATTTGTCTTTTTCTTTTTTCTTTTCTCATTTATGTTATATGTTTTTATTCTCCCTGTAACCTCTGTTCTGATGTTATCTTCTGATATAAAAGACGTCAATATTTCCCCCATTGTTGTCTGGCTTCTGCAGATATTATTTCTTGTTTTATTTTGCCACATTCTAAAACTTCCTAGCGCCAATTCTCACAGCCGTGTCCACACACCCAGTCGACCGTGAACGTATGGACAACATCCCGCTTACTGGATCTAAAAACTAACACTGCGTGGGCAGCGAGCAGGATTTGACCAGTTGACTGGTTGAAATAATCTACGGGTACTCAGGTAGGGTACGGTCAGTTACCCCTAAGTTCGGTTTGGACCGAGTGGACACCTCAACCCAAAGAGGAAGACGCCGGAGGTTGAGGTTCTGGGGACGAAGTTGTAGATAGATAAACCGTACAAATAACGAATCAGTCAACAAAAGTGTACGCTTTGATACATTTTGTTTAAATCGAATTCACCCCATACCAGGCAGTAAAGTCACTAAGACAGAAGTGTTTACAGAATGTGGAAGAATTAGAAACAGAAACATTACTAATAGACGGGAAAAGAAAAGAGTAATCAGGAGGGCGGCAGTAGATAGCGATTGACATTGCATTTAAAATTTTTGAAGATTAAAGTTCACTGGAAAGCATGGAGTCGGAAGAGAGTTTCACAAGCGAGAAGTGTGAGAAAAGAAGCTGTTAACATAGAAAGGCTACATCTGGCCAGCTCAATTTTAAATCGATGAGATCTCGAGGCCAGTCTCGTACTGCGCTTAAACTCATAAAGTCTAGGCGTCATAGCGAAGAGCGATATTTATTCTGCTATGTACAGAAATGTGGCACAAGACCAAAATGGGGAATGGGGAAAAGGACGGTCTTGTTCTGTCTTAACGTTAAACTTGGCTATCCACAAACACTGAGCCAAACATACAATATTCCTTACACCAAAACAACACCTTTCTTACTACATCCACCATAATACCGCATTTCTCTATGAAGATCCTAATTAGTCCCCATGTGTACAATTCATTTGTCCGTGGGTGGGGATAAAACAACAAATTTAAAAATCTAACCCCAATGAATATTTACAAAAATGTACAAATCTATTTACAAGAAACTAAACAAAATAATGTTGGTAATGAATCCCGCAATCCCTAAATGTGGCAGAAACACCAATTCACTGGAGGAAATCAATGCGGGATTTTAATAATTATAACATTCATTTATCCCAAATACTCACTCAACCATACACATATATAAACACAAAAACATGTCTGTTTTTAGAAAATGTCTGAAACTTTATATTTTATGTCTTGCTATACATACAGTAATTTCAATGGTTGTATCGATCTATGTGTAATTAAAAACGGTTATTGTACGCATGAAAGAAAATTTACGCTAAGTGTATGGTCACCAATACTATTTTTCAAAAATGTTTAAAAAAGGGTCTGAAATGTTTCTAAAGTGTATGGGTGAAAGTTTAAGGCATATGGGATTTTAACAATCAAAATAGGTACTTATAAGCACTTTTAAGGCGGGGGGTTACACGTATTCGAGGATTCTAACTATTCGCGGCCGGTCCTGGTCCCTAACCCACGCGAATACGGAGTACTCACTGTACTACCAATATCTGCATCTGATGCTGTGAGCCAGGAGGAATTACTTTCAGAGCAACACTCACATAGGTTGTAGTGAATCATTAATGATATATTAATTTTCTTTTTAATTATTCATAATTAGGAGTATTAATTATGAATAATTAAAAATTATTTAAAATATTCTTGTATTATTTTCCTGGTCCCTAACCCACGTGAATACGGGGGACTCATTGTATAACGAACCCAACGGGTATTAGAACTCAACACTCCGATTAATAATCCCGAGTTATTATCCATTACACTATCCAAACACTACCAAACGTACAGCATCTGGTATTCCCAAGCGGTCACCCATCTAGATACTTACCAGGCTACACGTTTCTTAACTGGTGTTTCAAGGAACAAGGAAGGCGATATTTAAGCTTAGAATGTTATCAGAAAGAGCAATACAAATGCAGAACGACGTGTACCTATGTTTTATAGACTACACAAATGCGTTCGATAAAGTACGCCACAAAGATCTGTTAGAACTGCTCAACAACCTTGATATATTTGGGAAGGATATTAGAATAATCCATAACATATACTGGCAGCAAGTCGCCTGCACACGAATAGAAATTGAGTTCAGGAGATATACAAAAATAGAAAGGGACTTAACCTATACATCGAGGCGGTTCTGAGAGAACGAGAAGTTGTACCAAAATTCGTTATTGGCAGCTACAATCTTAACAATATGAGATATGTAGATGACACGGTGATGATAACAGACAACACTAGCAATTAAGAGGTGATTCCACGCTCCTCAAAACCTCCTGATCAGAGGCCTTGCTGTTGGATGTAGTTTATCGTCTTACCCAGGACGAAACATATAACAGAAGCACCAGACCATGTGGCAGCAATATTCAAAGCACGAAAGAATGGTAAGAAATGCACAGGACATTCTTCGAACGTCAGCATTTAAAACGATGATTACTCTGTCAGGAAATATTTATGTTAGTCATTTTACTCATTATTTGTTTTTAAAAAAAAATAAACATTTTTCATTCTATTTCATTTAGCTTTCCTTCTATGTGGAGTTTCAAATATAGGCTATGATTTATTTACGTTGAGGCGAAAATATATAGAAAGTGCTTTAATCGCTAGATCATCGACAGTAAATTTGCGTCTTGGTCCTTACAGCATTTCACCTTCCTTACCACAATCCGGGATGCTTCATAACAGTTGATAAAAAAATTACAAAAGAAATTAATTGCATTTGGCAAGATGCTATATTCAAACATACATTAAAAAAGAAGTTTATAATTTCAGCATCACCTCCCCTTCTGGTGCATGTGTAGTTACATCAAAGTAAGCATAACTTTAGTCCGATGAAATCCTAAAAAACGAAACGCGTCACACGAGAAAATGTCCACATTGTCCACCAATTATCCTGTATAGTTAAATTCATCTTTATACACTGACATAATGTTTGTTCAAATGCAGCAGTAATAGATATAATAGTTTTAAGTTGTTTTAAATATCTTAGACTAGCAGCCATAGTCAGCTGGTCGATCAGAAAAAGCGTTCAATTAGAATGGAGCAAAAACAGCATCATGTTTAGATGTAACAAAGTCTATCTTCTTCAATTACTTTAAAGTACTTTCATTAAAAAAAACAGTCTGAATTAATGCAGTTATTGATATAACAGAAGTAGTCTGTATTTATTCAATCGAAGTTAGCCGAGGACATGAAGGGGTAAAATAGACAACAAGAAGACCCACTTCAGATCACAATTATTTTGGAGTTTTTGAAATTCAATTAGTCAGTATGCTACCAGGGATGTAAAAAGGGATACATTTATAAAGCAATTGTTTGATTTGATGAAAATTGGTTGAAAAATAAGAAAGAAACCAGTAAAAACCGTCATTTTTCGCTATTTACGCAGGTTTTCACTATATGGCTGAAATCAATTATCAAGTTAAATGATTGTTAAACAATCAACTTATTGTTGGCTACAATTGAGTGAAGTTTGTATTAGATTGCTTGAAAACTGAGGGAGCTTTTAGTTTAAAATTTGTGTTGAAATCGATTTTCCGTTTTTCGCAGTTTTTGCTAAATGCTGCGGCGTAGAAATAAAATGAGGTATCGTCGAGCTCGACATGATATAAGTAACCTACGTACTGAGTTTGAATGAAATCGGAGGAAAAAAGATGAATTTATCGTTTTTTTTATTGATTATTGATTTTTTTTTTTAAATTATCGATTAAGAACCTATCTCTTACATGATACAATGTATGTACCAAGTTCGGTTGGATGGATCTCGAGTGAAAAGGTATCACACAGATAGACAGACAGACGCACAGACATCCTCTGTTTTATATATATATATATATGAAGCGTTGTCATGATCAATATTTTTTAACTCATTTATCTTTCATCTTATTTTTGTTACACTAATGTCCACAAGGAGATATTGCATGCGTAAAATCGTTGGTCGGATCCAATGACCCAAAAAGTTCTGAGTTCAATACCAGCCTACTCCAGCGGTGAACAAAAACTTGGACAGTTTAGTTAAAGAGGATAACTGAAACGTCCGGAGATGAAACTAGAACAATTTACCTCGGTGGACGATATAAAGGGTTCAGTACGAAACTCTAATCACCTGAGGAAGATCCGAGCGTACATCAGTCGGAATATCTCTATCTATAAAAGGCAGCATGTGTGTGTGTTTATGTGTGTGCCTCTCTGTGTGTGTGTGCGTAACGAATGCACGGCCGCAATTTTCGACGGAATTGCACCAAAATCTACATGCACATGCTCCAAAAGCCAAGACCGACTTTGCATTTCCCAACTCCCATCGATAGTGGAAATAATCGATTTTTTCATGCTTCTCCGGCAGTTTTCATGTAATTTACGGCCATTTTCTACTGGCCAGAGTGAGAGCCTATAGCTGGCTGCCACGAATAGGCAGGAAGATTCTATTGGCCAGCGTGAGAGCCAACAGCTGACTGACACGAATGTTAACGAGCATGCAAAAAAAATCGATAGCTGCATTCGTCACAAGTGGGAAAAATTTAAATCTGCATGGCACTTTATTCCAATTGGCTCATTCGCTTGCTTAAAGTCAACGTTGATTCTGATTCCGCAGAACTGGGTTGGGTGTGAAAAAGTATTTGTTGTTAACATTCTTTTTTCATTCGGTTTTTCCAGTTACGAGTCCTTTTTTAAAGCTGATCGTTTTGTGTTCATTTTGTTTAGTTCTTTTTTCGTAACAGATTTAATGTTTAGTATAGAGCTTAGAAAACATTCGCAGTGTGAGATAGGCAAGAAGTAAGGCATGTAGCAACATCAGCATGGTAAAGGGCACTCCTTTAAAGTCAAGGAAGGGCAAAAAATATTTTAAGTCAAGTGATAGCGATTGCTGTATGAGTCGTACGATTTTTGAATCAAGCGCAGGCAAAGCTGGGCCATGCTGCTAGTCGTGAATAATAATGATCAGGACAACAGTTGGAACAATGTAAATAGTATTAAGTTGTTGGAATTTCTTAGGTGAAGTGTTGTTATTATTATTAAGTTTTTTCTAGTTTCTCTTTCATCTTATTTTTGTTGCTTATTTATACCAAATAGTAATAGATATAGATGTATTAAGATGTCGGAACTTCTTAGATGACGTGTCATCATTATTATTAATTTTTTGGCAAGTTTATCTTTCAACTTATTTTCCTTTCAATTTGATTGATTTATATTTATATTCTATAACCAATAAACAAAAATAAAAGACATATATATATATATATATATATATATATATATATATATAATTAAATGTTGTCTGTTTACTTTTATAGCCCAATTGTTATAGCATCGCGCCAAGCAGACAGACACTCAACGATAGTGTATGCATATTTTATTCTCCTCAGAAGCTTACTCTTTCTTTTTATTCATAATTTTTGCTTGACAAATGTAGAATGTAATCTCATGAAAACAGGTCTTTTCCAGAAATTTGCATTAAGCTCTCCTCCGACAGGTTCAAAAAGCATGAAACCATTTAGCATGATATCCAATATGGCTGGATATTTTTTCCAACGCGGTGAAACACTGACTCCCATACGATCACCGAAGTTAAGCAACATCAAGCCTGGTCAGTACCTAGATGGGTGACCGCTTGAGTGTACCAGGAGCTGTAAGCTTGAAGGTACGATTGGTGGAATGGATAATGCGATGGAACCAAGTCACAAGACCTGTTAGATTCGTTAGATTTTATTTAAATGTAAATATCGTCGCGTGGGGTAGGAATAAATTTCTTCTCTCCCCATCTATGGGTTAATTAGTAAGATGCGTATCACTAAATCATTATTACCTCAAAAATAAAAAGATAAATTCTTACAATCTAAAAAAAATATTTTCTGGCTTTAAATAACCTGCAAAAGGTTGATAAGCCGTAAAAAAAAACGAATTAATCAATTGTCCAACAGACGCATTACGAGGCAAAAAAATCACTTAACAAAATTCTTGCAAATATCGTTGGAAAAGGTATGAATCAACTTCTTCTCTCCCCATCTATGGGTTAATTAGCAAGAAGCGTATCGCTAAATCATTATTACCTCCAAAAAAAAGATAAACTGTTACAATCTAAAAAATATGTTCTGACTTTAAATAACCTGCAAAGGGTTGATAAGCCGTAAAAAAAAGAATCAATCAATTGTCCAACAGATGCATTACGAGGCAAAAAGTCCCTTAACAAAATTCTTGCAAATATCGTTGGGAAAGGTATGAATCAACTTCTTCTCTCCCCATCTATGGGTTAATTAGTAAGAAGCGTATCACTAAATCATTATTACTTTAAAAAAAAAAGATGAATTTTTACAATCTAAAAAATATTTTCTGGCTTTAAATGACCTGCAAAGGGTTGATAAGTCGTAAAAAAAAGAATCAATCAATTGGCCAACAGACGCATTAAGAGGCAAAAAAATCACTTAAAATTCTTGCAAGGCAGCTCATCGGAACCAATATTAAAGGATCAACATCGAAACATTTTACTCTCCATCAAGAGTATTGTATCAGCCAGTCTCAGTCTTATATGCAGTATACAAGGACTCTAGTTTTAAAGATCTGTGTTCCATTGTGGTTTTACAAGTTATGGTTAATCGTAGGGAGTGTCAGCCCCTCAAAGACAATTGAACAATGGGAAGGAATCTATCGGTGACAGATGGTAAATATTCGGTATGAATTGGTTCGGTTCTTTACAACTCTTTGCCAGAAATGGAATCATGTGGAATTAGTTAGATTCACAAGTTGGTTGTTGTCCTCGGGGATGTTGTATTTCTTATTGTTAATTTTCGCATATTGATACTTGCTTTGGTACATACGATCAGATATATTGGTAGATTAGGTTAAACTTTGAGAAGGAGGAAGACAGAATAAGAGTTGTCTTTCTCTCACTCTTTCCTGTTAAGTCCAGGGGGTGGGGGACATTTACTCGTCAAAGTTTTCATTTGGAACTTTGCAAAGAATTTTACTTCTTTGAATCAACTGCTTCAAAAGTATCTGTCTGCGAGTGAAAAATAAACTTGGCACACGCGAATATGTGTGTACATAAAATAATATTCTGCGACTGAAATACAGAGAATTGGCAGTGTTGAAAGGCAAGAAATGAAACTTCCCTGGTTCTTTTATACATATATATATATATATATATATATATATATATATATATATATATATACAAAGAAATAATCACATATAGAATCAATCAGCAATATTAATGCAATTATTGGCGATAATAATTCGCCAATAATAGCATTAATATTGCTGATTGATCCTATGTGTGATTATTTCTTTGTATATAAATTATACGCTGTCTAATGTTATATATATATATATATATATATATATATATATATATATATATATATATATATATATTAGGTTGGCGCAAAAATAATGACGTAATAATGTCGTTTTTTGACGTTACGTCCAAAAACGACATTATTACGTCATCATTTTTGCACCAACCTAATATATATATATATATATCCAAGTACATGATTGGTGTTTATTGAATGAATTCCAATAACCAACAATTACTATTCTTAAAAGAGTGCTCAAAACAAAGTAGAGCAGATATACTTATTTATTTAAAAAAAAAATTTATAACATAAATATTTTATAAAACCACTACAAAAATAGCCATTTTGTTTCAACACCCTCGGTGTCTTATCAAGTGATGACGTTGAATGTAAAATAAATGGTTTTAAAAGTTTCAAATTAATTAACAATCCTTCGCAAGGGGAAAACGTTGTTACAAAGGCTAGATGGACGAATCAAAACACAAGTATAGAACAATTCAAAAAGCTTGACAACGAAGTCATGTTATAATATCTATTCAGATGTTTAAAATATGGGTAGTATTAAAAAAGAATTTATTCTAACCAATAATTACTAAATTATATGATAAAATTTAATTTAAATTTAATATTTATATATTTTAAATATATTGAAAATTTCGTTTCTACTATTATCAAATGACTTTAGGCAATATATAATACTTAAACAGCACTGACCTCTCTAAATATTTCAGGCAATTAAAGGATGGTGGTCATAGAGCTATTATCATGTGGGATATTTTAGCAAAAACTAAATCTAACAATGGGAAAGGCAATACATGCAATTTATGTCTTGTTGAAAAAAGAGTTATCTTAAAACACTGAAATGATCCTAATTAATTAATAAATTATTAATAATAAGGTAATTAAACAAGAGAAATGAATTAATGGTTACATGTAGGCCTAAAAATAAATATCTGATCAAATACGTTGATCCAAATTAATTTTTAAGGTAAATTATTTTTTTTAAAGAACAAGTAATCTCCGTTTATACAAGATATATAATAAAATAATATTCACAAGTCTAAAATGTTTTAATTTTTGTTTACATATATATACATATAAATACCGTTTATTTTAAATGCCAAATATATTTTTCAAATTAAAAGACTTAATCACAACATAATACGTAACATTCCGATGACCAGATATTTCTGTTGAAAATTAAATAATATATATATATATATATATATATATATATATATATATATATATATATATATACAAAACCCTTTCAGGAAAGAAAAGAAAAGAAAAAAAATAAATAAATCTCCATAGACACTTAACCAAACTAGACGATGCCATCTTCCGCTTTAAATTTAGACACCCTCTTGACTTGACCTCTTTCAATGTAACTGAGATATTGATACAAATTATTAACCCTTACACCCCTTTTTTTTTTTAGATAATTGCTCTAGCCGTTACCATAGTAATTTTAATTTTAATAATCAATATGCTTATAAAAAGCGTAAATTTCAAGAATTAGTTATTCCCAAAAAATTTCGCTTGAAGAGGGAACAGAGCTTGGTACTTTAATTAATTTAATTCAAATAATTATATTGAAGCTTTCGACTCTTGTTCTGAAACATGAGAACTCTTATGTAGCGATGGAATCATATTTTTAAATAAATAATTATATTTTGGCTCTACTTTTGTATCGAGCACTATTTTTTAAAAATAATAACAAAACTACTAAAGAACTTTGGATTCTTTATATTTTCACACACACGCACACACACACACACACACACACACATACACACACACACACACACACACACATATATATATATATATATATATATATATATATAACGTTTGCCTGATAACGTAACTGTCAGGGTTTCAATTCTCGGTAGTGGATGCACACTACTGATGAGTCCCAAATATAAGACCAAACGGCCGTTCAGTGCTTTCTACATTCTGTTGAGGTTGCTTCTAGACTCGATGAATTACTTAATTATAATTATCTCAAATCCTCCTAATTTCTATCACTTATATATATATATATATATATATATATATATATATATATATATATATATATATAGGATTAATACAAATATAAAATGTATCCCTTAACTAATTCATTTTATATTCAACTATTCAACACCCGACTCCAGAGTTTGTAGAGGAACCTTTTTCTTTTTTGTAATTGTTCTGTCCACTCGTCAGGAAGTATCTGCTATTGGCTGCCGATTTTCCCGTTTCTGTTATTTTTATATTAAGTTAAGGAAATAGGAGGCTCCTCTTTCTTAACAATATGTTATAAATATTTATATTTACATTTTATAATGGTCAGTTTGCAATCTATGCCTGATGAGTGTTATGCCTATGAATCTCACGGTGTGGAACAAAAGGTATATTTTTTAGTAGTATAAATTTTTGTTACTCTTATTTAATATCGAACACTATTTTATTGTCACCAGCGCCTTACTGTGTTTTATTTTACATACATACATACATACATACATACATACATATATATATATATATATATATATATATATATATTAAATTTTTATTTCAGTAATCAAAAAAACTTAACTTTAACACAATGATTAATATCAGTTCTTGACAATCGCTGTGATATTCGGAAGGCGTTAACTGGGGCAAGCAAAGACTTGTTAAATTTAATTCCTTCAGAAATGAAACTGCTCTCTCTCTTAATCGGCTAAGAGATCCCTTTTTAACTTCCATCAGTATGGCTGATGCTAACCTCCAGTAGAGTAATTCATTGCGCCTTCTCGGACTGACGTTTTTCGCTGTCTTGAAGTGGAAAGAATGTATTGCATCAATTCCTGGATCTGCTGCCAGGAAAGCTGATTCCATGTGACTTCTTAGACAATTTTCCTCACCAGAATCTATCTTACATATTTATAAGTCTACCTTTCATCATTGCTTTGAATATTGCTGTCACATCTGGTCGGGTGTTTCTGCTATATATTTAGAAATTCTTCATAACATACAAAGAAGAATCTATCTTACATATTTATAAGTCTACCATTCGTCATTGCTTTGAATATTGTTACAATATCTGGTCTGGTGCACCTGCTATATATTCCAAGTATCTTACAAAGAAGAATCTGCAATGTTATTAGTCTTGACCTGGCATCTCGCCTTCGGTTACTTTCCCACCGCCGTAATGTAGCTTCTCTTTTCCTTTTCTATAACTACTTTCATGTTAATTGTTCTGATGAGTTTTCCTCTGTGGTAACTAGTCTTTATGAATTTAAGCGCAGTACTAGATTGGCGGCTAGGTCTCAACATTTTACAGTTGAAACAGCTAGATTCAATCTTAATTTCTATACTAACATTTTCTTTTCTCACACTTCTCAATTGTGGAACTCTCTGGCTTCTTCCTTCCCTGTCAAGTTTGATCTTCAAAAATTTAAATGCGATGAAAATCGTTATCTTTTGTCTTCTTAATTTCCTTTCCTTTATTGGTTTCCCTCCTTAATAATATTTTTGACATATTTTCTAACATTCGGTAAACCGCTGGAACCATAGTGGCTTTATTGCCTTGCTTGGGGTGAAATTGATTAAAAAAAAGTATTAGGTTGGTGCAAATAAAATGTCGTTTTCTCACATATCTGAGATTTTTGCACCAACCTAATACTTGAACATAACCGACAAATGATTAACATTTTACAATATATAACTTTAATATGGCAACTTTAACCCTGATGTAAAACACTATCGAGTGGAGGTGTGCCGCCGAAGCCGTCGCGGACATTTGGGCGATATTATTTTTCACACATGATTTCCATGACTTAAATAACATGATCTAATAGAGAAATAAATAAATTTTCACCAATAACACTGATTTATTTACTGCTGACTTTGATCCGTCTTAATGAAACACCCTTATATAAAATCTGTCTTAACGTAACACCTTTTACTCATGCCATTTTACATTTCTACCTTATATTCAAACGCTTATTTTGTAAAAAAAAATCCCATGACTATTCAGGGATAAATTTAAAACTCTAAAATAATTATCATAGAGAGCCTATGTACGTGTTTTTAAAAATCACTATGGCAACGGAATGTAGGTTTTATCTCAGATGCAATAACGTATTTTTCATTGAAACTAAACCCAGAAGATAATCTTAGAAAAGGTCGAAAGTACTTGGGTTAAAAAAAAATATGACACCTTCCTTGATAAAAAAAAAATGATTAGACGACTTGAAAGGTTCTGTATAAAAATAAGTAGACATATGTCTATATTATTCAATGAAACATGTTTGATTGAAGATATGGTGTCTAAATACTCCAACACACACGCATGCACATATATACACACGCAGTCATTAACTGAAGAATTAAATAATAAAAACTGGAAAATTTACACGGGTAATTCTAGTAGCTTTTATTTCCAATATACAGTGCATGCTCGGTTCTCCAACGTCTCACATGTCGAACAAATCAGTTTTCGTACAGAAAATTCGAGATGAAAATGCTTCGGTTATCGAACAAAATTTCGCTTCTCGAACAACATTGCCGAACCGAGTTAACCCGAATAATTTATTGAGTCGACCGCCGTACTGTGATGTACTGTGACTTTTTTTCTCTACATTGATTCCTATTGAAAAAATAGTTTCGGTTTACGAACATTTCGGGTTACGAACGGCCTTCACGAATGAATTAAATTCGTGAACCAAGGTTCCACTGTATATTTTATTTTCAAAAAAAAAAAAAATATCCCTCCTTCTCCCTGCGGTTTTTAACCTAAATTTTGAAGGAGCTTTTGCATAGTTTCCCTTTATAGACTTAGTTTGTGTGTCAGATTTGAATTGCAGTCCCTGTAAAAAGTAGGCCAAATAGGGGCTATGCAGTCCTATCTCTGCGCTGGGCATATGAATGTCAAATGGTAACGTTTTTCCTGTTCTGCTATGAAATATCTGCAAGCGGTATTATATTCCTGTGCTGAATGTTATCGGATATCCGTCATCAATTTGCAAGGAGAAATGTAGAGTTCACATGAACTAACTTTTAATATACAAGTTTTACATTAGTTACACTGGGTAATCTTCTTTAAGGCTTCCATAATATATGATACCCACCTTCCATAGCCCCCATCACCTGCTAAAAAAGAATGTAAATAAAATACTTTCCCATCCTTTCTCACTATAAAAATACGAGTCCATATTTGCCTACGGCGGACATTTGTAAGCAGACATGCACACACCCTATTAAATAATTTTATAGATACCATAAAACTTATTAGTATAAACCAATGGCTTCTATTATCAATTATAAACATTTAAGAATATTTGAGGAGTTAGGTTTCAACTATTTTATGTATATAGCTTCAAGAATTTTTAGTTTTTGTGTATTGTTTTCATGTTTAACTGTAGTTGTGTTTTCAACGAGGATTTTCCGGAATTGTGTATGCGACCAGGCATGTTGTTTATTATTAAACTTATTACTTCTCGTTTTCACTATCGCGTGGTAATGTGTGACGTCATGAGCTGCAGTGCGATTTTCGTTTCCAGCGTCTCATATGCACGAGTTTGTCTTTGCTTGGAAATTTTCCATGTAAACAAAAACAGACTATCATTATTGTTTTGTCTGTGTATTGTTTAATATATTGTAATGTAATTATTATCTTTCGTAATGGCTTATGTAAAACGAAAGCTTAGATATGAAAAGAATTTACATAAAATAAATAGACAAAACTTGTCTATATTATTTAATGAAACATGCATCAATATATATATATATATATATATATATATATATATATAGGCTGCATCAAAAATACTTTTACAAACATCGTTGTCCTTGCACTAAAACAAGGACAAAAGTCCATATAAAAATATGTCCGCAAATGTAAATACTGCTGTACATGTACAATAAATTTTAGTGGGTAATTTTTTGATAATTTTTGTGTCCCACGATGTCACCCATGAATCTGTTTACTACTAAGAAGAGGGAAAATTACCCGTGCAAATGAAATAATTCAGAAGCACGTAGAAGATACCCGTGTTTCTGACACTGCCAATCTATACGAACGTTCAACATCAACAATTTGCACTATCCTAAAGAACAAGTTAGAAATAACAGAGGTTTGATGTAGTCAAGGGAGTTAGCATTATTACCAAGCATTTTCCAAAAACCCTAGATGTTGAGAAGCTGTTGTTGGTGCGAATGAATGAGACAGCTACGAGGTGATTCTGTGTCTGAAGATATTATGTGCAAAGGCGAGGGCACTGTATGTGGATCTTATCAGAAAAATATCAGCCATGTCTTCTGAAGATGAAAATGAATTTAAGGCAAGCCCGGAATGGTTTGAAAAATGTAAAAAAGAACTGGCATCCATAGAATAGTGAGACATGGAGAGGCTGCGAACTATGATAAAACTGCCTTGTTTCAGATGAGTTTTGAAATGACCAAAAATACAACACTGACCCGAAGAGAACTCTGGAAGGATGTCTTCAATATCCGAAATTGCTTAAATCTCATTGACAAAGAATTCACAGTGATATATATATATATATATATATTTTGACATTATTTGTGTATAATCTGTAAAAATGTACTTTAATTTTGCATAAAATACGATTTTTATTGGGTTTTGTATCAATATTTTTGGGCCTTGGAACGAATTAATTTAATTTCTGTTATTTTAAATGGAAAAAATTGTTTCGCCTTACGAAATTTCTAGTTACGAATGCACTCCTGGAACGGATTAAATTTGTAGAACGAGGTTCCACAGTATCAATATATAAGATATGCCATATGCTAGTGTCAATAAAGTAGTGCTCGATGTAATATAACAGAGCTATTAAGAATATAATAATTTAGGTTGGTGCAAAAATAATGTCGTTTTTTGACGTTCAACTTCAAAAGATCAAAACTCCTTTCATAACAAACTTTATCAATCGAAATAAGAACCATTAGAATCGACACATTTCTGCCAACGAGAAACAAGTTTATTTATCCCATTAGCATAGAAATCCGGAGTTCTGGAAGCGATGAAGTCATTAAAGGCCGATTCGGCATCATCTCGGCTTTTGAAGCATTTTTCGCGCAGGAAGTTGTCGAGATGCTTGAAAAAGTGATAATCGGTGGGCGAGAGGTCCGGTGAATATGGTGGATGAGGCAGAGTCTCGTAGCCCAATTCGTTCAGCTTCTGCAGGGTCAGTTGAGCAACATGCGGGCGGGCGTTGTCATGGAGAAGAATTGGTCCCTTCATATTGACCAATCTCGGGCACATACGTTGGAGCTTCTGGTGCATTTCGTCAATTTGTCGGCAGTACTTCTCCGCCGTAATCGTTTCGCCCGGATTCAAGAAGCTGTGATGGATGAGACCGGCCGCAGACCACCAAACAGTCACCATAACCTTTTTTTGGTGCAATTTCGGCTTCGGGAAGTGTTGTCGAGCTTCTCCGGCATCCAACCACTGTGCCGAACGTCGCCGGTTGTCGTAGAGGATCCACGTCTCATCACACGTCACAATCCACTCGAGAAATGGGTCGTTTTTGTTGCGCAGAAGGAGCGTAGAAGACACCTCAAAACGACGATTTTTTTGATTATCGTTCAATTCATGCGGCACCCATTTATCCAACTTTTTTGATTTCCCTATTTGCTTTAAATGGCGAACGACTGTTGAGTGGTCGACCTCGAGTTCAACAGCAACTTCTCGTGTGGTTTTTCCGAGGATCGGCTTCAATTAAGGCTTTCAAATGTTCGTTATCAACCGCAGTCGGCCGGCCGCGACCGTCTTCATCTTCGAGGCTCTCGTCACCATTGCGAAATTTCTTGAACCACCGTTGTGCCACACGTTCGTTAGTGGTTCCTGGGTCAAACGCATCATTCACGAGCTGTCTCGGCAGCTTTTCGGCCTAGTTTGAACTGGAACAAGAAAATCGTGCGGATTTTAATTTTGTTCATGCTGTTGAAAAGCCTGCAAAAAAATGAATGAAGAGATTGAGAACGGTAACGAATAACACGATTCGATAGAGCGAAAACGCGCTTCAAAATGATATATAACATGGCTATATATATCAATGAATTAATTCAAAAATCATATATAAAAGTAACATATGTGAGAAAACGACATTACTTTTGCACCAACTTAATATTAGGCACAATATATATATATATATATATATATATATATATATATATATATATATATACTAGGTGTAACGGCAAAAGTGTCCAAATTGCGTAACAGCAAAACTGTCCAATTGTTAGATTAAGCTCTGAAGCGTTTATCTTAGAAATGATTAAAGATATCTTACTGGAATTCTCCAAGGTTTTTATAACACTATTGGACTCTACTTTGAGCAATAATAATGTATAATTACTGCCCAGGCCTAACAGAAGAATCGTGATGAAATCGATCATAAACGAAAACATGTTCATCATTAATTAATCATAGCTAAGGATCGGAAGCTCATGAAGGATTAAAATAAAGTTCATATATATATATATATATATATTATTCTGGGATCATATTCCAACTTATCCAAGATGATTTTCACCCTCTAACCTTCTAACATTCTGTCCTGGAGTAACAAGGTGCCTCACATGTTTCACGTATGATTTCATTTTCAATCATTTTTTCACAGCTCTTTGAACTGTAATAACTGAAACTCTTCTTGCACGTGCCAAATGTCTTATGAATTGAAGTTGGATTTTGTCTAATTGATCCCTTTAGCTCGAAGTTAAAATGATGATCCCTCTTCCCGTTGTAACCTCGTGATCCAGTTGTTCCCTCTTTTTTAAACTTATTCACCATTTTCTTGATGATTCTTGAATACATTTTGAAGATGGAAGCCAGTGTATGAATGTTGGCATCATTACTGAGGGCCTCAATGATCTTTTTCCTCCTCACAATTAAGTTGGGAAGACAATGGTTCTGGCACAAAAGGATTTTAACCTCTTCTCTTTTTAGCTGAACAACTCAAAGGGTTTTCCATTGATTCTTACGCCAAATGGCGTCAAGATGTCTAAACGTATTATCTGAAAACCTGAAAAAAGTAAACTTCATTAGTTTAGAGGTTTTAGGGGGGGGGTTTAGATATTATACATTTTGTGGAATGGATAATTCTGCTGTTGCATGATTTGGACAATTTTGCTGTTACACCTGGTTTATATGATTTTCACCAAAGTTCAAATTATCTCTTTTTAAATTAAAGTTAATTCTTTTCCACAGCAATCTGTTCAAGCTTGTGCACAAACTAGCTGCATACCCCCACCCCTCAAAAACCACAAATTTTTGCAAAATCTGTCACCTAGTTTGTTTTTGTTATTTTCCCCTTTTTCATCTTTAATGTCCGTTCAGATCGTTGGCAATCAAGATTCGTCACAATTTTTTTGTTCCTTTTTTATTATCCGTGAACTGGCATCAGTTCTTGAGAGAAATAGGGAAGTTGTTTCACATTGCCTTCTCAAGGTTTCTGAATTCACTTTCCCTTCTCTTATAGTGGTTGCCACCTAAAGTCGAGTCTAATCTACTATTAAACTAATAACTTGTAGGGAGAAGGGACTGTCGCACCTTACACAACAGCATCGATGTGTTCAAATTCCGGGCTGTTCTGTTGCATTCACTTTCGCAACAAGAAAGCCCGAGATTTCAACTCGGCTCATCGCTTCCATTTTCCGAACATGAATCCGTTACGCTACCCACAAGTCAAGTATATGTAGATGAATTCCTGGTTACCAGAGCAGCCTCATTTTGAGCACTTGATAACCACTTCCCCTGTGTATTCTATGGTCTCCCACTGAACAGAATCCAAATTCTTCTTCTCGCTTTTGTCAACTTTGTTCTTTGTCTCCAGGGTCAGTCACCATCGTCACTTTTATTCCTTGCCACTCAGGTCAGTTTTCACCTTTTAATCTTGTCACGTAGATTTAATCAAACTGAAATTACCTCCCTTGAACATGTTGCGGACTTACTTTATAAAATATTCATGCTTTCCTTCTCATATTTCTTTTGCGTTCTCTTCAGTTAACAATATGTCTGGCTACAGTAAGTCAGGCAGCCCGGCATTCGTTTTTCTAAAAAAGGCAAAAAAAAAAATACCTTTTATGGTTTGTCTATATTTCTGAGATGAGATATTATGTACAGTATTTACATTATTCGGACTATTATCCTCATCTTTCTCGCCATATTTATCACAACGTTTCGGCCGTTGTACGCTCCGGCCTTCTCTAGTAATTAGGAGTGCCAGAGAAAAGCAATGATAACAAAGTGGCAATATGAGCTCTGGTAAAAACATAAACGATAACAGCAAAATTGCAATATGAGCACTGGTAAAAAATGGTTAATGAAAACATTAGGTTTATAATACCCAGAAATTCATACCCAGATGTCCTCGAGGACACATAGCACAGTGGATAAAGGCGTTGGTTAGATCCAGTGACAGACCCAAAGAATATGAGTTCAATACCCGGTTAAGGCAGTGGAGAACTTTCAAAGGGACAATTAGCAGGAGATAACTGACATCCATCAAACATGGCACGTAGAACTAGAACAGTCTACCCCAGTGAGCGAAATAAAGGGTTCAGTTCGAAATTCCAACCACCTGAAGAAGGCTGGAACGTTGTGATAAATATGGCGACAAAGACGAGGACAATAGTCCGAATACTGTAAATACTTTTATGGTTTATTTCTATTTCTACTGGGGCTGCAGAACATCCTGCAGTTCAGCTAGGAGTTCTGCAAACAAGTTTAGAAATAAGGAATTAACGAACATGGCTCTTACTATGCCGTAGTCAACAAGATCACAACGACTTGTCTGGCTGACCTCCATCAATGACAGGTTGGGAATACGTTATCCGAAGATATTTGGTTTAGAGGCTATTAGGTTGGTGCAAAAATAATGACGTTTTTTATGTTAAAAAAATACGTCAAAAAACGTCATTATTTTTGCACCAACCTAATATTTAATTTGTATATCTCAATGGGTGGCCAATCGTATTCGAGGATACATGTCTATTAGGGACGCTAGCTAATCCCTATTGCAGACGCTTGCTAATGTGCATTTTTGAGTTTGTTCAACTCCCACCTGTAGTTTCTAATGAAACTAAGTTAAATGGACCTTTGTTACAGTTTCTGGGAGAGAGTGTGTTATCTAACGTGATCAACAATCTGAACAAGGCCAGCACGCTCAAACACTCGGTCACGATGACTTGTGACTTCGTGCTAGCACAGCCAAGGGTTCCGTCTACCCAATTTCACTCACACACCTCGGTTCAATCCGTGGTATGGTTCTCAGGCACTTTCCAAAGGTTACGCATGCATAACGTCAGGAACCCACTTTCCTAACAAATCGATTACGGTGAGATTCGAACCCGGGTCTCATGGTCAGAAGGCGAACGTTCTAACCACTTGGCCTAATGGCATATAATTTATATGTAATTTGTATAAAAAGAGACAGATTGAGAATAGTACCCAAACATAAACACTATCTCCCTTTACATTTCATAACACAACTTATACATATACCCTGAAGGTAGTTTTATATAAATAACATATACTCTAAGTAGTTTCATATGAAATTTAATTAATTTTGTATATATATATATATATATATATATATATATATATATATATATATATATATATTCAAGAAAGAAATTCGGATTACTAACACAGGAAATGTCTCATATCGAGAATATTTAACATTGAAAAACGAAAGAAAAAATTAATTATTTTTAATAATATGTGGAAATCTCCGCTTTTACCTGAAGACGGTCACGAGACCAGAAACACGTGTAGTGTAACATTATGTAAAACAAAGCATAATATTTTTTCTAAATAAATCCACATTACAACCAAAAACGTTTACAGCACCTCTCTTCTCTTCTTTTTAATATACATACTTTTCTCTCGTTGGAACCACGACAACCTCTTTCTTTTATATATATACATATATACATACATATATATATATATATATATATATATATATATATATATATATATATATATATTACTTTCTGTACTTGTACAAAAACATATGATCAATACTTACAAAATTATCAGGTCATCCCATAAGTTCTGTCCGAATTTTGAATAAAGAAAACAAGTGACCAAATGTTACATTTAATTACAGATTCAATCAACAATGTATTTTCCCTGATTATCTATGACTTACTTCCATCTATTAACAAGCTTACTAATTCCATTACTGTAAAATTCTTTAGGCTTTGATTCGAAGAACTCACAAATGTCAGTTTTAACCTCTTCCTGTGTTACAAAAGCTGTTTCTTCCAAATGATTCTGTAAGCTACGAAACAAATGGTAGTCTGAAGGAGCAAGATCAGGAGAATGAGGTGGATGAGGAATTTTCTCCCAACCAAGTTTTTCGATTTTAAGTAACGTGATTTTTGTTGTGTGGGGTCGCGCATTGTCCTGATGAAACATCACCTCTTTTCGATTCACTAAAGCAGCTCGTTTTTCCTCAAAGCTTGGTTCAAACACTCTAATTGCTGACAGTATATTTGAGCATTAATTGTTGCATTGGGTGGTAAGAATTCAAAGTGGATTATTCCTTGGCGATCCCACCAGATTGAAAGAAAAACCTTTTGCCCATGAAGTTTCTTTCTCGGCTGTGGCTGGGGTCCTTCCCCTTTACCAAGCCACTGTCTACGACGCTTAACATTTCGATAAAAGATCCATTTTTCGTCGCCAGTCACAAGTCTAACCAAAAAAGATGAAACAATTTGGCGAGAATGGAGAGAAGAGCAAATGTCAACTCGGGATTTGAGGTTGTTTTCAGACAATTCATGAGGCACCCATTTTCCAAGTTTAGGAACTTTTCCAAGTTGTTGAAGATGAGGATGAACAGTTGTATGGTTTGAACTGAAAGCCACTGCCAATTCCTCAACTGATAAAGCAGGATTTTCTTCAAGGGCTGCTTCAAGAAGATTTTCATCAAACTCAACTGGACGTCCGGTTCGATCATCATCTTCAAGGGCGAAATCTCCACCTCTGAATTTTGCAAACCATCTTCTGCAAGTTCTTTCCTTCACACATTCCTCTCCATAAACTGAGTGAATGTTTCTAGCCGCTTCGGCTGCTGAGTTTCCTTTCTTGAACTCATAAAGCATTATGTGCCTCAAATGATTCTTGGGTACTTCCATGTTAGCAGGGATTTAATCAAACAAAATTTAATTTTATTGTTCTCTGAAATAAAATTTGATCAGTTTAAGTGCATCTAAACATAAAAATAATGTTCAGCTCCATTAGACATTATAAAATACTCTTTAAATTTCGTTCATTTTAACAAAAAGTTAAAATTCGGACAGAACTTATGGGATGACCTGATATATAAATGCAACACCAAACACTATTTTTACATAGGTGTAGGGATACTGGAGGGAGAGGATAGATGATATCACTGTGAGAGTGAGAAGGAAAATTTGGTAAGCTATCAGTCTGTACCAACAATGTCGTGTTTTGATTAAAACGTTAGAATAATTACTAGTACATTATTTTTATAAAAGCAAAACATGTATTCTGATTACAGCTAAATGAAATGAAAACTGGAAAAAAAAAGTCAGTATTTTATTCGTAACGCTGCAACGCAATAATCATTCTCTGGGTAGCCATGTTGTTTTTTTTTTAATTTGTAGCAAGTCATGTCAGCACATGATAAAAACATTCGGATTTTGAAAGTTTTCGGATTTATGAATTTCGGATAAAGGATACTTAACCTGTATTATAATTAAATTAATTCTTTTTAACCAGAACTTGTTTCGTAATCACATACCGGGTTATAAGTGGCGAACTACTGACTCATTATCAACTTTTTAGTGACGGGCGATGCACCAGTGAAATGACGTCATGGGATATGGTAATCCGTGACGTACATAAAATCAGCCACCAGCAATCACCTTCGCCCGGATATGGGTGTTGCATGCTTTAAGCGGAAGAACCTCGAATTAAAACATTAGAAATTAAGATACAGTAACAATTTTCTCATTAATAAAATATCAGTTAGTATATCAGTGACACATTTATGTTTAAAATTCCTAAAAATGATCCGGCAACTATAAAGGTCATCTCTGATCTAGAGCAAGGGAAAGATAGGATTTTGTTTTATTGTTTCCACCTAAACAAAAGATAGCTGTTAACAAAACAAAAAAATTAAATGGACAAAGCTCTTCTCATGACATGTGATGTACTTGTTAAAACTCTTTCTTTTTAGAGAGATAGTACAATTTATTGATTTCTTCTTGCGTTTCTTTTTTGATCAGACCCAGAGCTCCAGCCGTAACAGAAAAATTTTTAGTTTTTAAGCGGCACATTTGTTTTTCTATTTCCATCTCCAGGTCTTTGGATCTGCTTTATCATCATTTATATCAGTTAAAGCTGCTGTGGTTACCCCGCCCCCGTCTTTGTTGTAATTGTGGTTCATGGTGACATTCAAGACAAAAGAGTGCAATGGCTTGTCGATTCCTTTTGCACCGGGGATGTTGAGGTTACCCCGTCTCTCCTCTCAAAAGTTCCTCCGCCAACTGATGAACCCGTAAACTCTGAGGCGCAGCTCCTACACCGAAGCTGACAACTGCCCGATAGCCGCTTGGCACAGGTGGCTTGGAGAGGGGCGTTCCACTTCACCGATCGGGTCTAGAACACCTACCGGCTACCTCCACGCAGTTTATCCGGCAGTTCGATACCGTTAACAGTGTGTGGCTGCCGCAATGCCCATGCTACTTCTGGGAGCTTTGTGTGAAAGTCGAGTGTATGCCGTGAACTAGTACAGTTTCGTAAAGCAGGATCGAGGGTTTCGCTGCAAAGTTACTACCACTGACGATACACTCCATACAGCTCAGTATTAGTTTAGTTTTTTTTTTTTTTTTTTAATCTTCACAAGAGAGAGGAGTTTAAAGGAGATAGCTGATACTGAGACATTTGGAAAAGGCATGGGACGTGGAACTGAAACAATCTACTTCAGTGCACGAAATAAAGGTTTCAGTTTGAAATTCCAATCATCTGAAAAAGGCCAGACCGTAAAACGGCCGAAACGTCCTGTTACCAGACATAGTGTCTTCCTGCAGGCATCCTCTTAACCCAGGGCATCACTATCTCCTCAAGGCATTTGATATAGGCCTCCGTGTTGAGTCTGAGACCCTGTTGGAAAAAGAATGGAGGCATAACATTGCCATCACTAGTGATCGCTCCAAACATCTTCGTAATCATCATTAGACTCATCCAACTCTTTCCGAAACCTCTGCACTCTTCTCAGATTGACATCCAAAGACTCTGAAATGTTCGTATTGTAGCTTCCGTGGCGAATGCCAAGCAGTACAAAATATCGTTTACAAATTTCTGGCGGAGAGAATTGCGTCATGGAGCTTTTTTATCGGAGACTGTGCCCAACTGATCGTACTATACTGTGCTGAAAACAAAATTCAAAACAAACAACGCGCATGCGCGAAATTAAAAATATAAAATGGCGACAATTTGCTCATATCGCTTTCTGACCATGAGACCCGAGTTCGAACCTCACCATTGGTCGATTTGTCAGGAAGGAGACTTCCTGATGTTATCGGTCTGGAGAAGGACAATCTCAGCATGCAGCACCTCTGGAAAGTGCCTGAAAACCATACCACGGGTTGACCCAAGGCTTGTGAGTGAAGTTGAGCAGACAGAACACTTGGGAGGCCGTCAATAGCTGTGTTAGCACAAAGTCACAAGTCATCATGACCGAGGGTTTGAGTGGGCTAGTGTTCTTCAGATTGTTGATCCTTCTAGATAACACGCTCTCTTCTAGAAACTGTTTGATCAGCATAGTTGTAGTATAAATCACAGTTAGGCTCTGTTGGTGTTGAATAGACACAAATGTGCCTGAGCCAGCGTCTGCAATAGGTACTGGTTAGACACCATAGTAGACGGGTATCCTTGAATACGAGTGGCTAGCTATTACACACACACACACACAGATAGATAGATAGATAGATAGATAGATAGATAGATATGGTCATTGCAGCTTTTTTAACAGCATTTCCCATATCGAGGGATGTTTAGTCAATTTGAACCTTTTAAAACTCTTTATTCTACATTCAACCCCATCACTTGATAAGACACCAGAAGTGTTGAAACAAAATGGCTATTTTTGTAGTGATGCTATAACATATTTATGTTATAATTTTCGAATAATTATATATATATATATATATATATATATATATATATATATATATATATATAATGTCATTTGTGGTTTATTATACAATACGAATTCCAAATTAATCCCTCTATATTTGTAACACTAACAATATAAAATCAAAGTTCTTGGCATTACCTTCAAGATATTGATGTTATAAGACGGACCAGTAAATGATTGATTGAATGTTTAAAATAACGTCACAAAAACCTTCATTTGATATATATCATGTTGAAACGATTTTTGCATAGAATACCACTTAGCACCACAAAAAAAAAACAAAGTGGAACATACAATAAGATAACATTGATCCTCTCTTCAGACAAGACACCGTCTCAAACAGTATGAACTGAAATTCTTCGAGTCTGCTCAAATATACGTCTTTTAAATGTCAATTGTATTTATTTCTGGAATTCGAATAAAGAAAAGAAATGGGAAAAAACGGTTTTGTCTTTTTAGATAAACTAAATCATATGTCAAGATGCGGAGATATTCTACCCCAAGGTTTATCCCTTTCTCCTATCTTTATCGTTATCTTTGTATCTAAATGAAACCAGGGGAGAAATTCCGCCATTTTCAGAAAATTCAACCATCTTTGAATAAAGCCAAATACGGACGCATTCTGAGACTTCGAAAAAATTGTCTCGTTTTTTTTTTTCTAATTTTCTTTATTGTAGGCGTTGCAATATCTTTTACTTGGCTTAACTTCTACCTATTATTCTCTCCCTCTCACTTTCTCTCTCTTTCTCTCTCTCTCTATCTCTCTCTTTCTCTCTCTCTCTCTCTTTCTATTTTTCGTCTTTTTCACTCTCTTTCTCGATCATTCTCTTTCTTTCTTTTTTTTAAAAAAAATATGTTTTTCATGCATCTTTCCTGACTTTGTCTTTTTTCGTTTTTCTCTTTCACTTTATCTCTCTTTTTCTTTTTCCCGCGTTTTCTCTTTCCCATTCTCTCTCTTTCTCCCAATTTCTATTTCTGTTTTTCTCTTTCTCACCTTCTCTCTCTCTCACTTTCTATTTCTCTTTTTATCCTTGTCTCTCTTTCTATTTATAATTTTTCTTTCTCATTTTTCTCTTTCTCTTCATTACTTTCCCTTTTTTTTCTCTTTTTTTTCTCTGTTTAAGTTTCTGTCTCGTTTTTTCATCTCTTTACTTTCACTCTTTTTCTCTCTGGCATTCTCTCTCTCCCTCTCTCTCCCATTCTCCGTCTCTCTCTCTTTTCTCTCTCTCCCACTCTCCCTCACTCTCTCTCTCTTTCTCTCTCTCTCTCTCGCTTTCATTTTCCCCATTTCTCTATCTTTTTATCCTTCTTTCTTCTTTCTGAATTTTTTCTGTTTTTTTCTTTTTTTCTCTTCTTTTATCTCCTTCTCTCTCACTTCTTTCTTTCTTTCTCCCCTTTCCGCTATTCTTCCCTCCTTTGTTACGTTCTTTCATTTGTCTTTCTTTCTTTATTCCTTTCTTTCCTTCTTTCTTTCTTTCTTTCTTTCTTTCTTTATTCCATTTCTTTCTTTCCTTCTTTCTTTCTTTCTTTCTTTCTCCCCTTTCCGCTATTCTTCCCTCCTTTGTTTCATTCTTTCATTTGTCTTTCTTTCTTTATTCCATTTCTTTCTTTTCTTCTTTCTTTCTTTCTGTTTTCTTTTTCTCTTTTTCAGTCTTTTTCTTTCTATCACTTTCTATTTCTCTTTTTCTTTTTCTCTCCTTTTCTTTTTTTTATGTTTCTGTTTTTATTCTTCTTTCTCATTCCATGTCTTTCTTTTCTCTTTGTCTTTATTACTTTCTCTCCATTTTACTTTCTTTTCTTCTCTTTCTCTCGCCCTTTCAGTTTCTGTCGCGTTCTCTGTTTCTCTTCCTTATTTTCTCTATTCCCTCTTCGTCATTCTCTCTCTCTCTCGCTTTCATTTCCCCCTCTTTCTGTTTCTATTTTGCTATTTTCTTTTTCTCTTCGTCTTTCTTTCTCATTCTTTCTGTCTCTTTTTCTTTTCCTTCTTTTCTCTCTGTTCATTTTTTTTCTCTTTCCCTTTCTCGCTTTCTCTCAATCTGTCTCTGATCTTCTCTTTGTCTTTCTCTCTTTTAACTGATTCAATATTTAGAAATTGCAGATAAACTGTTCGTGTCCCATTTCAATGATGAAAGTCAAGCCTGAGGCAAGAGAAGAAAAACCTAATCCAAAATAAATTCCAGTCAAATTAAAAGAAACAGAAAACAAATGACTAGCTTTCTGCTTTTTTACAAGGCCTCATATTACAAGTATGGAATCTTTAATACTGGAAATATTAGATCTTTATTGGTAACTATTAGGTTGGTGCAAAAATAATGACGTAATAATGTCGTTTTTTGACGTTACGTCAAAAAACGACATTATTACGTCATTATTTTTGCACCAACCTAATAGCTTAAAAGTTGCTCTCAGTGCCGACTTTTAAGTTATCGCCTAATAGGAGGGCCTCCAGCCTAAAGCTATAAGGGACCTCTGTTAATTTTGAAGAAATAATTTTGAATTCCTCAATTCACTCCACGGAACTTCAAAATCTCACTTAAGGGCTATGTCCAGTCCAGCCAAAAGACCGATTTGAGTCGAAATTCCAGTTGAGGAGGAAAATTGTGTTCTTCCAACAAACTCCGTGGAACTTCAATTGATTTGAATTCTTTAAATCACAAACTCTACGGATCTTCAAAACTTCATGTCACGAAACTTCTCACTTAAACTCTGATTCCGTGGTATTTTGAAGAAATAAAATTGATTTCCTCAATTCGCAATTTTTTTGAGATATTTTAAACTGAATTTAAAACAAAACATAATAAAATAAATTCACAATTTTTTGTGCTACTTTTAAAGTCACTATTTTTTTCAGTGACTTTAAAATTTGAGTTTTTAACTATTCCCTCCTCAATCAGTACAAATCCCAATATTCAAGCATCAAATGACGTGCAGATTTTCACTCCCGGTATCATCCTGGATCCAAAATGGTATAATATGACTATGTAGAGCAAGGGGTTTTAGACACACGGACAGACAGAAAAAAATTGCCATTTATTTATGTAGATATTAATTAACCGTTTCCCTTATAAGAAAACATTCATTGAACGTGTAGAGTTATCGTCAGTAGAAATTTATAAATGTATTTCTTTTAAAACAGTTTTTCAAGAATATAGTTTCTTCAATTCCTCTAACTATTGTCGCTCTTTTTAGTATTGACAAGGGCTTTCCTTCCCAACCTTTTCTTTAAAGCAATATAGACCATCAACATTTTGATTATAACATTTTTTTCTTCAAGTTTTAGCTGTTGTTGCTGTTGGAAGTGTTCAGGTGATGTAGTTTCTATTATTTGGTAAAGTTCATTATTTTTCGCGCATTTTTAGTTATTGATCTTGGAAAACGATTCCATACCGCTGATAGATTAGACCAGAGTTTGGCAACCTTTTGCTGCCTATGTGAAGGTTTTAAAATCATTCAGTGTGCAAACAGCATATGTCTTTTTATACAAGTCAAAGTCATATACCTGTTCTACAATATATTTTATATAGTAATATATAGTATATATATATGTTAGTATATATTAGGTTGGTGCAAAAATAATGACGTAATAATGTCGTTTTTTGACGTTACGTCAAAAAACGACATTATTACGTCATTATTTTTGCACCAACCTAATATTAAAATTGCCGTAGGTTACCGACCCCTGGACTAGACAATACTGAACGAGTTGGGCACTGTGCATGACGTCGAAATCAGAGACACGATCTGGCAAGGCTACTTAAAAGCATGGCTCTAGTTTGGAGTATAATGTTTTGGTTGTGTAGCATCTGTTCCTCAAAACAAGCCCCACTGAAGAGAATCTTGTCTTCGATTCCTTGATTCTCTTTTGCTAACCTGATTATAACTGATCCATACAAAGGTATTAGAAATATTTGCTATTCCACATTCTGAATTTTCACGATAGATTCAATTTAAGCGCCATCTTCTTTTTTATGTGTCGTGTCAATTCAGAACGTACGCGATCATGGCTCTCCACAACTTCCGGTTTCTTAATAATTTTTTTTACCGATCCCCCTCTTTATGTTCCCTTGAATCGTATATGAATGCCAGTCATGAATCGAAAAGAGACATGATCGCCCAATCGTGCATCACTCATGGCACTGAAGGAAGGATATTAGGAAGTAGTAATTCTGGGGGTGGGGGATCATTTTACTACTTGATGACAATAGAAAACCGATCCCCCTCTTTATATCACCTTGAATTTTATATGAATAAGTCGTTCAGGAATCGAAGAGAGATATGACCGCCCATCCGTGACCACGCATGGCACCGAAGGAAGGATATTAAATTATAGTAGTTCAGGCGGGGGTCAATTTAGTACTGAATCACTATATGAAAACGATCCCCCTCTTTATGTTGCGTTGAATTGTATATGGATAAGTCAGTCATGAATCGAAATGCGACATGATTGCCCAATCGTGCATCATGCATTGAACCGAAGGAAGGATATTAATATACAGTAATTAAGGGGGTCAGTTTAGTATTTAATAATTATATGAAACCGATCCCCCTTTTTATGTCCCCTGGAATTTTGTATGAGAAAGTCAGTCATGAATCGAAAAGAGACTTGATCACCCATGCGTGCATCACGCATGTCACCGGAGGGAGTATATTCATATATAGTATATCGGGGAGGGATCAATTTAGTACTTAATGACTATATGAAATCGATCCCCCTTTTTATGTCCTCTGGAATTTTATATGAATAAGTCAGTCATGAATCAAAAAGAGACATGATCGCCCATGTGTGCTTCACGCATGGCACCGGAGGGAGTATATTAATATATAGTATATCGGGGGAGGGATCAATTTAGTACTTAATGACTATAGGAAACTGATCACCCCTCTTAAGTCACCTTGAATCATATGAAAAGTCAATATTGAATCTGAAAATGCATGATCGCACGAGCTTGCATCATTTATGGCGCATGAGGAAGGAAGGAATCAATGCTATCTTTTCTAATTCCCTTTCTCGACCATATCTTTTAAGGGGGTAGACGATCATGACTCTTCATTCTATCATTCTGGCTTTTGTTGCTTTACGTGACTTTTTATTATTTTTCCATTCTTCTATTTCCTTTTTGACATTTTCTAATTCCCCACGTAACCCCTAGCTAGAGTGCCCTAACATTCTAGGCCTTACTTATAATTTTGTCTTTGTTGTGCTGCAGTAGGAAAAAAATATCCTGCATTCACTTTTGCAATCTGATTCCATGACCTTTTGGATCAACTTAACAGTACAAGCTAATCTCAACATGACCCACGCCAGAATTTTTTTTTTTGGGGGGGGGGTTCTTCTTGGCTATGCTGAAATATTTTTCAGTTACTCTTCACAGTGATTATACAATGTAGCCAAAAATATGAAATCGGGTCTTATTAATTGTCACTGTAAGGAATGAATACATTTATTTTATTCAACGAGTATCATTAATAGATCTGTGTGTAGTAAGATAATTTGTTTTGCAGGAAAGTAAAAAAAAAAAAAAAAAAAAAAAACGAACATTATATACATCCAAGATAGGTAGATAATTATAAAATATTCATAGAGAGTGTATATTTATAATTAAAAAGAAGTATATACAGATAAAAGTATCTAAATATAGTGGATCACTGTCAAGGATAGTAATGGTTGAAACAGCTTTTCATAGTAATCCTACCTGGGCAGCAGCTTACTGTAATGTAGTTTACTCAGGAATTCGTACATTCCTTTGTCACACAGAGGCAAGTTTGTTTTTTGTTTTTTTGCTTTTGTTTTTTTAATGATATCTGACGACGAGAAAGAAGAGGGAAAATTGAGTTCATGACTTTCCAAGTGCTGGTAGCGGTTACTCTGCATCTATCGAGGCAACAGAAACAAAGAGTATTGAACTGTTATGGAATACAAGTCTTTCTTTATGACAGTGAGTGCAGGACAATCTCATGACAGATGCAAAACAGATTTCAGGTAATAGAAACGAAGAGAGTCTTACTTTTGTGGAATATCCATACTCCTAAATGGCAGTGAATGATGGACAAACTCCTCAAAAACTTGAAGCAACAAAAATGTGGTTTCTACAAAAGAATTCTGAGAATATCGTAAACTGATCACGTGAACACCGACGACCTACGTAGCGAACATCATAAGCTGATCACGTGAACACCGACGACCTACGTAGCGAACATCATAAACTGATCACGTGAACACCGACGACCTACGTAGCGAACATCATAAACTGATCACGTGAACACCGACGACCTACGTAGCGAACATCATAAACTGATCACGTGATCACCGAAGACCTACGTAGCGAACATCATAAACTGATCACGTGATCAGCGATGACCTACGTAGTGAACATCATAAACTGATCACGTGATCACCGAAGACCTACGTAGCGAACATCATAAACTGATCACGTGAACACCGACGACCTACGTAGCGAACATCATAAGCTGATCACGTGATCACCGAAGACCTACGTAGTGAACATCATAAACTGATCACGTGATCAGCGATGACCTACGTAGCGAACATCATAAACTGATCGCGTGATCACCGACGACCTACGTAGCGAACATCATAAGCTGATCACGTGATCACCGAAGACCTACGTAGCGAACATCATAAACTGATCACGTGATCAGCGATGACCTACGTAGCGAACATCATAAACTGATCACGTGATCACCGACGACCTACGTAGCGAACATCATAAACTGATCACGTGATCACCGATGACCTACGTAGCGAACATCATAAACTGATCACGTGATCACCGACGACCTACGTAGCGAACATCATAAACTGATCACGTGATCACCGACGACCTACGTAGCGAACATCATAAACTGATCACGTGATCAGCGACGACCTACGTAGCGAACATCATAAACTGATCACGTGATCACCGACGACCTACGTAGCGAACATCATAAACTGATCACGTGAACACCGAAGACCTACGTAGCGAACATCATAAACTGATCACGTGATCACCGATGACCTACGTAGCGAACATCATAAACTGATCACGTGATCACCGAAGACCTACGTAGCGAACATCATAAACTGATCACGTGATCACCGAAGACCTACGTTGCGAACATCATAAACTGATCACGTGATCAGCGACGTAGCGAACATATATAAATCTTTGTCAGAAGAGGGATTATATGATATAGCAAAAACACAAACTTTAATAAGGCCTATAAAGGACAGAATATCGTGGAGAGCCATGATCGCCTACGTCCTGAAGAGATATGGCACATAGAAGAAGGTGTGACACAGGAAGCAGAATCAAATTCTTCTACCATTTTTTTATTATTCACTGGCTATGTTCCTTTTCATCCATTCTTTAGTTATTTTTTTCTGGGTTACATAATATTTTTTATCATTTCAAGGCGATAAAACCACAAAGCTGAAAAGGAATACTAAGGGCGAAATAAACAAAGAAAACTTTACTGGGAAAAGACCATTAAAAGAACAAGAATCAAGGAGACAGAACATGACAGTTGAGGTTGCAGTTAAATCTTTATAGATTGTAGTTGTCAGGAAAGCAAGGAGCTTGAAGAGTGTTCCCTATTCTATTAGGATAGAACTTACGATTACATTTAATAATTTCAACAGTAAAATAATGAAACCTAACTGCCAATCTAGTACTGCGCTTAAATTTGTAAATCGATATATCAAAAGGAAAACACATCAGTACAATTACCATAAAAATATTTATAGGAAAGGCATAGGAAATCTATTTTACGACAGTCGGAAAGTGATTGAAACCGAGATGCCAGGACCAATAATATTGCAGATTCTTTTTTTTTCTTTTTTTTTTTAGATGGAATTTGTCAATGATCTCTCTATATATAGCAGAAATACAAGGCTCAACAATATTCAATCCACGGAAGAATGAGAAACATAGGCATTTCTTTTACTATTTCACCCCAAGTAAGATGCCAGTACCATTAGGAGTCGATGGTTTTTTCTGGGGGCGAAAAGAATGAAAAGGCTTTAGTGAGGCGAAAAGACAACAAAAAGAAAAAAAGGTTTCAGGAAGGCAGAAGATGGCAACTGACATTGCTTTTAAAATTCTGAAGTTTGCAGGTGGCTTGGAAGAAAGAAATCGGAATTTTTTTTTTTTTTTTTTTTCTCGTCTGTGTTTCACAGGCGGGAAAAAAATTATATCCGTCATTTGAGCCAAACTCCAGTCTTAACCTAAAAAAGGTGTCCCCAGAATACAATGTTTAACGCTTTTACCCCCCCACCACCACCACCACACACACACCAAAAAATACCAGGCAAACAATTATAATTCAAATTGTGTAATAGCTTTTAGGCGATGTATTTGATATTTACTATGAAAATATAGGCTTGTAACGATCTATCATTCAAGTGTCCATGTTTGTTCAAGTAATGAAATTAATTATTTGGGAGGTGGCAGTTGTTTTTCGCCTCTGATGACTTCTTTCTTTCTCGGTTTCTTTCTGATGATTAGTCAAAGGTATTCATGGAATGGGTTGTTACAGAAGCAGATGTGAGATGACATTTAATCAAACAAGCTTTTATTCGCTCATTTATGATTTCGTTCCGTTTGCTTTTTGTAGCAACAATAATAGTAATGGCGGACAGTAAGAGGCATTCTGGGAATTTCTTTTTCATTAGTTTAAACCACATCAAAGTAAAACATTTATTCATTTCGTGATCATTGCGAATGACTCCGTTTTCTTATAATAATATAATCACCGTATGAACGTCAACTGCTGACTTCAGATCGACACAAAACAGTCAACATAGAAAGCTCATAGGGAATTATTCACTTGATTTATAATTTGTTGATGGGTACATTAAAGTTATTTGTGTTTGGAGTTTGTCTCTATTTCTTTTTGTAACCTTATTTGGGACTGCTGGAACTGCTACGTAATCTTCATATACTTGGGAAGGTTATTAGGATAATCCAGAACCTATTCAGCAAACCGCCTAAGAAAAATAAATTCAATGCATATACAAAGGCTTTCTCCTCACCGGACTTATTCAACCTATACAGTGAGGCGATTCTGAGAAAGCTAGAAGCCCTACTAGAATTCATTACTGGCGGACACAATCTTAACAATATAATATATAGAGATGACATACTGTTGGTAGTAGATACAGAAAGGAAACTACCTATGCATGGTTGTTAGCAAAGGGAACTGACCAACATGTAAATTATACTTTGGAGATAATAATGTAATAGCAAAAGTACGCAGGTGTAGGCTTTAAGAAGCTTTATTCAACTGAGAATACAAGATTCGCGTATAGTGTCCTTTTAGATTCCCAGTAAACAGAAATAGCTCTCTCAAAGAGGAGATTAACGAAACAAGGGGAGACCACTCTTGATTATTCATAACAAACAAAATCAAGCAACTACTACAACTTAATTATCTGCGAAGTGTTTTAACAGAGAACCGTAAGTACGACACTGACATTCAAAGTCGCATTGGGATAGCGAACGATGCCTTCCAAAAGCTAAGCAAAGTATTAAGAAATAGAAAAATGTTGTAAGAAACAAAGAAAAGAGTACTGAACTGTTATTTGCTACAGGTTCTCCTAAGCAGCAGAAATATGTTCCTACAGAAGGATGCTGAGAATGCTATGTAACAAACACAACTATGGACTTAATAACAAAAGCAGACTGGGCTCTTCAGCCTTGGTTATCTAGGAGAAGGACTTCCCTGAACTGAAAACTGTATGTTACCCGAGCGATGCACTTACTTGACAGGATTATGGAATTCATAATGACTCCATGGTCGTTGATAGGCGGATTCTCAAAAATAAAAGTACAATTGGAAATATTTTATTAATATCAAATAATTTTACCCCCTCCTACCCAGTTTACCCTCCCCCTAGTTCAACATTTCCACCCACACTGAAAATGGGAATACTGAGGTAATTAAAAAAAAATAATGAAACTAAACAGCGTGTCCAGGTCGAATGATAAAAAAAACGATGTGAAGCACTTGGTCAGTAAATACAAAAATAGACCAAAATAGACCAAACCCTGATATAAGAGAAACCCAGATATAAGAGACTCCGTCTCCGGTCCCGACAACTCTCTTATATCCGGGTTACACTGTAGGTCTAAATTATTTTTTAAATAATGAGAGCCATGATCGCCCACGCCATAAAGAAGAAGAAAAGCAACAAAGATATTTTCATTATTCGAACTGTTTTCCTCATCTTCGTTGCCATATTCACGACGTTTCGGCCGTTGTACGCTCCGGCCTTCTTCAGGTGTTTGGAATTTCGAATCGAACGCTTTATTTCGTCCACCAGGGTAGATTGTTCTAGTTTCACGGGTCATGCCACTTCCGGGTATCTAAATTTTTATAGTTATTTCCCTTTTTATCCACTAGGCCACTTGTCCTTGGGGACATCAGTGTATGAGTTTAGGGACTTATAAACCATCATATGATGCATTTGAACTCTATCAAAACAGGTTTCTGTTAAAAGAAAGAATATCTTTGATTAATTGCTAAAAACAGAAAACACCAGTTAAGCCATATTGGGTTTAAATGGCTACAAAAAATTTCCTTTTGATCTGTGTCGATGGCCTAAATATGAAATATAAGAAAACAGAATGCATGGTTGTTAGTAAAATGTACAGGTGAACATGCAAATTACAAATTGGACATGACGAAATCAAACACGTAAAACTATTTAGATATCGGGGAGGTCTTTTAACAGAGGACGGTAAATGCAACACGGGACGCCAAAGGTGCATTGGGATAGCTAAAGATGACTTCCAAAAGCTGAGCAAATTATTAAGAAACATAAAAATATCTTTAGAAACGAAGAAAAGAGTAACTAACGTTTACGTACTATCAGTTTACCGATATGGCAGTGAATGCTGGACAACCTCCTCCCAGATGAAGAAGAGACTTGAAAATTTAAATGCAAAGTCAATCGTCATTTACTGTATTCTTGATTACTCTTCTTCCATTTTTCTCACTCCTTAATAATGTTTCTCGTTTTTCTTATTCTTTCACACTCAGTAAGCCCTTGTGTCATAGCGGCTTTACTGTCTTGCGCTGAGTGAAATGATTTAAAAGAAACAAAGTTAATTCATATATATATATATATATATATATATATATATATATATATATATATATATATATATATATATATAAGGCTCAAACACTAATATTCCATGGTTATAATTTATTACATTGGAATCGTAATCGCGATCCAATTCATCAGACCTACAAATTCAAAAAGCTTTTTGAATTTGTAGGTCTAATGAATTGGATCGTCATTACGTCAAAAAACGACATTATTACGTCATTATTTTTGCTCCAACCTAATAATTTGATCAATTTCAGAACAAACCATGAAAGTTTCATTAAAATCCAACAATTATATCATTTTTGCAATCATTTAAAAATCAGTGTGTTTTTCACCGCACAAAGACGCTCAAATTTCATATACTAATTTATTGACACCAGAAAAAAACAAAATTTAACCCAAAATTTCCAAGTTTCTTAAAAGGATAAGAAATATTTTGACATTTTAAAAAAAAATCCATGGATCTTCCATCTTAATGCCACATTGATTTTAGGAATATAACTGTACAACCCTTACATGCCTATCCCGTTGATTCACTTGACACCAACCCGACCATAGCTCAATTAGGACTCATTTAAACAAACACGGCAACCTACTAAACTCCAAACGTAACATCCGTGTAGAATATATTAGGTTGGTGCAAAAATAATGACGTAATAATGTCAAAAAATACGTCAAAAAACGACACTATTACGTCATTATTTTTGCACCAACCTAATACAGTAACCTCATCCACAAGACTGAAAATAATGGCAGCACTAATAATAAAAAAGAAAAGCCAAAACTCAACAACGTCAACTATGAAGACGCCACAATGTGCGGACCGCGTTTTTAAAATAAAACATTTCTGTAACTTTAGGCACATACATATAGTTAATATCCACACATCAAGTTAAAGATAAAAAAAAAATAAAAATAAAAATCATCTTTGATAATGGCTTAAAGAATAGCCGAAAGCTATAGGGAATACTATGCTTTTGGACAGTTTATAGAATATATTTTACGCAATGCACACACACACACACAAACACACACACACACATATATATATATATATATATATATATATATATATATATATATTAGGTTGGTGCAAAAATAATATCGTTTTTTGACGTTAAAAAATACGTCAAATAAACGATATTATTTTTGCACCAACCATATATGTAGGGAGGGGTAGTAAATATCCTTAGGCGTGATGAAAGTAATTTGTCTAGGAGTAGGATAACTCTAATATAAAACCAAATAGGCCAATAGACCTCATTAGCCATTTTAATGGCCATCTATCAAGGAGAAGGAAATTGATATAAAAGTATAAAAGTCAACCACACTGGCCTCATGGCAGTAGCAAAGGATTCAGTTGAATACCACATCGTTCGTCGCACGGATTACCAAGAGAAGTGTCCCTTGATCGAAAAATCAGCGACTGAGAATTAAACGTTTAATCAATCACCTAGCCTATATAAGTAACCTGAGAAATCGATTGTTAAATCAATTAGACCTTGAATACCGAATGTTTCTTGTGTGGTAACAGTGGATTTTAGCCATGACCTACGCATTATCCCCGATCCTGAGCTCTCTGTCGTCATAAATACAGCGCATTTTCAACAATATTATATTATTTTAGTCAAAGCTAATAGCGTGCTCGAAAATTAATTACATTTTTCACCGCCTTGAATTATGAGTCAATGCGGAACCACATCTAAAATTAATTCATCAGCTCTTCTTTTCTACAACGTCTTTCTTGTAGTGTTGAATTGGGAAAATTTGCAAAGATGGAATTTTGGTTCCTTGTGAAATTAAGAACAGAATATCATGTTCTAATATTTGCAGAAGTCTTAAACAGGAATACCAACCTTTTTTTCTTTTTTTCTTTTTTTATCACATTAAAAATAGGCAGGTCAGCAGGAAACGAAAAAGATAAATAGTTATTGAAAAAGGAGAAACCAGTAACAAGGCTAAAACCAGATCTCCATCCACAGACGTCTTTGCTTTATGTCTGGTAGAATGTGAAAGACGTCGTCCTTTACGAGTTCCTTGGACGTGGAACGATCGTTACTGCAAACGATTGTTGTCAACAATTTGATCGGGCAAACGACGCAATACGAGGGCCGTTTGAAAAGTTCTAATCTTCACCCCGAATACCCAAAGCTGTACATATTTGTCGTGGCAACACATTCACTAAGACTTCTTATAATTCTAGAAAAATTAGTTCAGATTTCTATCTTAATTTCTCTGCAGGTGGGGCCCATATAAATGTGAAAGATGTGCGACAAATCTAAAAATGAACAAAACAGAACACCCGAGCAATCATAAATTATCTACAAAAGAATGGTATGACCCCCAAAGAAATTCATGAGGATATGATACAGACACTTGCTGAGAACTATTGTTCCTAGGTAACTGTCAAATAAGCTGCAGAATCTAAGGGCAGCACAAAAGATGACCCTTGGTCAGGTTGCCTCAAAATCTCAGTCACTGATGAACAAGTTGATATCATTCACCGTATGGTTTTGGATGACAGACATCTTACTCTCCATCAAATAGCGAAATCAATCGGTATTAGTCCTGGTACAGCAATCGTTATCACGTGACTTAAAATATTTTTGCCCTTCCTGGCCTTTAAAGGAGTGCCCTTTTTCCGTGCTGATGTTGCTACATGCCTTACTTCTTACCTATCTCACACTGCGAATTTTTTCTAAGCTCTATACTAAACATTAAATCTGTCATGAAAAAAGAACTAAACAAAATGAACACAAAACGATCAGCTTTAAAAAAGGACTCGTAACTAGAAAAACCGAATGAAAAAAGAATGTAAACAACAAATACTTTTTCACACCCAACCGAGTTCTGCGGAATCAGAATCAACGTTGAGTTTAAGCAAGCGAATGAGCCAATTGGAGTAAAGTGTCAGGCAGATTTAAATTTTTCCCATTTCTGACGAATGCAGCTATCGATATATTTTTGCATGCTAGTTAACATTCGTGTCAGTCAGCTGTTGGCTCACACGCTGGCCAATAGAATCTTCCTGCCTATTCGTGGAAGCCAGCCATTGGCTCTCACTCTGGCCAGTACAAAATGGCCGCAAACTACATGAAAACTGCCGTAGAATCATGAAAAAATCGATTATTTCCACTATCGATGGGAGTTGGGAAATGCAAAGTCGGTCTTGGTCTTCCCGCGAGCATGTGCATGTAAATTTTAGTGCAAATCCGTCGAAAATTGCGGCCGTGCATTCGTTACACACACACACAAACACACACACACACACACACTGCCTTTTATAGATAGAGATAAGTGATATTTGTTTCAGAACAAATTAATTTAACTTTAAATTTGATAATTTTACGAAAGTAACGTTTCAGAAATGCATATCTTATTTTAGCAGGATTTTCCAAAAGAAAAAAATAAGTTTTGTCTAAATTTGTTAAAAATAGCCACTTCGATTGTTTTTTCGGAGGCATCGACTAAAAATCATTCAAATTTCTACTTGAAATACTCCACTGTATTTTTTTTCTGGAATTAGAAAATTTAATCCTTTAGCTTTCAATTGAAGCTGGGGGAAAGCTTCGAAAAGGATTTTTCCTTTATGAAAAATATGTTTTAGCCTTAGGTATACCTTAGATATACGAAAATCGATCTCGCTTCCCAGACGCTCTTCTGGTATGGCGCGTCATATATGACGGTTTCGTGTAGGATACAGGTTCGATTTCTGTCGGAGGATACATACATTCTGTGACAATTTCTCGGACATTCAGGCCGGTAAATGTGTTTAATACTGTTTATTATAAACAGAACATTTAAATATTTGTATCTATAAAAGTAACATATAAACAGAAGATAACTTAAAATATTATATATATATATATATATATATATATATATATATATTACTCTACTTTGTATTGAGACCTTGTTACAAACGTTGGAATTGTACTCTGTTCGTTTTACCTGGATATTTCGCTCCCTTAGGAGTTTACATTCATTAGATACTCTAACATGGAGAAGATCGATTTTGGAATTTCGTTAAAAAGCATCCCCATCACAAAAAAACAGGAACTTTTCAAAAACTGGTTTTAAAACTGAGGATCTGATTAGAAGAAAGAGATGGAAAGACCGCTTCTTCCTTCTTGATCGAAATGTTTCTAATATGTCAGATCCTTATGGGTTTAAGAATTTAAAAACTGCACCTTTCATTGAACACTTACACGTCTTTGAAACTGATCTTCTAAACATTATAAATGAGATCACTTTTCATAAAAATAGGAATCAGTTTCAGAGGCATTTAGATTGTATAGTTAAGGATATTAATATAGCCAACTAAATATTTGTTAAATCTGATAAAACTAATTTTTACAAATTTAATCCCAAAGAATACAATGCATAACCCAAAACAATTTGAGTAAGAATTATTAGAAAGTAAATATTAATAATATTGTGTTGATAGAATTAACACCGCTTCTAGAAATATTACCGATAGACTTAAAATTAGCAATAGGGTTAGTGAACTCTGTACTAAAGAACCTTATGTCTTACTTAAAGATCATAAACTAGACTTTCAGACCAAACTTCCTAAAAGCATCATAAACCCTAACAGACCTGAAATCGGAAGGATTAGCAAAGTTATCTTGGATCAGGTCAGCAAACAGAACAAAAAATGCCTTGGACTTATACAATGGATTGGTACCAAAAGTCATTAATTGGTTTAGAGCTATTAGTAACAAAAGCAGCTGTTCTTCTATCCAATTTGATATTTGTGGATTTTACCCTTCCATCTTCAAGGAACTCTTTACCCTGTCTTTGGAATTTGCCAAAGAATATTCTAAGATATCCAGTGAAGAGATAAATATAATAATGAACTGTAGAAGGTCTGTTCTCATTCACAATAAAGAACAGTGGATTAAGAACTCTGATGATTACTTTGATATTTCAATGGGGTCATTTGATTCTGCAAGTCTTCTGATCTCGTGAGTTTATTTATTTTATATAACCTTACTGTCTATGAAGATGTCAATGTTGTACCTGTATTTTTTTAGGAATAAATTCAATATACGAAATCGGAAACTATTTTCAACTAAACCTAATATTTCAAGGTCTCAGCATTGTGTGATTAATGAATGAACACAATTATAAGATTATTGGTCGATAATTCAAACTACAGCTGTGTCATATTCTCATTTTTCTAATATAAAAAAATAAATAAAATTAATTTTGTTTAATAATTTATAAACAAATATGCGAGAAACATTTCAGATATAAAATAAAATTACTGTTAATGGTATGAAAAAATTCTGTGAGGGCCTTAAGATGCCAAAATGTAACAGTTGTTCTCTCTGATGCAATATCTTGGAAATTTTTACAATTTGATTATTCCATAGTTTTTATTTGTCCATGCCAGCTGCTTGATTGTTAAACAATCGAATAACAAAATATTTTTTAATTAAAAACAGACATGTAGAAAACACAAAGCAACAAATATCCTTCTAAAATCTAAGATTATTAATTAATCATTATCAGACGCCAAAACCAAGAAGAAACATTTATCTTTTAATACGAAAATTATACAGATAACTCATAAACAATGTTTTACAACCTTTCTTACACTTTTCTTACATCCATTTACAAAAACTTGTTAGTGTCCTGGGTTTGACGATAAACTGCACTCGGCAGCAAGTCCTCTGATCGGAAGGTTTTGAGGAGCGTGTAACCACCTCTTAATTGCTGTTGTTCCACCCTGATTCAGTGTGGTAACACCTGTTAGGGTCCCAGCTATGGGTAAATACTTAACCCCCACCCCACTGGAGTCAAGACACTATGAAAGTATAGAAATTGAATTGTTATTGTAAAAATACCAGCAATACATTTTTGAAAAAAAAAACAATATTATCAGCAATATATTTGACTCCCTCTTTACAAAAATACCTCAATGAAACCTGATCTAGGAACTGATTTCTTACAAAGAATACATATTCTATTCATATAAACCTGACCTAAAAATATTGCCGGTATTAAATAGCCCATTGAGTTTTGTTGATATGTCGTAAAATAAATAAACTTAACATACTTAAATAGTTAACTCGATTCTTTCATATGTACCTCTTGCTTTCATTATTTCTTGTGAGTGTCAAGTTCTCCAAGCCTCCCATTCCCATTATACGATCTAGAGGCTTATAGTTTCTGGTTCTAAATATAAGTGTTCTTTTTGCTTCCATTATCCTGAAAACGTCCTCATTAATCACATACACTCTTATGCAAATTAATTGAAACAACCGGGTTAGTTGCCTTTTTTCACTATACGGTCAGTTTTAGACCCACTGGAGGGAGAGGGTGTAATCGATTTCTACTTTTTCCTCAGATTATCTCATTTGCAGTGGTGTATAGTAATATGAATTTATTTTCAGAATAGATGATGGTGAAATTTTTTTTCCCTTGAAAAATATTGTGTCATCCGTGATTGCATCGGATTTTCATCACGCCTAGACACTATTGTCTCGGCTTTCGATTAGGTGTCCGAAAGCCATTGCCTGCGATGGACGTTACTCCAAGGAGCCGTACGAAAATTGTAACGTTGCACAAACACACTGGCAAGCCTTACCAATGAGTCGACTGGCTCGGAAACTCTCCTGATTCAAATCCAATCGAGAATCTCTGGTCAATCTGTAAAGAATGACTTCGTGGTAAAAACATACGAAGTACTAACATGCGCACATGGTCATGTTTCATTGGTAAAATACAAAAAAAGTAAATAATAACGGAATTATTCGTTTTGTTTCAATTAATTTGCACAAGGATGTACTTGATGGAGGAAAGTTGGTTCATGGTGTCGAGCCGAAAAACGTTTTCTCGTCAGAATCCATCTTGCACATTTATAAATCTACCATTCGTTCGTGCATTGAATATTGCTGCTATATCCTGATCTGGTTCTCCATCTGTATATCGCGAGATTCATGGCAAAATTCGAAGAAGACTCTGTAATGTCATCGATCCTGGCTTGGCATCTCGACTTCACTCACTTTCTCACCGATGTAACGTAGTTGCCTTCTGTCATTTCTACGAATATTTTTACAGCAACTGTTCTGATGAGACTTTTTATCCCGGTGTCTCGACCGCATGAATTAAAATGTACTACGAGATTGGCAATTAGGTCTCACCAATTTACTGTTGAACTAATTAGATGTAACCACAACTTATATTCAGTTTCTTTTCTCACACTTGCTGCCTGTGGAACTCCGCTCCGATTTCTTATTTTCCTGATAACTACAATCTTCAAAAATGTAAATGCAATGTCAATCGCCATCTTCTGTCTTCTTGAATCCTGTTCCTTTATTCCTACTCTTCCTCCCTAAATTCTCGTTTTCTTTCACGTCCGGAAACGACCCTACTTTTTTGTTGTAACGGAATGTCCCACACTCCCTATCGCCTAAGTGAACTGACTAAATCAGTAGCTATATCTAGTGAGCACAGGATATACCTGGGAGCAATTAGTCGGAGATTCGTCTCCAGCTCTGCTGGTCGAACTCTCTGCCTTCGGGCAGGGAGGAGGCAGGCAAGGCTATGCCGAAGGACAGGGCCTGGATAGGGGTGGTAGACAGCTACCCGACCCCGTTTTTTACGGGGTCTAAGGCGAATTTTTTCAGAGCCTACGGGCTCAGTTTTGCCTCGCATTAAAAAAAAAAAAGCCTTGTCCTACATCATGTATGTTGGTCTGCAGTTGGAGGTTCGTCTCCAGCTGTGCTGGTCAAACTTTCTGCTTTCGGGCAAAGAAGATCCCCAGACGAGACTATATAGAAAGTCAAGCTCGTCTCGGGAAACAGCTATCCGACCCCGTTTTATACGGGAAATGTTTGGGCGAGCCTACGGGCTTGGATATCCCACATTAAATTCGGCCTTGTGTCACACCTGACCGCGTAGGGTGGTTGATAGATATCCTTGCTTCGGGAATTACTTAGAGATTCGTCTCTAACTGTGCTGGTCAAACTCTCTGTCTTCGGGCAAGGAGGATCCACAGGCGAGGCTATATCGAAAGGCAGAGTCTCTTCACGGGAAACAGCTTCCCGACCCCATTTTATACGAGGAATTTTTTGGCCGAGCCTACGGGCTCGAGTACCCTACGTTAAATTCGGCCTTGTGCCACATCTGTTCGCGTAGGGCGGTTGGTAGATATCCTTGCTTCGGGAATTACTAGCCTGATTCCCGACTCCCTGTCTTTCAGTAGTGTATTCTCTTTTGCAATCTCTTTCTTTCATCTACACGCGTGTTACTGTTCCTTCCCTCGAATACAACTTTTGTCTGTTTCTAACCTCTTCAAGGATACAGCAGTCTTAATGGCAATGTCGCCATGCTTGGCGTGAAACAATAAAAAAATTTTCTTCTATAGAACCACATTTCTGTTGCCTGAATAGAATTTCAGAACTCTACTTTATTTCTAACAAATTTTCTGTTTCATAATACTTTGTTTAGGTTTAGAAAAGCATCTTCCGCGACTCCGGTATGCATTTAGATTTTCCGTCATTTGTTAAAACATTTTCCCAGATATTTAAATTTTGATACTTGTTTGAATTTGACATCTCCTATTCGCAGCTCACATCGTTGGCTGTTTCTCTTGCTGACAACATTACATTTCGTTCTCATGCTATTATGGGTTAGACCTTTCTTCCCGCTTTCTTTTATCTTGTCACGAGCTCCTCCTGTTTTCTTTTCTGCGATTTCCATTAACACGGTGTCATCTACACTTTTTATTATAAGACTGTGTCTGCCATTAATAAATCCTGGTAAGAATTCTTTGGAGTTCTCTTGGAATTGTTTTATTGTTTAGGCTTAAAAGAAATCTGGTAAGACGATGCATCCTTGTCTTACAAGACCAAATAGCAACAATAACAACAGCAACAATAATAATAATAATAATAATAATATGAACACCCAGACCAGGTTACGGAGATAGGACCTTGTTGGGGTAAAGAAAAGACTGTCAACTGATCGTAGCAACAGCAATAGATTTCTTGTTTCTCGGCCGCAACACTTGTAGCCAAATCGCAGTTCACACGATAGTCCAACGTAACAGTCCAACACACACCGCAGAGACGACAAAATGGGGTCACAAATCCAACCTTCACTTCTCGCCAACAACAACGCGTGTTCGTCGGTATTTATCAATCCACCCACGAGGATCGAATGTGGCACAAGGCCGTTTTAATGTGGGTATCCCCGAGCCCGTAGGATCGGCCAAAAATATGGCCTTTCTGAACACGCCTAAACAGGTTCAGGCCCTGTCAACCTCCCCGGACAAAACCTTGCCCTTCGGCAAAGCCTCGTCCGGGTTCCTCTCTGCTAATGCAGAGAGTTCGACAGTCGCTACAACGCGTGTTCGTCTCACAGCTAAAAAAAATCATCTCTTTTTATAAGCGAAAAGCAACAACTTCTGTTCACCGAGAGAATTTTCTGATTGGTCACGCCATTCAGGGGAGGGAAGAACATTAGCATAGCTTCTAGTCATTGATGTAGATTTTTGCTGACTACTTTTTGGTACTTTTTCTTCGGCAGATCGCACACAAAACACAAACTTTTTTTCGGGGTACCTGATTATCTCTTTCACTACAGACCTGTAACAATCTTATGGGACTTCACAATACACACAAACAGAACAATCAAAACTAATCGCCCAGACATTGTTATTAAAGACTGCAAAGACAAAATGTGCCTCCTTATTGATATGGCAGTCCCTGCGGATTGCAATGTATCTTTGAAGATCTTCAAAAAGCTATCAAAATACAAGGACCTTGAAATAGAAATCTCGAAAATGTGGCACATGGGAACATCAACAATTCCTGTTGTAGTTGGAGCCTTCGGATTGATTGGAAAAGATTTCAGTAGACTCATTGAAGGGATTCCTGGTATCTCATGCCTTAAAGAAATACAAAAATTGTTCTCGCGAGTACAGCTCACACCTTACGAAGAGTTTTATCTATGTAAAATATATCTGTCATTTTTGTTGTTTTTTTTTTAATTTTTATTTATTTCTCAGTATCATGATGCCATTTCTAACCTTAGGTCTCTGGTTGGGACCCGTCAAAAAATGAGTAGACACCTGAAACCAAATGAAATACAATAATAATAATAAGAAGAAGAAGAAGAAGAAGAAGAAGAAGAAGAAGAAGAAGAAGAAGAAGAAGAAAAAGTTAATAATTTAAAATTGGCAAGGAAAGGGAAAAGAAAATGGTAAACGAGAAGAATGAAGGAGTTTAATGAATGAGAAGAAATCGACGATTACCAAATAATAAAAAAGAAGAAATAGCAACAGGATTAGTGCATTAGAGAAGAAGAAGAAGTTAATAATTTAAAAGTGACAAGGAAAGAGAAAGATATAAGCTTGGAACGAAGAAGAAAAGTCAGAGAATGAAGAAGTAGCAGGACGATCGGTAAAGAAGAAGAATGAATGAATTTAACGAATGGGAAGAAATCGAGAACAGAAAAAGAAAATGAAATAGAACACAGAAGAAGAAGAAGAAGAAGAAGAAGAAGAAGAAGAAGAAGAAGAAGAAGAAGAAAAAGAAGAAGAAGAAAAAGAAGAAGAAGAAGAAGAAGAAGAAGAAGAACGATGGGAAGATAAGCTTCTTCATGGTCAATAATCTGCCTGTACCAAACAAGCTGATGCAGACAAACCCCGTACCCATCAGTGGTACGTAGGACAAGATTAAAAGCTGAAATCGATTTTTTTTTATACTTGCTGCATGGGGTCAATGCTTGCTAACTAGAAATTACCAAGCGCACATACCGAAAAATTTTGTTAATCCGAAATGCAGATTCTGTGATAAATATCCAGAAAGAATTAACCATCTTATATCAGATTGTACAATGTTAGCACCCACTGGATATAAAACACGACATGATAGATTGGGTCAATATCTGCACTGGAAAATACGCAACTTCTACGGGAAGGAAACTACAAGTAGCTGATATGAACACCACCCAGACCCAGTTACAGAAATAGGATCTGTGAGAATTTTATGGGACTTTACAATAAGAACATTCAAAGCTAATCGTCCAGACATCGAGATCAAAGACCACAAAAATTGAATATCACCGGGAAGATATGGATTAAGAAACATTTTCTTTTTCCATATATTGTGATTATTATTATTATTTTTTTTTTTTTTTTTTTTTTTTTTGTTATAACGGAGATATTAGGTTGGTGCAAAAATAATGTCGTTTTCTCACATATGTTACTATGTGAGAAAACGACATTATTTTTGCACCAACCTAATAATTAGATAAAGCCAATACTTTACGTTTCAATCAGATAAACTATTCCCGAAAAAAATCGAATAAAATGAACAAAAAATCGAAATAAATAAGTAAACAAATTAAGTAAGTAATAAACAAACTACGAATGCATACTTAAATAGTATTAGGTTGGGTGCGAAAATAATGACGTAATAATGTCGTTTTTTGACGTTAAAAAATACGTCAAAAAACGACATTATTACGTCATTATTTTTGCATCAGCCTAATAGTAAATGTAATAATAATAATAATAATAATAATAATAATAATAATAATAATAATAAATTGTTATTAAAGACCACAGACAAAAACAGTGCCTCCTTATTGATATGGCAGTCCCTGCTGACTGAAATGTATCTTTGAAGATATTCAAAAAGCTGTCAAAATACAAGGACCTTGAAATAGAAATCAAAAATGTGGCATTTGGGAACATCAACAATCCCTGTTGTAGTTGGAGCCCTAGGATTGGTTGGAAAAGATTGCAGTAGACTAATTGAAGGGATTCCTGGAAGTTCATGCCTCAAGGAGATACAAAAAATTGTTCTGACAAGTACAGCCCACACTTTACGAAGGGCTTTATCTATGTAATTTTTTTTTGTCAGTGGAAAGTGTCATGATGCCATTTCTAACGTTAGGTCCCTGGGCGGCACCCGCAAAGAAATGTGTAAACGCCACAAATCAAAGGAAATAAAATAATAATAATAATAATAATAATAATAATAATAATAATAATAACAACAACAATTAAGTAAGTAATAATGAATAAGACGTAAGACGTAAAGAACAATTATAAAATAGCTAGAAGTAACTACATTCTGATTCACAATTATTTTCTACTCAACAACATCCAGAACCCATACCTGGAGGAGAGAACAGGTAGATTCATAGTAAATCAGAATTTCATAAACAAACAAGACATTATAATTTGTATATAAAACAGAGGATCAATCCTATATTACAATGAATATATAAACTCACCCCTCACTTTGTGGATATCGTAGTTTCTATATATCCATATTCCAGAGAATGTAGATAAACCTAAAATTTGTATAGCTAATCAGTATTTCATTGATTGATTCGGTTTTACGGTTTATCAGCCCTTTGTAGGTTATTTAAAGCCAGAAAATATTTTTAGAATTGTAAGAATTTTTTTAGATAATAATGGTTTAATGACATAAGTCTTACTAATCAACCCATAGCTGGTGGAGAATAGGTGGATTCATAACTTTCTCAATCGTATCTGCACGTAGGTGAATATAACAAACCCAACTGGAATTGGAACTTGGCTCTCCGATTACCAATTCCAGGCAATTATCATTTCCACCACCAGCACATCCAAGTTTAGAGCACCTGGTATTTTAAAGCGATCAAGCATCTAGGTACTGAGCAGGTTCGACGTTGCTTAACTTCGGTGATGGTACAGTTTCAACATGATGTGACCATAAACCTTTCTAATGTAGAGAATTTATTTATATTATAAGATATTTTAACGCAACGTCATATTTTTTTTTTAAATTAAAATTTAAAAAAAAATTAAAATTAAAAAAAATATAATGTTTTTTTATTTTTAAACTTGAAAAAAACTTATTAACTTGACAACGCAGGTGAAAGATGTAATTAAAAAAAATGTTATCTAATTAAAAATAATTAAACTTAAATCATATCACCCACAAGATATTGATTTATAATCGTTAACTACTAATTGCTAATTTACACAATTTCATTTTTAAACATTTAATGAATACCATCGAGCGGAAAAGCTACACATAGGACCGGAGCATAATACCCCCGAACCCCGCAACCTGTGGTGGGGAAGCCTGATTAGGGGCCACGTACAGTGCTTTGTGACCCTCGCTATCTTATCAACATACGCCTTTTTTTTCTACCTACATTTATATTCGTTACAACCAAGTATTAAAGGATGAAAAAATTTTAAGGATTTTGACGTCATTCTGAGATTGTTTTTTATATATAGTCGTCTTTCATCGGAATGTAATTTGCTGTATTAAAAAAATCTTCCAAAAATAAAATATGCGTTTCTGAAACTTTATTTAAAAAAAAAAAAAACAACTTGTAGTTCCAAGAAATGATTTATTTTTATGGAAATATTTCGACTAGCAGTTGCCAGTCTTTGGTCACTATTTAATCTGAGTAAAAATAGTGCAAAGAAGCTCGAAACGCTTCAACGTACCTCCACCCATAAAAATAAATCATTCGTTGGAACTACAAGTTTTTTTTCTTTTAATTATGTAACTACCAACGGAGACAAGCCTCCTAACTTTGTTTTTGCTGAAACTTTATTTGAGAAATATTAGCTGATTTAAAAAATATAATTAATCTGATCTGAAACAAATATTATTTACTTTACGTTTAAAATATAGAAGAAATGATTTTTTTTTAGCATGACAGTGGCTGCGTTTTTAACAGACAACAAGCCGCGTTTGCGTGTTTAACAAGCGGATGACAAAAATATAATGTTGTTCTATGGAGACTTAATCTGTAAGACATAATTGAAGGAAATGACTTGAGCCTTTTTTTTTTTTAATTTAATTTTTAAGTACTCAGGAATCTTAAAAATTTAGGAATGTATTCTCTGCAATTTAATGTTTTATAGAATTTTATAAATGTTGAATTTAAATTTACTATAGTTATTACTCTTATTTTCTGATAATGTCGTCTATGGTCGCCCACACTTTGAAACACTAATAAAAAAATTCAAAATACTTTTTAAAATATTGTTGTTTGATGATTTGTATTAATCTTTTCCATTTTTGAGTAGTAAATATAGTTTTCACTTAATAATAATATAATGAAAACCGCTGAAATTGATACAGAATGTTAAAAGATTTAAAACTTAATATTTTTTCTAACTTAAATTAAAAAAAAATTAAAACAATTCTTGTAAAAATCCATTATTCATTGAAACTTTTTTCTTAAGACAAGGGTGTCAATAATATATCTTATTTATAAAGCAATGAAAAAAACTTCTAATTAAATATCATAGTTTTATTGCATTTTCATTTTACGATTCATAGCAGATTTTCGGTAAATGATAAAAGCGAATTGATGATTTAAAATTTTCAAGAAATCTTGCTTTCAACTAAACGGAAATTTTCAAGAAATCTTGCTTTCAAGTAACGGAAACGAAGAATGAGTAACGTGGAAGGTAGAACTTGTCGCTGTTGTTGTTTCTGCTGAAGAGGTTAATTTCTTTGCCTCAGCAAACGTAAATTCGAGGAAAAGGAATATGTCGTATTTTGGATAAAAATATGAAAACCATGATATTTTAATGAATTTATGAAAACCATGATATTTTAATTTTTCGAATTTTCATAAAATTAAGTAAGTAATAACAGATATAAAAAAGAAATCTTCTTACCAAGATTTTCTAAAAAAAACATTGAAAAATAATTTAATTCATTTGTGAATAAGTTCTGAAACTTTCATTAAAATCTGACAATTATTCGATTTTTGCAAGAATTTCCAAACTAATGTGCTTTTAATACCAACAAAGACAATAAATTTCCCGTATTAATCATTGGCCCATCGCTGACACACGAATAACAATATTTTTAACAAAAATTCTGAACGTGCTAGAAAGGATTAAATAAATTAATAAAAAAATCAAAAAATAGTTTTGTCTATACTCTTAATATAAATATTTTAACGATAAAATTTTGTTTTTATCAAGTTTGGGGCATTTTTCATCATGCTATACTCGGTTTTAGAAAATTATTGTAGCTTATTGTACCAATTAGAAAATTATTGTAGTATATTGTATTAATTTTTCAGTTAAAAATTTAGATTTAATAATTGAAAACTTGTAAAATTAATGAGAGAATTTCACTAATTAAACAAGAATTTACAAAACAATGAAGTTGCTCAAAAAGTTGATAAACTTTTGTTATTTGTTCTTGAAAAAGATTAAATTTTAATTAAATTAAACACTTTTTCGAATCATTTTTCTATTTTAAAATTTTTCAATATTTGCGACAAATGTTTCCAAATTCTTGTCGCATTAGTAAACGTCATCCTATTATGACGTCATAACGACCAAAGCGAAATGAAAAGTGAAACGCTACATTTAGTTTGAACTTCTTATTCAACTTGATTGGACGTAAAAACTCTTTGTTTTCTGTTAAAGAATTCAGCTACTTTAAACCTTGTTCAATTTGTGTATATTGCAATGGAAAAAGAAGATAAAATAGAAAAAATACCAGGCGTTAGTGAGGAAATGGCAGGCCCAAGTAACATAGTCACACCGTGTATTATTAATATCGAAGAGGATGACATGATACAGGGAGATGTCACAGAAGTAAAAGAAGACGATTCTCACATTACCTTTCGGAAATGGAGAACCATAACTGAATATCTGTCTTTTCTTTCAAAGCAAAAAAGTAGGGGATCAGTGGAGAATAAACCCCAAACTCTTCCCGAAGAAATTCTTTCTATAATGACGGAAGATGAATGTGAATCTAATTATGTTGAACTGATGTCCAGAATATTTGCCCTTTCGAAAAAAGAAAAGATAATTTTAATTTCGGCGGTGATTTTTTTTATAATTTTGTTATTTATGGTGATTGTATATGAGGTTTTTGGAATATTTACCACCACAATGAAACTAATTCTCTTCATCCCCTTTGCTTTAGTAAGTTTTGCATTATTTTGCTTGTTGATATTTAATATGTTCGTCATTAAAAGATTGGAATCGACCTTTATGAAATCTGGGACAATTTAAAACATCGACAAGTTCCATGAAGAAATCTTTTTGCATCAAGTATGTTCTGTTTTAAATGTATTTTGTACTTTAATTTCAACAAACTGAATTCAATGAAATTTTTGAATCTGTGGTGTTTCTTACACTAAACCGGATGTTGACTGCTCGACGACCCAAAGGAGAATGCGAAAACGCGTCTCTGTGCATCATGGCTCCACGCATGTTTTCGGTATTAAATGATAAAATGAACTTTATATATTGACCAGTAGAAATAACTTCCGCTAAAAGTCTGTGATTTGGAGCCGATACGACGGATATAAATTCCTTGGGATATAAATTCCTTGATTCAACGCCGCAGAAGAGAGAGAGAGAGAGAGAGAGACCAAGCTGAGATGTCGACACACAGAGGTTGGTCAAGAACGCTGCAGGCAGACTGTGACTGAACGCGATATTTTTCAACTTTCATTCTTCGCCGTCACCGTCTTCACAAAATATCAGCCGACAGCCATGACCAACATTCTTTCTCTTTCTCTCTTCCTTATCCACTCTGTCGCCTTTTACAACAGCAACGATTAGTATGCTGGCTTTGTATATATGTAAATAAATTTATACATTTATTTACCCAAAATACGACATATTCCTTTTCCTCGAATTTATGTTTGCTGAGGTGAAGAAGAAGTTAACCTCTTCAGCAGAAACAACAACAGCGACAAGTTCTACCTTCCACGTTACTCATTCTTCGTTTCCGCAACAAATCCATCATATTCTCTGAAGTAAAAGGTGTGACGTCCCCCCGGTGTCGCTGCGCCAAATGTGACGTCTGCCTGGCTGCATCCGTCGTGCTATCCTGTCCTGTGACGACCAACTGGTTTTTTATTAGTCGAGGCACCAAATGTGACGTTCTAACCTTTTGCTGATTCGGATGGGAATCTGGTTAGATTCGGTATCAGCCTTGTCGTTCCCAGCTCGCTTCCAACGTCTGGTTACCGAAGTAACTGTTTTGATTTCCAGTCCAACTTACCCACGTTGTGAATTGATCTTAGGCAGACGAAATCAATCAGTCTCTGAGCCGTAATGCAAGCCGAGTTCGAATAAGGGTGATATCGCACAAGTATATGTAAGAGAAAATAAAATAATAACTCGAAAAGTTCAAATGTGTTACAAAAGGATAACAATATTTTATATCTGGTTGCTGAATACAGGACTGCGTCTACTTCCCAACCCGCTATATGGATTCGTGACACTTTGGCGAGTCTTAACATCTTAAGTTGTTTGTTCTTTAAGAAATTGGTTCTTGGTGTATCTTCAGGTGATATTCGTAAAACTTTTTTTGGTGGTGTGAGTCTAAGTCGTTCTTCAAAAATAAATTGTTCTTGGTTAGAAATTGAGTTCGGAATTTGCGCGAATCTTAGTCAGCTTCTTCGAGGCGGGTCTTCAGAGCTCTCAGCTCACTGCAACTGCTTGCCTGTCTGTCTCCAACCCCAACTGCGAACTTGAACTCGAACTCGAACTGAACTGGTTTTCACTCGTTGCGACTCTGCTTATATGGACGCCGACCAAAACTGGGGTGGGCTTGTCGCGGTTTGAGGTTCCTTGATAATTCTAAAGCCACAATCCACTTCTTTGTTTTCGGTCAGGAAAATTTTATTATTTCCAATTTTTGGAAGTCTTTCGTCTTCCCACCTTCTTCTGTTCTCATATTGGTATCTGACCATGCCCTCAGAGGGTGTCAACGAGTTTCCCCTCTCTCTCACAGTGGCATCTCACACCTATCCCTTCAGAGAGCCGAAACAGGCCTCCCCTCCTCCTTCACATGATTACCTCCGCCTAACGCTCATGCCACCATCCAACCAATGGGCGCTCAGCGGCGTGGGTGTGGCCAGACTAGCCTCGGTTTAAAAAATCTTGCTCAAAGAAAAAAAATTATCTTCTTCTCTTCCTTTCTTCTCTTCGAGGAGACCTCACACCCTAGACTCTTTAACGAATCACCTGGAATTCGTCAATCAGCTTTTTGCCAGCATCAAGTGGGTGGCCATTTGGGCGTATTTGCATTCTTGGTGCCAATTACTGATCCGATAAAATAGTTTCGCTATCCTAGCCAGTTCCGACACAAAACAGATACCTTTTCCAAACGACCTTTCCGTAGATAACTAATGGTTTAGTCTTTTGTCTTTTGTAATTCTGCGGTTGATCCAACGGAAATTTTCTGCGACCTAAATAATTTTTATCTATTTAGAATTCTGCCCTGTAGGTCATTTGACCAGCCTGGAATTTTCACCCGCCCCGTAACATAAATCAGATTAAATCCAGTATCTTCCTTTCTCGACAATGGAAATAAAAAATTTTACCACCTTTCTTTGTCAGAAAAATAACACCGCTTAGTGTCCTTTTCGTGATGGCTTCTTATCACCTAACTTTAATTCTCGCCTTTCTTTTTTTTTTTTTCTTCTTTCTTTTTTTTTTTTTTTTTTAGCAAGCCAAATAGTGACACAAAAGTAGAATCTAATTTTATTCATTTATATTCTCAACCTCCATAGTTTTTGGTCTGCTTTTTTTGGGGGGGTGGGAGCGGATTTTCATAACCTTGGCTTAGAGGAAACGGCTTCGCATACCTTCTACTATTGTCCTCGGATCCGCCCCGTATGGCACCATATCGGCGAGTTGACGGCTCGTATCGCTCCCGAAAAACTCGTGATCATCGCGTATACGCATGTGATAATGTGTCACTCCCGTATTCTAAGGGTGAAACGGATGGTGTTTCTATCGCTGCTGGCCACGGCCCGAATGGCAATTTGGACGACGCGATTGAAGGGAGTCTTGTGAGGTGACTTTTATTTTTTTCTCTTAAGTAAAAAGGATGAGACCAAGTGTTTTCACTTTCTTTTTTCGGATACTATTATATATCCTACAGACACACATCCACTTAAGTGCAAATACCCTGGAGAAATATATAAATCCATCTCATCTCTTCACAGCTGGGAATAAATAGGACAGACTTGGTCCTATATCCTGGGATGGCTAGAACTACTTCTATGAAGAATATTAAAAAGCATCATATACCTGCATCTAACCAAGTATGGTTAACACGGCTATATCCCTAAAGCCATGGACAATTATGAATGGATTCTACCAAGAAGTGAGAAGGCTATGGATCTGATGTGATGACTTTTCAATTCTGTCATCTTTAATTCAACCAATTAGCATTTGTAGAATTTAATTTTATTCATTTATATTGAATAAATAAAAATATAATTATATATTTTTGAAATTGTTACTATTTATCTGATGCCTAGTCTTTTTTTTAATTATTTAATAAATGTGGAAGAGTTTCGCAGCTATTAGGCTAACTTTCCTCGAACTTTCGCCGACTGAAGCAGCTAGCTGTGAGCGGGGAGATCACAGAGGGTGAGGTCTATACGGCACTGAAGAAGGTCGGCAGAGGCAAGTCTCCTGGACTTGATGGCTTGCCTTATGAATTGTACTTGAGGCTGTCGCACATATTTGTCCCGATTTTTGACTGTCGTGTTCTACAACTAGTTCCGCCAGGGGCTCGCCTCGACCGGATCTTCAGGGATGTGATCACATTGTTGGAAAAGGACAAAGGTTTTGGGCGGGATTTAGATGATTACAGGCCCATAACTCTGCTACATAGAGAGTTAAAGATTTGGGCCAAGATCCTGACGGGAAGTTTGCAGTCAGTTGCCGATATTCTGTTGGGACCCGAGCAGACTTGTACTCTGAAGGGCCGAATCATTCACAGCATACTGCATCTGATCCGCACGTTTTTAGAGGGTGTAATAGATGACGAAGCCGCCGCGCTGGTCAATTTGTATCAGTCCAAGGCATTTGATAGGATCGACCATCGCTACCTGTCTGCTGTCCTGCAGGCCGTTGTATTCGAACCCGATTTCTGACCGTGGATTAGTCTCTTGTATCGCTCCCCTAGTGCTGTGGTACAGCTGAACGCAAGGTGGTCGGGTGCTTTTGCGCTGTCTCGGTCGGTTCGTCAGGGTTTTCCACTGTCGCCCCAACTTTACGCTTAGCCGTTAAAGCCTCCCCTTCGCCGGCTAAGGGACAGGGCGTGCAGTCTAACCCTAAGGGGAATCGCTGTCCCTGGTGGGGCTCGATCCAGGATTTCCCCGTATGCCGATGACGGATCTACTTTCGTGTCTCGCAGTTGGTACTGAAGGCGCTAGAACTGTACGAAAAAGTTACGATGGCCATGATTAACCGCGACAAGTCTTTCAAATTGTGATTTGGATCCGACCTCCAGCTGCAGAAAAATTGGTCAGAAGTATGGGCAAAGGTCGGCGCGGCGGTCGAGATTTGGCGCCAGAAAGGTTGTTCTTGAAGTCCAGGGCTGAGGCGTACGCCACTTACGTCTTTCCTCTTGTTCTTTACCGCTTGTCTGTACTTCCTCTCTGTAAGAAGCGTAAGAAGACGATCGAGCGCTTGCTATCCTCCGTCTGTTGAGGGGAGAGATGCAAGCATCACGTCGATAGCATCAACGTCCGTGTCATGGAAGAGTGGGAATGCTGCACTTGGAGAATCACAAACTCGCCTCGAGTATGGCTTTTCTGTCCCTGGTGGGGCTCGATCCAGGGTTTCCGCTTACGTCGATGACATATCTACTTTCGTGTCGTCCAGCAGCGACATTGAGTTGGTACTTAAGACACTAGAACAGTTAGCTGCCTAGAAGGAGATCGATCTTCCGAGGCCCTTTGTTTGGACGGACGGTCCTGTCCGCATTCTTGGATTGTGATTTAGACCCGACCTCAAGCTGGAGAAAAACGGTCGAGACTTGGCGCCGAAGAAGGTTGTTCTTGAAGTCTAGGGCTGAGGCGTACGCCACTTACGTCTTTCCTCTTGTCCTTTACCGCTTGTCTGTACTTCCTCTCTGTAAGAAGCGTAAGAAGACAATCGAGCGCTTGCTATCCTCCGTCTGTTGGGGGGTTGGATGCAAGTATCACATTGCTAGAGAAGCCTGTGCCCAAAGTCTGTCTCATCGGGGACTGGGAATGCCGCACTTGGAGAATCACAAACTCACCTCGAGGCTGGCTTTCCTATGCCGCGAATTGACAGAGCGCCTTCGTAAACCCCGGGATCAATAGACTTTCCTCTTTACGTGTAGATCGGCCTTGAGGGTTGTTCCTCGGTCCAATGACCTTTCTCGGCCTAAGAAGGTCTTTTATCGTGAAATAGTGGAGGGTGTCACGGAGGATCCGCTACACGCCCGGCTCGGCTTGTTGGCGGATGAGTGGCGCTCGTTTTGGCCTTGGCCGCCAGCAGCGGATTACCTCAGCAACTCTGAATTTTCGCTTACCTGGCAATGACAAGGCCTTCATATGGGGCTTGGCGGATTTTCATAACCTTGGCTTAGAGGAAACGGCTTCGCACGCCTTCTACTATTGCCCTCGGGTCCGCCCCGTATGGGACCATGTCGGCGAGTTGACGGCTCGTTTAACCCGCGAAAAACTCGTGCTCATTGATTGCGTATACGCATGTGATAATGTGTCACACCCGTATTCTCGGGGTGAAACGGATGGTGTTTCTATCGCTGCTGGCCACATGCCCGAATGGCGATTTAGACGACGCGATTGAAGGAAGTCATGCGAGGTAACTTTTATTTTCCTCGGGATCTAATCCAATTTTTTGAGCATCAGCTCAATATGAAGTTTAGAACTCATTGGTTTCGACAGAATTAAGCGAAAGGTGGGTGACTGAGACGAGCCTGGTTCTCGTGAATGAGGCTAGCTTTGATTTTCTTTTTTAGGTCTCATTAAGACACATCGTGGTGGAGCCCTACCCTGGTTATGTGAGACCCTTTTTGTGTATCTAGTCAATGTAATTGTCGTACCCGGCCTGTTCCCGGCTTCTTCTTTGGTTATGATCCAAGTCGAGATCCCCAACCTCCCCAATTTGTTTTTGGACCGCTTTTTTCATCTCGACTAGGTCAGTTTTCTTCTTTTCCCATAGCCGTATTTATTTTATCCTTTCTCTCTCCTTAGCGAGAGAGACTCTTGATTTTGTCTAATGGCAGAATACAGAAGCCTCACTTAATTATTTTGAGGGTTTGACGGGTTCAACTAGCATCAGTTATCTTTATTTTGCTTGTTTTGATATTTTAGTTTGTTTTTGTGTTCATCCCTTTATTTTATATTTAGAATTTTATTTTCATTTAATTTTTATGTCATGGGGTGTTTTTTGTAGGTTCCCTGACAGTATGCGGTATTTTGGTATATGGAGGATTGATTGATGATGGATAATTCTTGTGGTGAATTTGCAAATTGTAACGAGTGACTGGGTCGTGAATCGGATTAGTTAGGTATTAGATATTAAGTGACGACTACCCTCAGCACAATCCTCCCCTACAATTTTCGGCCTTGTGCCAAAATTTTATTTTATAAAATAAATCTTGCAAATTTCAGATTTTAAAACTTTTAAATTACTTTAATACTCAAGATTACTCAAGTGGAATATTCTAGAATGATCCAATTCTGTAATTGATATTCGTGCAAGAAGGTTATCATCATGTCAAGAGGTAAAGAATTGACAAATTCGCAAAAATAATGGATTGTTACGCTCTAGAAAGAAGGTAAAAGTTACAAGAAAATTTCAGACTATCGGAATATTTTATTTACTACCATTAATTCATTCTAGGAAAAATGGTACCGTGAAAAAGTATTATGGACATACGAAACGGAAATTGAGTTTTTTGGACGTAATTCTAGAAATCATGTATGGAGGAAAGATGGCGATGCCTTGAAACAAATAAACACGGTTCTAACACTGAAATACAGTGGTGGCAGCGTGATGGTATGGGGGTGTTTTACAGCAAAGGATACTGGCAAAATATCACTAATGTATAGTAGGATGAATTCCGCAGCATATCGAAATATTTGAAATATTGAAAATCTTGAACTTCCTGACTGGATCTGTTCTACAAAGTATTAAAAGATTATGTCTTCTTTTTTGTATTGTACGAATACTTTTTTCACTCATTAAAATGGATAAATGGGTTTTATTTCTATTAAATCAATTTTTCCCGTTTTCTATGCATATTTAGTTATTATGCATCTGTATGCAGTTAATTAATTATATGAAAAGTATGTTTATTCATTAGTTCGGAGTGTAATAAATTAAAAATTTGTATGTGTAGGAATATTTGCTTCGCCCACTTTGTATATATATATATATATATTTATATATATAATATCAATTGATGATTAGTAGAGATAATTCCAAGGATGATATTAATCTAAAGAGAGCTCAATGTATCAACAGAGCAATATAATAATGAAATGAGAAACTGGTCTGAAGAGATGGACGTAAGGTCCACGAAATAAATTTATAACCAGATGGATTTTTAAGGATTCTGTATTCATCTCTCTCTCTCTCTCTCTCTCCATATATATATATATATATATATATATATATATATATATATATATATATATATATGTATATATATATATACTTTAACAATCAGCGGTGGAAGGTCAATTGATAAAAATCGCCTGAGGATACCGTAAAGTTGAAACCAAGGTAGCGGATTCAACAGATTTCCTGGTTATTAAATGTAAAAGCTATGTTATTTTTACTTTTATTTTATTTTTTCACACGTGTATTGACCACTTTTTAGTGCTACTGTTTCTTGGTTTGATTTCCTTTATGCCTCCTTTTATGTACCATATATATATATATATATATATATATATATATATATATATATATAATATTAGTGGTAAATATACACATACATATGCAAAATATATAAATATATATACATAGGTGCATACACATACATGTATATTTTTTTAATAAAAAATTCCAAGAGGATAGAATCCAGGTAGAACTCAATGTCCAAGACGAAATAAGGATATAATAAAAAGGCTTAAACACTAATATTCCATGGTCATAATTTATTCCATTGGAATCGTAAATACGATCCAATTCATCAGACCTACAAATTCAAAAAGAAAACTCTATAAAAGTCCTCTCTGTTAAGTTTTAATCTCCCACTTTCTCTCGTCTGTTACCCCTCTCTTTAGTTCTAACATTCGTCCCACACTCTCATACTTACACTCTCCCTAAATTCTATTTTTATTTCCGGAGTTGTTTTTTTTCTGTTTTCTTTTTGAATTTGTAGGTCTGATAAATTGGATCGTATTTACGATTCCAATGGAATAAATTATGGCCATGGAATATTAGTGTTTAAGCCTTTTTATTATATATATATATATATATATATATATATATATATATATATATTGGATTAATACAAATTTGTCACTTGATTGATTGACGTTATATATATATATGAAAAATTACTTTCAATTTTAGCCCGACTCCAAAGTTTCTTGTTAAAATTTCCAGTCTTCACGGGCTGTGGTTTGAAACGGTATTTCCAATTTTCTTTCAGTTGCAAATTTACAGCTGAAAAAAGGAAAAATGTAAAGAAAAGCCAAATTTCATGAACACGCGCGTCTAAAATAGCGTTCAATTCATGAAGACGGATGTGTACAAAACGGAGTAAAAAAAAAACGGATTGAAAAAGACGCAATTGAAAAAACTGAAAAAAAAAGATGGAAATTGCGAAGTTGACTCTACAAGAATGAAAATGTAACTAACTGTTTTTTCAACAATAACCAAGATTTGGGATTTTTTTTTTTTTATGTCGTCTTTGATTTTATGGCATTCCATCTCTACACCCACCCTATCTTTTGACTTTCTTTTCACTAACAGTTCACAGACATGAAAAATCAAAATGAAAGAACTGATGCCAAAGTCTTAGACTTCTCACATAGGTATGAAAAACTCTGGATTCAAGTAGGTACCAGCAAACAAATATAAACATTTTAAACTAAAATTAAAAACTATTTCATTTATTTTTAATATCTACTTTTAGGTGTATTTGCTGAATAAAAACAAAAAGTTATGTTTCTTCTTCCTTATCGCTGTCTTTGCTGCAACAAAAATAATATACTCCATTAAATGTGCCCGCCAGGGAGTGCCACCCAGGGTCACCGACCTCCTTTTGCACGCCACTGCTACCAACATGCGTACAACAGCAATTAAGATGCGGTTCGACGCTCCCAAAAACCTCCAGTCAGAGATTTTGCCCTCGGATGTCCTCAATTCTTTACATTATTTACATTATTCGGACTATTGTCCTCATCTTTGTCGCCATATTTATTACAACGTTCCGGCCGTTGTACGCTCCGGCCTTCTTCAGGTGGTCGAACTGAACCCTTTATTTCTCTCACTGGGGTAGACTGTTCTTGCTCCACGTGCCATGTTCAATGGATGTCAGTTATCAGTTATCTCCTGTTAATTTCCCTCTCCAAGTTCTCCACTGCCTTAACCGGGTATTGAACTCATACTCTTTGGGTCCTGTCACTGGATCTAACCAACGCATTTATCCACTTGAGGACATTTGTGTATGAATTTCTGTGTATTATAAACCTAATGTCTTCAGCAACCATTTTTACCAGTGCTCATATTGCAATTTTGCTGTTATCATTGTATGTTTTTACCAGAGCCCATATTGCAACTTTGTTGTTATCATTGCTTTCCTCTGGCACTCCTTATTATTGGTTCCCATATTGTATTTATTTCTATGCTTGGTCGGCTCAGGAGATTTTTGTGTCCTAGCATATGTGCTGATTCCTTAAGTTTACGAATTTTCCAATGGTGTTCCTTGTCTATGATCTCAGCATGATCCCACAGAGGGCGGTGATCTCCCTTCTCTCTTCATATATGGTCAGCCACGCCTGATTTTTCTACCTCCCCTCGTGTTACAGCTTTCTGGTGTTCTTGAAGCCTTACCTTGAGGGGGCGGCCTGTCTCTCCTTTATATTCCTTCCGCAGTTGCACGGGATAGCGTACACACAGTCTTTAGTCATGTTCTCCTCTATACATATAGACTGTCCTCAATTCTGTCAGTTATCTCTTCTTTCTCTACCATTCTCCTTCCTCTCAAGACAGGTGTGTACTCGATAGCATTTCCGGTAATATAGACAAGGCCATCTCTCTACATCCGGTTGCCAACATATTCGTGTTCAGTGACTTTAACGCCTACCATACCAAGTGCCTTAAAAAATCTATAACTGACCTCACTGGCATACAAATCCCTAAATTTTCAATCACTCAATACCTCACGCAAGTCGTTGACTTTCCTACGCGTTTCCCCAGTAACTTTGATGGTAAGGCTTCCCTTCTCTATCGCTGTTTTACCTCCATCCCCGACTCCTGTCGAGACACGCAGCTCTGCCATCTTGGCAACTCTGACCATGCTGTAGTGTCTGTCAGTATCTCCTTCTATTTCTCCCTCAGCAAAGAACCTTCTACTAACAGAATATCTTTCTGTTATCAACGCGCAGACTGGGACTCGTTCCTTGATTTCCTTCGCGATGTACCCTGGAATGTGGTTTTTAACCTCCCCATTCAAAAATATACGTCTGAGGTCTCCACCTTGGTTAAAGCTGATACCGAGGCTTTCATCCCTGCAAGAAAATTCAAAGTTAAATCGCGCTCATCTCCTTGGTTCACAGTCGTTTTCTTAGCTGCTATTGCCCATAGGAATCACTTCTTCCCTCTGTACCGAAGTGACATGTCTGATCTCAATAGACGTCTCTTTATATCTGCCTGTAATGAGATCAAGCGTGTCATCAATGCAACAAAGCTATTATTTGCTGGAAAGATGAAACAACGTATTGCATCTCGTGAGTTTGGTTCTAGAGATTATTGGCGGCTCTGCAAGAGTGTGCTGAACAACAGTAAATCCTCAATACCTCCTCTACTCAATCAATCTGAGGTACTGACTTCCTCATCTGATAAGACTCAATGCTTTGCTCGTAAATTCCAATCGGATTTAACGCTTGGCTCATCCGGAGTATCCACACCTGATTTTACCCCTAGAACTGAGGCTATACTGAGTAACATAAACATAACTCCATCGATTGTTTTGGGCATCGTTTCCAAATTAGACCCCTATAAGGCTAGTGGTGGGGATGGGATATCAGCCGTTGTCCTGAATAAATGTGTTCCTGAATTGGCACCAGTCTTCTCTAAACTATATAAATATTGCTTCACTGACTCTTGCTTTCCAGCCTGTTGGGAGTCCTCTTCTGCTGTCCCTGTCTTTAAGAACTCTGGTGACCCTTCTGACCCATCTAACTGCCGTCCTATAAGTCACCTACCACTCTTCGGCAAAATCTTCCAGGCTTTAATCAACGCCGAAATGGTCAAGAACCGTATAGCCCATGATATACTCTCAGACAAGAAATATGGTTTACGCTTTGTCCGGCCCACCACTGACATGATCACGACCACAACTGAATTTATATACCAAACACTTCACAATAACGGAGAAGCTCGAACCGTAGCTTTAGATATCTCTAAAGCGTTTGATAGGGTTTGGCACGCTGGCCTTCTGCATAAGCTTCAGAGATACGGCATTACATGACGATTATTTGACAATTAAATCATTCCTGTTAAACCGTGGAATGAAGGTCGTCCTAAACGGGTTCTCCTCCAGTTGTTTCACACGAACCCTGGTATCTCCCAAGGCTCTATCCTGGGTCCTACACTGTTTCTAAACTTCATCAACGATCTTCTTGATGTCATCAACTCCAAATCTGGCATCTACGCTGAAGACATTACTATTTATTACTGCTTTAATAGTAGATCCGGCATCGTTGACAAAACTAACCTGGCCGTAGGCCTCGAGAAGGACCTCCAATGTGTGGTTGACTCGGGCAGGAAATGGCTTGTAAACTTTAAACCCTCTAAAACAAAACTGCTCTCAGTTACCCGCCAAAGAGAACCCCCTGTCTCTCATCAGGATGGCTGATGCCCAAATCCACGAGAGCGCTTCTCTGCACCTGCTTGGTCTCACGCTGACCACTGACCTGAAGTGGAACAACTACATTGAATCAATAGCTTCATCTACCGCAAGGAAAGTTGGTTCTCTGTGTCGCGTCAGGAGGTTTATCTTGCCTGAGTCCATTCTTCAAATCTACATTTCAACCATTCGTCCTTGTATGGAATACTGCTAGCATATATTGTCTGATGCACCCGCTGTTCCTAGACAAAATCCAGAGACGAATATGCAGTGTGGTTGGTCCTGATCCGGCATCCCGTCTGCAGTCTCTATCTCCCAGATGTGCTGTGGCTTCCCTCTGCCTTTTCTACAAGTACTTTCATGACAACTGCTCCGACAAGCTACTTTTACTGGGTCCCAAATTGCATGAATTTAAGCGCGCTACTAAGTTGGCATCTCGGTCCCACCCTTTCACTGTCGAAACGACTAAATATAGCCTTCTCTTCTACTCCAACAGCTTCTTATCTCGCACCTCCCGTCAGTGGAACTCCCTTCCTATCACTTGCTTCCTTGATATCTACACTCTTCAAATATTCAAATGTAATGTCAATCGACATGCCTTGACCTTGATCCCTGTCCTTCTCTTTATCCTTTTCCCAAACATTCTTCTTTCTCTTTACTCTTACTCTCACTCTCTGTAACCCCTTGTGTTCTAGTGGCCCTTGTTTATCGTCATAACCATAATTAATAAAGAGAGGTCAGTTTAAACTGACGGCAGTAGGATATTGATTAAACTGACACCCTTTTCCCTCCCACATTTTGTGAGGTTTGTTTTTAATGTTCGTATTTTCAGATCAAAACCTAGAAAATTTGCGCCATATTTCAGTGACATGTTCACTTTCCAAAATAATCTTTTATAATTATAGTTCAAATTTTTGTCTTTTTTTTTTCATCAAATATGATGACCGCTTTGAACGTTAAACTATTTAATTCGTTGCTTTTTATTTCATTCCATTTTAATATCGATTTTTTTTTTTTTATCTCTAGTTCCGAGGATCTAAGATGGCGCCATTTCTGGTGAGTACAAATTCAAAAATATGCTTTCCGCACATTTTAAAAAACATTGTTGATATCGATTTCTGTATATCTTCAACTTTTAAACAACAAAAAAAAAGGCAGAGACAGCCACTCAAATACGTGTATCCACCAAAAATAATGTTTAGATAACGAGAAATAATGTTGGATAAAATAATCCCTTCACGTCTATATCCTTGTAGATGTAGGTTCCAGGCTTAATATAAGAAAATTATAATGTCTTCCGGGACCGTAGGTGATGTTTTCCAGCTTCAGATTCCGTCATGAATCATCGTCAAGGGAAAGAACAGGTGGTATGTCCATTAGAAGGACAATGACCAGAATGCTCACTTTATATTGGCGAATTGTGAGGCGGACATTTGCTACCAATTCCTTCCGTTGGCGGGGAATTCTGGCGTAGTGGAAAGTTTGCAAGAATCAGGTATAGCCCCGGAGAGTATTATAAATTCCATATATATATATATATATATATATATATATATATATATATATATATATATATATCATAAAGATGCAACAACAAAATTTTCCAAATCGTGTAAGAGCAAAAATTTAAGATTGAGCTTTGAGCAATAAGAATGTATAACTACTTTCCAAGCTTAACAGAAGAATCAAGATGAAATCGATTGTAAACGGAAATGACATGTCCATCATTAATTAATCATAGTTAAAGTCGGAAGCTCATGAAGGATTGAAATAAAGTTCATATATATATATATATATATATATATATATATGTATATATACACATTTATACTGATACTGATTTTATGTGTTCTTTTGATGTGTCCAGTCTGTTTGCTAACGTACCATTAAAGGAGACTCTTAATATTTTTGCAGACTTTTTATATGAAGGTGAAATTACTCCACTTCCTTTTCCTAAGGATGTATTTATGGAACTTATGGCCACTTTGTACCAGTTCAGTGGAGTTTAGTTTTGATAATGTCATGTACAGTCAAGTGGATGGGGTCCAGATGGGTAGTCCCCTTGGCCCTGCGTTGGCTGATATTTTTGTGAGCTCCCACGAGATGCTACTTTTTGGTAAAGTATCGAAACCGTTTGTTTATGTCAGGTACGTCGATGACACTTTTGCAACTTTTTTCTAATGAAAGTGAGGTTGTTAACTTCTTTACTGAGCTTAACTCCTTACACAAATGTTTGTCCTTCACTATGGAAGGGGAGAAGGACAACTGTCTGCCTTTTTCGGACGTTTTTGTTGAGCGTAGTAGAAGCGGTTTTCTTACAAATATTTATCGCAAACTCACCTTTACGGGCCTCTATTTGAATTGGCGTTCGTTTGCACCTACATCAAGGAAAATCAATCTCGTTAAAACCTTGGTGTACAGGGCGCTCAAAATTTGTTCTACTAGATTGGACCGTGATTTTGAAAACATTAGGGAGATTTTCCTCAGTAATGGCTATCCGGAGGCCCTTATTGACTATATTATTAGTAAGAAGACTAGGGAATTTAATTCCCCTAAAGTCCAGAGGCCTTCTAAATGTCCTGTGTATTTGAAGATTCCCTGGATTAGGGATAGGGGTCAAGGCTTAATTAAGCAGGTTAGCAAGTCGGTTTTTGGTTGCTTTCCATCTGTTGCTTTACGTTGCATTTTTCGAACTAGATCTGCGTTTCCGTCGTTTCGCAAGGACGAATTGCCTTACATCAAATTTAGTAATTTAGTATATGAGTTTAATTGCTAGTGTGCTGCTGGTTATGTGGGGCGTACAACCTTGCATTTGGAAACTAGAATCAACCAGCATGTAACTTCCAAAATACGACTTGATAAGCTAGATAAAATGTGTTATCTTCCACCCATAAATACGGAATGGGCTATTGCTCAACACTTACTTGAGAATATAGCCTGTGCCAAGCCGTATAAAAAAGAGTGGTTTAAAATCATTCATACGGCCGATTCCAACAATCGGCATCTGTCGAACTCTCTGCATTAGCAGAGAGGAACCCGGGCCAGGCTTTGCCGAAGGGCAAGGTTTCGTCCGGGGAGGTTGACAAGGCCTGAACCCGTCTAGGCAGGTTCAAAAAGGCTATATTTTTGGCCGAGCCTACGGGCTCGGAGATACCCACATTAAACCGGCCTTGTGCCACATTCTATCCTCGTGGGTGGATCGATAAATATTGGCTGGTTCCAACAATCATTGGAAGATTTTGGAATCAGTCTGTATAGGATTAAGGAAAACTTCTCTCTGCCGGCAGAAAGAATTTGTAAAGTCCCTTAATCTGGTGATATTTTATTTTAACTGCCCCTCGCTAATTTATTTACACGTTATTTCCCCTCCCTTCGTTACAAGTATATACACTTGTTTGTTATTTTTAGCGTGTTTCCCCCCTTTTTTGCTCTTTATTTCATTACTGTTCTTTTCGTTAATTAATGATCCACGATTGTCTCCTGATGAGATGTTGGTTGAAAGGGCCTTAGAGACTAAAAAAATTAAAATTAATAAATTCCTAGTTTTTAAAACTGTATATATATATATATATATATATATATATATGTTTGTGTGTGTGTGATAAAGATGTAACAGCAAAATTGTTCAAATCTCTCCCTTATATATATATATAAAAGTTACTCCAAAAATCGCTTGAGGATGAAATGGAACTAATGTCTTTAATTTAATTACAAAATTAAATTCGGGGCTTTTAGCTTCCATTTTTGAAACATGGTTAGAACTGTGTAGCGAAAAAAACATATTTTAAATAAATTAATTTATAATATATATATATATATATATATATATATATATGTATGTATGTATTATAAACGCTATTTTAGTGGGTACACATATTTGAGTTGCTGTCCTTGTTTTATATTATTTTCTTAAACCGTAATACTCATATCAACCGGCCTAGATTAAGAAGTACTTCTAAGAGATGTTTAGGTCAGATCTTAATTTCAATGTTTAACAAAATAAAATAAGATAAGAACAGCCACTGAAATACGTGTATCCACTAAAAATAATGAGAAATAATGTTGGATAAAATAATCCATTCACGACTATATCCCTGTAGATGTACGTTCGAGGTGTGATATTGGAAATTATAATGTCTTCCGGAGCCGTAGTTGATGTTTTACAGCCTTCGATTCTGTACGGAATCATTGTCGTCGGGGAAGGAACAAGTGGCATGTCCACGTTAAACTGGCCTTGTGCCACATGACGCCCTCGTGGGGGGGGGGTGACTAAATACCGTTCAGTCCGATGTCGGGGGACCGGCTGACCGGCTGATCGGTTGAACTCTCTGCCTTCGGGCGAGGAGGAACTCTCTTTCGGGGAGGTAAACCGACCCTGAACCCGTTTAACGGGTTCAAAGGACATATTTTTGGCCGAGCCCACGGGCTCGGAGATCCCACGTTAAATCGGCCTTGTGCCACATGATGCCCTCGTGGGGTGGGGGGTGACTAAATACTGTTCAGTTTGAAGTCTGAAGTGTGAAGTGAGGGCTGTCAGGGGTCTGTCAGTCAGAGCGAGCGAGTCAGACAGTCGAGTCAGAAGCAGTCCAAACAGAGTCGCGTTCAGACAGTTACTACTAAACCTGATTGTTCGTACTAACACTTCTACTTCTCTGTATATATTCCTGTTTGTAATATATCTGTGTTATTCCATATCCGTATTCGAGTTCTTCTTTATTGGTTCTACCTTGGACTATCACCGTGGTACAAGGAACCGACACCTAACATCTATAGTATTTACATTATGCGGACTATTGTCCTAATTTTTGTCGCCATATTTATCACAACGTTTCGGTCGTTCTACGCTCCGCCCCCCCCCCCAGGTGGTTGGAAATTCGAATCGAACCCTTTATTTCGATCACTGGGGTAGACTGTTCTAGTTCCGCGTGCCATGTTTGATGGATGTCAGTTATCAGTTATCTCCTGCTAATTTTCCCTCTGAAAGTTCTCCACCGCCTTAAGCGGGTATTGAACTCACACTCTTTGGGTCTGTCACTGGACCTAACCAACGCGGCGGTATTGATTCTTGCTGGCTGAAGCCTATGAATTCAGTTTTACAGACATTGACATAAAGTCCAACATCTTTAGCAGCATTTTCTAGATGATGTTGAAGGAATGTGGCCTTGATAATCGTGTCTATAGAGATAGCTAGTTCATCTGTATAGTTAATAGCTGTCAACTTTTTTGGAGCCTATCTAATTGAGAGTTTGGTGATAAATAAAAACTAGATGATGATGTTTTCCGAGGAAAAATTGCAATACGTAGTCTAGGATGATAACAAAGAGAAAATGTACAAAGGTGTCACTCTGACGGACCCCTGCTTTGATATCGAAGAAGCTAGTGACTCTGTCTAGAGGTCTAATCAAAGATTTGATATTTTCTGTATAACATCATTATGACAATTTCTGCCTCAGTTGGGTACCGTAACCAGAAGATTTTTTTTCTCTATTTTTTCTCTATTTACAAAATCGAAGGCTTTAAAGAAATCTACTAAAAGTAAGGTGGCCTACAGATTCTTTGCCCTGACGCCCTCAATAATGCACCGAACGGTCAAGATTTGTACAAAGGTTGATTTATTTTTTCGAGAGCCATTTTGATTTTTTTCGGGGCATATTCTCTACTGCCGGCTGAGAAGCATTGAGTTGTAAATTTGTGCTGCAATCAGAGTGAGTGTGATTCTTCTGTAGATTTTTTTTGCCGATCCTAGATCTTTATTTGGGAAATAAAGAATTCAGCTTTCTGTCCCGCTTTCTATGGCGTCGCCATTATATGTATTGTTACAGAGAAGAATATTGTTGAAATCGTGACTTTTCCAGACCTGCAAAGGGATGTTGTGAAAGGCTTTAAAGAAATCTACTAAAAGTAAGGTGGCCTACAGATTCTTTGCCTTGACGCCCTCAATAATCCACCGAGCGGTCCAACGGTTGATTTATTTTTCCGAAAGCCATTTTGATTTTTTTTCAGGGCATATTCTCTACTTCCGGCTGAGAAGCTGAGAAGCTGAGAAGCGTTGAGTTGTAAATTTTTGCTGCAATGGAGATGAGTGTGGTTCCTCTATAGTGCTTTGCCGATCCTATATCTTATTTCTTTGGGAAACGAAGTTTGCAGCCATCTGTTCATCTTTCTATGACGTCTCCATTATATTAAGTTGGTGCAAAAATAATGACGTAATAATGTCGTTTTTTGACGTTAAAAAATAGGTCAAAAAACGACATTATCACGTCATTATTTTTGCACCAAACTAATAATATGTGGCGTTACAGAGTTGAAGTAGAATATCGTTGAAAACAATGGGTCTTTCAAATCTACGCAGGAATGTCATCAAGTCCCGGGTTTTCCTATTTGGGGGGGGGGGTTGTCATTTTTTTTTAAACCGCTTCAAGTTCTGTACCTGTAAAGTTTCCAGATTTAATGTCAAGAGGATTTCAAGGATTTACTCAAAGTATCTAAAATGTCAGGCACGTTTTCGAAAGTGCCCCCAGCAGAACACCTAATCCATCTTACAATTTTAAACATAAGGATCGCGTCATTTAACGAATGGCTAGTAAGTTTATTAAATCTGTTAGCGAAGTGATTTCGCCAGTAATTGCATTAACTTTACTGATTAATTCTTTGTATGATGACTTCTTTATAATATTAGGTGCAGAAATAATGTCGTTTTCTCACATATGTTACTATGTGAGAAAACGACATTATTTTTGCACCAACCTAATATATATTAGGTTGGTGCAAAAATAATGACGTAATAATGTCGTTTTTTGACGTATTTTTTAACGACAAAAAACGACATTATTATGTCATTATTTTTGCACCAACCTTATATATATATATATATATATATATATATATATATATATATATATATATATATATTGGTATTTAGCCGTTCCATTGATTTTTGTATTGCGAACGTAGCAATTCAGAAGTATGATTTAAAATTGGGTCTCAAACATTGAATAAGTTTCTTCCATCAGTATTAGAAAGAGCGATAACAGTTAGTGGACTTCAGAAACCGATTTCCCTTAAAAACTGTTTTAAGGCAAAGATTTTATAAATTCACAACCGACAGAAACTCTAACTGCCTGGTCAATGAATGCCATTTTTTCCTTATAAGGGAATAGTTATTCTCACCATTACCACGTGACGTTATAAATGCAAACTTTTGTCATCCATTTTCTCTCACGAGGAGCAAAATTGAATAAAGGCGATTACAAAGGATTGATTTGGGTTTCTTTATTTTAACAGGAAAAGGGATTTTAGAACACCCCCCTCTCGACATATAAAAATATGGAATCACTTTCATTACAAGATGCTAATAATGGGATTGACCTTATTGTGCAAGTTGTTGGAAATGAATTGATCTGATTAACATCGGCGCTACCATACTTTCTTCTGTAAAAAGAGACTCTTTCCCTCTCATTTCCAACCGTAACCCCCGCCCCCCTCTCTCTCTCTCTCTCTCTCTCTCACTCTCTCTCACTCTCTCATTCGTCCTTCGTCATTCTTTATCACTCTTACTCTCTCTCATTCTCATCTTACTTCTCTCTCATTCTCTCTGACACACTTTCTGTCATTCTCACTCTCTTATTCTCAGTGACACTCTCTCACTTACTCTGTCTCACCCCCATATTCTTACTCTCACTCTCTCTCTCTTTCTCTCTCTCACTCCTTCATTCTCACACTTACTCTCTCAACCGCACGTTCTCTCTCACACTTTCATTCTTATTCTCACTCCCTCTCATGCTCTCTTGATCTCTCACTCTATTTCATTCTCGTTCTCTTTCATTGCCTTATTCTCACTCTCTCTTACATTTCATTCTCACTCCATCTCTATCTCTGTTATTTTCTCTTACACTCTTACCCTTATTTCCATTCTATTTTTCTAACTTTCTCTCATTTTTTTCTCGCTCACTTTGTAACTCTCTCGCTCCCATTCTCTCTCTCCTTCTCATTCTCTCTCCCTCCTTCTTTCATTCTCATTTTTACTCTCTCTCTCTCTCTTTCACTCTGTTTGTGTGTGTGTGTCTCGCCCCAACTCTTTTCAAAATTATACAATGTATCTGTAATCCTGAAGAAGGCTGCAGAATGGATCAACCAAAAACAAAAAAATGCTGACAACAAAAGCAACACAATGTGTTCAGAAATCTGAAAAAAATGGGGAAGTGATACTAACTTTTCTCCGAATTGGAAACGACATAAAAATGGTTAGAATCGAAAAAAGTAGAAAAGAAACTGACGGAAAATGTCACGATGAATGGAAAATTTTGGAGTAAAAAAAAATATAATCCCTTTTCCGCACAAATAACTTAATCGGATTATTAGGAAAGCAGCAGTTGACAAGAAGGTGTTGCAGGAGCCACGTTATCGGCGAGTTTGAAAGGCCCTTGTTCGGGTGAGTCGTCTAAAGTATCATATCACATGCTAACTAAAAAAAAAATGGAAGAAAACAGACGATAATGGAAATATAGCGTTGTTAAAGCTAAAAGGAGGATTTATTCCCGCTCACGCCTCGGGTAATATATAAAAATAAATAGAGTATACATCTCGGGATTCTACCGTACAAGGAGTCGGTATTGCATTTTAGCGGTTATGAAAGATCACTTAAGGAAAATATACCCGTATGTAAGCTTTATCGCCAGGTAAGAGTAGAGGTTTCAATTGTGCAAGGATCATGGATGCTACTGTTGCGAGCAGAGCAATAAATTAAATTTAGGAACCTGACATTTGTTTTATTTATTTTTCTTTTAATTATCTAAAAGAATTAAAAAGTCATTTTTTTTTTTTTTTTTTTTTGTATTTTTTTAATCATTTCACCCCAAGCAAGGTAATAATGCCATTAAGACAGCACGGGTTACTGGTAGTGCAAGAGAATTCGAAGACTTTAGTGAGGAGAAAGGACAACAAAAAAAAGAACAAGTTTCAGAAAGACGGGAACATTGCGATTGACGCTGAATTTTAATGTTTGAAGATCGTAGATAAACAAGAATTCGGTAAAGGGTTCCACAGGTAAGAAAAAAGAACTTACCGTTACATGTTGCAATTTCAAGAGTAAGACGATGAAACCTAGTAGCCAATTAAGTTATCCGGTTAAATTAATGCTAATTAAAATGAATCAAAAAAGCATTTAAAAATCCCCTTAAAATGTTTTTTTTTTACTCGTGTGACCTATACTTTCGAGTAACATTATCTTGCCGTTTAAGGGGTAAGAAAGTCGTTGGCTACCTTTATAATAAGCCACATTATGATCTCTTTAGCTTCAGTATAAATTTTCTGTAAAAGCATTGAGCAAAGTGTAGTACGCTGCCTTTGTGAGCTTACGAGTCGGGTTTCTGTCGAACTCTCTGCTAATGCAGAGAGGAACTCGGACGAAGCTTTGCCGAGGGGCAATGTTTCGTTCGGGGAGGTAGACAGGGCCTGAACCCGTCTAGGCGGGTTCAAAGGCTATATTTTTGGCCGAGCCTACGTGCTAGGAGAGACCCACATTAAACCGGCCTTGTGCCACATTCGGTCCTCGTGGGTGGATTGATAAATACCGAGTAAAAAGAACCATTGAATTTTAATTGTCATCTCTTATAACCAATCAGAAACATTCTTAACCAATCAACAAGCAGTTAATTTAAACTTACAATTGTATTAACTTTCAGTGTTTCTAAATTTTTATGGCCATGTACGTTTAGATCAAAATTGTTTATCATCAACTTCAGACATATTTTCTTACCATTGATCATGTGACCAACGTCTTACAACGTATCTGCTGCTTCAGTCATTTCATCTTTCACTTTATTTGCCACTTGTATCTATCTTCTTCGGACTCGCACAGATTATTATTCTATGTGCCGTGTGCCTTCACGACCTTGGCGATTATGGCTCTCCACAATTTCCTGTCCGCTGTAGCTCTTAATAAATCATGTCTTTTTGTTATCTCTCCTAAACCTTGTTCCGCCATTCATTTACTCAAGCTCGCTACGTAGTTTTAGGTTGCTTTTCATTTGTTGCTCTTGTCTTCGATCTGTCTTGTGAGTATCAAATTTTCCAAGTCTTCTTTCCTCATTATGTGTTTTTTTTTCCATCAGGGAAGCATTCCTGGAACTCTGTTTTCAGACACAATTCACTTTTAAAATCAATTTCTCTGAATTATTCTATTCCTTCCTTTCGTCGTGCCAAGGTTTTAGTATATTACGAATATACTAATGTATAATGTGGGCCTTGGAAAGTAGAGTTGAGAAAGCCCAAACATTTTTCCCTTACTTTCAAGAAATCACTTTATACTGATATTTTATATCAATGATTTTATGAGTTACTTAATTATATGTGCACTGCAGAATTGCATGCACCCGATGAGTGGCAACGTGTAATGCATCTGCCCATTCGGTGAAGCTTGTGCAACAGTTTTTCGCCAAAGACAACGTTCCCCATGTCCACCAACCACCATGTTACTCAGATCTTGCTCCTTGCAACTTTTTCCTTTTTTCCAAAAATCAAATCCCACTTGAAAGGGAAAATATTTCAAGACGTCGAGGCAATTCAAAAGAATTGTTACAAATTCATGACGGTCGTCTTCGAGTATAGAATCCAGAGGTTGGCAGTGAATATTTCGGAGACAGTGGGAAAGCGTAGTTCAGGTTCGCAGTGGATATCGTAGCAAAGTAGCAGAGCGTAGTTCTTCCTTCTATCATCTTCGCCTGGTCAAGTTGGCACTGGTCCTTCCGTAGGGTAAACAAAGATGGCCGCCTTTATACTCGACGGATACAATGTTCTGCGGCTTCTGATTGGTTAACTTTCTATTGGTAGACTATAAAGGAAGTTAAGTTTGTCTCACTAGTTATATATATATATATATATATATATATATATATATATATATATATATATATATATATATATATATATATATATATATATACCCAAAAAAACCGTAACAAGAATGTGGCTAGTCAGCTGCTCGTTATCCTTCAAAAAGAGTTCCAGAAATGCTTCCGCCGGTGGAAATGATGCTAGATAAAGTGTATATCTTCAGAAGGAGATTACTTCAAAGGAGATTAAATGCCGAATTGGTATGTCTTGCAGTTTTATTTTTATAACAACACAAGTTCCGATACTTTTTATCAGACCTCGTAAATCCAGAACTACTGTGCAGTCATGCGGTTTACTGAATTGCGGCTCGGAATAATAAATCGAGTAGACGGGTTCGAATTCCAATCGAGTCTGTTACATTTAACTTACTTGTAAAAAGCTTTGTGAAATGTATGAAACCATTTATAGGTGAAATAGCAAGACATACTGGGTTCTATAGCCTTGGTTGTCAACAATTATAAAGATGGTCACTCGATATGATTACCTAACCTCCAGCAAGCCTGGGGATGTATCGGCCCGTAAAAACGCACAGTGACTGAAAGTCGCGTGAGTTCTGCATTCGGCCGCAGGGGAAGAAAAGCATTCACTTTTTCCAACCAGCACTTCTAACCTTGAAACACCGCTTACGGCGTGTTCTGCTTATTTAATAATAATAATAATAATAATAATAATAATAATAATAATAATAATAATAAAGAAACTTTTCGCTGTCATTAAGATAAAAGCGAAAACAAGGAAAAAGAAAACGAAAGACCATGGTTCTACATTACCTACGACCTCAAGGGCCTCCCTACTTATGAAGGTCATTATATTGTGGCTTCGGTGATATTGGACAGAGGCATCAGCATACTTACCGGATTCCTCGCGTCAGAAATAATTTGCAATGGCATTAATTGGCTCCGTTAATGTCTTTATTAGTTCTGTTCAGAGAAACTTGGATCAAGTGCCGTGAAGTAGTCATTAAACACTCGGTGACAGACATAGAGTAACGGGGCTTGCTTATTCTCCTTACAGTTCCCAAACTAACTATTTACTACCAATTTACTTATGCGAAACCTATAATTATAAATAAGACCGTAGGAATTTCTCTTTCTCCTCTCAAAGAAAAGAAAGAGAGAGAAGAAAAACTAAATATACAGGATGTATCAAAAACTATTAGGGAATTTTCCATACAAAAAAAACAAGGAAAAAAGTTCATATATATGTCCGCAAATCCTTCGTTTTTGACTTATGAAGTATAAAGTTTACGATAGACGCTGTTAAATAAACAATCCAAGACAATTTTTTTACAAACTTTGAGAGCGGGTTCCTGGCAACAAAACAAGTTAAAATTGTTTTAAACTAAACGTTACAGACAAAATAGACACACATGTACACGAATGGCAAATGTAATTTAGTCTACGTGACAACAAAAGCGCTATCTACCGTAAACTTTCTTTAAACTTAAAAACTCAAAAACAATCGATTTGCGGACATATGTTTATATGAACATTTGTCCTTGTTTTTGTGTAAGGAACTCGTCTCCAAAGTCTGTAAAAGTATATTTGATACACTATATATATATATATATATATATATATATATATATATATATATATATATATATATACAGATATATATATATATATATATATATATATATAAATACAGATATATATATATATATATATATATATATATATATATATATATATATATATATCTGTATTTATATATATATATATATATATATATATATATATATATATGTCTGTATTTATATTTATATATAGATAATCCGTAAGTGGAAAGTATAATCCAAGTGGTTGTTTTAAGATAAAATATTAAAAAGACAGATCCATGGTGATTTCAATGTATATACTACAGAGCAATATGATATACATCAAGGAAAAGCTTAAGACATCACGAAAATACGATTATAAATCATGATTTATTTCGGCCAGTAAGTCTCATTAAACCGAAAATATAAATGGTTTAAATTTACAAATACATAAAATAGGCAGTTACTTTTCAATCACCTCTTGTCCATGTTTGTTTCTCTACTAGGGCGATATATATATATATATATATATATATATATATATCATCATTTCAGGTCGAGTATATCTGCAAAAGGACAAAATGAATAAAGACAAAAGGAGTACTTATTTTAGCCGACGTGTTTCGTCCTCTAAGTGACTTTATCAAGGCAAATGTAAGGATTTTATTTTGTGACAAGTACAAGGAAATTACTGGAAAGTAATTGAAACTCACTTGAAGCGAGCTGAATGTGTAATGCTCCTCATGCCAATGACACTTCCGCCGAGCTTCACTACGGCATATGACTTCACTGAATTTTGATGTGCTCCTCTCGAATTTATATTTAAACTGGGGTCATCAGGAGAGAATATACACCGTTTCGAGGCTTTCCTCTCAATATATATATATATATATATATATATATATATATATATATATATATATATATATATATTTATTAGCTCAAATATTTAACGACGTGATAGGGGAATTTCTACGGATATTTTATTGTTGTAGAACTCGCCATGAGCTTACTCAATCATTAACTTAAGAATTAAGACTGCTCGGAAAATTCAAATAGGAAAATCGTGAAATAATAATAGATGAAAATAATAACCTTTTCCTGAAGCCTTACTTTTTTTTATTGTCCTTTCTTCTCACTAAAGTCTTGTCATTCTCTTCACCGCCAGTAACCCCCTTGCATCCTAGTGTCATTATCACCTTGTTCTGGCTGATATAAACAAAAAATAAAAAAAACGATACTCCGTAGCTGTTTATCCATAAGCTCGTCTTCACCATTGCTTTTTTTTTACCTCCTTTCTCAAAAGAGTGTTGACTCATGATGGCTCAAGCTTTTAATCTTACTTTAACCTACTACCACTTGACGACTGGTCAGCTCTCCATAATTCCCGATAATCACTCGTCTATATAATTTGAGGTCAAGGACACTATCCTCCACTCGCCGGATTTGAACTTGGCTAAGTTAAGAAAATGAATCACAAGTTTTTGTGTCATGATATCAAGAAATATTTGATTTTTAAGAATTAAGCATTTATTCTTTTTTATTTTTAAATAAGTTTTATATTTTATACAATTAAAACTGTATTGTGTCATTCGGAAGATTATGTAAAATAACTAAAAGTTTAAGTTAATATATCGTTTTCATTGTGTCATTTATTGGTTCTGAAAAAAAAATTTGTAAGAAAAGAAAGATTATATAAAGAGATTAGCATCTAATCAGATCAAATTTTTCTTTTTCACTTCATATTTTCGTCCTTGAAAATAACAGTTACGGATTTCATTGTAAATCTAATCTCTAATTTGATTTTAAATTCTAAAAAGAGTCTGGTCGTTTGGAAGACAAAGAAATTACTCACAACAAATGGATTCGATTGATACCCAAAGATGACTGACTTTTTTTTTTATTCTAACTGCATTAAACAACATCAAGAATCAATATTCTTTAATAATAAAACCTATAAAAAGTTAATGGTTGGATCGGACTGGTGGATTTTACAACATATTAACACTTATTCTAGCATTCGTCCATACTTAGAAAATTGCTGCCACATATGACCGTGTGACTCTGATATTTACCTTTTTTTTTAATTTTGAAGATTGTAGTTATCAGGGAAGCAAGTAAGTGGACGGGCGTTCCACAGGCAGGAAGTGCGAGAAAAAAACTGTTGGAGTAGAAGTGGCGATTGCATTTAACTATTTCCACAGTAAAAGAGTGGGACCTAGATAACAATCTAGCAGCACGCTTAAATTCATGCAGTCGGAGGAGTAGGGGGGGAAAGCTCGTCAGAGAAGTTGCCATGGAAATATTTGTAGAAAAGGCAGAGGGAAGCCACGTCAAGTCGATGGGAAAGTGACTGACGTCGAGATGCCAGGTTAGGATCTATTACATTGCAGATCCTTTTTTTTTTGGTGGGGGGGCTTTGTCAAGAGCTCAAGATGAACAGCAGGAGAAAAAGACTAGATATGGCAACAGTATTCAATCCACGGCCAGTTATTCAATGTCGGACTCAGTCAATTATTTCTCTATTAATATTTGATTGCTTGATAACTTTTTTACGGCTTATCAACCTATTACAGGTTATTTAAAGCCAGGAAATGTTCGCAGACTGAAAGAATTCTTTTAATGAAAATAATACTACCGATAATAATACTAGTAATTATAATAATACTATACTGTTTGACTTCTTAAGTATAGCTGTTCAACATTTGGTTTTTAGTGACTGATTCGCTTTCAACGCTTTTGCATCATCGGCTTGCATCAATATTGTGTAGGTTATTTAAACACAGTAAATATCTTTTTAGTGTTAATAATTATTCAGTAATACAAGTCTTATTAATTAACCCATAGCTGAAGGGAGAAGAAGTGGATTCCTAACTTTTCCACAGCTATTTGCTCGAAAGGGAAAATAACGGCATCAAATAAAATTGAAACTCTGCTCTCCGATTAAAAATTCCGAAGCCATATCTATTACCCCACCCGCACATCCAAACTTGCAGGACCTGCTATTCCGAAGCGGTCGCTCATCGAGATATTGACCAAGCTTGATATTGCTTAACATCGATGTTCGTGTAGAAACCGATGTTTTGAACGTGATATGGCCGTAATCCTATTAATATTTATGTCTATGAGCATTTACTTGTTTCGAGGATATATAAATATTGATCGTGTATATTTGTGCCTATTAGCATTTAATTGAGCCGGAATTACGCAAATGTTGATCGTTCATATTTGTGCCTATAAACATATCATTGAGCCGGAATTAGACAAATGTTGATCGTTCATATTTGTTCATATTAGCATTTCATTGAGCCGGAATTAGGCAAATGTTGATCGTTTATATTTGTGCATATTAGCATTTCATTTAGTCAGAATTAGACAAATGTTGATCGTTTATATTTGTGCCTATCAGCATTTCATTGAGCCGGAATTACGCAAATGTTGACCGTTTATATTTGTGCATATTAGCATTTCCTTGAGCCGGAATTAGACAAATGTTGATCGTTTATATTTGTGCATATTAGCATTTCATTGAGCCGGAATTACGCAAATGTTGACCGTTCATATTTGTGCATATTAGCATTTCATTGAGCCGGAATTAGACAAATCTTGATCGTTCATATTTGTGCATATTAGCATTTCATTGAGCCGGAATTAGACAAATGTTGATCGTTTATATTTGTGCATATTAGCATTTCATTGAGCCGGAATTAGACAAATGTTGATCGTTTATATTTGTGCATATTAGCATTTCATTGAGCCGGAATTAGGTAAATTTTGATCGTTTATATTTGTGCCTATAAACATATCATTGAGCCGGAATTAAACTAATGTTGATCGTTCATATTTGTGCATATTAGCATTTCATTGAGCCGGAATTAGGTAAATGTTGAAAGTTTATATTTATGGATGGGTAATATTTACATGAATATTTATAAGAACGACCAACATTTGGTCTTTCATATTTGAGTCTATAAGCATTTACTTGGTTCGCGGGTAAGTTAAATGTTTGTCTTTCTAGCTTATGAGTATATTCTTGGTAAATAGCATTTTAATTCGAAGTCCTTAAGACTCTGCATATGTTACAATGGACGTTTTTAGTGCCAAGCCGACTGTGCGGATACAGGGACAAGTTCTGGAAACAGAATTAAGTTGGTATGGTACATAGTAACCTACTGGCTGAATATTTTCCACACAGACGTTGAATTACTTCCCAAAAAGTATCAGTGGCAAGACTTTAGAATTTTCGTGTTGATTAATTTTTCCAAAATTTCGTTTGGTTTTGTTGCCATTTTCATCAATCGATTGATCAATATGGACTTAATGAACTGTCTGATGTACTCAATATCTGGATGTAATCGAAAAGCTGTTCACTCACTATTCACACAGATATTTTCCCCACCTTGCTTCCTATAGATAATTATAAATACACATTTATCTTTGTGTCTATGTATATGAGTGAGTGCGCGCGTAAAGATACGTACGAATTTAACACATACACACCTAAACACATAGCTACTTGCACAGACACAGACACACAGACACACACACACACACACACATATATATATATATATATATATATATATATACAGAGAGAGATTAAAGGTAATATATCCGTTAGTATATAATAGAAGTGGATCCTAATAATATAAAATATTAAAACTGATCCAAAAAAAGAGCTCAATGTATTTATTATTACAGAGAAAATAATTCGTACACAATAAAACCCCAAATTACCTCATATGACGAACAGTTTTAAGCAACCCAGGTACAGACCGAGTGCGTGTTCGAATTAGAATTTTAACTGTGAGGTAACTTAGGATTTTGTTATACACTAACTATATATATATATATATATATATATATATATATATATATATATATATATATATATATATATATAAATATATATATATATATATATATATATATATATATATATATATATATATATATATATATAACTTAATGATATTTTTATCTAAAAATAATTTACATTGCGACACGAAAATTCCCATGTTTCGTGACTTAGAACTGTGGATTGTAAATTTGTTTGTTCTTTCACTTCATATATATATATATATATATATATATATATATATATATATATATATATATATATATATATATATATATATATATATATGTTTGTTGTTTAAATTTGCCTTTGTGTATAAATATGTGCATATATATATATATATATATATATATATATATATATATATATTAAGCTTAGCGCCCCGAGCAAGGCATGAAGCCACTAGGATGCAGGGGGGTTGCAGAAGATTTGTAGCAAGAGCAGATAGGAGTGATAGAAGAAAGGATGAAGGGAAGGGTAGTATGTAGATCAAGGTAACTGGAGATGTCGATTGACATTACATTTGAATAGTTGGAGATAGCTATCAGGGAAACAGTAATTGGGAATGGTGTTCCACAGGCTAGAGGTGCGAGGTATGAAGCTATTGGAATAGAAGAGACGGATACATTTTAAAGTTTCTACAGTGTAAGGGTGAGAGCGGGATGCCAGCCTCGTAAGGCGCTTGCATTCATGGAGACTGGGGACCAGGGAAAGCAGCTCATTGGAGCAATTGCCATGAAAGTATTTGTAGAAGAGACAGAGAGAGGCGACGGCGCGTCTGTGAGATAGTGGCTGCAGGCGAGACGCCAGATCAGGGCCAATCACATTACATATCCGTCTCTGAATCTTGTCAAGAACTCCGAGGTAAACAGAAGGTGACCCAGACCATATATGGCAGCAATACTCCATGCAAGGGCGAATGGTCGTTTTGTATATTTGAAGTATCGATTCAGGGGAGAAAAATTTCCTGGCGCGGCACAAAGAGCCAACTTTCCTCGCGGTGGACGATGCAATTGACTCAATGTATTTGTTCCATCTCAGGTCAGCAGTCAACGTGAGACCGAGCAGACGCAGGGAGTCACTCTCAAGAAGTTGACTATCAGACATTCTAATGGGGGGCAGGTAAGGATATCTATGGTGGTTAATGGAGAGTAGTTTAGTTTTTGAGGCGTTAAATTTGACCATCCAATTGTTGCCCCAGTTAACAACCGATTGGAGGTCCATTTCAAGACGCGCGGCCAGGTTAGTTTTGACCGCGACACTAGATTTGGTTTTGAAGCAGGAGTAAATTGTAGTGTCGTCCGCGTAGATGCCAGCTTGGGAACCTATGGTGTCAGGAAGGTCGTTGATGAAAATAAGGAAAAGTGTGGGGCCAAGGATGGAGCCTTGGGGAACACCTGCGTTCGTGGGATAGGAACTGGAGGAGAAACCGTTGAGAACGACCTTCAATTCTCGGTTTGACAGGAATGATTGTATCAGATCAAACAGTCGACCAGTAATACCGTAACCCTGGAGCTTACGAAGAAGGCCGGCATGCCAAACCCTATCAAACGCTTTGGAAATGTCTAGGGCCACGGCACGAGCCTCACCATTATTTTGAAGTGCTTGGTAGACGGTTTCAGTGATGGCCGTAAGCACGTCAGCTGTAGAACGGGCGTAGCGGAAACCATATTGCTTGTCTGAGAGAAGGTCGTGTGTGGTAAGGTGGTTAACCACTTCTGCGTTGATTAGGGCTTCGAAGACTTTGCCGAAGAGGGGTAGGAGACTAATAGGACGGTAATTAGAGGGGTCAGGGTGGTCTCCAGAGTTCTTAAAGACAGGAACAATGGATGAGGACTTCCAGCACAGGAAAGCAGGATTCCTTGAGGCAGTAATTATACAGTTTAGAGAGGGCGGGTGCTAGCTCAGGCGCGCATTTCTTCAAGACAATGGCTGGTATGCCGTCTCCACCACTAGCCTTGTGGGGGTCTAATTTGGAGATAATACCCAGTACTGATGACGGGGTCATGCATAAGCCGCTCAATAGGGCCTCAGTTCTTAGAGAGAAGTCAGGTATGGGTACACCGGTGGAGTCAAGCGTCGAGTTATATGAGAACTTCCGAGCAAGGCATTCAGCCTTGTCGGTTGAGGAAGTCAAGACCTCGAAGTGGTTGAATAAAGGAGGTATGGAGGGTTTTCTATTGTTCAGGACACTCTTGCAGAGCCGCCAATAATCTTTGGAGCCAAATTTGCGAGATGCAATACGCTCCCTCATCTGAGCAGCAAATATTGTCTTAGATTCGTTGAGGACACGCTTGCACTCGCTACGAGCGGAGGCAAAGAGACGTCTATTGCAGTCCGACATGTCGCTACGAAATAAGTGAAAGAAGTGGTTCCTATGGGCAATGGCGGCTGAGCAAGCAGCGGAGAACCAAGGGGAACAGTGCAACTTGACCTTAAATTTCCTTGAGGGGATGAAAGCGTCGATTCCAGCTTTAACCCAGGATGAGACCTCAGAAGCACATTCATGGACAGGGAATGTAAAGACAACATCCCAGGGGACATCGCGGAGGAAGTCACGGAACGAGTCCCAATCCGATCGTTGGTAGTAGAACGAGGTTCTAGTAATGGGAGGTTCTTTGCGGGGTGTGGAGTTGAAGGAAATGTTAACAGATACCACGGCATGGTCAGAGTTACCAAGAGGGCAGAGCAGTGAGGCGCTACAGGATTCGGGGATGGAGGTAAAACACAGATCTAGAAGGGAGGCCTTATCTGCCAGGTTGGGGGCAAAACGCGTAGGGAAGTTGACTATCTGCATGAGGGATTGAGATATTGAGAAGTTAAGTGTTTGAATGTCAGCCCGGTCAGTAGTAGCATTCTCGAGCGACTTGGTATGATGGGCGTTAAAGTCACCAAACACGAATATGTGAGCAAACGGGTGGAGAGAGAGGGCCTTGTCTATGCTGTCCGATATGCTGTCGAGTATCCCGCAGTCTTGAGAGGATGGAGAGCGATAGAGGAAGAAGAGATAGCTTACGGCATTGAGGAGAGATAGTCGAAGACACATGTACGAATGGTCTGGTGATTCGAGAGACATCTCTCTGGCCAGGGGGAGATGATCCTTGACATAGACACCAAGGCCGTGCATGTGGGTTAGAGAGTCTTTCCTGAGGATAGGAAGGTAGCCGGGGATCGAGAGATCAGAAGAGGGAATAGACGGGACAAGGTTTGTCTCGCACAGGGCCATTATATCCGGGCTGTTTGCATTGAGGAAAGATTCCATATTGCAGAAATTTGTTCTAATGCCACGGATGTTGCTGAACGAAATGTTGAAGGGTTTAGGTGATTTTATATATTACTTAAACCTTATTTTACTAGATACTCGTATTTGAGTAGACGTTCCATTTGTTTCTTAAATAATATTTGTTTTGGTCTACCAGTCTTATTAGGAAAATATGCGTTCTCTAGTATATTTTTTAATAAGATTTCTCAAATATTCTCAAGGGAATATACACATTTATATATATATATATATATATATATATATATATATATATATATATATATGTATGTATGTATATGTATATATAATGTTTAAACTTTATATATTCATGTGTAAAGATCATTTGTCAGCATATGATTTTTATGCAAATATATATATATATGTATGTGTGTGTTTGTGTGTCTGTATGTGGAGAAGTGCATTCATTATATATATGTGTATATATGTATTTATACTAATTATTACATATTTATGTAAATATATGTATGTGTGTATAGACTCACGCATATATATATATATATATAAATATATATATATATGAAATCCTTAAGATATATATGTGTGTGTGCGTGTGTATATATATACGTGTGTCTCTAGAGAAATGTATGCATTATATATGTCTTATATATATATATGTGTATTTGTATCTATCTATATGAATATATATATTTATGTATATATAGATATCTATGTGCACACAAACACACATATTTATATATATATATATATATATATATATATATGTAATCTATATTATATACATATATATATATATATATATATATATATATACACATATATATATATATATATATATATATATATATATATATATATATATGAGAGAGAGAGAGAGAGAGAGAGAGAGAGTGAGAGAGAGATAAATTAATACAATTAAAATTTTTCCTACTTAGTTGATCGATATTATCTTCAGCAGTCCAACTTCTGGGAATCATTTCCATCACTCGTCAGGGGATACCAATACTTTAAATTTGGTATATATGTGAGTGAAGACTGCTTATTATCGGAGAGTGAAGGGTTGTAGATATTATCATCTTGAAGTTTCAGTCTAAAATCATTATGAAGTGTGAGTTCTGATGCTCACATTGTATATAGATATGTGTGTGTGTGTGTGCTCGTGCGTGTGTGTGTGTGCTCGTGCGAGAGAGAGTGAGAGAGACAGACATTGCAAAAAAAGGTCCCAACCTGAGCAAAAATCCTTTCCCCACAACCGCACGACCAAAAATATCCTATGTTTGATCATTTGATCAGATTTTGGGAAATGGGAAATGGAAAACCTTTTTAAAAGAAAATCGGTTGGGCTGAAACCTTTTTTTTTTTTTTAAATGGTTTAATACAGTAATTAGATATGTTACTTTTTATGTTTGATTAAACAATACAATAGGTTTTGTGGGCACGTTTTGTTTTTAATAACTGTATATATCAGTTATTTTAATATCAAGTATGGGGCGCACTTCAATTTATTTATTAAATTTGTTTGCGAAGATGTATTCTCGCCATTTAAATCATTAACTTCTATATCTGTTTTTTGTATGAATGATTCATGTAATGTAAATTGCACTGCACCACATACTTGAGATATATATATATATATATATATATATATATATATATATATATATATATATATATATATATATATATATATATACAAATATACATAACTAGACTTGTTTCGAAAAACCCTCGAATTTTTGATTTGCAAATAATCAAATCAATCTCGAGGGAAAAAAGGGTTTTAAAAAAAGAAAGAGCTACAAACATGAACTTCTGCCGAAAAAAATCGCACAGATGCAGGTCTGAAGCCCCCCAAAAAACCCCGATACGAGTAAACAGCTAACTAACAAAAGAGCTCAATACAACC
>OZ010601.1:31091629-31114129 GCA_963932145.1 Acanthosepion lycidas
AAAATTTCTTGCAATCTTGAAGGGAAAAACTATGTAGATTTTTGTTCGGAATTGAAATAAGATTTTCTGTGACACTAGTCCTCTTACTTTTCAGACAGTTCGCATCCTCATGTTATAGCTATCAACGTCCCGTGCTAATAATTCCCGCTTTTTCTCTTTCACAGGTCCTCCAAAATTAAATGTTCACATAGTAAAATCTTTATTTCCAATTAGAGGCATTTACAAAATTTTAAAGTGATTATTTTTTATAATTATCCTACTTCTATTTAGTTTGAATAGCAATCCAGTCATTCTAACAATAGACACAGTCACCAAAAGAATCCATCGCTCTCCATTCGATTAAAACATTTACCAAAATGCCGCAATTTAACAGGGGACTTAACAATGCACTCATTTCTGGATATGTATGCACAATTTTTCTTCTTTTCTTTTTAAAATATGAAAATTTGATATGTTTACAATGGTATGAAAGGGGAGCAACTATTTTCGAAATAAATAAATACGAATGTCAGTGTATCAGTGTCACGAATATCAGTGTGTTCATTTTTACTCCGAGAGACCGTAGCCAAACATATCATAACATTTTGGAATCAAATCGACGCCGCGATCAAATTAAAACTATTCCACGCCGGATCCAGACCCGCAATCTTGAAATTCTGTATTCCCAAGTTTTTATTACTGTAACTGTTTTCGGCGATTGTTTTACGTGATTTTTTGTGACAAATCTTTTGTACGATAACAGTTTTTATAACTGGGAAATAAATTTGGAAATAATTGAAATCAATTGCGAAAGTCACACGTGAAATAGAAATAATTGTGTGTACGAAAAGTAAGGACCTACCTACATCAAATTGTCTTTAAATTAAGTGGCGGCAGAAGAATTATCGTTGAACTTTTAAAAGGTAAGGTTAAATATATTAATGTAATATTTAAATGCAGTGATCAATTTTAGGTTCTGTAGTTTATTGTTGCCTATCGCATACGACAACAGTATGACTCGCAAAAAGACTTCTCCTCCAACAGAGGACAAGACTGCAATCAAAAGAGCCAAGGCTGCAGCGAGGGGAAAAAAAGTCCCGTGGATGTGAAAACCCTGATCAAACGGCAGCCAGTAGTGATTCCAATGCTGAGAATATGCAGACTTCGGGTCTCTCAAACTCCTGAAGAAGTCAGTGGTTCAATCAAGAGCCCTACGCAGGAGCTTGCTTAAGTCCCGCTCGATGGAGAGGCTTTTAAGCTAGTATCAAATAAATATTACAGTACAGTTATTTTTTGAAAGCTAAATCGAAGGCCGCTAAGTGACACCAACATGTGATAATTCGTAATAATTATTTTCTTCTTTCCAATGATACCGGAAAATTCATATATATATATATATATATATATATATATATATATATATATATATATAGATATATATATATATATAATAGTATAAATGCATAATGATAATAGAAGCCATTTACATCGATCTTTAGCGACCATCCATAAAAAGTAACCATTGTTTCAGACCCCGTATTCTTAAATATACATTCCAAACAGGTTACTACACGTTGCTGTAACATAAATTTCTTATTAAGCTGAATTCGATTTAATATATAAAAAAAAATAGTCATCGAAACAATAGATCAATACGTCTATTTGTTTTGACAAATATATTTAAATGAATCAAGCATAATGATAAGTAGTCATATTCCTTAATATATGATGTTGATGTAAGTCAGCCATATATTTTTTGTGATGTCAACTCGTTGCCATTTTTGTAATGTCAGCGAATATTCGTTGTCACTTTTGTAATGCTCGTTGTAGTAGAGACTTTGTAATTGCAGATGCAACTACAAGACGCCGTTGAACAATACTGGTGTCAGACGCCTTCGAATATCACTCACACTAATAGTACTTGCTCGATAATACACACTCGAAAGTAGTCCGTACAGTGACCTGAATAGAGAAATAGTATAGTGAATAGAGTAGAGAATAGCGGACCGTATAGTAATAGAGGATAGAATAAAAATGGGGGATCAATTAGACGTCATGCGACTTCCTATATATGCGTTTTCTCTATGGCCACGTGATCTACTTAATTTAATAATGGGATCGCCTGAGTTTGCTCACTGGCGATCTATGTTCAAACTCAGGTGTCGGCAGCGACATTTTATTCCTGTATAACATTTTTGCAATTTGAAACTGTCCTGTTTGCCGTGTATCACTCATGTCATATAATGTTGATCATTTCTGAACCGTTCTTTCTCTTGATTTCTGTATTTCAACGGAGTCGTCTCCTCAAGCAGAGAGCATTGTTCAGGAAAAAAATACTTAAGAAAAAAAATTGCAAACCATTTCTGACACCATTTTCAATATCTCCCTACACGCAAGCTGCTAGTGGCCCGCTGATGGGCCGCCTATTGCAAGACCAGCGGTCCTCTGGCGGCGAGCCACCGTCGGGCCTCTAGCGGTTACATTGCCGATACGAACACGCCAGTGGTCCGAAAACGGGTCACCAGCGGTAAGCGCTAGTTTCATGCCACCCCGTGACAGCTTCGTGGCTTACGTGTAAGGTTCCTCATAAATATTTTGACATCATTTTCAGTTCCTTCTTTATAAATAGCAAACCGTTTTGGACACCATTTTCAGAACCTTCTTCATGAATAGCAAACCATTTTTTACAACATTTTCAGAACCTTCTTCATGAATTGGAAACCATTTTTGGCACCATTTTTAGTACCTTCTTTATAAATAGCAAACCATTTTTGACACCATTTTCAGAACCTTCTTCATGAATTGGAAACCATTTTTGGCACCATTTTCAGTACCTTCTTTATAAATAGCAAACCGTTTTAGACACCATTTTCAGATCCTTCTTCATGAATTGGAAACCATTTTAACACCGTTTTTAATTCCTCTTTCATAAACATCAAAACACTTTTGACATCATTTTCAGTACCTTCTAAATAAATAGCAAAACATTTTTGGCGCCATTTTTAGAACCTTCTTCAAGAATTGCAAACCATTTCTTACACCATTTTGATTACCTTCTTTATAAATAGCAAACCATTTTTGACACTATTTTCAGAACCTTCTTCATAAATAGCAAACTATTTTGACATCATTTTCAGAACACTCTCCATGAATTGCAAAAAAATTTAACACCATTTTTAGGACCTCCTTCATAAATAGTAAACCAATTTTTGGCACCATTTTCAGAACTTTCTACATAAATTGAAACCCATTTTTGAGACCATTTTCAATATCTTCTTCATAAATAGCAAACCATTTTTTACAACATTTTCAGAACCTTCTTCATGAATTGCCAATCATTTTGACACCATTTTTAGAACATCCATCATGAATTGCAAACCATTTTTGACAACATTTTCAGTACCTTCTTCATAAATAGTTAAACATTTTTGACACTCTTTTTAGAACCTTCTTCATAAATTGCATCAATCTTTTTATTTTTTTTTTTATTTTTGCAATTGATTTGCATTTCATTCCCTCGCCAAACTGTAAGACAACGTGAGATAAAAATAAGACACAATAGCGATAAAAAAATAGAACTGAAAAAGATAGATTAAGTTAAACAACAAGATATATAGGACGTGAAAATTGAAATTTAAGCGTCTCTGTATTTTTACCATTTCGATGAAAACTGTAAAAACTATTTAGTTGTATTTACTCACTTCCTGCTCTTATCAATATGTAATAGAGTTTAATAATAATAGCACGAAGATACATGTCACTGTGAACGAGGGTTTGAGTGTACTGGCCTTATTAAAGACATTTTTATGTTTAACGTTCTTTTTATAGATACAAGTATTTAAGTAAATGCTCTGTTTATAATAAACAGTATTAAATAACATTTACCGGCCTGAATGTCCGAGAAATTTTCAAAGGACGAATATTCGTTCTTTGACAGGATTCGAACCGTCATTTACGCTGACGTGCCTTACCGTTAGGCTACAAAGAAGCGTTCGGTAGACAACGTCGAATTTACTGCTTATAAACTTCAATCTTCCATGAATCTCGAATATTCATAACTGCTCATGGCGTATCAAATGTAAACAAATGACGTCATATATTACGAAATGGACAAAGTCCGACAATTTATTTATTAAAGACATTTTTATGTTTAACGTTCTTTTTAGATACAAGTATTTAAGTAAATGCTCTGTTTATAATAAACAGAGCATTTACTTAAATGTAAATTAAATTTACTTAATTTAAATTTAAATTAAATTTACAAGGCCAGTACAAATGTAAATTTGTACTGGCCTTGTTCAAACTGTTGATCACGCCAGATTATGTTATCTCTCAGAAAAATGAGCTAATATTTTATTATGCACAGCAATATTTTCAAGGAAGGATCAGAACTACCCAACTGTCTTGAGACCATACTTATATTTATATCAGCAATGTTACTGATCCTGACATTACATCCCGGCTTCAATCTTTTTACTGAATTCTCTACATGAGACAATGTCATTATTATAAATTTTTGTCTTGTACTTTATTCCATCTTATTTTTCTCACTTTTCATTGCAAATCTCAGATCCTTATTCGAGAGCTGATTAAGTTGGCAGCAAGAAGCCCCCAGCCAGATCTGAACTTGCAATCTTTACTGGACTTGAGAAACCTATTTTCCTGAAAAAATTATTTCAAGACAAAGATATTTCAACCGATTTCGGTCAGTGAATGTCAAATGTTTCCTTATTAGGAAACATTATTATTACTATTATTATTATTATTATTATTATTATTATGCATTCTATCTATAGGCACGTGACCGAGTGGTTTGAACGTTCGCATTCTGAGCATGAGACCCAGGTTCGAATCTCAGCATGAGAAAGGAGACCTGTTATCGGACTGGGGGAGTCGATCTCAGCGTGCGGAACCTTTAGAAAGTGATTGACCCAAGCCTTCTTAGTGAAATTGTATAGACGGAACCCTTGGGGTCGTCGATAGTACGAAGTCACAAGTCATTGTGGCCGAGGGTTTGAGCGTGCAGGCCTTGTTCAAATTATTGATCACGCTAGATAACTGCAACTAAGGTCTTCTGAGCATAGTTGCAGTATAAACCATAGCTGGACTCTGTGGTGCTTGCCTGATTAAGTGTCGGCAATTGGCTATATACGAGTGGCCAGCTATGTATTCTACCTAATTATAATTAATAGTTATTCGGGTTTTTTCCTTCTTTACTCCCAGTCTCGAAGTTTTGGGAGGTTTTTTTCTGAGTCTGCCATCCGTATTTTTTGCGTTAAGATTATCATCTACTGATCATAAATCCTGGTAAGACACCTAGTTCTGTTAGGATCATCTCGCTGTGTAAATAAACTGAGTCGATTCAGCTAAATGTTCATATTAACTAACCATTCCTTGGAATCATAGATTTTTTTTTATTTTTCAGAAGAATCGCATGCTTCGTGTTTTAAAATAGATTTCACTTAATTTAAATTCATTTACTAGATCAAATTTTTAAAATTGATTGATAGATTTTTTTACGGCTTATCAACCATTTGTGTGTTTTTTAAAGCCAAAATATATCATAGATTATAGTAATAATTTGCGAGTCAATGTTGCATTGACATTTTTAAAAAGAATAACAATGTTTTTTCCAGATACACGTCTGGTTATTTAATCCATAGTTGGGGTAAATGAGATGAAGTTTCCTCTTTTGTAGCTAGGCTATATGGATTTAAGGGTACAACTAGATTGGCAGCAAGTTATCATCATTTAACAGTTGAAATGAATAGGCATAAGCGTAGGTTCTGTGATAACAGTTTCTTCTCTCAGACTTCTTGCTTGTGTAACTCTCTTCCAGCTTCTTGCTTTCCAGTCAACTTCAAAAATTTTAAATGCAATGTCAATTGTTATCTTCTGTCTTCTTAATCCTTTTCTTTTATTGCTCTCTCTCTCTCTCTCTCTCTCTCTCTCGCTCTCTCTCTCTCTCTCTCTCTCTCTGTTTTTTTTCTTTTTTTTCTCAAATTCTCTTGCTGTGGATTCCTTGGACGGTCCATCATTTGATTTCTTTTGAAGGTGGGAATCAACGGCCGGAGCCTGAAATGTGCTTCACATCGTCTTCAGACCACAGCTCAACAGGTATCGAGTTGGATCTGGTTAAGAGTCAAAATTTTAAATGCAATGTCAATTGTTATCGTCTGTTTTCTTAATTCCTTTTCTTTTATTGTTCTCTCTCTTTAATAGTGTTTTTTTCTCAAATTCTCTGGCACGCAATAACCCTTTGCGTCTTAGTGGCTTTATTGAATTGCTTGGGATGAAATGATTAAAAAAAACACTTTCTTAATATGGGCTGAAAGTGAGAGCTCAGGGGTCCCAAGTCATACATTTTGGTAATTTTTTATCGAAGAACTTTCTGGTGATATGGAAGTAATGCGCGGGTTTACAATTCCTGCAGAAAGATTGTCTGCAAATCGCTTCTGATAATAAGGCACTGCTCTGACCGGTTCCAGTAGTTTTCATCCGGAATGTTTCTACCAATGACAATCCTCGGCATATGCTAAACTACACCCGGCAGCTGTAGGAGCATCTGTCGTTTTTTCCGTATCTCCTATCAAGAATTTAAAAAGTTTTAGTGTACGCTAAACAACGCCAAGGCTAAATGGAAATCGCAGGTTTCATTACAAAAAAAAACTGCATTAAATACTCATTCTATATTCAGTTCAATAAAAAAAAGAAAAAAAAACATACGAATCGTTGAGATCCGAGTGCGTGGAAAAGGGGTGGGCGTATCATGTGCTACCTACTGAGGTCGGGTGCCGTGGATTCCTAGGACGGTCCATGATTTGATTTCTTTTGAAGATGGGAATCAACGGTCGGAGCCTGAAATGTATTTCAGATCCTCTCCAGACAACAGCTCAACAGGCATCGAGTTGTATCTGGTTATAATCCAAAATTAACAAAGTTAATTAAACCATGCTCGCAACACAATGTTACTTCCGACGTGAAAAACATCTGTGTACCTTCCATTCTACATCATCGATAACGGTTTATTGGTTAACAATATAAAGCAAATGCTTTTAGCATAACGTTGAAAATCTGACTTGCAGTTGCAAAAATAATCGCAAAATACTGACACGTCTACAGAAAAACCATACCCTATCCGGTGGCAAAAGCTGTGGTGGCGCCAGGGGTGGCAGTGCCGCCTTGGCCACCGAAATTGAGTTACCTCCCCTTGGTTGGTGGCTGACGAGGACAGGGTATGGCGCGTATTTTCACACGTTTAAATTGATTTAAAAATAAAACAATAAACTGACTCAACACAGAATACTACAAAGAGTAACAACCAAGCTTACATTTTTCAGAGGAAATTCAAATTTCTATTCTTTGATAAATGAACCTATATGCTTCTTAATTTGTTCTAATGCTAATTTGAGTTATTCCCCAACCCCAGTTTTGGATACCTTCATTTTGAAGGTATCCAAACATTTTCACCCTTTCAGCTTTTTGAGTTAATTACATTGATTGATTTCTCATTCAATCAAATCCACCTATTTTTTTTTCTATTCAGTTTCCCACAATGTCTATCGTCTGCTTCATACATTTTTAGCTCGTTTCCATTTTTGCAAATTATTATATATTTATTAACCATATCTTTTTTATTTATTTCGACTGAGTGCAACGAGAAAAATATTAGTCACGACAGAATTCAACCAACTCTTTTCTTTAAATCAAATGTTGCCTCACAAATCAAATGTTGCCTCACAAATCAAATGTTGCCTCACAAATCAAATGTTGCCTCACAAATCAAATGTTGCCATACTGTGAAGCTCACAAGTAAAACATAAATTAAGGTTAGGCAAAAGGGTAATGGTAATTATAATATTAGCCGTTTCCTTATAAGGAAACATTTTTCATTCAATGGCCGTGCAGCCAGTACTACCTTACGTTGAAATTTATAAAATCTTTCTATTAAAACAATTTCTTGATGGTGAAAACAGTTTTCTCAAGTACTGTAGCTGCTATCGCACTTTCCGATTTACATAGGGGGTGTCCTTCTTAACGTTCTATTTGAAGGGGTATAGAATGCCAACATCTTGATGTTGTCATTATTTTCTCTTTGAGTTACATGTGGTATCTATCTTAGTTGTTGCTTTTGGTAGTGCTCTAGTGATATGGTTTCTGTTATTTTCTGTTTGTGATTGTGTAGCGCCAGTCTACAATGTTCAAAGAACGATGATCTTTGCCAATACCTTCAGTCTTCACTCACCTTTTTTTACCATTAATTTTAGGGTTATAAACCGTACCTATTAACACTAATGGGTATGTCCCAATCCTCATAAATACGTTGGATACTATTGTAAGTGGGGGTAATACGGTGTCTAAGTAGTCCACCACTGGCAGTGGTTTACCTACTTCACGCTGCTGGCGAGTATTGTATTTTGTTGATGTTACAAAGATTAATATTTCATTTTCAACCTCCGTTTTGGTTATTCCTCATTCATTAATCCTTTCTAGGTTACAACACTATGTATCCCGTTCTGTTTATAACACTATCTATCTATCTATCTATCTATCTATCTATCTATCCCAGACTGTTCCTTATCTATCTATCTATCTATCTATCTATCTATCTATCTATCTATCTCAGCCTGTTCATTATCTATCTATCTATCTATCTATCTATCTATCTATCTATCTATCTCAGCCTGTTCATTATCTATCTATCTATCCCAGCCTGTTCATTATCTATCTATCTATCTATCTATCTATCTATCTATCTATCTATCTATCTATCTATCTATCTATCCCAGCCTGTTCATTATCTATCTATCTATCTATCTATCTATCTATCACCTCATCTATCTATTATATACCGTACCTATGAACACTAACTGATATGTCCCAATCCTCATAAATACATTGGACGCTATTGTAAGTGAAGGTAATATGATCTTGTAATAAACTGACCTTGTGCCACAACCTGACTCAGTGGGGGGGTCAAGTAAATCTCACTATGCTTTCTAAGTAGTCCACCACTAGCAGTGGTTTACCTACTTCACGCCGCTGGCGAGTATTGTATTTTGTTGATGTTATAAAGATTACCGTTTTATTTTCAACTTCCGTTTTGGTTATTCTTTATTCAGTAACCCTTTCTACTTTACAACACTTAGGAAGACGACAGCTGACAGATATTTCTGAGCGGGTTTGGCGCCATGCATGACTATCCACATCTCAATCTGATGAGGCTATTTAAGAAAATGATTCGAGTTTTCAAGTTGATGTTTTTGATGATGTTTTGGCTTCGTAGCATTTTCCGGTGTTGGGCGAAATTACCTCTGGCACATCCTATTCTATGTTCAATTTCTTTTTCTCCTATACTTAATTTGTTATAGCTCATCTATACGCCGCGGTATCTGGTGTGTTTAGTATATACTAATCTCAAGAAGCGGTGTAGATTGATTCTTACTGCATTCAGAATTGCCCGCAATCGCTGCAAGTAAGTTCTGAAAAATGCAATGTGTAACTATGGACAAATAGTCCAGGCCAAGTTTGAAAAGAAACAAATTGGATCATATGAATTCTGGAAGATCACCAATCCGCTTATGAGTAGAGGCAAAGCGACTGTGCCCACTATTATAAATGGCCCCGAGGTCATATCTTCGTCGATAGGCAAAGAGAAGCGCTGCGCCTTAGATTCTGCCTCGAAATTCAACGTTAGATTTTACAAACGCATCCCCGTCCCAGCTTCTTACGTTTCACTGAGCACAATCTCAGTAATATTCTCATCACAACACAGGAAGTTTCAAGACTTATCAAAAGCATTGGACCTAAGAAAGCTACTGGCCAAAATCAACCCAAAATTATCCCCGATTCTAGCGAATTTATTTAACCGCTGCTTGAAAGAAAAATACTTCTCAAGCCTGTGGAAAGTGTCAAGCATATGTCCGGTTTTCATGAACGAGGACTAGCGCTTTCGGCATTAACCCATCAGTATTTTCAGATTCATAAGAAAGCTTTTTGAGATTATAGTCAACAAAAATATCGCTGAGCACCAAGATAAGAACAACCCCTTGAGCGACAAACAGTACGGGTTTCGATCGGCCCGATCCACTGCTGATGTCCTAACTAACACGACTAACAGAATTATGGAATCTCTTTACAACAGATACACCTCAAGGACCGTAACATTATATATTTCGAAGAATTTTAACAAGGTATGTCACATTACTGCTCAAGTTCTCCAGCTATTGAATCACTGAAAATGTCTTCCCTGTTATAAAGTCCTTCCTAACGGATAGGTCACTGACAGTATTAACAGCCAGCCCATCGGGGCCCTAACAATCAACGCAGGCGTCCCCCTTCTAGGACCAACCGACTTTTTACTTTTCATAAATGATTTGCTTAAGAATATACTCAGATCATTTGTGAATATCCATGCCGATAATACGACGCTATATGCGTGCACCCACAAACTCGTGATGATTAGCAGCTGATCTCTCATCCGATCGTGCTTTAACTGCTCAGTTGGGGAAAATTGGCAGGTTACATTGCATGCCTTGAAAAAACAAACTAGCTACATTCCATCATCGCCAATCAAACACCTAACTACCACCTGTTACGGTGACTGGGTGTCCCTTCAGGGAGGTTCTGTGCCTTGGGCCCCTATTGGGACGTAAATTCACTGCTGACCTCGGAGAACCGGTACGTACGATCCATCGATAAAGATGCAGGAAAGATGGTCGGGTCTCTGTACCGCTCCAGTAAGTAACTGACTCCTCGTGCTATCTGCTACCTTTTCAAGGGCCAGATAAGGCCGAAAATATTATATTTGGACACGAGTTGCCCAGTCCTCGGTTTCCAGTCTTTATAGAGTTCAAAAGCGTCTCTGCGCCCTTGGGGGTGACAAACTGTTTCCCCCGTCCAGCCTCACTCTGTCTCTCTCTCTCTCTCACACATGTGGGACGTGGCAAGCCTCTCAGTGTTCTTCCATGGAAAGTGCTCGGACGAACTGGATTCCTGGGTTCCGCAAGTTCTAACCTTCACGGCTAGGACCCACCATGACACTTACATTGTAGCAAACCATCCACATTCCCTCTGTATTCCATTGGTGAGAAGTAAGTTCCACTCGAACAACTGGCCTGTGGAACCGACTCCCAAGAGAATGTTTCCCTGATCACTACAATCTTAACCTGTTCAAGTCTAGAGATAGTCTATATCTTCCCCCCCCTCTTGTTCGCATGCACTGCCTCTTATGTAAACATCTACCTCGAGTGGCCCCCGGGCCTTGTACAAGGTGAACCTGTTAAAAAGAAATTTCACATATCATGTCGAACAATGAGAAAGAGCTTTAAACCAAGATAAAAGTTTGTGGTCAGGAACTTAGTAGTGAGTCAATCTAATATCTCGTTTATCAGCAAAAAAGGCTCTAGAAAATAAATAATTTCAAGGGCAGTATAAACAATGGTAGCTATCACAAAACTAAGAATTCTCTGGAAAATATCTGCCTAAAATCAAAGAGTGCTGTGTATTGGCCATCTTAATCTTTTTGATAAGGTGAAGTTTCTGGAACACATAATGAGGAAAGAGGTCTTGGAGAATTTAACACTCACAAGACTTATTGAGGACAATAGGGAAACAGTGAGTAATGTAGTGTTATGGTCCGGTTCCTTGTACCACGGTGATAGTCCAAGGTAGAACCAATAAAAAAGAACTCGAATACGGATATGGAATAACACAGATATATTACAAACAGGAATATATACAGAGAGGTAGAAACTGTTAGTACGAACAATCAGGTTTAGTAGTAACTGTCTGCATGCGACTCTGTTTTGGACTGACTCGACTGACTGACTCACTTGCTCTGACTGACTGACAGACTCCTGACGGACTTCTGACGGACCTCACTCCAGACTTCAGGCTGAACAGTATTTAGTCACCCCCCACGAGGGCATCATGTGGCACAAGGCTCAGACTTCAGGCAGAACTCCCTGCTTCCTCTTGAGGCGCAGTACTTATTACGTATGGAATAGTCCATTAGGTTATTATGGGTAAGGTCCCATAACATGTACCTAATGAGCTTGTGTAAAGGGAAACACTGATTATGTTTTTATTTTTATTTAGAGAACAAGCATGTCTTTTGTTCAGTGCCACATGGCAGAAACTGAGTTATTTATATTTCAGTAAATTAAATGGCAAAAACAACCAAACTCATAATGAATGATGAGAAAGGGCTTTCAAGCATGATAAAAGTCTGTGGTCAGAAAATTAAGAGTGAATCAATTTAAATATCTTAGCATTATTATCACAAAAGAAGGCTCTAGGAAAGAAATAATTTTATGAGCAGCAGAGATAATGGCAACTGCTGTCACAAAACCAAGAATTCTCTGGAAAAACAAGAACCATTTATTCCTGTCTTAATAGCAAGTCAGAGTCATTCGATATGCTCAAATTGGCAGCTGATTTAAAAATGATCTACATTCTGTTATTAACTGGGCCAAGAAATGGCTTGTTAATTTTAAGTTATGGTGTAGAACCATAGAAAGATAACACGGACTCGGATAAAAGGTTAAATAGTAGATTCTGGGAAATGTAGTACAAAGGTAAATGTGGACTGGAGAGTACTTTCTCCCGCTAGTGTCCTAACTCACACATTCACTCACTCTATGGCTACAACTTGGTGACCCTCACTTGGTGACTTCTTTTACTCAGAGTTGGTAGCCATATTATATAGGTGTGGAAGTGTCCATTTGTAGGTAGGTCCACACAACACAATGATCAAGAATATGAAAACTTCCTGTTTTTTAACATTTTGCTTAGCTCTTGGAAGGCGCCTTTCGCTATCCCAATGCGCCTTCAGATTTCAGTGTCACATTTCCCGTTCTCTGTTAATACACTTAACAGATATTTACATTGTTCTACTTGTTTGACGTTGGCATCTCCAATTTGTAATTTTGCATGTTGGTATGACCCTTTTGCTAACAACAATGCATTCTGTTTTCTTGCAATTTGATGTTTAGTTCTTTCTTCTCGCTTTCATTCACTACCTTCTGTAGGAGTTCTTGATTGAGCTATTCAAAGTTGCAAGTCAGTTCCCCCCTCCGCTCATTGCAATTTATCATAATGAAACAGAACATTTTTAATTCCACCTTCTTTACACAGCAATTGGATGAACAATGTGTTATGGTGTAGAACCATAGAAAGATAACACGGACTCGGATTTAAGGTTAAATAGTAGATTCTGGGAAATGTAGTACAAAGGCAAATGTGGACTGGAGAGTACTTTCTCTCGCTAGTGTCCTGACTCACACATTCACTCACTCTATGGCTACAACTTGGTGACCCTCACTTGGTGACTTCTTTTACTCAGAGTTGGTAGCCATATTATATAGGTGTGGAAGTGTCCATTTGTAGGTAGGTCCCCACAATATTTTAATGTCACAAAAACGAAACAGCTCTCTTTTAATAATCTCAGAGAACTCAAAAAGAGTTCCATCAGAATGGCCGATGCTAGCCTCAAGAAGAGTAACTCGTTATGCCATCTCGGACTAACAATTTCCGCTGACATGAAGTGGAAGTCGTCCTTGATTTGAATATTGCTGCCACATCTGGTTTCCTTCTCCTGCTATATATTTAGAGATTCTTGATAACATCCAACGAAGAATCTGCAATATTATTTGTCCTGACCTGGTATCTCGGAATCAGTCACTTTCCCGCCACCTTAAAGTAGCTTCCTGTGCCTTTTCTACAAATATTTCCATGGTATTTGTTCTGGTTAACTTTCGTCTATTGTACAGATAGGAACTAGATAGGACTTGATAGAGACTTTGCGGCATTATGGTGGCTGTTGTAAGAACGGTAAGTAAGAATGTGTTTTGGTGTAAGAAATACTGTGGTATGTTTGGGTCAGTAAAGTAAGTTAAGACAAATCGAAGACCAACCATCCCCTACCCACTTCTTTTGGGGCTTGTGCGACATTTTTATATTTTCAAAACAAATATTATTTTCTTATTTCGTACCTAGACTTTATGAATTTAAGTGCAGTTCTAGATTAATGGTAAGGTCTCATCATCTAGATGCAACCGTAAGTTCTATGCTAACAGTTTCTTCAATCGTACTTCTCATTTGTGGAACTCTCTTCCGGCTTCCTGTTTTCCAGTCAACTTGAATTTTCAAAAATCTAAATATAACCGCTACTGAATCCTGCGCCCGAAGTTGCCACATTGATGCAAGGGAATATATAACCTGAGCGCGACTAAAAAGCCACATGCGCATTGCCCATGTTCGGCGATGGAAAAAGTGAAATCGAGTGGCAGTCATCATATAGGATGGAGTAGTTTTATAGAAAGTAATAATCTGTACTTTCTCCTAAATTAACTGATGTAATGATTCAAATTACGTGTGATTCTTGGTCAGCAACTTTGATGGGAGGGGAAAAAACAACAGTGTTGCTAAAGACGAAAATACAAACTGCTGATTTCGGCAATTCAGATGTCAGTGTTTATGTTTCTATAGCTAGCTAGCTAGATAGCTAGATAGATAGATAGATAGATAGATAGATAGACAGATAGATCATGAACGGACGATAGATAGATAGATAGCTAGATAGATAGATAGATAGATAGATAGATAGATAGATAGATCATGAACGGACGATAGATAGATAGATAGATAGATAGATAGATAGATAGATAGATAGATAGATAGATAGATAGATCATGAACGGACGATAGATAGATAGATAGATAGATAGATAGATAGATAGATAGATAGATAGATAGATAGATCATGAACGGACGATAGATAGATAGATAGATAGATAGATAGATAGATAGATAGATAGATGCTTGCACACAGAGCTATTGACTCTCTAGTTCATTTTCAGCTCTGATCACAGACTGACTGCATCGTAAAGTGATATTTAATTAACGTGCTGTAAAATAGCTGATCATTATATCGAGAGAGAGGGGGGGAAAAGCATTCATTTATAGTTTCCTCTTCAATGATATTATTATTATTATTATTATTATTATTATTATAAAGACTGCTGTCGTTACGACGGCTACTACTACAACTACTACTATTGTTTCTCGCTTTCGTTTTGAATAGAACATTCTTTATATTTATTTGTTCCTTTTTTCCTTCTTTTTCAAGCTGTCATTAAATGTTTTCCATATTTCTTTTAAAAATGTTCGTATTTATCAACTTGGTTTTCTTTCTTCAAATGTAAATTCACACTCTTGATATAGATACAGATATATTATCACTTAAACTTTGTTTTAGTGGGATACCCATATTTGAATAGGCGTATATATTTCTTTACTTCTCGAATATTCAGGCCGGTAGGCGAAAATAAATAAATATATTTTATAATTTATAAAAAATCGGAGCTTCTTCTCAGATATGTGTAGCCACTGAAAATAATGTTTATAAGTATAAAATCTATCGGTTTAATAAATTAAAAAAATGATTATTTCTTTATAGATATAAATTCATAGATATATAAATATATTCATAATGAATATATATATATATATATATATATATATAATTATTTATTTAAAAATATGATTCCAACTCGCTACATAAGAGGTCTCATGTTTCAAAACAAGAGCCGAAAACTTCAAAATAATATTTGAATTAACTTGAGTTAAAGTAGGCTGTGTTCCATCTTCAAGCAAAATTTTTTGGGAATGACTTATTTCTGAAATTTACGAGTTTTAATAGTATGGTCAGAATTGAAATCAAAAATTTCCATGGTAACATCAAGGGAGGATTGTTTGGAATCGGCAGGGGTGGGGTGTTAATAATTTGTATCAGTATAGAGTTACTTTCATAGATGCCGGGTCAGGGTAAGGTGGGGGTGGCTAAATTTACGACGGAGGAAGTTTTCGCATAGTCTGGCTTGAGCGTCTACGGAGATTTATTTATTTATTTTTATTTTATTCTTTTATTATATCTCTTTAAGAAAGGGATTTGTGTATATGAAAAGGCCGTAACGTTTGTTATTTGACGACTTCATAAAGGGTTATCAATTTTTGTAGGGTATTAAAACTATGTATATGGGCAATGGATTTTAAAATTTATTTTATAGTATGCGTGTTTTTAGCTAGTTATTCAGAGCATAAGTTCGGTTGTGTCGGCAGAAAACCGTTAATTCTTGCCTGTTGTTTAATAGGTTTTTATTGTTTAGAAGCTTAATAATGTGTAGTTTCTCATGGAGGCACAAAGGGCATGGGTCATCCCAAGTTTTGCAAGTTCTAGTCCTGTTAATGATTTTCCATTTTACTTTAGGTGTCCTATTTTTTTCTTTCAGGTGCCAAAAATATTTAGATAGAGAGGTCTGATGTCTAAAGTTTATGTTGTTGAAGGAGCATTTATGCTGCCTCCATCTGGTTTTAAAGGCATTTTTCGTGGACCCAATGTATATCATATTATTGTTAGGGTTCTCCGTGGATGATATAGTGCATTGGTATACCACAGATTTGATGCAGCACTTATTTTCTAATGGGTAGTCTACCGGGTTTCTACAATCGCATAATTTTTCCCTATCATTATCTGATTTAGTGTAGAGTTATTAAAACTATTCAGGTAAGGGGGTTTGTTCAGGATGTTATTATTGTGTCTTCTTATTATACCTTCTAGATTTTCAGTGCAGCTGTAACTCAATTTTAGTGTGTTCTTATTGAATATATTACTAAGCCTACTTTTGGTGGGAAAGTGTTTATCGATTAGAGCTAAGAACTTCTGTCCTAGTTTAATACTAACCATTTGGTTGAACGGAGGTGTATACCAAACGATGTTTCTTTTCCTGTTTTTTTTTCTTTTGGTTATTGCAATTGTCCTTATATTTAATGTTAGCATTTTTATAACCACTACTTTTTAGGGCAGTGTTATAGAAGTCGTTATGTTGGTGGAATATTACTTTGTTAGCGGAGTTACTGCTAATTCTATTTTCTATTGATGAGGGTATATGTTTAATTGTGGATGGAGGGTGGTTTGACTTCGGGTGTATATATAAGGGATTAGCATTTGGTTTTCTATAAGGTTGGTACGTGTTGCTCGGTAAGTCTAGGGTTACGTCGAGGAAGTTTACCTTTTTCAATTTAGGAGAGACGGTTATCTTTAAGTTTAGATTTTTAAATTCACTAAACATAATTTTACGGATCTTCTCTATCTTAAAGCTAGTGGAACTCCTCACCACCATGAGCCCGTCATCTCTATACAGTCCGATGTCCTGGATATCAATCTCGCGGTGTGCCGTTAGGTTGTACAATATTAAAAGACCAACCAAGTCAGAAGACTCTGCAGAGTCTAGTGATCCATATATATATATATATATATATATATATATATATATATATATATATGAAGCGATCTTGGCTCTCCACAATTTTTTTGTCGTTCGTAATTAATAAATTTTGTCTTTTTGTTATTTCTACTATACCCCATCCATTTACTCAAGCTCACTAAGTATGTCATACATTGTTTTCCTCTGTCCCTCTTGCATTCAATCTGTCCTGTGAGTATCAGATTTTCCAAGCCCTCTATCCTTATTACTTTCCCTAGAAATTTCAACTGTCCCTTCCTGATATTAAGGATAAGTTACTTTTTGTTTCTGCTTCCTCTAAAACTTCATGATTGCTCACATATTCGGTCCATGGTATCCTCAGCATCCTTCTGTATAAATTTCAATTGTCTCTTCCTGATGTTAAGGATAAGTTTCCTTTTTCTTTCTATTTTCTCTAAAACTCCATCGTTACTCACATATTCGGTCCATGGTATCCTCAGTATCCTTCTGTAGAAATTTCAATTGTCTCTTCCTGATGTTAAGTATAAGTTTCCTTTTTGTTTCCATTTTCTCTAAAACTTCGTCGTTGCTCACATATTCGGTCCATGGTATCCTCAGCATCTTTCTGTATGGCTCCATTTCTGTTGCTTCAAGTCTGTTCTTCATGTTTCGACAGCTGTTCAGCATTCACTGACACATTGCAAGACAAATATCAAGTGTTTCTAACGAAATATTTCTGTTTCTTAATACCATGCTTACTTTTTGGAAGGCATCTTTGGCTATCGTAATGTTCCTTCAGATTTCACTTTCCCAGATATTTTCATTTTTTTTTTTTTTTTTATCGCGCTGGAAAATAAGTTTTATATTAAATAGCAGAGCTAAAATTTATACTAAAATTAAATGCACATTGGTTCCTCACCGTTCGATGTATATCTTTATTTCATGCACTTAACAATCGTTAGACACAAAGTAAAAATTGAGCGTTGCAATCCTCCAATATTTATAGTACACTGGCAAGATAATGGATCTTAGTGCGTAAACCTCTACCTTGAGTGTTTGCCATTTTTCGTTTGGTATATTTCATTAACATGCAAGGATTGCAAAGGGTTATTAAATGCACATTAGCTAGAATATTCAGTACGAGGCAAAAAAAAAAAATGGACGCACTGATAGAAAGTCGATTTTTGAATTTTTACCAAGACAAGTGAGTAACAGAATTCGTTTATATTAATACAGGTGTACATATTCAGTAAGTCAACGGCCTTCGCCAGATTTATCCTGCATTCCTTTAATTCGCGAAAAAGCTCATCTTCTATGTTAACTTTCGTATTACGGGTACGCTTACCCATTTGTCACCCAAAGGTTTTTATTTGGGTTAAGTTCAGGACTCTGACTAGGCCACTGGAAGAGTTGCAATTTACCCTCGTCGCGTTTCTTCATCTTAAGTACTATTAATATAGGTGTACATATGTACGTTATAGAAGTGAAAATAACCGTCTTAATTCTTTGTGGCATGCTATAGACTAAATTCTTTAGTAAGTTTTTCCTAGTATTTCTTTAATTCGTGAAAAAGCTCATCTTCTGTGTTAACATTCCTATCAAGGCCCCGCCTCTCCATTATCGCCCAAAAGGTTTTCAATTGGGTTAAGGTCAGGACTCTTAAAGAATTTAGTCTATAGCATACCACAAAGAATTAAGTCCGTTATTAAAGCAAAAGGTTACCCATCAAAATACTAAATCGTTTTTTGACTTATATAATGTGCATATGTACACCTGTATTAATACCCTTGATTAATAAAGGAATTCTATTACTCACTTACCTTCGTAAAAATACAAAAATCGACTTTCCGTGAGTGCGTCCATTTTCCCCACATACTGTATATTTTTTTAAATACAGTGTAACCCGGATATAAGAGAGTTGTCGGGACCGGAGAAGAAGTCTCTTATATCCGGGTTTCTCTTCTATTCGGGTTTGGTCTATTTTGTTTAGGTAAGTATGGCTCTAATTTGGGACCAGAGAAAATCTCTGTTATATCCGGGTTTCTCTTATATCCGGGTCTCTTATATCCGGGTTACACTGTATTACGCCAGTTAACGTTTATAGAGTCTTTTTGATACAGATGCTCTATTCATCTAACGGTGGTCAGCTACCATCAAATTACCTCGCCAAAATACTTACAGTCATGGCCTCCACCAATCACAGTCCGTTTGCGGTCTTGTCTGTTTTCGAAAATTGTTTTTAATTTAATTTTTTTTATCTATCGTCCTTTTCTTTTCTTTTTTTTTTTTTTTTTTTTTGGCGGGAAAAAAACATACTTGAAAAATGAATATTTGTTCTTGCTTCGCAGATCTTTGATCTTCAAAAGATTTAAATGCAATATCGAACGTTATCTTCTATTTTCTTAATTCCTGTTCTTTTATTGTTCTCTCTCTCTCTCTCTCTCGTTACCAATCTAGTAGTGTGCTTATATCCATAAAGTCTATGTACCATAGAAGAAGAACGATATTTATTCTGATTTCTACAGAAATGTGGCACATAGCCGAAGCGGGGATTGGGGAAAGGACAGTCTTCTTCTGTCTTAACTATAACTTAGCTAGACGCAAACACTAACCCAATCGTACGAACAATATTCCTTAGACCAAAACAACACATTCATACGTACCTTTCTTAATACATCCACATACATGCACAATAGAGAAGAACTCACCCGAACAATTACCATGAAAGTATTTATTAAAAAAAAAGGGCACAGTGAAGTTACTTTACGGCAATGGGGAAGGTGACTGAAGATGAGGGACCCGGTCAGGACCAATAATATTCCTGGTTCTCTAAAAGCAAGCGTTTTACTTTGGGCTACTGCTGTAGGATCTCCGTTAGTGGAATCGAGCACTTTGCAAACTTTGACAACAAATCACCGTGCAACTTTCGGTAAATGATCAATATCAAAATCGCTATATTCTGTGTTATAAAGTAGAATAATTTGGCTTTTCTCCTTTGAGAAAAGCTTTGATCGGGACCCTAATATAATCGTTACTTTATAACGATTATATTAAGTCCCGATCAAAGCTTTTCTCAAAGGAGAAAAGCCAAATTATTCTACTTTATTTATGGAGGTATTCCTCTTGACTATGCCCCATATGTAATAGTCCAATGGATTCAGGTCTGGAGAGCTAGGAGACTATATATTTGGAATGACATGATCACAGAGATTTTAACTCATCCATTCTTGGAGTGTCTTTACCTTATGAGACAGTGCAGAATTTTGTTGGTAGGTGTATGGCCTTACTTTGCTCACACTCTCCTAAGCCTCATTACCCTCTCCCACACCTCCTTATAGTCAGAAGGATTGACCCTTAAACCACAAGGAAAGAAGTAAGGAGGCATAATATCTCCATCATTTCTCACAACTCCTAGAATCATCACAGTTGGCAGAAACTTTGTGTGCCTGACTGTTGGATCATTCTTAAGGTCTCAGCATAACCATCTATCATTTCTTCATTTGACCTTTAGGTCCTGATGAAAGCTTTTCTCATCGAAGAAAAAACAAAATATTTCAGGCTCTTTATGTTTGAACTTACTCAACAAGTGCTTTGTGCAGATCAGATGTTTATCTTTTTTATTTGCAGGCTTGAATTGTCTTCTCTGCATTACATATGACTTGTATCGAATGTCCTCATTCACAATTCTCCCAAAAGAGAGCCTTAAATCTTGGGCTTCTAAGCAATGGCAATAATAAACTTCCTGGAGTTCTTATCAAAAGATTTTGCACCTTTCATACAAATGTGGGTGTTTTGATAGTATTTTAGGACCCTTAGCAGGCATTTTACGTTTAGTTACTGCTGTAGAATCTTTGACAACAAATGACCGTGGAACTTTCAGGAAACAAGTAATCTATAAATCACTATGCTTTGACTTGAAGGTAATGATCACAGCATGCCTTTTCTTTTGCTGAATTAACTTCATGTTTGTCATCATTTGTCAGAAAAGTAATGATAATCAGAACAAGTTAGAAAAAAGTTAGAGCTATGATTTGTATCGAAGCGGGTTCCAGAGCGAGGATTGTCGGATAAGGCGCAGTCGACTTTTTCTAAACGTTTTAAACCACAGCTGACAAGTACACGTCTTCACTTCATCCGTATAAACTGTACTACGCTTTCGGAATGCATGCAGTGGGCCATTGATATTCACCCGGCTTGCCGCTATATCGGCCAACATCTCTCCAGGACAACGCACCACCAGCCTATTCAGCGTGAGGACAACTCAACAACATGCAAATTATGACTTTTTTTTTTTTCGTTGCCTTTTTAAAAACAAATAAAAGTACATTTTTGATTTAGAAATCTATTGAAAATTGTATGCAGTCCCCCCTCAAATATCCAGTTGGAGATCGTTATGAAAAAGAAGAAACAATCTGCAAAATTCTTTCCTCTGCTCAATTTAGAGGAAGTAGGTGATGGCCTGAAATTAACTGCTTGAAAAATGCATCTCGGTTTCTTTGAAGCTTTTGTAATGAAACTCCATATTGTGAGGTACTCCATCCGCAGCTCTGTGTGCAGTCTTCTATTTGATGCCTCAGCAAGGTTATTTGTCCAACCTTGAAAATTAAACACCAGTCAGCCAAATCGACTGTTGTAACTATTAGGTCCCTAAGATAAACAGTCAAAATTTCAAAATCTCTACGACTCAAAGCCGATCTAAGAGCGGTGCACACTGTATCAGCCAACACCGTAATTTATTAACCAACATTATAAACATGCTTTTTAAAACGAAATACAAGTAATTTATTCAGGATTATTTTAAAAAGATAACTTTTTTAAAAACCGAATAAAAGTAATTTATTAATGACTTTACTTTTAATTTAAAAATTGAAAATTGTATGCAAAAAAAAAATCTGCAAAATTCTTTCCTCTGCTCAATTTAGAGGAAGTAGGTGATGGCCTTCACATATTTCAATTTAGGGGAGAGGGATGACCTCCAATTAATTGCTTGAAAAATACATCTCGGTTTCTTTTCACTTTTTGCAAATGAATCTCCATATTGTGGGGTACTCCATCCCTAGTTCTGTCTGAAATCTTCTATTTTCTACTTAGAAGATTTCACGCAGCATAGATATTTCCTTATAAAATTATAGGCAGTTGTAACTAATAAATGAGCCAAATTTTCAAAATCTCTACAACGCAAAGCCCAAGAGATGTGCACACGATGGCAACCAACACTGGTCTGGAGCTATGATTTTGATGCCGACGTTGAGTTG
>OZ010601.1:31131629-31156629 GCA_963932145.1 Acanthosepion lycidas
CGACGAAAATGTACTTGTGTGAAGTACTGTGCTATCATGGTGATGCATCATTTTCAAGTGGGTCAGAATGCAGCACACTCTGGAAGATATGTCAGTAGTGAAGAAAGAGAGAGATCAGAGGTTGGTATTAAAATTCTGTTGTTTCCCAATGTTCCACGTTGATTTTTTTTTTTTTTTGGAAGGATTTGTTTTGCTGTACGTGGATGATCTTGGTACACAAAATTATTAATAAGAGCTTTGATTTGTAAAGTTGTTGAGCTGATGCTGGTGAACGTGCTACCGAGTGCCGAACGCATGTTTTGTGACAACTTTTAAAGATATCTGGTATTATCATAGATTTTTTTTTCTCGGAGACGCAGTTATCTCCGTGTATTATTAAATCGTGCTTGCGGATTTCTTAGTTATTCATATTAACATCTTTGAAGAGTGAAAGGTTAGTAGGTCGTCTTGGAATTCTTGCACATCTTAATCTGTTAAGCCTAGGAGAAACACGGCTGTTTAATTGAGAATGGAGTTAACTTCCGTGGTTTTTGAGCGGTGTTTTCTCATGTGGTCCGCATAGATTTATTTGTGGATTCTGGGCGGTATTCTTGAAGAAAATGTTTTTGCGTTTAAAAGTGAAAATAATTCACTAAGGCGAAAATGTCAAGAAACATTAAAGAATCGCTTAATTCTGCAACAGTAAATTTACGTCCAGCTTCTTACAAGGTTTCACCATTCTTAGCAGATTTACCGTCATCACACTGTGGGATATTTATAGACAAAGATGATGAAAAGAACAAGAATATAGATGAATCTGACTAGATTGCAAAAATTATTTGCAAAATTTATTGGCAAAAATTATTTGCAAAAATTCTTTCAAAAATTTTGAAACTACCAGTATCTCTCGTTCATGGGTATGTGTAGTCACAACAACGTCAACAAACCCAGTCCGGTGAAGTCCTAACGGATGAAACCCGTCACAAATATTTTTTTCCATTTTGTCTCGTTAGGACAATTACGATTTAGTAATGAGTTCGATCCTCACTGGGTGTCCCATACCTTCGGCCTTGTGCCGCATCTAATCTACATTTGGAAAACCCAATATATATATATATATATATATATATATATATATATATATATATAATAGCACTAATATTTCTGAAGCAGGCATTTATAGAATAAATTGCCAAAACTATTCCTCTCAATATATTGGAGAAACAAGTAGAAGTTTGAAAAAACGCATTTATGAGCACAAAAGGGACCCCACAAAAAACAACTTAGCTAATGCACTAGTCATACATAGAAATAAATTCAACCATAATTTTGATTTTAAAAATGCTACACTCATAAAAAAAGAAAATAACTCACTCAGAAGGAAAATTCTGGAGAGTGCCGCCATAGAAAATTACCCAAATATTAATCTACGCCCAGGTTTTTTCCCTATTTCCCCTTTCTTAACAAAATTAATGCTCTTACAAACAAATATACACAACAGATTCATAAAATCAAAAGAAAATGGTTGAATACATCAACACAGTTATAATGACAATATTCTCCACACGTAACAATTACTGACGTTATTTTTCGGTTAAAAATATGAAAATAGCGTTTCTCTACATTCCAGTTGCTAGGTACATTCTGTTTTTGTTTTTATTAGTTACTTTGTTCATTTAATTTCATTTTCGTATTTTGCTTTGATAAAGTCCACATTGGACGAAACGCGTCAGCAATTACCAGTTTTCCTATTGTCATTTTTATTCATAAATATTGTCTCTCTACTGGTTAATTCGGAGAAATTTTCATATATATATATATACAATATATATATATATATTATAAATAGATTTATTTAAAATATGTTTTTTTCGCTACACAGTTCTAACCATGTTTCAAAAATAGAAGCTAAAAGCTACGAATTTAATTTTGTAATTAAATTAAAGACATTAGTTCCATTTCATCCTCAAGCGAATTTTGAAGTAACTTTTAAAATTACTGGGTTTTAAAGACAGCTAAAATCATAATTCACGTTTCCAAGGTTACAGATAAATTACAAAATTAAATTCGTAGCTTTTAGCTTCCATTTTCGAAAAATGGTTATAAATGTGTAGCGAAAAAAACATATTCTAAATAAATCTATGTATAATATTAATGCTCTGTAAATTTACATTGAGCACTATTTTGTAAAAATAAAAATATCTATAAGAACACCGTATTATATATCTTACTGTTCTTTCTTGATATATATATATATATATATATATATATATATATATATATGAAGAAATATAATCTTAAGATGTGCTATATTTATGGGATAAAGTGCTCAATATCAGAGATAGAGCGTGTGAATATAAAAGTGAACATAGACGTCAACACTTAGAGGCGACAGTCTGTTTCATACTAGAAGCAATCGTCAGGCCACCTGACGATTGCATATAGCATGTTTTATTTATTTATTTTTTTTATTGATTGATTCTTTTTCTACATATTATCAACCCTTTGCAAATTATTCAAAGCTAGGAAATATTTTTAGACTATAAGAAATTTTTTAGATCATAATGATTTAGTGATAGAATTCGTGCTAATTAATCCATAGCTGGGGTAAATCCACACTTTTCCAAGGAGTAATTCCGCATAAGCTAATATAACGAACCCAACTGGAATTAGAACTCGGCTCTCCAATTAACAATTCCGAGCCATTATCCATTGCACCACCCGCACATCCAAGCTTATACTCTTTGGTAATCCCAAGCGGTCACCCATCATGATACTGATTAGGCTTTTCGTTGCTTAACCGTACGGGAGCCGGTGTTTCAACATGATATAGCCGTAAGCCCTACATTTAACATGGGGTTTGGAGGCGAGGAGCATTAATTGTAACTGTATTTCTTTTTTTTTTCTTTCCAACACAAAATGGTTAATCTTGTATGAATTACTATTAATTAAAAGATGTCTACCTACGCATTATAAATTCTCCCCGGCTTTTGAGTCATTTTAGATACAGGGAAATAAGTTGATGATATTATTTTTAGTTATTGCATGCAGTTTTGTTATTCGTTTATCTGAAACTTAATTTTATTTGATCAACGACGACACAGTTTGGAAAAGTGATTGTTGATTAGTGTTGGTCTTATGTTGATGAGCTTTTTACGAAATAGTCTATCAGAAAATTAAAGTGTATAAAAACAATTTAAAATTGTTAAAGCGTTATCAAAACAAACCTGGTCTGCGGTCTTTAATAAAGCCAATGCATAACATGAATATAGATAGATAGATAGATACTGATAATATTAGTGATCAGTATATATATATATATATATATATATATATATATATATATATATATATATATGTGTGTGTGTGTGTGTGTGTGTGTGCGCGCGCGCAAATATATAGAAAAAAGGAAAGAACTGGTTAGGTAAATAATCCAAAGTTCTTTAGTATTTTTGTTATTATTTTTAAAAAAAAAAATAGTGCTCGATACAAAAGTAGACCATAAATATAATTATTTATTTAAAAATATGCTTCCGACAGGCTACATAAGAGTTCTCATGTTTCAAAACAAGATCCGAAAACTTCAATATAATTATTTGAATTAAATTGAATTAACAGAGCATACTTTAATTCAATTTAATTCAAATAATTATATTGAAGTTTTCGGCTCTTGTTTTGAAACATGAAAACTCTTATGTAGCGTGTTGGAAGCATATTTTTAAATAAATAATTATATATATATACTGACCACCACTAATATTATCCATATATACTGACCATATATATATATATATATATATATATATATATAAATTCCCAAGAGGATAGAATCCAGGTAGAACTCAATGTCCTGGACAGAGTAAGAATATAATATAAAAGTCTCAAACACTAATATTCCATGGTTATAATAATTAATTTATTACATTGGAATCGTAATCACGATCCAAATCATCAGACCTACAAATTCATATATCAAATTCAGTTATCTGTTTGGATAAGTCTTGTTCTTATGTCCATCGTCTTTGTCATGTTGAATTGATAATGTTAATTATATTTTATGAATATGTCCTGAAGATGGTTTATTAGACCGAAACGTCCGACGTTGACATTATATTAACATTAAAACAGCATTATTGCATATAAGGATTTTTGTTTGTTTTTTCCGTATATTTTTCTTCATACTGTCGGATCTATATCCATATATTTGCTTACATATATATATATATATATATATATATATATATATGTGTGTGTGTGTGTGTGTGTGTGATAAAATATGGTTTTAAGGTATGCTATATTTATGGATTAAAGTGCTCAATATCAGGGATAGAGTGTATGTAAATATAAACGTAGACATTGAAGTCAACACACGAAGCCTCTGGTTGTTGACTTCAATGTTCACTTCTATATATATTTTTATATATATATATATATATATATATATATGTGTGTGTGTGTGTGTGTGTGTGTGTGTGTACACAGTGTAACCCGGATATAAGAGAGTTGCCGTGAACGGAGAAGAAGTCTCTTATATCCGGGTTTGTTCTATTTTGTTTCGGTGAGTATGGCTCTAATTTGGGACCAGAGAAAATCTCTCTTATATCCGAGTTTCTCTTATATCCGGGTCTCTTATATCCGGGTTACACGGTATTACGCCAGCAATCCCTCTTGCAGTCAAGTTTTATGAAAGATGACTGACAAGGGGTACTGCGGTTAAGCCTTTTATTCAATTTTCCATGCCTTCGTACAAGTGTTTACATTTCTAGATATAAAGTGTGTAAAAATACACAAATATTCTATATATCCAAGCGCTTTCGGCTATTCTATTAACCATCACCAAGGATTATTCTTTTTAACTGAATATGTAGATTTTTATATATTTGTATTTTTTTAATGGATTTTCATTAATCCAACAAGTTTTTATTTGAGCAGACGCTCCGTATATTTATTAAACAAAAATTACAGTCTCCGGCAGGAATTGAACCGTCGTCTCACGGGGCGGAGGGGAGGGCTACCGTTTAGCCCGACACGACTTAACCGACTTGGTCAAATTTCTTGCTTTCAGGTGAAATTTTTCCTGTCATATATGCCTGGAAGTTTTTTCATATCTGCACAGTTTTGTATCAAAAAGTAAACAAGAGGATTTTAGAATGGATTTTTTATATGTACTCGTATGGCCACAAAATATTAAAAACGACATCATATCACATCGCACTCTCGTAGGGTTTTGGGTAAATCCCGCCTTCGAGCCCGGATCGAAGTGTAGCATTTCTTCTTTGCCGTTTTTCTGCCTTCCAATAGTCACGAAAAAGCAATGAGGGAAGCCGAATGCCAGGGATTCCCAATCTGTAAAAGCACTTTTCCTCCACAGCACTAGAAGCTCGGAGTACTTTGACGCTTGCGTAACAATGGCCGCGGGGACCGTGGTTCATACCCGACGTAAAATCGGCCTTGTGTCATATTCTTCCACAGTAGATGTACAGTGTCAAAGCATTGTATCTATATGCTGTTGTGCGTTAACCCACTTCACTCTGCCAAAAGTGCACATTGGGAAAGAGGGGTTCTGTATGCCTATAAAAAGACAAGTATATTCGCTCACTTTCTCTTTTTAACTCCAGATGTAGACGAACGTAGAAAAACGCTGCTGACGGGGCGCATTCGCTCCCTTGGTCCTTCTGTTGACTTTTGAACTCTTTCACAAACGCACAAACACACACGTATCTATCACGCACGCTTATTTTGCACACACGCAAACAAACTGATTCTTCTTATACCTAGTTTTACTTTTAAAGTTTCTTGTTTTTTTCTTCCATTACCTTTGTGTACACATGTAATACCTTCTGTTAATAACATGCATCGTCGTTTGTATTAACAGATTGCGACTCTTTAGGGAGATGTGATTAAATATAATGTTTAAAACAAAATATTCAGTATTATTATTGTTTAGGCAATAAGCATTACTAACATAGCACAAATATCTATTGTGGAAGAAGGAATTTACGACAATATACGCATTTTTTACTTATGGTTATTTTTTAACTTTTATCAAAAACGACATTCTTGTACATGTAATTATGGATACAATTAATTACTATTTTTTTTTTTTTTATTAATGAGTATTTGGGCTCAGTTGACATTAATAGCTATCTGCTGATGTGTTCAAATTTTGGAATAATGCAATAATAAAAATTTAAATTTAATCTCTCTGATAAATGTTGCGATCTGTAGTGTAAAATTCATTGTTTTGTGTTTTTAATTTATTTCTACCCGGGCTCACAGATGTTCTAGGAGACCATAAATATTTCAATTCATATAATGTCGATGCATATCACAACATAACACAAAATCCCACAACAAAAAACCCTCGCAACATAAAATACTGCAACAACTGTCTTATACACATACAATATACACACAGACAAATTGTTTGTTGTTACTTGTGTGTTTTGTCGTCACTTTTAGTTTTAAGAATACGTTTCTTGTGGGTGATCTGTTGCCACGTTTTATTGGGGATCTTTTATGATGTATAAAATATTTTTTAATTATTATTTTTTTTTTTTTATCAGACTGCTAAATAATTGGGATAGTATCTTTTTACACATCTGTATTTGTGTAAAAGTTGGAAAATTTATTAAAAAGTGGCGACAGATAACCCACAAGTACTCCTTTCTTTTTTTCTCTCTCTCGTGTGTGCTGAATAGATCTTTTTTTAGTTGTTGTTGTTGTTTTTTTGCTGTTTTTTTTTTTTTTTTCAATTCCTTCTTAATCAGAAAGAGACGTTTTCAACACTGCACCGCGTATGTTGATTTATTTGGAAGATTTTTTAACCAGTTTTTTTTTTCCAAATATTACGTCTATGTATCACACAGTATTTGATTTAAATTAAGTTACTCCCTAACCTATAAAACTTGGAGGTCCCTTGTAAAAAAAAAAAAAAAAAAAAAAAAAAAGAAAATAAAAGGGCTACTTTATCCAAAAGAAAAGTTTTTTTTGACCGCCTGCAGATTGTGAGGCCCTAGCCATTTTTTTTATGTCTAAATTCGATACCGTCTCATAAAATAAAGCAAACATTTTCTCATTATAAAAAAAATGAAAAAAAAAAGAGTGAAGACAATGGAAATGAAAGAAAAATATTTTTAAATAAGACACGGGAATATTGCTCAGCTAGTAAAAACTAAGGAAACGATAACTAAAAAAAAAAAAAAGAAAAAGAAAGAAAATGGATCGAAATTCAATAAACGTACGACTTGCATTAATCAAAAAATAAATATATATATATATATATATATATATTATATATATTTTTTTTTTTTTTTTACTTCAGGCTTCCTTTTTAATTTTTCTTAAATGAACAATAAAATTTTAATTACTTATTACTCGTTTTCTTTCTCCAATCAGTTTTTCTGTTTTTAGCTCATATCTGAAAAAAATTGTCAATATCTATAGTAAATTTGAACGCTAGTAAAAATGTGGTTCTACAGAAGGATGCTGGGAATACCGTGTGTCAAACATGTGAGTAACTACGAAGTTTCGGAGAGCATGGAAACACAAAAGGGAACAAAATACTTAACATCAGGAAAAGACAGTTGAGGTTTCTAGGGCATATAATGAGGAAAGAGGGCTTGGAAAATTTGATACACACGGGACATATGGAAGGCAAGAGGGACAGAGGAAAACAACGGATGACATACTTGATGAGCTTTAGTAAAAAAACAGATGGCAGAACAGGATTTGCGAGAAATAGCAGAAGAACGAGATAATTTTATTAAGAGCTACATAAGAGACAGGGAGTTGTGGAAAGCCATGATCGCCTACGTCCTGAAGGGACACGGCACATGAAGTAAAAAAAAAAAAAAAGCTTTTAAAAAAATTGAATGTGGACGAAAAGGAAAAATCAGGTTTTTGATTTCTTTTGTTTTAAGTTTTTGTTTTTTGTATGTATCTTAGGAGTAAAACTGCACGGAAAGGAATGTTTTATGATCCACATAAAATTCCTACGGAAGATCTTTCTGTGTTTGTGTGTGAGTGATTGAGTAAGTGACTTACTAGGGAAAAGTGCTCGTTGTCAGGGGAAGTGACCATGAAGTGTTGATTTGCTTCTCTGTCCGCAACTGTTATTGCGAGATGTTGTTAAAAATTAATTTCTGATTAATAAACTGATAATCGCAAACAGTTTTCCTTGTAAAGATGACTATTAATCTGATTATTATTAACAATAATAACGCTACGAAGAAGAAGAAGAAGAAGAAATGTCATTTCAGTTTGTTCGTCGACAGGAGTGACGTTTATGATGTACAAGCACGTGCGCGCATGAGTCTGCTAAAATGATCGTGCTCGCTCGACTTTAGACGAAAAGACTAGCTTAATCGGAAGCTGAGAGACGCTGATTGAAGGTTTAATTGACGTTTCTGTTATAAGACTCCAGTCGCTACCCGCCACCACTAAACTACACTAGTCGAAGCACAGAGAGCGATTTGCTTGCTTTCTCTCTAGCTAGTCAAAGACTATATTTTCCAACCTAGTTGCTAATTTGTTTTGTTTTGTGTTTTTTTTTTTTTTTTGGTTTTCATTTTTTTTTTTTTGGTAAATGTTTTTTTTTTTCTTTCTTTAAAAATGGAATGCTATCACTTGTCATTGTCAGATCGGTTTTCTTCATGGATAATTCCTGCCTAAGGTTAAATCAGTTATTGTACTTTTTTCCATTACCATTAAGAGCAAAGAATTAGTATATATATATATATATATATATATATATATATATATATATATTTGAACAGCCTTAAGTTATGTGCAGAATTTCCGTGTAAAAAAAAAAAAAAAAAAAGAAAAGAAAAAAATTACAATCTACGAAATATTTTACAACCACTGTACCCAACTACCCCATAATTCGTCAAAATATACTGAGGGAAATTTTACATTAATTCAAATCTATCCGAAATGGTAAGTAAATCTCATGCTTTCATTTTGACGTTAAAACAAGCATAGAAACTTTAAAGTTCTCTTCTATTTTCATGTAAGACTCAACGTGTTGTGGTTTATTAAAAATACCAACGCGGAACGATCTGACGAAACAAAGGTCGAAACTTTTTTTTTTTTCGCTTCAACGATTAAGTAATTATTCTTAGTTTACTTTGCAATTCTAAAAAACTACCTTATTATTTTTTAAAGTTTCTAATCTCTGTCTTATTTATGTAACTGACGTATTAACTTTCTCCTTTGTAATCTTTTTTAATTAAAGGGGTTAGAGTAAAATTAGCGCTACTTCGTTCCGTTGTGAAGGCGCCGATTTCAATTTTTACTTTCAACCAAATTTTGGTTCTTAATTTCTCTGTTGGTGGGGAGCAAAACATCACTTTCCGAAATAGTTTTTGTTTTCCAATATATTTAATGTAATTAATTTACAATGTTATTTCATTTTTATTTCCCCGCGACACTCAATTTCAATGCTTGTGGGGGAAGAAAAAAATTGTTTACGATGCAGCTTTTTAAAACAACAGTTCAGCAACGTTGAGCATCCGTAAATTCATCATCATGTGGATTTTTTTAAAAAACTGTAAATTCTTCATCTTAGCTCCGTATCATTTTATGTCGTGACCGTAGTTTTATCAGCGGACTTTTAGTTTTATTTACTAACGAAAACCTTTGACATAGAATCCAGACTCCAAACCCACGTCTTTCATTATTTTATTATATTTTCTGTGGATTTACATTTGCGATTACAACTCCACTTTTCCGATCAACTGTTTTGGGATGTTCGCCTCGACATTTAATATGGAAGGCGAGAGGTGACAGAAAAAATGATGTAAAAGCAACGGCCAACGTGCTGGTTTGTATTTGATTGTTTTGTTTTTTGTATTTACACTGTTCTGATTACTTTAATAACTTTCTCCTTGCCGCCGTGTTTAAATATATTTAAATTTTATTTAAAATCTTTGACGTCATTTTCAAAACGATGAAAATTGTTAGAATTCGTAACTTTATCTAGGAAACGCTGTGTAGTGTATTTTTGTGCTTGTCTTTAGTACGAATTACGATAAGACCATATTCCGTTGACAGTTTTTACCTTTTATTTATTAATTTAATTTGTAAATGTAGTAAAGTTTAAACCATAGACAGTTGCTTTCATCGTTTGATTTTAAGATGACAAGTATCCTATTTATATTTTTTTCTTTATTTACATACGTCAATCGAAAATAATTTTAAAAACTAAAAATATAATTTTATTTTTATAGCTTTCTTCTATTCAATATTGTCCTTAAGATGTTTGAGGTTTCTGTTTTAAAAATAGAAAGGTCTTTTTTTTTTTCTTTTTTTAAGAATAAAAAAAATAATTGTCCCCGTTGAGTGGTCAAACATTTAAAAGTCATTCATTCATAAAAATGAAACCGTATTGTTAATTTGTAAAAATCGATTTCATAGTAAAATTAATTAATAAGTGAATTAATTTTTTTTAAGTGCTCTGATGAAATTGTCGATTTGACACATGCTTCTATTATTAATATTAATTAATGTAATTTGTTTTTTTTGGGGGGGGGATTAAAAAAATAAAATAATTCCTCATTTTCCTTGACTTGTTATTTTCGCTTTGACGTAGGTGTCTATGGTTTCAACACCAAGACAACAAATGACCGTTTCATCTTGGAAAAAAAAAAAAAAAAAAATGATACCAGTCTTAGGAAAAATCGAGTTACTATATCAATCAAATAGTCATTTACTTACCTGTCTGACTTGTATCTCGTATACAAACGAAAAAATAAACCTACTGTTCTACCTTCGACACAAACACCGAATATTGCACCTTACAATTAAAAAAAAAAAAAAAAAAAATGCGATGTATCAAGTAAATTAAATGTTTATTTTTTTAACCTGTCCTTTTGATTTCCAGCTTAAAAAACTGCTTTATACATCCATCTAGGAATATTTGATATTCTTTAATAAGACATTTTATTTTATATCTCTTTAAAAAGGTGCGATCCGACAAATAACACAGGAATGCGGCTCAGTTGGTAGTAAAAAAAAAAAAACAGTTATTAAAATGTCGTAAAACTAAAATTAAAAAAAAAAATGAATTGAGTTCAATTATACGATATTTATACAAATGAAAAAAAAACAAATTATTTTAAGTTCCCCTTTTTTTTGTCTTCTTTTTCGTAAAATGAACAAGAAAAACAGTCATTATTCGTTTTTCTTTCTTCAGTGTCGATGTCTTTTATACTTTGGGTGTGGCTCATCACGTAAAGACGTTGTTTTGTTTTTTGTTCTTGATCGATTCGGGTTTTGTTTTAAAGACTTTCTTCATCCGTCTCTCTCTCTTCATATTTCAATGGAAAAATCTTCGACAATTATTGGTTATAGGCTTGGTTACTCTAGCTAGAATTTTATAATAGGTTCTTATTTATTACAGTGTAGTGTAAAAATAAATGAAATCATGTAACGTTTGAAAGGCGACTTGTTCCTGGGTTCTCAACTCATCTTGCAAAAAAACAGAACATTTTATTATTATAATTCTTTTTACACTCTTTAAAAAGAAGAGTTCGATCTTTAAAGTGGCTACCCTACACTTGTGGCTATGAACTTAAATAATTTTTTACGTAATTAATTTTATTTTATTTTTATTTTATTTTTTTTTTTTAATACATGCAAAAAAAAAAGTGGATTTTAGAAGAAAACCTTTTAAGTTTTTTTATACCCTTCTGCTGACTATGGTCAGTCGGCTGAAACGTATGTCGGTTAAAAAAAAAAAAAAAACTGAATTTTTAATAAAGTAGGTTTGTTTTTTTATTGCCATATTTCTGGCCTGTAACAAAACTAAGTTTTTAAAAGAATCAGTTGTAATTTTTTTAAAGAATCGATTCGATCTTGGCAAAAAAAAACCCTTGGACGGAATTCCTCTTATCTTGGGGTCATTTTATTTTTTTAATCCTATTCCTAAAGTCTGACAGAAGACCATACTAGAAGAACAATACGCAGTGATAGAAAGGGCCGTACTGATCTTTTCTTATTTGGTCTGCAAGACAAGCTTCTTTAATCTTCTTACCTTAACCATTTCTCTCTCTAGTGTGGCACAAACATCTTTGCAGTGTAGGGTATCTAATCTGGATCGAATGTCCTACACCACTGAAAGGTCTGCGGAATTCACTTGATGACCATCGTCAAATTACCAGTCGGAAGGATGGAGGCCGTATTTTTAATCATAAAAAGGTTTTTCTTTATTTTGTTTCGCCATCTGGTTTGGTTCTGTCCACGCAATTGAAGTGGGCGAGGATTTATTTATTTACTTTTTTTTTCTCTCTAATGTTCATTTTGAAAATTTAGATGACAATGAAATTAAATACAAATAATAAATAGACTAAAATAAATTTTTAAAAAGAAAAGAGAAAAAAAAAACTTTAATTCTTCATGCCAAATTTTTAAATGAATACATTGTAAAAAGTAAAATTTAAAAAGTCCTCCTAAGGTTTCATCAGAATTTACTTTGCAGATTCTGATGAAACCGGGGAGGGGTTTTTTTTTTTTCTTTTTATCTCGCTCTCTCTTTCTTTAATTTTATTTATTAATTTCCAATTTTTGAATACATTTTGTTTTGGCTTCCGTAGAGAGGGAATCCATTTTTAGCAAACTGAGACCTTATAAATTTTTAAATTTTATATATTCAAATAAAAAACTAAATCACAAATATATAATTTCTGGTGGGCAATGCCTACCGGCTGGATAACGTAAGTGAACAATCCAATGCCCACTAATAATTTTTTTTTTTTTACCATATAACTTCAAAGCCCAGCTCCCTTTTTTTTTCTGTCAGAAACTCGATGCTTTGTATCAGTTACAGTTACACTTACTTACAGAAAAAAAATGATAATACTTGGATAATAAACGCATTGGATTTTTCTTCAATATTTGAAGTTTCGGCACCGAGACTATGCATTGAAATTCGGGAATAAAAGACTGTCAGTGGTCGGCAATTAATGCTTGGAATTTTGACAGAACATGTCAAACGGTTCTATCGAGGCGTTACCTAAAAATCGCCTTCGTTTCTATAGAAATGCTTTGAATATCAACGAAACTAGAAAAAATGTCTGAAACCAAGTCAAATTACTCACAGAACTAAGAAGACAGACTTACACTATCCGTCTTAGAAAGACCGAGTTAAAAACCGCCAACACCCGCCCCTATCAGTATCATCTACCAGCTGATTCAAGAAGCCCTCACCCACAATCGACTTGTCTAGCCCTTAAGGGATGGTAGCAAACATTTCGTACTCCGCCTTGACGTTCTCAGCCTAATTCTTAAGAGGCGCGACAGCTCGGAAGGTTGTCAGGGCGAACAGTGATTTGTGGAGCCGGTTGTTATAATTCCCTGTACATCACCAACCAGATGTTCCACTTATATGTATGTATATATATATATATATATAAAAACACAAGTGTCGCCAGTTATTCTCAGAATTTAAACACTGCTTTTTTTTTTTTCTTTTCTTTTTTTTTTTTTTTTTTTTTTTTTAAATTCAATAAATTTTTTTTCTTTGAGGTTGTGGCTCATGGTAAAAATGTTGGCGAGATTTGTTTTTTTCCATGTTGTCATTTTTTTTATCGTTTTCTACAGCTTAAAATTTGCAGGTTATTTAAAGCCAGAAAATATTTTTAGATTGTAAGAACTTTATTTATTTTAGATAATGATTCGCAATCCTACTAATTAACCCATAGTTGAGGAGGGAGAAGAGGTGGATTCATACTTTCCCAAAGTGTATTTGCGTGCACGTGAATATAACTAACCCAACTGGAATTGGAACTCTACTTTCCAATTAACAATTCCGAGTCATTACACCACCCGCACATCTGAGTGTGACAGCATCACTTGGTATCCCCCAAGTGGTCACCAAACTAGGTACTGACCAGGCTCGACGTTACTTAACTTCGGCGGTCGTACAGGAGTCGATGTTTCAACGTGATACGACCGTAAGGTTGTTGTTTTTTTTGGTTTTTTTTTTTTAATTATTTTAAAAGTTAATAGGAGCTCCATTTTGCGATATAAATTCATTGTAAATTGATTCCCCACTCCCTCTAAAGAAATTGATGGCGTTTCTTAGTGTTAAAATTAAAAAGAATAAAATAAAATAAATTGAAATTCACAATTCTGGAATGCGAAGTCGATAGTAATATAAAACCTGCAATTTGCTAGGCAGCACTTATTGTCCATTATCACATATTACTTTTCCATTCTGTTGAATTGAGAAAATGAAAGTCGATTACGCTTCTAATTGTAAGTTTTTAGAAGACCAAATTAAATTTTATAATAAACAAAGATGGTGTCCTGTTGACGTTTAGCACTACAGACAATAAATGATTCTTATTAGTTGATCTTTGTACCCTTGTGTACCAAATACAGATACCAACATAAACTATTTCTTTCAACCACTACCCTCCCCCATCACAGTATTTATTTGGTGTGTCACGCTTGTTATTTTTTTTAGATTATTTTGTTCCAGGAATCGAAAATACCCAGCTTATTTTATGTTGAAAAATTCCCACCGGCATGAATGTTCTGGACTACAGTTTGGTAAAAGACTAGCCTAATTGGTTCAGCAACTGACACCGAAAGACGGTCTCCCAAAGATAAAGAATTCACAATTTTACCAGTAATTACTCCTTTATATATCTGAACTGACCTCCATACTGCTTACGAAAGATTTTTAGAATGACATAAAACATAAAATTTAATAGGTGTAGGTAGGTTCGCCTATCCTCCGGTCCTTTTGAATAGGATAGAGGTTTATCCTTTATTTCCTGCTTAGGATTGGGTTTAACTGGTTCCTTCTAAAATCTTTTCGCTCCCAGTAGCCTCTTTGGTTTTAAGATTGAATTGAACAAAAAGGAAAAAAAAGTTTTTGATTGTCAAAGTTCTTTGACCAGACATCAAATAATGGTTGTTCTTTAATTCTCTATAAATAAGGGTTTTAAAAAATGTAACCAACTGAACGTTCTTTCGGTCGGTTTAAAGGTCTACAAACAAAATACTTCAAACTCCATATTTACAATCAAATACAAACTTTCAATACACACCCACCTATGTTATACTGGCATTAGAGTACGGGGGTGGGACATATTGGTTCACAAAACAAAATCTGCGAGCAGAGTTCGAATTAAAACAGAAGCGTCTTACGTTCATTGTTTTTACACTAAAGCCGTTCTTCTGGATGATGAGTTCCTAATGCTTCGTTCCAAAATGTCACGTCATTGGGATGTCTCATTAATTGACAGAAAAGGACACTCATTTATGCAAACAATCGCAACTCCCCTTTTCGTCCAAACAGTAACCGCAGACTAAATAAAATTTAATTTTTTTTTTTTTTTTTTTTTTTTTTTTTTTTTTTTAACACCCATTGCCGACCTTGACAGCCCCATACATCGTCAATCGCTTTCTATTTTCTTGATTATTTTTTTTTTCTAGCTCTTTAGTGAAGGTTCTCATTTCTAATTCTTCCATACCCAGCACCAACTTGTGTCTTAGTGGCTTTTACTGTCTTGATTGGGGTGGAACCGATTAAAAATAAGTCTGTTTCCTTTTAAATTGAGTTCAAAGAAGTAATTTATAGTGACGAACAAGTAGGCTATTTTTTTACATTTTTGTTTTACGAAAAAAAACATTTTTCTGTTAACAATAAATTTTTTTAAAAATAATTATGCATTTTTTTAAGCCTGTATTTAGTTTCTTTTTTTTTTTTTTTATTGTTTGTTGTTTTTTTATTTAATTTTCGACCGTTCCTTCTTAGGCAGCACCTGCCTATGATACCCAAAGGAGTAAAGTCAGAATTATGACTGAAGGCTTTTTGAGAAATATGTTTTTTTTTTTTTTTGTAAGTAAGGCAATAAAGCCACTAAGGCGAAAAGGAGTTACTGCGTGAGAAAATGAGAAAAAAAACATTTACGGAGAGTGAATAATAAATAAAAGAACAGGAATTAAGAAGACAGAAAATAACGATTGACACTGCATTTGCACTTTTGTAGATCAAAAAGTTGACTGGAAATCAAGAAGCCGAAAGAATTCCACAAGCGAAAACCAACAAAAAAAAAAAAAAAAAAAAAATATCACTTATTGATTGAGGAATACCAATTATTTAAAATAAAATAAAAAACACACAAAAAACAATTTTGATAGACAGACTAAAGAAAATATATTTCCCATTCCTTGCTTGTTACTTTATAAAAAAAGTTTTTAGTTAGTTTCCTCGGTGTTGGGTAATAGTTAACGAACCAATCTGGCCGGTGTTGAGCTATTGAGTAGCGAGCGGGTGCATGTACTTCTGGAAAAAAGGCTTAAGTTCAGTAAATTATACTTGGAAGTGCTCACTAATATATATATATGCGCGCATGTATGTAGTTCAAGAGTAACGCAGATATTTTTATAGTGCCCAATATAATTAAAATCATCTCAAAAAACAGATCCCATTGAAAAATGGATAATTCCAAGGGAACGTCGAAGTCTGGAAAACAACATAAAAAATTAATATTTACAGTTAAGTAACTTTTCTGTATATAATAGTTTAAGTGGGTTCAAAAGCATGTCGGATTTTTAACGCTGGTTTCTCCTGCAAAAGGGGACACCGGTTCGAATCCCGTCAGCGGCGTATTTTTCTTTAATAAGATTTCTCGAATGTTGAGGTCAATAGATCAAAAAATTTAGTTTTTAGTTTCATTTCATGACAGTCACTGGGTTCGAAACTTTCATTTCATTGTTCAAAACCTTAGAATGTTTTTTGTATCGTCACATGGTCTTTTTACGTTCTGCCCGTTACACTCTGCTTTGAAATGACAAACCCTTTTTATTTCTTTATTTAGTTACTTTTTTTGACTTTAACCCACACGAAGGGGGCGAGTAAAATTAACATTCCTGGCCTAGATACACGTTCATTCAACGAGGAGTTATTTTACAACCTGTCATACTTCGTTTGTCTATTACAATACGACCGAGGGAAAAAAAAATACTGTTAAAAGTCGCAGAATTTAAAGCTATTTATCCAGAATTTATTTTTCTATCTCCCTGTCTATCTGATCTAAGTAAATAATACCTGTCTTTTTTCTTTCTTTTTTTTTTTTTTTTTTAAATCAGCTAATAATATACCTCAAATAAAGTTCCCGAAAAAAAGTATATTCTATTTCTGAAAGATTAAAAAAAAAAAGTGAATTACAAACATTGTATTGGCAGGTGACTAAAAAAATCAGCTATTCATATCAATTTAAAAAAAAAAAAAAAAAAAAAAAATCCTTCCAGTCAATTTAAATTAGTTTTTGAAATACAGTAAAAAGTGTTTTTCTTGTAAATTAATTTGAAATTAAAAAAACTAAAAGCTTAAAGAAATATTTTTCATTTTTAAAAATTCATGAAACCTTAGGTATCGCGTTACTAAGAAGTGTGTGTGTGTGTGTGTGTGTGTAGTAATCCGTTGATAATCCAAGCGAGTCTTATTAACTAAACACAACATAGAATTTGAAATATGTTTACTCACAAAAGAGCGCTAAATGTTTATTTTCATTAAACAGAGCATTACACACACACAATAAAATTGTTTTTTTTTTTTTTTTTTTTTACAAATAAGGTTTACCCTGTCCGGGAAACGGCTGTATTTAAAATACACAATTCAAAAAAAAAAATCGAACGAATGTGTTTTATAGAGATCTTAATACAGACAAACACACACACATACCTGCCCACACTCATTCCTATTCTAAATGGTATTCGTAGTTAGTCGTTTTCAGTATTTTCCAGTCAATATGTTGCTTAATTTTGATAATCTTGTAACAATTGGTTCATATGTGTTTAATTGCTAGATAACAAGTGCGACATTTAAATTTGCTTCGGTAGATACATCTCTACTGATTTTAATTTTTAAATTTTTGTCTTTTTATTTTTTTTTTTTAAATCTTTCTTTCCACTCCTTTCTTCTGCACACACCCTATGGCCACATTCGAAGTATTTCTCTCTATCTCCTTCCCTCCTTGATTTTTAGGATGAAGTGTTACCGTTATTTGCATTATTTACTCTCTGGCTAAATGTCCTCATTTTTGTTGCTTTATCTCAACGTTTCGGCCATTATGCCCTCGGGCTTCTTCAGGTGGTTGCCTTATTTGCTTCTTATTCTTATCATCTTTTTGTTTCCTGTTCATTGCAATCCCTCCTTCGATCTTTACTAGAGACAAGCCAATGGATTGAAATCTATTCATTATTTTCTTTCTTTTTTTTTTTTTTTTTCACAAATATTGATGTTAACTTGAAAGATACTTAACTGTACAGTGTTTCAGTTCTTTACATTGGGATGACTTTCCTCAGTAAATGAGAGCTTCCACACTATTGTTATTTAAATCTTTTGTAAACAGGGTCTTCCAGGGATTCTGTTAATGTTTTTTATCTATTGCTTAGCATACCCAGGACCCCAGTTACTATAGCTATAACGTGTCACATTGTTTTCAATTTAAAATTAAAAATCCTTTTATTTATTTTTCTTAACCTCTTGCATTATCAATATGATTTTCATTTCTACCGCATTCTTTTTCAAGGCTTCTCAGTTGCAGTACACTTATTGCTAATTTCACTCAGTTGTTTTCTGTTGCCATAGCAGGATATGACAACACATCTATGAAATTCAAACACCCTATTGTTCAGGGATCAGTCACATACAGAGTGATAAAGGCTGACGGATATATTTTTATCTGATGACACTGCCCCATATCTATTTAAAAAAAAAAAAAAAAAAAAAAAAAAAAAGTTCATCCGCGGCCTTGTGGGGGATGAACTATTTCATGCTCTATAAATCCTTTCCTAGAGGCGAAAAGTTGCAAGTCTTTCATTGTTCTGTCGCTATTTCTATGGAAATTTTTCAGCTGAACTATACTCTGAAGTTTCACCTGTCCTAAGATCTGCAATGCCCCACCCACATTGTAGTGAACCACCCTTCGTATTCCACTGGTGCGATGTAAGTTCCACCCGAACAGATTCTTCCCACGAATCGTTACTGTGTGAAACCAAATTCCAAGAGGATCCTTCCTCGATCACTACAATCTTAACCAAGTCTCTGGTTAACCAGTGTCTTATCCACATATCCCCATAAATTGTACCACTTACTCTGTAACCATGTACCTCGAGTGGCTCTTGGGGCTTGTACAAGGTGAACATTGTGTATAAAAAAAAATAAGTGCTACAGATCTGTATATTTAATTGCCCTTTGAGCACTTTGACGTGATTTTCTATGTGGAGCTTAGATGTGGCACAAGGCCGAAAGTATGAGGCAGCCAGTGAGGATTGAACTCCCTACTCAGTCATAATTGTTCTAGCAAGACAAGCTTTCTAACCATTACCCCACACTTTAAGCCTTGTACCACGTCTAAGCTACGCTTAAATCGCTATATTTTCATATTTTTTAACAAACTGGTGTCGCTGTTATATATATATATATATATATATATATATATAGATGGTGTGTCTTTTGTTTTTAGTCTTACAATATCTGATCTGTTGGCATTCATATAACTGTTAATATGAAAGTTATAAAGGATACAAAGTACATAGTGATGTTCATACCAGTTTTTCAGCATATGGCGCATTGTAATACTGACATCTCTTCGAGTGAAAATATTGCCTAATTTTATCATGTCGATCTTTGTATTGCTTCGGTGTTAAGACTGGAGCGCCAGACACTAATTGGTCAATAGTCTCGTATTGTTCACATAATCTACATATTGGGTCTATGCCATTCTTTATTATGTTTGCTTTGTAATTACTAGTAAATAGGTTTTGGGCCTGTGCAGCCATTATAAATGCCTCCGTTTCTACTTTTAGTTCTGCGCTATTCAGCCATGGGTGGATTTTGTATCTATCGTCATCAACATCGTTACTTCTGAGTCGATATTGTTCATGTAAGGTTTTTCTTTTTCATGGTTTTTAATTTTATTTCCTTTAGTATAACGTCTCTTCTTCGGCAGCATTTTTAGTAGTTTTAGCTTTATTATTTGATAGTATTTGTGTTTTTTCTTTCTTTGTTTATTTCTGACAGTAATGTTGAGTTCTTTTGTTCTCTTTATACAAGGAATATTTTTTTGTAATTTACATTTCTCGTATCAGTTAACTTGTAGCATCCAGTCAGATGTGGTCACTAAAAAAAGATTTTAGACCAATTGTGGTCGCTTTGTAGGTTAACTTAAAGCGAATTAAACCTTCACCGCCATTACACTTGGCAATATAAAAACTGTCAACATACACTTTCGGACGGTGCCTGTTATGGCAAGTCATTCATCATCTTAATTTGGAATCCATTTTCCTTATTTCAGTTATGCATAAGTTGATAAATTCTCGCAATCGGATTATGTCTATCATTTCACACCAAGCAAGGCAATAAAGCCACTGAGATGCACGGGGGTTACTGAGTGTGAAAGAATAAGAATAAAAATATTAAGGAGAGAGAACAATAAAGAAACTGGAATTAAGAAGACAGAAGATAACGATTGATATTAGATTTAAACTTTTGAAGGGTCGACTGGAAAGCAAGAAGCCAGAATAAAGTTCCACAAGCAAGAAGTGCGAGAGAAGAAACAGTTAGCATAAACGTTACAGTTTGGGTTATATAATTTCAACTGTAAAAATGACAAGACCTTGCTGGCAATCTAGCACCGCGCATCGAGTTCAGAACGTAAAATTGTTTTTTATTCTTATGTAAAACTTACTTCTGATTTTTGCTTTGTTAATCATACAAATTCCTTATGCCATTATTATTATTATTATTATTATTATTATTAACTATTATTTTTTGAGGAAAATGAAAAAAAAATAGGAATCTTCGTTTTTTTTTTTTTTGTTTTTTTTTTTGTTTTTTTTTTTTTTTTTTTTAAAGCTACAACCGGAAGAAATTCTATAAATATTACTTTAGAAAGTGGTTTGAAAAGGATTTTTATTTTTGGTAGAAAACACATTTCTTTTCTTAGCCTATGAGATAAAAGCACTGGCCCCTTAAAAGCCACGAGTTCAGTCTCTGGGTCAGGTAGTGCAGAAATGTGAACTGCTTCATTGTTGGATACAGATTGGAATCGTAATGGTGAATTGACGATTGAGTTCGGAAAATTCCTTCGGAGAGACACGAATTTGAAAACGAAAAAGAAAGTGCGATATTAGGGCTGGTTGATTTTTTTTTTTTTTTTTTTTTTTTTTTTCCTCTTTCTTTTAGAAAATCAACATTGCATTTGTTGTGAAAGCTGGGATCTGACATGATAAGTACTAACACCAAAAGTTAGATTCAAAGCTTTTACCATTTTTTGAGCGCTTAGTTTTAAAGATCGTATGAAAAAAATGTATAGAAATACCTAATTTCCGTAGTTTTTTTGCTCGCAAACTGACTTCAAAATTTTACTGTTTCAAGAATAAATCAAAATAAAGTTAATTGAACTAAAAATATATTCAAACCAGAATTCTAATTATGAATCAACACAAGCAAAATATGCAATTTTCTACTGTATTCGGAAAGTAAAAACTAGTAAATAAATAAATATAATAAATCTTACTTATTATAAAACGCAGATTGTGTGTGTGTGTGTGTCTGTACGTTTATATACTGGATCGGATATCCTACATTTTTCAACCGATTTCAACAAAACTTCACATGGCTACGTAAAATTACCTTGCGGTGATTCTGACAGCGCCAAAAATTGGAAAAACACAATTGTTTTTGCACGAAATCAATTTGAAAGCACGATTAAGAGGCATCACGAGAATGAAAGGGGGACAACTCATATCGAGTTATACTTATAAAACCCAGGTTGTTTGTGTGTGTGTTCGTTTATATATGGGATCGGATTTCCTACATTTTTCAACCGATTTCAACAAAACTTCACTTTTTTTTGGCAGGTAGTGTTTCTTATTGTCTTGCACACTTTTTTCTTTATTTTTACATTCAGAATGCTTTAAAAATTCCATTTACAAGACAATTGTTTATAATAAAATTCTATTCAATCGGTAGACTCATAACGATTGAAAACAATGTTTTTGTTTGGGTTTGACCAATTCGTAAAAAAAAAACAAAAAAAAAACTAATTAAGACATGCGTGTCCGTCAACCTTAAACAATAATCTTTGTCAATTTTATTTTGTAGTCTTTATGATGATCGATACTTGATCTATCTCTTACTGTTACATCCCCGGGCAACGCCGGGCTCTCCTGCTAGTAAATAAATAATTCTAAAAGATTACAAACAGGCTATCCAATAAGATTTGTTAAATCATAATTAAAACAAAAATAGATAAAAGTTTATATAACAGCATAATACTGCTGGGCAAAAATTATGACATGTTTTAAATTTGCATTCTTTATTGAAAATTGCACTAAAACTACTGCACTGTATAATAGACATCATAATATAGCCAAATTGTTCAGTATAATTTGCTTTTGAAATAAATAAAGGTCATATTTAATGGCACATTGGGCTTGTGCTAGGCATCTTGCCCATATACAATTTGTAAAGCTTCAGTAAATTATAAATTTTATAAGGCAGTTCCATAATGTTTTCACTGATGAACTGAATCAAATTCCAATGCTACAAATGTTGGAACTAAACGTAACCTTTACATTTGTTTCCTCAAAAAATCTGTAACGATTTTGAAAAAAATATTTAATATGTGAAACCCCAACTTTCAAACTGAGTGCAATAGCACTGTTCCAAAATCGACCTGGACTAGTGCGACATTCGTCTGTGATTTTTAAGTTCCGTTTTTAATGACTGACAGAAGACGAAAGAGAGGTGTTTATTGACCGCAGTTCTGTGAAAGTCAACAAAAATATGAAAACGGATCTAAGTGAATCTAGAAAGGGAACACATTTCTTTTTAAAATAATTTTTTGTCATTCTTAAAAGTTTTATTACAGTACAATGCAAAAAAAAAAAAAAAGACGCACTCGCAGGAAGTCGATTTTTGTATTTTTACGAAGACAAGTGAGTAAATGAATCCGTTTATTAATACAGGATATTAATACACGTGTGCATATGTACATTATACAAATCAAAAGATGATTTACTATTTTGCTGGGTAACGTTTTGCTTTAATAACGGACTTAATTCTTTGTAGTATGCTATAGACTAAATTCTTTAGTAAGTCAACGTCCTTCGCTAGATTTTTCCAGCATTACTTTAATTCGCAAAAAAACTCATCTTCTGTGTTAACTTTCCTATTACGGGTAAGCTTACCCATTTATCAAACAAAAGTTTTCCATTGGGTTAAAGGTCAGGACTTTGATTAGGCCACAGGAAGAGGCGCAATTTACCATCGTCGTGTTTCCTCTCTGGATAACGTTTATTCTTTAAGGCAGTATGATTAGTATCGTTACTAAATCACTTTTTGACTTGTATAATGTACGTATGTACACCTGTATTAATAAACGAATTCTATTACTCACTTGTCTTGGTAAAAATACAAAAATCGACTTTCTATCTGTGCATCCATTTTTTTTGCCTTGTACCTTATATGTCTTCACTTGGCCATTATTTTGTTTTCTTATTTGATTTGTTGGTATCTTAAGTACTATTAATAAAGGTGTACATATGTACATTATACAATTGAAAATAACCGCCTTAATTCTTCATGGCATGCTATAGACTAAATTCTTTAGTAAGTTTTTTTTCCAACATTTCTTTAATTCGTGAAAAAGCTCATCTTCTGTGTTAATATTCCTATTGATCAGTTCCGTGGTTGAGCCGGGATCCATCGCCCGGGACGCAGAGATGAAAAAAATAGTTAAATATTCTTCTCTTGCTGATAGATTTTTTTTTTTTTTACTCCTGTGGCAGTGGAGACTTCAGGGGTTATTGGCCCTTGTTCGATGGCGTTCCTTCGGAGGATTGGCGGGATGGCGTCTCGATTAAGGGACGAGCCTCGCGAAACGGAGTGGCTCTTGCAGCGTGTCTCACTGGCGATGGTTCGAGGTAATGCTTTCTCCATCTGGCAGAGGATAGAAAAAAATTGTTTATTGTTACGTTGTTCTGGAATTGTCATCAGTGGTCAACTATAATTGTTTTGTTTCATTAAGGAATTATTTTTGACTTGTATAATCTACATATGTACACCTGTATTAATATCCTATATTAATAAACGAATTCTATTACTCCCTTGTCTCGGTAAAAATATAAAAATCGACTTTCTGTGAGTACGTCCATTTTTTTTTTTTTTTTTTTTTTTTGGCCTCGTATGTTTTGTAGGTTTCCAAGACTGAAAATAATTCAAGTCTCCACCCAACACACACCAAAAACTTATGTCATAACTTCAAAAAAATATTTATTATATGAGAACAGCTGATTGTCTGTCCATCAAACTTTTGTTTTTTTTGAAATTTACGTAAATTGTGCGTTCTGATGTAATATCGTCTCGGAAATGCGAACTCGGCTCTCCGAGTTCGAATCCCAGTAGAGTTCGTTATATTCACTTAGGCACAAATAACATTTGGGGAAAGGTATGAATCCATCTCTTCTCCTTCCAGCTGTGGGTTAAATAGGACAGACTGGTTTCATTAGCCTTCGTTGGCAACCAGTCTACCATAGGAAGAAATGGCAACGTATTGCGGGAAAAATCCTCTGCCCCGTCAGTTATGTATGAAAAGATACATGATCGCCCAAGCGTGTGGCAATGACTGAATGTATATATGTATACCTGTGTTTTTCGCGTCTTCCGCATTTATGCCATTATATATATAATATATATATATAAGTGTATATATATATATATATATATATATATATATATATAATTTGACGGCGATGGAAATAAGACATTGGAATAATACACTTCCCTCCGACACAGTCAGGAGAATTCCTACCCTCTGTCGAGCAATAAAGTCAAAAACTTGGAAACAGAATTTTTTTTTTTTTTTTTTAACCCTTTTTTCGGAAATTATTCAGTAATAATAAAGCGAGAAATACCGAACTAGTATTTAATAAAATCAGATTTTAATAACTCTTTCTCGAAATTTCATTAAATTAAGCGGCAGGGTGGGTGTAA
>OZ010601.1:31161629-31229129 GCA_963932145.1 Acanthosepion lycidas
AACTATATATATATATATATGTGTGTGTTGTCATCCACAGACAGGCTGTTTTGCTGTATCATATCTCATCAGTGTGGCTAGACACCTGATTGCTTCAAGCCGGAATCGAAACTCGGCTGATTTGGCGTCAGTTGAAGAATCTACCCCTAAGCTATTGGCGCATGCTAGAGAGGAAGGTGATTTTTACTGTATCGATTTTAAACAAACACACCAGTGACCGAGAGAACTCAGTTTATTAGAGTCTTGCATTAGCAGCAGTTATAGTCACTGTTTACAAATTTCACTTTCTCCCCAGAGAACTCAACCCAATTAATTTTCGGGAGCATTATGTCTTCATCCACAGACAGACTGTTTCACTGTATCACAGCTCATCAGTGTGACTAGAGATCCAATTGCCTACAGGTAGTAATCTGTTGGTATATAATCCAAGTGAATACTATTAACACAATATAAAATATTAAATAAATAAAATTGATTCACATATAGAGCTCAATGTTTTATAATAAACAGAGCAATATGTTTCATTCAATCGAAATGAAGATACTATTATGTAAATGATCATTTTTCACCTTGTAAAATTAAATTTACAGGATTTTTCAAAGTCAATCGATAAACTTTTGAAATAAAATATCTTGTAAATTTAATTTTACAAGGTGAAAATGATGATTTACATAATGGTATCTTAATTCCAATTTATATATAATATATATAATGTTTGGTCTTTTCCACAATAGTTTTGTCAAATTAGAATTTGAACAAGGCTATATTTTTTATTTTTTCTCTCTCTTTCTCTCTCTCTCTCTCTCTTTTTTCTCTCTCTCTTTCTCTCTCTCTCTTTCTCTCTCTCTCTTTTTTTCTCTCTCTCTCTTTTTTTCTCTCTCTCTCTTTTTTCTCTCTCTCTCTTTTTTCTCTCTCTCTCTCTTTTTTTCTCTCTCTTTTTTTCTCTCTCTCTCTTTTTTTCTCTCTCTCTCTTTTTTTTCTCTCTCTCTCTTTTTTTTCTCTCTCTCTCTTTTTTTCTCTCTCTCTCTCTTTTTTTTCTCTCTCTCTCTTTTTTTTCTCTCTCACTGCTTATGAACACAGAAGCAAGAGTCACTATCAGCCACTCAGAAATTTTGACTCCTTCACTATCACTTTACACACACACACACACACACACACACACACACTGGATGTTCTTTTTAAGCAAAGTAAGTAGGTAAACTGACATTTTATTTTATTCTAACTTCTTTGTGTTGTAGATGAAAGCATTCTTGACTTATCTCTTTTTTTTTTTTTTTTTTTTTTTTTGGGACCGTAAATAATGTTTACTTTCTAAAGTCTTATTTTCATTTACTTTTCTGAAATATTTGTTTAGCACCTGAGAAATATTTTCATGGGTGCCTGTCTGTGGAGAAATCATTTTTTGTTTTTATTTACTGTAGGTGGCAGAGCGGGGCATGGGTTTAAAAAGAAAAAAGTCTTTGTCATTGAAAGAGCAGCACACCAATAAAATGATGCTGGGGCACAAATATCTGAAGAAGCTCAAATATACCCGTTATGACATCCAGTCTGATTAGGGTAAACGAAATACACCCCCATCTGCTCGATATGGTGGTGATGCTATTATTATCATTATTATTGTTGTTTTGGTTTATTTTACGGCATATTATTCACAATGGGTTATTTAATGCTAACAATTTTTATTGCTGGTAATATTTTCCTTCAAAAATCTATTTCTGGTTATTTTTTTAATTTTTACACTTTCATAGTGTTTTGACCCCAGTTTAGGGGGTTAACTATTTACCCATAGCTGGGACCCTAACAGGTGCTACCACCCCGGGTCAGGGTGGACCTGGGAACACCAGCAATTAAGAGGTGGTTCCACACTTCCTCAAAACCTCCTGATCAGAGGCCTTGCTGCTGGATGTAGTTTATCATCATACCCAGGACGAGCATGCAGTTTATATCATCATACCAAGGATGGTATTATTGTTATTGAAAAAAAAATTATATATATATATATATATATATATATATATATATAACAATAGGGATTGAGAACAAAAACATGGGCACAACAATACAGTTTTTTTTTTTTCTGACTCTTGCTCTTCTTTTGTCTTTTGCTTTTATATGTTTGCATATATTTATACATACTTTTAACATGTCCATAATAAATATTTGATAATTGAATTATTGTAATGGTAAATACTATCTATACTTCTAGCCTTGTGTCAGACTAGTATGATTTTTTTTTTTTTTAATTCTTTCATTTTTGAAGAAAAAAATTTGATTTTGTGCGAACTAATATTGATCCATGCTGTACGTTTCAAAGATACCAAAATATTTTTAGTTAGGCATTGTACAAAGAGTAGGTTGTTTTATTTTATTTTACCTACTAATCTATAAAGTGGAAATTTGTAAACTGGTTGAGGAAAATAGAGCAACCAATTGATTTTTTCACAATACTGTTGGTATCTGTAGTTTACACCTCTTGTGTGTGTGTGTGAAAAAGAGGAAATGGAACCCGCTCTTTTTTACCAAGCAATAGGTAGGTGTGTGGCTCATTTGATAAAACACAATGTGTGTTTGGATTAAATTTATAATCCAACTAGCATATTACCCATAAAAAATAACAGGATTATCTATGTATGGATAGTCTTCTTTTTGATCCAGAAAGGTAATGAAATGCCACAAAATGAAAAAGAGTTGAAATGTGACATTTCATCCTTTAGGATTTCATCTGGTTAAAATGATTTTGAAATTGTTGTGAATGCGCAATGCACATGAGGGGGGGAGGGAATGCAAAAATTTTAAATTTAAATCTATCCATATCTGTCTAGTATCCATCTAGAGATATAAATTGTATATCTGTCTCTCTCTATTTCTCGATATCTGTCTGTCAGTTTCCGTCTATCTATGACGGTCTGTCGGTTTCCATCTATGTCTGTCGGTTTCCGGCTGTCTATGTCTGTCTGTCAGTTTCCATCTGTCTGTCGGTTTCTGTCTGTCTATCTATGTTTGTCTGTCGGTTTCCGTCTCTCTCTCTCTCTCTCTCGATATCTGTCTGTCGGTAGCTGCCTATCTATGTCTGTCTGGTTTTTTTTTAAATATTTCTTTTTGTCAAACAGCAAACCCTTTATTTTTTTTTTTTTTAATTTTTTCACAATAGTGTAATTATTTTATGATAACCAACTTGAATATATACGCATACACCCCACATTATTTTTACTTTGTACTAATAGTTTAAACATTTATAATCATATATATTTCAGTATCTCATTCTGGGGGTGATACAATGGTACCTAGGCGCTAGTTTAGTATCAGTAATGCATTCATTAGGATAAAAGACAGTAGGTGAATTCTGTCATTTTTTTTTTTTTTTTTCTTTGAAAAGGTTCATCTCAGAATAACAGAAAACATTAAAGTAATAGATGAAACAAACATTTTATTTGTGAATATGTGTGCCTAATATAGAAAACCTAAAATTTAATTAAATCTCTATAAGGTTGGGTGTGGGTGTGTGTATGCAAATATGTTGAACTGTGACATCGGATAATTGTCCCAGGGAAACCAGAAAAATGGTCTGATCCATTTAAAGAAAAAATATTAATCAAAGCATTTTCATTGGATTTCAACCAAACCGGCTTAAATTAAAAAAAACTGAGGTGTGTGTGTGTGTGTGTGTGTGTGTGTAATTATTATTATAATTATTATAATGCTAACTGTTAATACTACTAGGATGTGCAGGTGGTGTTATGAATAATGGCTCAGAATGAAAAATTGGAGAGTAGAGTTCAAATTCTACTCAAATTTGTTACATTCACTTATGCACAAATACCCTTGTGAAAAGTATGAATCCATCTCTTCAGCCCTACCCCAGCTATGGATTAAATAGGTGTTTTTGGAAAACTTATATTTACCTCCCCAAAAGAAAATCAATACAATCATGGCCAGTGGAAGAGTTTCACAGAACTCCTTCCCACCGAAATCTATGATATGCCCCCCCCCCACACACACATACACACTCTACTATATTTCAATTTTCATAAGGTACTATTCATATAAATTACAAATTTTATTGTAATTTAATTATGTACAACAATGGATTGTATGCAATATATAGGTGAACGATTGAACTAGAAAAAATGAAAATAATTTACAATGTATATAAATAAAAATTAGTCATAATAGATCATTCCATCTTAAATGTTTTGTGGCAATTTTTAACATCAACTTGAGATTTTACCTTGTTAAAAAGTCAAATAATTTTAACACATTTAACTTTATGGATAAAAAAAAATAGTGAATTTTATACAGTGTATTTTCTAGGCTTAGCATGAGCAAAACAAATTGGCGAATATAGATGAAAAAAGACCTGAGGATGACGTCAAAATCCAAAAAATTACAATCAAAAGAGCCTAGGCTTCAGCAAGGAAAAGAAAACCCAGATCAAACGGCAGCCACGAGAGATTCCAATGCTGAGAATATTCAAAGACTTAGGGGCTCTCAAACTCCAGAACAAACTGAAGGCACAATCAAGAGCCCTACGCAGAAGTTAGCTTAAATGTCAATTGATAGGGGAGCTTTTAACCTAGTAAGAAATAATACGCTTTAGTACTTGTTGAAGGCTGACTCATGTTTTATGATTTTTAAATCACCCATGTAGACTCTCAATTATATTTAAATATGAATGAATTATAAGTTCAATATTGTCTTTATTGTTTTGTTTTTTTTTCTTTCTATTTTTTTTTCTTTTCTATTTTTTTTTTCTATTTTTTTCTATTTTTTTCTTCTTTTTTTTTGTTTCCTTTTTTTTTTTTGTTTTTTTTTTTCTTCCTTTTTTTTTTTTTTTGTTCTTCCTTTTTTTTTTTTTTGTTTTTTTTTTCTTCCTTTTTTTTTTTTTGTTCTTCCTTTTTTTTTTTTTGTTTTTTTTTTTCTTCCTTTTTTTTTTTTTTTGTTCTTCCTTTTTTTTTTTTGTTTTTTTTTTCTTCCTTTTTTTTTTTGTTTTTTTTTTTCTTCCTTTTTTTTTTTTTTTTTTTTTTTCTTCCTTTTTTTTTTGTTTTTTTTCTTCCTTTTTTTTTTTTCTTTTTTTTTTCTTCCTTTTTTTTTGTTTTTTTTCTGTTTTGTTTTTTTTTTTCTATTTTTTTTTTTTTTTTTTTTTTTTTTTTTAAATATTTCCTATGTGTATCTGTCAATATTTCTAAGATGAGGTATTATGTACATTATTTACATTATTCGGACTATTGTCCTCATCTTTGTTGCCATATTTATTATGATGTTCCAGCCGTTGTACGCCCTGGCCTTCTTCAGGTGGTTAGAATGTCGAACTGAACCCTTTATTTCGCTCACTGGGGTAGACTGTTCTAGTTCCACGTTCCATGTCTAATGGATGTTAGTTATCAGTTATCTTCTGTTAATTCCTCTCTCCAAGTTCTCCACTGCCTTAACCGGGTATTGAACTCACACTGGGTCCTGTCACTGGACCAAACCAACGCCTTTTTCCATTGTGTCATGTGTCCTTGAGGAGCTAGAACAGTCTACTCCAGCGAACGAAGTAAAGGGTTCAGTTTGACATTTGAACCACCTGAGGAAGGCCAGAGTGTACAACAGCCGAAACGTTGTAATAAATATGGTGACAAAGATGAGGACAATAGTCCAAATAATGTAAATAATGTATATTTCCTATTGTCTTAAAGATATGTAATGTACGACCGGAAATATTGAAAAAGAATGTTTGATTTTTGTTTTGTTTTTTTTTTTTGTTTTTTTTAATTAAAAAAATGTTAGAATTTAAACAATTTGAAGATTTTAATTGAATTAGAAATTTTTGCAACATTCTGACATGTTTTGAAATCCTCAAAGTATATTTAGTATTGTTGAAGTTATTGCTAACATTTTTTGTCGAAGAAAGATTGAGAGATAAGTATTTGGTATTTTAATCATTAAATTATTTTGAAATAGTGGGATTATTTTTCTATGCTAAATAATAAAACTTAATTTTGCCCAAAAAATTAACAGTAATTTATTGTACTAAACTATGTACCCTAGTAAAACCAATTGTATTTTGTACCCACTCACCTATTTGCACTTCTTCAAAAAATTTTGTTTCAGTCGATTAATGTATGACTATTTTAGGGGATGTGATGGACAGACAGAAGTCACAGAATTTTATATATAGTGTGCCTATTGAGGATAGCAAAAAAAAAAAAAACCAAATGCCTGACTTTGAGGAATCATAGTTGCATGTTAGTTTCTCAAAAAATATTTAAATTCTTTTTCTGAAGCAAAAAAAAAAAATTGGTTTGGATGTCTGGGACTTGATGTTTTCCATCACCCATGTCAGCCTGAATACAATTGCTGTGACCAAAATACTCTATTTCCTGCAGTTTCTTTTTCCTGCCCTATTCATTTGAATGTTGGAATTGGTCTGCAGACATCAGAGAGATGCTTTGTCAAAGGACTTGATTGAAATTCTACACTGATGGATGGCTAAAAATCATTAATAACAATTATGGTAGGCTATAATAGAAAAAATATAACAGTATTTCTATCTATAAAAAAGGCAGGATGTGTGTATATGTGTAACGAATGCACAGCCGCAATTTTTGACGGATTTGCTCCAAAATTTACATGCACATGCTCCAAGTTAGCGGGAAGGCCAAGACTGACTTTGCATTTCCCAACTCCCATCGATAGTGGAAATAATCAATGTTTTTATGCTTCTACAGCAATTTTCATGTAGTTTGCAGCCATTTTGTACTGGCCAGAGTGAGAGCCTATAGCTAGCTGCCACAAATAGGCAGGAAAATTCTATTGGCCAGCGTGAGAGCCAACAGCTGACTGACACGAATGTTAACTAGCATGCTAACATACAAAAAAAATTGATAGCTGCATTCGTCACAAGTGGGGAAAAATTTAAATCTGCATGGCACTTTACTTCAATTGGCTCATTCGCCTGCTTAAACTCAATGTTGATTCTGATTCCGCAGAACTGGGTTGGGTGTGAAAAAGTATTTGTTGTTAACATTCTTTTTCATTTGGTTTTTCCAGTTACGAGTCCTTTTTTAAAGCTGATCGTTTTGTGTTCATTTTGTTTAGTTCTTTTTTCATAACAGATTTAATGTTTAGTATAGAACTTGGAAAAAATTTGCAGTGTGAGATAAGCAAGAAGTAAGGCATGTAGCAACGTCAGCACAGCAAAGGGCACTCTTTTAAAGGCAAGGAAGGGCTAAAATATTTTAAGTCAAATGATAGCGATTGCTTTATGAGCCATACAATTTTTGAATCGAGCACGGGCAACGCCGGGCCATGCTGCTAGTGTAAGATAAATTCTGGCATGAAAAATTGTTTAACATGACACGGAACCAACTTTCTTAGAAGCAGACCTTTCATTTAATTCAATATAATTTTTCCACTTCCATAGCAGAAGCACCAGACCAGATGTGACAACAATATACAATGCATAGACAAATGGTAGACTTATGGGAGAAACGTGATACATAAAGTTTAAAATGAGTTTTTAAAAATAATAAATCTTTCTTGAAGATTTTATTTCAGTTTTAATTTCAAGTTATTGAATTTAATTTAATATTTCCAATAAGCAAAACACTTTGCTCTTTTTCAAAACTAATTTAAATTGACTGGAAAATAAGTTTTTGTTTTGAATTTGCTGATTTTAGTGCCATTATTAGCCATCTGTCAACACAATATAATTCTCTTTTATTAAAAAAATCTTTCAAAAATAAAATATTTTTCTGAAACTTTATTTGATGAATATCAGCTGATTTAAAATTTTATTAATCTGATTTGAAATGCATATTTAAATTTAAAATATCACAGAAATGCATTTTTAATAGGGGTAGGTGTTGATTTAAGGTGTTGACAGCTTGACTAACAAACAGAAGTTTATCCAATTTTTTTTTTTTTTTGACATTTGACATATCTGTAAAGATTATTTGAGGAATATAACTTTTATATATGCCTTTTTATATAAATTTTAACTACCAAGTAATCTTAAATTTTTAAGAAAATATAATCTAATGTTTTATTGAATTTCAAGTACTTTGGATTCAAATTTACTATTTACTGGTATTTTCTGATAATGTCGTGTATGGACATCCATATTTACAAAAACTTGCATGTTTACAAAAAGAAATTCAAAATTTTTTCTTAAATATTGGTGCTCAGTGAATCATAGTAAGCTTTTCCATTTAGTATTAGTAAATATAGTTTCTACTTAATAATATCAACAACCCAGTACAAATTAATATAGAAATTTAAGATTTATGTAATAAAATTGTGGAGGTAGCTACCCTTAAAAAAAAAAATATATATTTTCAATGAATAATGAATTTTTTTACAGGAACTGTTTTCATTTTTTTTTTTTTTTTTTTTTTTTCTAAATTTTAATTAGAATGATTTATAATAAACTATTCTAATTAAAATTTAAAAAAATGAAAACGGTTCTTGTAAAAATTCATTATTCATTGAAAAAGAATTTTTTTTTTTTTTTTTTTTTTTCTTAAGACAGTGGTTTCCATAATATATATTTTCCATAAAAGCAATTAAAAGTTTTTCTAATTAAATAATGTTGTAGTTTTTATTAAATTTTTTATTTTACAATTCATGGCAGATTTTCAGAGATCATATTTTAGGAAAAAAAAATGGTTTTACTCTCAAAGGAGTTCTGTGTATAACTAATATGGTCATTAAGCGGTAGAAAAATTAATTTCTCTAATTTTCATAAAATCAAATAAGTCAGGGGTAATGGATGTTAAAAAAAAAAAAAGTTTTTACCAAGAAAAAAAGAAATATTTCTAAAATAATTTCATTTGTGATTAAGTCCTGAAAGTTTCTTCAAAATCAAACAATTTTTTTTTGATTTCTTGCAAGAATTTCCAAATCCAATGTATTTTTTCACCACAAAAAAAAACACTAAAATTTCATATACTGATGTTTGATTTTCTCCACTTTTTCAAGAAAAACAAGATTTTTCAACCAAAATTTAAAACTAGTTTAAAAAGGGCCCGAGAATATATAATTTAATAACCAAAAGACCCTTAATAATAACATATAGATTTTGATTATAAAACTTTGTTTTTATTAAGTCTGAGATATTTCTTTCTTCTTGGTATGCTCATTTTTAGCGAATCTGGTGATGTACCTACTTATAAGTAACAGAAGTAGTATTTTTATTTTACCAAAATCTTCTGGAAGACGTCTTACAAAATCTTAGGCTGCAATCATTTCAGCTGAAAACATTTACTTTTTTTCTTTTTAAAGAATATAGTTGACTGCTGCAAACACAACTGGATTTAAATTTCTTCAACTGGTTTGTCTTACTTTGGCCAAAGATCCCAGTTTGCCATGGTATTTCAGCCATAATTGGTAGAGGCAGAGGAATGTAGCTTGCCAATTCCATTTTCCATGCAATTAGCCATTAGGCCACCTGCACTTATTCACGGTAATAAGGCGAGTGAAAACAATTGTGCCTCATAAGACATCATCAATTAACACAATTGTTACAATTAAGCCCAATATTAATAACATGTATATAATCTCTACAATAAAAAAAGATCTAAATTGTTGCATTACATAGCAAGAGTGTTCCAGACAAATTCCTCCCCACTTCATCAAAAAAATATTCTGATGTTTATGTTCTAGAGACTTTGCAAAGTGAATGTTCTATGATTTCAGCACAAGATTTTGCTTTCATTTTGTTGCCAGTAGAATATTTCATCCACTCAACTTTTCATACATGAAGAATTTACATTGAAGAATTTTTCTCTCCAAGCGCTGTCATTCAAAGCAAGTATATTAATGTTCGAAACAATTCTTTAAATACTGATGGTTCTTCTCAAAATGTCATTGCAATCTCTCTCTCATATCTATCTATATATATATATATATATATAATCTCTTTCTGTCTATCTACTTCTCTATTTTCCTCCCCACTCTCTATCTCTTATATATATATATATATACACGCACATGTATGTATGTATATATGTGTATATGTAATTTTTTTATATCAGAATAATGTCAGGAAATTTAATTACAATTAATTACAAAATGAAAATTTGTGCGTGTGTGTTGCGTTTAACATAATGTTTCCATTAATGTAAATATACATTTGCATGAAAGGCAAAAGGATGCTGAAATCTAAAAGTTTAAAATTTCAATATTTTTTTCCTTTTTTTTTTTTTCTCTTTTTATGTGTGTGTGCATATGTAGTTACATCAAAGGAAATGTCACTTTTATCCAATAAAATGCATTACACACACACATATATATATATATATATGCACACACACACACACACACATATATATATATATATATATATATATATATATATATATATATATACACACACACACACACACACACACACACACACACACATCAAGACCAGTTTGATTAAAAAGAACTGACAGTGTCTGCTTTGATTTTTTTTTTTTTTTTTTTTTTATATTGTATTTTACCAATTTCTGGATAAGTTGTTAAGTATTCCTGCTCAAAGTTGTGTTAATCAGAGAGCCAATTTCCAATTCCCATTGGGTTTTTTTAAACCATTACGATCGCATAAAGAAAAAAACCAATTCTTACAATATAAAAATATTTTCTGACTTTAAATAACCTGCAAGAGGTTGAGAAGCTGTAGAAACCTTATCAACCAAACCAACAAATTATACATTGGGCAGCTGTCCTTTTATCCATGTTTCATTAATGAATATGACGAGCATGGAAAGCTTTGAACATTTCTTTTTCGGTCTCTCTATTGTCTTTTTAGCTTTTCTTTTTTCAGAATGAAGAGCATGTAGAAACTGTATCGGTTATTGTTGGTAGCACTTTTCGTTATTTCTTTACTTATTTTTCAGCGGTCCTTTAGTTTATTTTTGCGTTTGTATTCTATTCTGTATTTGTTTTTGTATTTTATTTTTTTTATATTTTATATATATATATATATATATATATATATATATATATATATATATATATATATAAATTGATTTAAAATATCGTTTTTCCGCTACACAGTTCTAACCATGTTTCAAAAATGGATGGTCCAAATTTAATTTTGTAATTAAATTAAAGACATTAGTTCCATTTCATCCTCAAGCGAATTTTGGAGTAACTTTTAAAATTACTGGGTTTTAAAGACACAGCTGAAATCATAATTCACGTTTCCAAATTTACAGATTAATTCACTTCTACTAGACAGGGGTGTTTGCATATTCTTTGTCTGTATTTTGATGTATCCGTTATTAGCTACGTTTTGGCAGGAGGTTGGGATGTACTCTTCAATGAAATCTGACATCCGTTAAATGCATGTCGTCTGGATTTTTTAAAATTCTATTGTTAACGGCAAAAATTCTTACAGTATTTTTTCTATTTGTATATTTAAAGATTTTTTGGGGTGGGGGTGTTCAGGTTAGAATACGTTTTATTTAATATCTTACTGTTCTTTCTTTTTATTTATATATAATATATATATTTTAAGCAATTCACTCCAAGTAAGGCTGGAGTGCCACTAGTAGGCAAGAGGTTACAGATAGCATAAGTAAGGGAAAAGTCTGGGTATAGGTAAAGATGAGGAAGGGATATAAAGAAGAACGGAGGAGGGTAAAAAGAATGTTGATCTAGTCAACAGAAGATGTCGATTGACATTACATTTAAATTTTTGAAGATTATAGTTAACAGGGAAGCAAGTAAGAGGAATGGAGTTCCACTGTGGGGAAGTGCGAGAGAAGAAGCTGTTGGTGTAGAAGAGGCGGTCACATTTAACTATTTTGACAGTAAAAGGCCAGGACTAAGATGCCAACCTAGTAGTACGTTTGAATTCATGCAGTCAGGACACCAGTGAAAATAGCTCATCAGAGCAGATGCCATGAAAAAATTTATCAAAAAGACAGAGGGAAGCCACATTACATCGGTAAGAAAGTGACTGGAGTCCAGATTGCAAGTCAGGACTGATCACATTGCATATCTGTCTTTGAATTTTGTCAAGAGCCTCAAGACGAACCGCTGGGGAACGAGACCATATATGGTAACAATATTCCATACATGGACAAATGGTCGATTTGATGTAGATGTGAAGGATGGACTTGGACAAGAAAAACCTTCTGGTGCAACACAGAGAACTATCTTTCCTTGTGGTAGATGCAACAATTGATTCAATATATTCTTTACACCACAGGTCGGTGGTAAATGTGAAACCAAAAAGGCACAGTGGGATGCTTTTGTGGAATTGAGCATCAACTTAATTAAGGGGCAGGGACCCCAATCAATTAAGGGGCAGGGACGTTTCTCTATGGTGGGTAAATGACAGTAGTAGTAATTCCATGTTGGAGTCGGCTTACGGCCACATCACACTGAAAACATCAGTTCATGTATGATCACCGAGGTTAAGCAACACTGAACCTGATCAGTACCTAGATGGGTAACCGTTTGGGAATACCAGGTGCTGTAAGCTTGAAAGTGTGGGTAATGTAATGGATAATGTCTCTGAATTGGAATTGCAGACATAATTGTAGACCTACCATGTGTTATTTTTGAACCATTTAGAAAATAACTCCTTTACCCACTCCTGTAAATTTGCAAAAAAGGTTTTCGAGAGCCACTGTGAAATTATTTTCTAACCAATGAAAACCTTGCATTCAAAAAGTTCACACCTGTAAGTGAAAATAGATTTTGAATCCCCTTACAGATATAAAAATAGAAGCATACTGCTTCTTGAGGCTCACAACAATATTGAAGGCCATGGAAGATACAGCAGCCACTGACTAAGGTCTTGTCCATGTACACAATGGAAGGGATTAACCAGCTGTTTACTTACCCTTTGTCCACAAATTCACAAACACATTAGTCTGATGGTCATATAGTAAGTCTGGCCACACATTTACACATTGTACTAAGAACAATTATTTTATAAAACAAATTTTACTGCAAGGTAAATTGAACATTTTATTGTTATTGCATATTTCTGAAAAAAATATATAAATGTTATTTTAACTGATGTTCTGCTTTTACTTTTCCACAAGAAAATAACTTTTTATGTTTCATTGAAAAGATGTGTTGTTGTTAAATGTTTGGAATCCTAATGCTCAGATAGCAACTAAAACCTGGGTAGAGAGATCCCAACAAGTATTCGACGTCCCTTTTTTTTTTTTTTTTTTCTATATTTAATAGCCAGATGATTTAGACGATTTGGAAAACTTCTAATATCATCAGACAAAGATGCATTGGAAGTGTTGTAATGATTTTATGTTAGCAGCAGAAATCTTAATTCATTGTTGAAAAATATTAATAAAAATTTGAAAAGTGAGTTTTTGGGATTTTTCTTACTTTCATGACAAACATAAGAGCACAAATTTGTGGCTTTTTTAAAAAAAGACACATGGCCCAATCCAATAAGTGACTTGGTCCAAACAGTTGTGAGTTCAATACCTGGCCACAGCAGAGGAAACACAATCTTGGAGAGTTGAGTTATTAAAGGAAATTAACTGAAACTGAGATATCCAAAAAAAGGCATGGCATGTGGAACTAGAACAATCTACCCCTGTGGAGCAAATAAAGGGTTCAGTTTGAAATTCCAATGTGTATCACTTGAAGAAGCTCAGTGTACAATGGCTGAAACATCGTGAGTATAGCAATAAAGATGAGAACAACAATTTGAATAGTGTAAATAGTTACAATAGCTTATCTCGGAAATATAAACAAATCCTGATGAGTACCGGAACATACAATGGACAAAACGTCATGAATGTGGCAATAATTGGTTTGGTTTGGTTTGTTTTACAGCATATCAACCTCAATGGGTTATTTAATGCTGACAATTTTTATTGCTGGTAACATTTTTTTTTAAATGAATTTCTGGTAATTTTTTTTTTTTTTTTTTTTTTTTTTTTTTTTTTTTTTGCAAAGTATTTCTGGTATTAAAACCAATTTTTCATTTTTAGTGTTTTTCACCCCAGTTTGGGGGTCAACTATTTGCCTATAGTTGGGACCCTAACAGCTGGTTAATCCCTTCCATTGTGTACATGGACAAGGCCTTAGTCAGTGGCTACTGTACCTTCCATTGTTTGTGTTTGTGTGTATGCATGGCCTCCAATATTGTTGTGAGCCTCAAGAAGTAGTATACTTCTATTTTTATATCTGTAAGGGGATCAGGGTGGACCTGAGAACACCAGCAATTAATGGGTGGTTCCATGCTCCTCAAAACCTCCTGATCAGAGGCCATGCTGTTGGACAACTATGTCCAACAGCATGGCCTATTATCGTCTTCCCCAGGATGAGGACAACGGTTCAAACAATGTAAATAGTTACGATATCACATCTCGGAAATATAGACTGATAAGAAAAAAAAAAAAAGTTAATCAAAGTTGAATTAAACATTTGCAATGTCAGTTTTTCAGTAACTGGTAATAAATCAACAATGGCCATTGTCTGATGGACAGAAAACCTGATTGGAAACAAATAAAAAAAAAAAATCTGTCAAAAAAATCGTATCAAGACAGATTTATAGAAATTAGTTAGTTAAATCAGATAAAGATTAAAGTATGTCAAAAAAGAAAAAAAAATGCCAAATTTAATTTTCAGAACATTTTTTAGAAAATGTATATTTATTCCATTTGAGTTTTCTACTTTCACTTTTACACACAAATTCTCTTTAGGATGGAGGGACGAATCTGTCTCTTCTCCACACTGCTATAATTGGGCAGACTGAGTCCTAAAGCCTTGGTTGGCAACCAGTCTATTGCAGAAAGTAACAACATCTTACTGTGGGAATTCTGCCAAATCTGTCATGAATCTAAAAGAAACATGATGAGCCAAGCGAGCATCAAGTATGACACCTGGGGTGGGGGGGGATGTCTCATCAGCCAATACAAGTCAAAGGTCAGTCTATGTGGGTGAGGTGATATTTGTATTACCAGTTGTCAGATTGAGCCTAAGATTAATATATGGCCAATGTCGGAAGGGGGAGGTATTTCTGTTAATCCACTCTTCTAAATAAATTAGTATGTCATGACATAGGCGATAATAGCCCTCCACATCTTCCTGTCCTTTGTAGCTCTTAAGTTTTGTCTTTTTGCTATTTCTCCCAAACCCTGTCCGACCATCCATCCATCCCATCGAGTCTGTTAATCTCTGTTTTCCTTAGTCCCTCTTCCCTCAATCTGTCCTGTGAGTATCAGATTTTCCAAGCCCTCTTTCCTCATTACGCACCCCAGAAATTTCAACTGCCTCTTCCTGATGTTAAATTTACTGTAACCTTTAGCACACTGTAGGTGACTATTTTCTCCAAGCAAAATGTTAATCCTGCCAATTCAAGTTATTGAATTTCTTGGTAGTGTAGTCATATTCTTCTAGGGCAACACTTAAAACAATATTAACAGAAATTGAGAACCAGGCTACTGCAAATTCAAATACAGACAAACCTCTCATCTATGGACCCTCCCACTCTTTGTTGCTATGGACAAAATCTGCAAGCAAAATAAAAAAAAAAAAAATCTGCAGGAAAAAAACTTCCAAATCATCAGCAATGCATTTCAAAATCTGCGGGCTTAGCAGAACAAGCTATATATACATGTTAACAGTATTTACATTATGATCATAACTACTGGTAGTTACTATAGCGGCTTTAAAACTCAAAAATTATCCCTTCCCTTTTACGGACAATCGGCTTTAACGGACATCCACTCCCCATACCCCATTAGTCCATTGGTGAGAGTTTTGTCTATATATAGAATTAATATATTCTGAAATGGACTAAGTCCGACAATTATTTTAATATATTTATTGTTTATACATTATTTTTATAGATACAAATAATTTCATGGAAGACATGTGCCCTCCGACTTGAACCTGTATCATACCTTGCTAACCAGACACTTCCTCTGTAGCTAAATGGCATAGCACGTCAGGCTATATGACACATGTTTTCTGTGAAATTTCTCAGACATTCAGGCCGGTAAATGTTAATACTGTTTATTATAAACAGAGCCTTTATTTAAATATTTGTATCAATAAAAAAAACATATAAACAATAAGTATATTAAAATAGAATTAATATATAAAACACTATATTTTGTGGGGATTCCATATACAGTAAAAGTCATGCTTATAAATGATGCAGAGTGCTAAATGTTAATTTGTGCTATCTAATTCTGATATTAATATCAAATCCTTTGGTTCTGGTTTCTTGGGGACAATGTACATCAATGGTTATAATTATCAATATCCTGAACCAATAATTTCTGCTTTTCTTTTTCAGAAGTCCTCTAACATTAAATGTCCTGATGTTAACTGGTTTGGTTTGGTTTGTTTTACAATATATCAACCTCAATGCGTTATTTAATGCCGACAAAATTTTTATTGCTGGTAATATTTTTTCCAAAATGTATTTTTGGCAATATATTTTCCAAAATGAGTTTCTGGCAATATTTTTTCCAAAAACGAATTTCTGGCAATATTTTTCCCAAAAACGAATTTCTGGCAATATTTTTCCCAAAAACGAATTTCTGGCAATATTTTTCCCAAAAACGAATTTCTGGCAATATTTTTCCCAAAAACGAATTTCTGGCAATATTTTTTCCAAAAACGAATTTCTGGCAATATTTTTTCCAAAAAGGTATTGCTGGAATTTTTTTACAAAAATGTATTGCTGGTATTAAAAACTATATTTACGATTTTGACCCCAGTTTGGGTGTTAAATATCTGTCCATAGCAGGGACCTGGGAACACCAGCAATTAAGAGGTGGTTCTACACTCCTCAAAACCTCTTTATCAGAGGCCTTGTAGTCAGATTTAGTTTATTGTCTGGATATCGTGGATGTAGTTTATCATCATACCCAAGACGCGATGGTAACTGGTACATTAGTGGCCTGAACATTCGACATTCTGGCAACTTCAGTGCATATTTATAGAGCTTACCAAGTTAAGTTAAAAGTTAAGCAATATCAAGCCTTGTCATTACCTAGCTGGATGACCACATGGAAATACTAGTTGCTGTCAGCTTGGATATGTGAGTGGTGTAATTTGATAACGGTTTGGAATAGGAAATTGGAGAGCAGAGTTTCAATTCTAGTTGGATTTGTTATATTCACTTATGTGCAAATACCCCCTCCTCTCTACCCCCAGCTATGGGTTAATTAGGAAGATTTGTGTCACTAAATCATTATCAAAAAAAAAAAAATTCTTACAAATCTAAAAATATTTTCTGGCTTTAAATAACCTGCAAAGCCATAGAAAATGAATCTGTCAAAAACCATTGAATTCACCTTTTCTCTACCCCCATCTAAGGGTTAAATAGTAGGACCTGTATCATTAATATTATCTCTAAAAAAAAAAAAAAAATTCTTTAAATAACCTTCAAAAGGTTAATAAGCCATAATAAAAAAAAAAAAAACAAATCAGTCTCGCACTTAATATTTTTTGCACGGCAAATGCATTTCTCAGAATTAATGCTGTTGTTTAGATGGCTTCATAGCCATCGAAAGAGAACAAGTGACAACAAGTCTTCCCAGTCACACACTTCAGTATCCTTGTCAATTTAGTAAAGCATTCTCATCTAAATGGTTTCAATTTCTACTTTTTACTCATTTATTTATCTATTATTGAGATTTTCACAATGGTGGTTTCAAAAACTGGAAATAATTTTAAGCAACTCTGTCAAGTCAAAGTTATTTATTTATTTATTTATTTATTTTTCAACACTTTTATGTTGGATGCAATTCCAAGGCAAAAGTGTGTTTCTGTCAATTATTTTGGAATCTTATTATTATTTACTCTTTGATTAGTCACACATATGGCAACTTTTGGTTATACTGAAGGTCAAGTGGCAGCAAGTCTCAATATTCTCCTACATTTTTGCAGCTGCTTTCAGCAATGATGTCGTCCAAGTAGTTTACATTTTTTGTTTCTCTCTCTCTCAATATTATTTACTCGGGTCAGATGAGGCTGAGGGCCTGCTACCCCTGGTAACATGGAAAGCCAATACAGCCGACCATATGGATGGGTGGGGTTGGCATCTGAACAAGCTTATCTGCTGGTGAGGAGAGTGGCATGTCACCTCACAGGGCAAAAAACAAGACCTGTTAAGGGCAGATTAGCTTCTTACAGGAGTAAAATATATCCTAAGTGAGCAGAATTTTTATATAGGATTGAGTAAAAGTATTGCATTTGAGTAAGCACAAATATTGTTAAAATTCTTGCAATCATGTGGAAGCTATGCCAGAATGCTGCTTGAAAAATGATTGCTCTCAGCTGGTCTCATGGGAGCAAAAGTCTGAGATCAGAGAAGCCCAAAACTTTCTATGACCTCAGAATAGACAGCACAGAAGAAGCATTCTAGTGCATAATATACGCATATAAAACTAGCATAAATGCACACACACACACACACATATATATATATATATATATATATATATATATATATATACAGTGTAACCCGGATATAAGAGAGATTTTCTCTGGTCCCAAATTAGAGCCTGTGTTAATGTCTATAAAATAGACCAAACACGGATATAAGAGACTTCTTCTCCGGTCCCGCCAACTCTCTTATATCCGGGTTATGCTATATATATATATATATATATATATATATATATATATATATATATATATATATATATGACAAAAGGAAGACTTCACTTAGCCAACATGTTTCGTCCGTTAAGGGACTTTATCAAGGCAAATGTAAAGATTTTATTTTGTGACAAGTATTTATATAAAAAACAAATACCACTGACTCACTTTTGTTTATTTGTCATTGTACTGTATCACTTTACGTCCATGAACTAGCCTGACTTTTCCACTAACAGATGAATATTCACAAGCACCCCTATAACAAAAATTTTACAAAACCAATAACATTTTTGCCCTTGTATATAAATACTTGTCACAAAATAAAGTTCTTACATTTGCCTTGATAAAGTTCCTCAGAAGATGAAACGCATTGGCTAAGATAAGTTTTTCTTTTTGTTATATTGTCCTTTTACAGACATAGGCTACCTGAAACTTTTACATATATATGTATGTGTATATGTGTGTGAGCATGTATGTGTGTGTGTGTGTGTGTGTAAGAGTGAACTTCTTTGTCCATGATGTCAAAAATAAAGTCCTTACTATTATTAAGTTTTCACATGTGAGTTTTATATTATTCCCCAAATATTATCATTGTAATCTGCCTTACATGGAACTGGTCATTCCCATCTTTGTAAACATTTTGGAGCAGTGGTATTTGTTACACTACCAGCATATTCCTCGGAGGATGAAACGCATTGGCTAAGATAAGTTTTCCTTTTGTTATATTGTCCTTTTATACTCTCTGAAATTCTTACACACACACACACACACACACACACACACACACACACATGGGCAGCTCGAGGCAGTGTAATGGTTAGCAAGCTTGTCTCCCGAGAACATTTATGACTGAATAGTGAGTTTGATCCTTACTTGGTGCCCCCTACTTTTGGCCTTGTGTTACAACTAAGCTACACTTGGAAAATCACTATACACAAGCACATATACATCCAAATGTAAAAGAATAAAGAGTAAGATTTCAGTGTTCAAAACATTAATTTAAAACAATGCTCAATACAAAAGTAGAGCCATAAATATTTATTTATTATGCAGTATTACATTAGAACATGCACATATCCACTACAAAACTGAAACAATCAAAAAGTTTTTCTTTAACGCTGAAACAAGATGTAACACTGCATAATATATATATATATATATATATATATATATATATATATATAAAGCTAGGCTAAGATTTCAAGCCTTGAATGACAACCTTCATAGAGATGGTATCTTGCTAAAAACACTCAGCGTGTTTGAACTATTATGAGTGACTGAGATGAGCCTCAGGAAGAGTATCTGGCCTTATGACAATTCCTTTGTCAGGCAGGACCTGCCTTGCTTTGTGCAAGATTAATCCTCATCCTGCTTCAGCAAAAAAAGACAAACTTCTATTTATGTTTGCATGTAGTATGTTTTTCATGCCTGTTATAGCTTGTGGTTCGTACTGGAGATTAAGTGACAACAAGTCTCCTCAATACTCCAGCACTTTCCTTAGTATTCTCGCTGTTTCAATTCGTCTTATTCCTTTATTTTGAATTCAGTTTTGAGTTTTCAAAACCAGCAGCAACTGGTAACTTTTGCTGTGAGATCAAGTGACGACAAGTCTCTCTAGTATTCCAGAAGGCTTCTTGCTGTTTTCATTAAATTTTCTTTTATCTTAGTAGTTTTAGTTCTTAATATTATTATTAACCTTATTTTCTACTTGCTGAGTTTTCAAATCACTAATAAGTATCCGTAATTTATGCTATTCTCGTAAACATTCTTTTTTTTTCTCTGTACTGTGTCCCTCCAAGACATTGGTGATCATGGCTCTCCACAATTTCTTATCCTTTGTAGCTCTCAATAAATTTTGTCTTTTTGTTATCTCTCCTAGACCCTATTCTGCAGCCCATTTACTCAAGCTTGCAAGGTATGTTATGCAATGTTTTCACTGTCCCTCTTGCCTTCAGTCTGTTCTGTGAGTATCAAATTTCCCAAGCCTTCTTTCCTTATGTGCCATTTACCTGACCAAATTCCTTAACATTCCTTTTTTTTTTTTTTTTTCAAACGTTTTTAAATTTTATGTCTATCTATTCACACATTAAAATAGCATTAGGTCAGATAGTACATTCTCTTATTTTTTTAATTTAAAATTTTAAATCTTCTCAGTTGAAATATTCCATTTATTATTCCACATGTCTTGAGACTATTTTCTCTTGGGCATGTTAATCGAAAATTATGTGGAAATTTAAATTTTATAATTCAAAGATGATCACTTTTAGCAAAATATATTATTGTACCTACGTCTGGATGGAGAAAAGGGGGGAGGGAATATAACATTTTTATTTTAATTTATTTTATTTCATTTTTATTTATACAAATAGAACATCGCTTCTAAAAGCAATGTTGATTACTTTTTCTCTGTTTAATTTCATTTTGTTAATATGTATGTCACAGAAATATTTCATGCCGTCAGCAGTTGGCAACATTTAAGAGATGTTGAAATATCATTTCAACAATTCTTAAACATTAGTCCTAACATTTTTAAGATGTCCTAAGTAACAGTGTGCGTGTGTGTGGTAGGGGTGACCAAAAGATACATTTCAGATTGGATGTCTTGTAACAAAAAAACACACACCAAAATGTCCTTCATATTATCGTATAATGCTATTGTTATATGCAACTCTTAATTGGTCTTATTGGGGAGATTTACAGGTCTCTTCCCGATAAAAAAAATTATCTTAGAATAATATCCGTCATTAATTTCTGAAAATCCTCCACCCTCCCCTTGGCTTTTTCCTCCACCCTCTCCTTGGCTTTTTCCTCCACCCTCCCCTTGGCTTTTTCCTCCACCCTCCCCTTGGCTTTTTCCTCCACCCTCCCCTTGGCTTTTTCCTCCACCCTCCCCTTGGCTTTTTCCTCCACCCTCCCCTTGGCTTTTTCCTCCACCCTCCCCTTGGCTTTTTCCTCCACCCTCCCCTTGGCTTTTCCTCCCTCCACCCTCCCCTTGGCTTTTCCTCCCTCCACTTTCCCCTTGTCCCCTCCCTCCCTCCACTTTCCCCTTGTCCCCTCCCTCCCTCCACTTTCCCCTTGTCCCCTCCCTCCCTCCACTTTCACCTAGATGGGGACCAGTGGGTACTGTAAGCAATCTCCTACAAACCAGAAAATGTTTTATTTTAAATAACTGACAAACGTTTCATAATCCATAAAAATAAAACATTTAATTTTGTCCTTAATATGTTTGGTGAGGGTTAAATTCTAGAAGCCTTCTTATGTGCTTCTAAACTTTAAGATTTTTCTTATTGTTAAACAGAGACTTCTTTGTATTGGCGAGGAGCTAATTTAGTATTTTTTTGAGCAAATTTATTCAATGACATGTGTGCCATTTCAAAGACAATATTTAGATATTTGTATGTAAATTTATTCAATCAGTTATCTGCCATTTTATTCCACTAGCTTTTGCCATCTTTGATCCAGTTTCATGATACCATCTTCCCAGAAATTGGCATCTTCCTGGCTAAGTGGGTTTTACAGGCTTCCAGTGAATTCATCTTCTTCTGACTGAGACTTTTGTAGGGACCAAAATAAATGGTAATCCAAAGGCATAAGGTCGAGAGGTGTGTAGTTGGACATTGCTAACCAAGCTGCTTACAGCTACATCACATTGAAATACCAGTTCCTGTACGATCACCAAAGTTAAGCAACATTGAGCCTGCTCAGAATTCAGATGGTGACCACTTGAGAATACTAGGTGTTGTAAGCTTGGATGTGTGGATTGTGTAATGGATAATTGTTAATTGGAGAGCTGAGTTCCAATTCCAGTTAAGTTTTTTATATTCACTTATGTCCAAATACTCTTGGGAAAGGTATGAATCCACCTCTTCTCCCTCCAGCTATGGGTTAATTAGTAAGATGTGTGTCTTCTTCTTTTATGTGTCATGTTCCTTCAGGGCATAGGTGATCATAGCTCTCTATTTTCCCCCTATCCCTTGTAGCTCTCAATAAGTTTTGTTCCTTTGCTACTTCTCTCAGACCCTGTTCTGTTGTCCATCTGCTTAAGGCCACTAGTTATGCCACATGTTGCTTTCACTTGTTTTTCTTTCCCTCTATTCACCCTGTGAGTATCAGATTCTCCAAGCCTTCCTTTCTCATTAGGTGTCCCAGAAATTTCAGCTGCCTCTTCCTGTTGTTAAGTATAAATTTCCTCCTTATTTGTATCCTCTCCAAAACGTCATCATTGCTCATATGCTTGGTCCATGATATCCTTAGTATCCTTCTGTAGAACCATACTTCCATTACCTCGAGTCTTTTCTTCATCTTTGAGGAGACTGTCCATATTCACTGCCATAAAGGAGGACAGCTAAAACTATTATCTCCAAAAATAAAATAAAATTGTGTACAAAAAATGTTTAGATTTCAGCATTAAATAACCCATAGAGATTAATATGTTGCTACACAAAAACAACCAAGCGACCCAGCCGAGCTGTAACAATTTCTACCGTGTCTGCTAAGGTATGCAATGTCTGGTGTTGTCCTATATGAAGATGCTACCATTCCAATTGGCCAATTCCAAATGCTTTTCTTTGATTGATGGCTTTTAATCACTCTTGTTTGGAACTGTACTTGTTTGAATTCAATACTCTCTGATTTTGCAGAAAGAAAATGTAATACGCAATGCCTTTTCAATCACACTGAATACGCAGCATCACCTTCTTTGGGTGCTGACTGGCTTTTAAGGTGAATAATAGTGCTTCATTTTGTTTTCTCCTGAAGATCTAGCTGTAATTATATATATATATATATATATATATATATATATATATATATATATATATATATAATGGGTTAAAGCACTAAATATCAGGTATAGAGCATATATAAAAATAGACATGAAAGTCAAAACCCAGAGGCAAGTCTGTTTCATGCTAAACATAATCATCAGACCATGTGTGTTATGTTTTTGACTCTTTATATATACAAGTCAGTGATGCATTGTATTATTCTAATGTTTTTTTTGGCGGGCAATAACAGTTGTGTTTTGAATTATTCTAGAAGCTGTTGAGTAGGAATAATTGTGGACTTTTTGGTTATTTATAATGGTGTTAGTTAACTGTTATTATTATTTTCTTGTTATTGCTACATTTTCTTGTGTTCATCTATAAGTACAGTTTGTTAATTCATCTATGATTTACTTAGTTTATTTACTCATATTTGTTTCGAATAATTTATTTTACTTGTTTTTTTTTATTTTATTTTATTCATTTATTTTTGTTTATTCTTGTTCGTTTACAATTTTCGATTAATAAGTAACATAATAAAAAATTTGTTTTCCTGTCTGCATTTTGATTTGAAATCTGATCATTTATTTTGGTCTGGGAAGGTAATTATAGCCATTTTTTTTTTTTTTTTTTTTTTTTTTTTTTCTCCAGGCAGAGTTTACAGTTTTGGGATTGATTATTACTTAGTTCATGTAGCAAATGTATTCCTGTGAGCTCATAGAGAAACCAAGAAAGACTATTTTATTTTAAAATTCTATACCAGTGATGTCACAGTAGACTCACAAGCAAGCATTTGCCAATTTTGGAACATTTCCCAAATAATATATCTTGTATCTAGTCTGAAATTAGACAGTCTTGGGATTTTAGAACAGGTCTAACTTTGTCAAGTATTTGTCAAGCTACGATCGGTTAATGGTTATTTCTGTTGGAGAACACATTTAATGTTTAATCATTAATTTTAGATGATAAGTTGCTAGATACTTTATTTGAATCGTGTTGCAATGAATATTATAAGTGATAGACAGGTGAGTCAGGACATCATTATTCCCCACCTCCCACTTTCCAAGACTGTATGAAACTAAACTAAAGGTGCATTCCAAATAATATGCATATATTATTTAAAACCTTCATTCTTTTCCCTATTAGTATGTGTACATTTACGTGAATTATCTATGTTGTGGCAAAAAGCGCAAGATCCAGCAGAAAGAAACCCGAGTGTGACTTCTCAGTTGCATGGACTGATGCGCATTGTGGGTTGCGTAACATTTTGAGTTTACCAATCTCTAGCCCCAATTCCCTCGCTGAGGCCCTGAAATTTCCTCCCTAGGGGGATGTGGTGAACAGTCCCGTAGAAGCAAGCATCTGGCTTGCATCTGGTGTATAGGAGAATAAGGGTCTTACCTTAACGGGCAGCACGTGACATCAAGTTTGCTTTGTGAAAATGGCATTACTCTCCCGTCCAGCCATTCTAGCAGTATGTGCAAGAATGAGGTTTTTTTTTTTGTACAGTTTGGAATGCTTCCACCAATAGCAAGTCGTGTGCTGATTGGTGGAACTGGAGGAGGCAATTTGCCTGTGTAACTGAGAATAACAGCAAAGAAAGCTGATTGGCTGGGAACCGCGGTGTTGGCCTGATAAAAGAGTGCTGGAGCCATGAAAAAGGGGAAAAAAAAAACGTTGACTATACGTAGTGACGTGTGAAGACGGCGAGAACGGTGAATTGAACCAGCGATATTGTGATTTGTACAAGTGACTGCTGGGAGTTCAATAGACTTATTTATACTACAGGCAAATTCACCACTGGTTGATAAACCTCTGCTATAGACAATACATTGCAAGCATCTCACTATTCTATTGCTATTTCCATGGAAAACCTTCAGACAAGCAATATTCCTTACAAACAACTCTGACTCTCCCAGTTAAGACATACCACACTGCATGCACTGAGGTGAACCTGTCTCATTCCTTTCATATATCATTAGTGAGAATTAAGTTCCACTCGAGCAGCTTCTTTGTGGAACTGATGCGATAAATTTTCATTTTAACACCCGACCGTCATTCACTGCTGAACTATTTTCTTTCAGAAATTAGTACGCGCTTGCGTAAAGCGATTTTTATTTTTTTTATTTTTTTTTTTTTTGTACTTAATTTAAGAAGAAAGTTAACTTTCAAGTACATGTAAACATTGACAAATAAAAGAATAACCCCCCAAAAAAAACACCTAGCCCTAATTTGAAAGTTAACTACAAGGAATTACTGTGAAGGAAGTAAATAGGCCCAAATTGTATACATCCACCAACAAAATTCAGCACTGAATTACTTATCAATAAGCCGGTAATGGCTGACGAAAGACCAGGAAAAAGTCCGATTTTTTTCCGGGTCGTTAACATCCAAAAAGGTAGCTTTCTTCAATATCTAATTGTTGATTTGTGTTCAACATATACATTTGCACGGAAATGAGATTATTTTGGAAAAATTTGAAGGGATATTAGCACTTGGGTGTTAAAATGAAAATTTACCACTGATGCTTTCCCAACCATTATAATCTTAAACTGTTCTATCGTAGGATTAACCGCTACCTTCTAGTCATGTTTTTTTCTAATTAATTCACTCCAAGCAAGGCAATAAAGCCACTAAGACGCAAAGGGCTACTGGGAGTGAAAGAGAATGAGAAGACTTTTGAAGGAACCAGAAATCCAATCTTAAACAGGAAATCTCTACTCCTGTTCAAAAGACCAGCATGGAGTGTGAAAATGATGCCTCTTACTCTAAATGCTCCTGTAACAAAATTCTTTAGTAACCCTCTACTCTGAGTGGCTCTTGAGCCTTGTATGGGGTTGAATATTAACAAAAAGAATGCTTATTTTTAAGCTCTTTTCATTTTTGTTTCTTAGACTCTTACTGGATGTGATTTTCTTTTCATCTTACGTGACACACCCGCCCGTTACCATACGTATATTTATTTTTCTCTTTTCTGAAAGTGTCTGCACTCCTGACAGCAAGGTCAACAGATTTTGGTTGGAATTATGCACAGGCAGATTTAAGAATAACACGATAACTGTAAGGCTATCATCTCTGGTAAATGTGTTACCCACAGATGACAAAGTTCGAGTATAAATTGTGAAGGAGATGATCTGTCCAAAAATTCTGTCAGTGAAATCAACACACTATTTTATAAACATAGCAAATATTTTTAAAAAAATAGAGAAAAGAAAAATTGCAACTTAAAAGTGTAAGAAATATATAGGGTGTTCCAATAACTTGGACCGATTTTAAATGTAATTAAGTTTAAAATCAGTCAAAGTTATTGGAACCCCCTTTATTTGATGAGGTACATCTCTACAGATTCACTGAAAAATTAGCATACCATGATGAAAAAATGCCCCAAATTTAATAAAAATAAAATTTTATCATCAAAGTCTTTTTTATTATTAAGAGAAAAGACCAAAAGATTTTTTTGATTATTAAGTTATATTTTTTAATCCTCTTTAGAACATTCAAGATATTTGTGCTAGTGAGTAAGGAGACAAAGATTAGTATAGAAAATTTTAGTACCTTTTTTTTTTTTTTTTTTTTTTTTTTTATATTTGTGATGAAAAACATTTGATTTGGATATTCTTGAAAAAATCAAATTGTTGGATTTTAGTGAAACATTCAGGACTTATTCACAAATGAATGAAATTATTTTAGGAAACTTTTTTTTTTTTTTTTTTTTTTAAACATCTTGGTAAAAATATTTTTTATTTTTTTCAATGAATAATCACAAGAATTGTTTTCATTTTTTTAAATTTTAATTATAATAAAATTCTGTATTCATTTGTAGTGGTTAGGTGATATTATCAAGTAAAAACTATATTTAATAATTATAAATAAAAAGCTTACTACAATTCAGTAACCCCCCCCCCCAGTATTTTAAACAGAATTTCAAATTTCTTTTTTGAATGCTAATTTTTGTAAATACAGATGTCCATACATGACATTAACAGAAAATAAAAGCAGTAACTATAGTAAATTTAAAGGTAAAACATCAATAAATTAAATTAGAATATTTTCCTAAATTTTAAAGATTACTGGGTAGTTTAAAAATTATATAAAAAGGCTCGCATCTTATATTTGTTAACTTTTACAGATATGAAACCGAATAAAGTTTTTCAGGTGACCATAGAAAATTTTAGTGTATCATAGTGCTGAAAAACACACTAATTTGGAAAATTCTTGCAAAAATCAAATAATTGTCAGATTTTAATGAAACTTTTAGGACTTATTCACAAATGAATGAAATTATTTTAGAAATATTTCTTTCTTCTTTTCTTTTTTTTTTTTTTTTTTTTTTTTTTTTTAGAAAATTTTTTACATCTGTTACCCATACACACTTATTTAAGAAATTTATTTTTGCGCAGCTTAATCAGCTTGCAATGGTTGGCAGAACAGGGATTAGGAGAGATTGCAAAAAGATAAACACTGCTAAGAGCTACAAAGGAAGTTGTGGAGAGCTATGATCATCAACTTCCTGAATGGACATGGCACGTAGGGAAAAAAAAAAAAAAAAAAAATGTAGATTTTGCATAGTTTTAGCTGTATAGGTTTTAAATATGTAAAGAATGCTGATAGTCAACCGTGGATAAGTGAAATATTATGTTGGTGCAAAAATAATGACGTAATAATGTCGTTTTTAGATGTTAAAAAATATGTCAAAAAACGACATTATTACGTCATTATTTTTGCACCAGCCTAATAGTTTCGCGGATGGCATGGTCCATTTGGCTGGCAGCTCCACAGATGGCATATCGAAATTAAAACATAAATTACCCAGTGTAGGATTTTTACGACTGAATACATTTGTAGGGCATTATTTAAATCCCATTTTTTTTTTCTTTCTTTCAAGCTGAAAAGGATATCGGGTTTTCATTTTCATAAGTGACTTTGTTTTTGCCATCTGGAACCATTAGATTATAAAACAAAACGAATACTTATAGCTATTGAATAGACGAGTGAGTTGTTTTTCATTATTTTTGTTATTTTAAGGAAATTCCCCCTCCCCCCCCTTATCAATTTTAACATTTTTGATGCTCTTTAAAATTATTTTCTGTTCCGCTCTCTTTAAAATATACTGAGAAAAATTCTTACTCCTCCAATTATTAAGAGTTGTACTTGTATTTGACACCTGAGTAAGGTGTTGTAATTAAGATATAAATGTAACAGGTATAGACTCTTATTTATTTAATCATTTCACCCCAAGCAAGGGATTACTGAGTGTTAGGGAATATGAGAAAAACTTCTATTTAGGAGAGATGACAATGAAATAATCAGAATTAAGGACATTATTTACATTATTCGGACTATTGTCCTCATCTTTGTCGCCATATCTATTACAAGATTTCGTCCGTTGTACACTCCGGCCTTCTTCAGGTGGTTGGAATGACGAACCGAACCCTTTATTTCACTCACTTCTAGTTCCACATACCATGTTTAATGGATGTCAGTTATCAGTTATCTCCTGCTAATTTTCCCTCTGAAAGTTCTCCACTGCCTTAACTGGGTATTGAACTCACACACTTTGGGACCTGTCACTGGATCTAACTAATGCCTTGAGGACATCTGTGTATGAATTTCTGGGTCTTATAAAACTAATGTCTTCAGCAACCATTTTTACCAGAGCTCATATTGCAACTTTGTTGTTATTATCGCTTTTCTCCGGCACTCCTTATTACTGGTTCCCATATTGTATTTATTTCCATGCTTGGTCGGCTCAGGAGATTTTTGTGTCCTAGCATATGTGCTGATTCCTTAAGTTTACGAATTTTCCAATGGTGTTCCTTGTCTATGATCTCAACGTAAATACCTCATCTCAGAAATATAGACAGATAAGAATTAAGAAGACAAAGGATAACGATTGACGATTGGATTTAGATTTTTGATGATCAAAGTTGTTTAGGAAGCAAGAAGCTGGAAAAAAGTTCCACAAGTGAAGAGTGCAATAGAAGAAACAGCATAAAACATAGGGTTACATCTAGCCATTTCTGCTCTAAAATGATGAGACGTTGCCACCAGCCTAGTACTGTGCTTAAATTCATAAAGTCTTAACGGAAAGGTCATCAGAATCAAAATGATTAATATGAATGTATTGATAGAAAGGGCACAGGGAAGCTAAGTTATAGCAGTGAGAAAGTGACTGAAGCTGAAATGCCAGGTCAGGACCAATAACATTGCAGATTCTTCTTTAGATTTTATTAAGAATCTCTATATATACAGCAGGAGCACTAGACAAGACATGGCAGCAATATTCAAAGCCTGGATGAAGGTAAACTTATAAATGTGTAAAATAGATTCTGGTATGAAAAATTGTCTAGCATAACACAGTGAACCAACTTTTTTAGCTGTAAACTTAATAATTGATTCAATATACTCTTTCCGCTTCCTGTCAGCAGAAAACATTCGTCTGAGAAGGCGAGATGAGACCCTATTCTGGAGGTTAGCATCAGCCATGCTGAAGGAAGGCAGAAACGGTTCTCTCAGGTGATTAAAAGAGAGCAGTTTCGTTTTTGAGGTGTTAAAATTAACAAGCCACTCTTTGCCACGTTTTTGTATATAGCATGTATGTACAATAGAGCCAAATTAATATTATGGGGGGGGGGTTCATTTTTCAAAATCCCTGGATTTTTTTTGAGCTTAAGTCTAGAAACCCTGATCTGCAGTAAAGATCCAAAATTCCTGTGAAAAGCTTAAATTTTGCATTTAACATATTTAGAAGGAGGGGGGGGGGCAGTCAATCCCCAAAATTAACTCAACACCACCCAAAAACAAAAGTCTAGATCATGATTTTCCGATGAATACTAAGAAAGTTATCTCAATATATTTGGTGCTGGCATGTGATGCAAAAAGGGGTCAATGATCAATTTAACATATGAAAGAATTAACTAGGATTCCATATACAGGAAGTAACGTTTAGAAATAATACAGTGTGCTAAATGTTAAATGTCTTTCCGAAACTATTGTCTTACATTTTGCAAATTTAAATTGTTTCCATATCTGGATATTTACATTAACAAGGAAAAATCAATTTGTCTCTGGCATTTTTTGGTAGCATGATGGAAAGTTGGTGTAAGAGTGATCTGAGACGGAAATAGCAAGCAGAATATGGCAGAAATAGTGTTGAATAAAGCGTGTGTTGTAGGGCCCTAAAATTCAATTCATGTCGTTCATTTTTGTAAAAGAGTGTCATATTTGTCACTTATAACATTCATTTCCATAATATTCCTCGCAAAAAGACACAGAAAAGGCAACTAACCAGAACTGAGCATCTAAAAACAAATGATTAAACAAGCCAGTGTAAGTTTTGATTTACTTACAATCATAACTTGACAAATAGAGAACTCGCCAAATCTGAATATAGTATAATCGTGTGTATATAAATAAAAAGAAAGAACAGTAAGATATATAATCCGGTGTTCTTATAGATATTTTTATTTTTACAAAATAGTGCTCAATGTAAATTTACAGAGCATTAATATTATAAATTGATTTATTTAAAATATGGATTTTTATTGGAAACGTGAATTATGATTTTAGCCGTGTCTTTAAGACCCAGTAATTTTAAAAGTTACTCCAAAATTCGCTTGAGGATGAAATGGAACTAATGTCTTTAATTTAATTACAAAATTAAATTTGTAGCTTTTAGCTTCCATTTTTGAAACATGGTTAGAACTGTGTAGCAAAAAAAAAACATATTTTAAATAAATCAATTTATAATAAGAATATAGTATAATCTAGACTTCCTCAAATTTGGAGTCATCTTCAAATCCAAACTTTTGTATTGACATAAATATGTAGCCTTTCCTTACTCGAATCAGAACAGCACGTTCAATACCAAAGATCTCGGATGTTTGGTTTAAAGGAGTTGCACTGTATATCCTTGTTTTTAACTTCCTTTACAAATTGCAATTTGCTTTTGAATAAATTTCATAAATTTTTAAACATTTCATAAAGTGCCTTTTTCACAAATGACAATATTTGTTTAGCACAAATGTTTTCATTACTATTGGTTATCAATTATTTTTTGTACATTTATGTATTCAATCTACAATTTAAATAAAAATAAATCAATGTTACAAATTCCTTTCTTTATCCTGAATTCTAAAACTTAATAAAAACTAAGCTTGCTACAGCAGCATTTTCTTTCTCAAATCCGAACAGTACACTTAATACCAAATATTTTGGATGTTCAGTTTAGAAAAGTTGTACTGTACTTGGAGATTTATTTATTTTATTTTATTTTTATTAAATCAATCCATCCCAAGTAAGACACAAAGACACGAGGGGATACTGGGAATGAAAGAGAGTGGAAAAAAAAACAAAAAATTTCAGAAGGAACTGGAAATCCAATCTTGAACAGGAAATGAGGGATAAACCTCTACTCCTGTTCAAAAGACCAGAGAGGAGTGTGAAAATTGTGCTTCTTACTCTTAACACTCACGCAACAAACTCCCTCAGTAACCCCCTACTTTGAACGGCTCTTGGGCCTTTTATAGCAGGGAACAATACCAAAACAAAATGCTTATTTTTAAGCTCTTATTTTGTTTTTTAGACTCTTACTGAATGAGATTTTCTTTTCCTAAAGGGGATAAACCTCTACTCCTGTTCAAAAGACCAGGGAGGCATCTGAAGAAAACAATAAGTGAATCTATCTACTATTAAAGGAAAAATAGTAAATAAAATTTCACAGTTTAGGTAGAGAGGCTTAGAAGTATAGAGTTGAATTAGTCTTTAGAAGGAACTGAGAACCTAATCCTAATCAAGAAATAAGGGCTAAACCTCTACTCCTGTTCGGGTGCGAGACAACTCAACACCTGGACAACTCAGCACCAGAAAAACACTATTTTTATAACTGAATAAAAGTAATTTATTAAGGATTAAAACTTTTAATTAGTGAATATTTTTCTTCAAATAAGGCGTTTGAATAAGCATTATGTAAAGTATTGACCAGTTTTTTGCTTTTAATTATTTTTAATGGAGTAAATCACAAGGAAATTTTTTTTTTTTAATAAAGTACATTAAGATATAAAAAATTATTCAATAAAACAAACTTGTTTTTAATTATTTAAATAATTAATTATTTAATTATTTTTTAATAAAGTAAATTGAAAAGTGCAAAACAAAATGAAGCAGTTCTTTGTTTATTCACTAATTAAGATTTTAATCGTTAATAAATGTTATTCGGTTATAAAAAAAAGTTGTTTTTCTGGTGCTGTGTTGTCTCGGCCTTGAGTTGTACCAGTGCTCAATTTGCGGTGTTGAGCTGTCCCTTCCTGTCTTGTTCAAAAGACTGAGGAGGAGGAGGAGGACAAGGTTAAAATTAGACCAGTTCTGAACTCCCAAGATTGTCTAATTTCATATTACTTGGAAAATGTTCCAAAAATGCCAAATACCTGCTTGCAAGCTGTTATTGATAATTAAAAATTCAGTTTAAGGAAGAAAAAGTGTTTGAGTTCATTTTCTTAGTGGGGTAGATCTACCTGCATTGCAAACCAGCATTTAAAATCCTGTTTATTTTTTTTTTTTTTTTTTTCTCTCTTTCTCTGGGTTTAAACATTGATTCCTGACACTAATGTAATGGCCCACAGGACTGAGATTAAGGCACACCCAATAAGTATCAAAACTGATAGGGAGACAAGCTTGTTAACCATTACACCTCACTCGAGTTCCTCTAATATAATTATCTCTTTGGGGTTGGGCCTGGTTACCATTTGAATTGTGCTCTCATGTTCTTCTTTATGACCGTTCAGGACATGGACAGTCATGGCTCTCCACGACCGTTCAGCACATGGACAGTCATGGCTCTCCACAACATCCTATCTTTTTTAGCTCTTAGCGTTTGACATCATCATAAGCATCATGAGTTTCATGGTAGCTGAGCCACCAACTAGTTTTTACCACACTATTTTGAAAGCCAGAGAAGTATTCATTCATGTGTAGCATGTCTTAGGCAAGTTGGCCTGACGGAGACCATCTCTCTCCAGCTCAAACACCAGCCAGTGTCCTCCAACTTGAATGCTCACCTTGGGCACAGACACATGGCTGTTTCCATTAAGGAAACCCTCTGTACTGGATATTTGCCCTGAGCAATGTTTATTTTACTATCCCTTTTACTCTGTAGTCGTCAATATGCCCTTGTGAGTGTCAAATTACCCAAGCTTTTCTTCATTAGCTGTCCTAGAAAGTTCAACTGTCTCTTTTTAAGTATATGACATTCACTTACCCTTGGGAAAGATGCATCTATCGCCTCCCTCCAGCTATGAGTTAAATAGTAGGAATTGTGTCTGGAAAATTTATTGCTCTTCTCTAAAAACTTAATGCAAAATTCGTTCACAAAAAAGATAAATATTATTCTTACAATCCAAAATGTTTCAGCTTTAAATGATCCACAAATGGTTGATAATATGATATTAAAGTTAAGCTCAAATATTTAACAATGCAATAAGGAAATTTCTATAGATATTTTACTGTTGTAGAACTTGCTATAAGCTTATTTAATCATTAAGAATGAGTTAAGAATTAAGATTCATCAGAAAATTTAAATAGGAAAACCTCGAATTTTTCAGTTATTTTTAGTGCATAATAAATTATGGTACTTCAAGATCTTTTATTTGTTATGTTTTATTTGAAGGGAATTTAAATTTTGAAAATTATATCATATGAAAAAAGTTTGCTAAAAAAAAACAGCATACCATGAAGAAAAACCCTGAACTTGATAAGAACAAAGTTTTATCATCAAAATGTTTGTTAATATTAAGAGGAAAGGCGAAAGTGTTTTTTTTGTTTTTTTTTTTTTTTTTTTAATTATTTTATTAAATTTTTTAATCCTTTCTTACATCTACATTTTTGTTGTAAATCTTGATTTTTATTATATTGGCAGCTAGGCCAAAAATTAGTGTGGAAAATTTAGCATCTCTTTTTGCAGTAAAAGACATTATTTTGAAAATTCTTGCAAAAATCAAATAATTGTCAGATTTTAATGAAATTTTCAGGAATAATGAATGAAATGATTTTTGAAATTTTTTTTTTTTTTTTTTTTTTCTTTTTTTTTTTGGTAAATAGATTTTTACATCTCCTACCCCCATTTAATTTTATGAATTTTTGAGAAATTTAAATTCCTCCCTTTTCATATTTACTCCTCAGAGAATTTAAATCCTCAATTTGTTTTTTGTCAAGCATTTACCAGTTACCGAAAATCTGCTCTGAATTGTAAAATAAAAAAAATGCAATAAAACTATGACATTATTTAGTTAGAAAAGCTTTTAATTGCTTTTATAAATAAGATATATTAAGGACACTATTGACCTAAGAAAAAAAAATTTTTTCACTGAATAAAATTTTAATTAGAAAAAATTTCTTAAGTTTTAAATCTTTTAAAACTCTGTATTAATTCCACCCTTTTAGATGATATAAAAACTATATATACTAATCATAAATGGAAAAGCTTAGTACAAATCATCAAACACCAATATTTTTAAAAGTTTTTTGTATATATATAAACATTCCAATTTTTGGATTACTTCAACCAACCTAAAAAATGTAACTTGGCCCAAAGAGTTGGGAATTCAATATCTAGCCACAGCAGACATTAACAAAAACTTGGAGAGCTATGGGCAAATAGTTAACCACGAAACTGAGGTAAAAAGCATTATAAAAGTGTAAAAATAGGTTTTAATACCAGAAATACTTTGTAAAAAATTATTACCAGAAATAAATTTTTGAAGAAAAAAAAATATATTACCAGCTATACATTTTTGAGGAAAAAAATATTAACAGAAATATATTTTTGACAAAACAAAAATATTACCAGAAAAAAAAGTTGTCGTCATTAAATGACCCAATCAGTTTGATATGCCGTAAACCAAACCAAACCAAAAACTTGGAGAGTCGAGTTACTAAAGGCCGATAACTGAAAACTGAGATATCCAGAAAAGGCACATGGAACTAGAACAATCTACCATCGTGGACTAAATAAAGAGTTTGGTTCAATATTCCAGTGTATATAACACCTGAAGAAGTCCAGAGCATACAATGGCCGAAACATTGTGAATATAACAATTAAGATGAGGACAACAGTCTGAATGATACAAATAGTTACAATACCTGACCTCAAAAATATAGACAGATGTTGAAGACAAATATTTTTAATCTTTTAAATTTTTCATTGTGAAATTATATATGTATATTTTTTTTCAGTCAAACTAGCTAGGACATTCATGAGTTTATCATGCCATCCATCACAGTCCTGCATCAAGGTCGGAAGATTATTAGGGCAATTTTTCTGTCATAACAGTTGGTCAATGTAGATGACTGCTGGGTGACCAGCCTGTTTTGCACCATCACAGTAGATTCCTCGCTAGATTTTGTTTTGCTCACCAGCAAAGCACATTCTGCATTCGCACGAGATAGTAGAAATATCAGGGATGGGTTCGTAGAGCTGTGATTTACTTGGATGTTGTCTCCATGAGATGTTAGGCATAGCTCTCATCATCCGAGTGTAGGTTGCATCTAGCTTTGACCGAAGTTTTTTAGTTAATGTCCACGCAAAGCCACTGTATGTTAAATCCGTCTCTACAGTGGTGCAAAAGGATATCTGCTTGAGGTTGCCTGGCAGATCAGATTTCCAGATTACATCCATTTTATTCAAGGCGGCCCAGGCTTTAGCTATGTAAATTTTCACATCCTTTTCAGTAGAATTTCTTTTGCTTCCTCGATATGTAAAAGATTCGACAGACTTTATTCATTCACCCGAGAAAGTTTGGTACTTACACTAAGTCACAACTTAATCGATAGCACATTTCTTGTTTGATTCCTGCCATGGACAAGCAGTAAGCCATAGTCTAGTACAATCTGTCACAGTCAGGGGTAGATGGGGACTCCATAGCCGTAGTGTAGGCAGTTCATCTTTGAGAAGGAAAATTCTAATGGAAACAGGAGTAAACCATTTAAATCAACTGCCATAGAAATGCAGGAAGACAGACAGGCCTAGATGGCATTACATGATAAAAATATGTATTTGGTCTTTGCACACCACCCTCGCAAACCATAATATACATGTCAGCGAACATGGTCTGGGAAAACTCTCAGTAAAACTAACACTGTTACTGTCTATAAAAATGGCAAACGATAGAGTACTAAGACAAACATGCGTATTATGAATTCCTGAAACCCATAGATGTATAATGGTACCAAAATATATACAAGTCATGTATATATTGCTCCATTTGGTCTGGTGTTTCTGATATTTATCAAGAGGTCTTTGATAAAATCCAAAGAATCAGCAATATCATTGATCTTGATCTGGCATCTCGGCTTCAGCCACTTTCCTACCACTGTAAAGTTGCTGCCCTGTGCCTTTTCTATAAATACTTTCATGGTAATTGTTCAGATGAACTCTTCACTATGGTACCTAGACATTTTGAATTTAAGTGTAGTACTAGACTGGTGTTGAGATCTCATCAATTTACTGTTGAGTTGGTTAGATGTAACCATAAATTCTATACTAACATTTTCTTTTCTCACACTTCTCACTTGTGAAACTCCCTTCTGACTACATGCTTTCTAGCCAACTTTAATCTTCAGATAATTTAAATGCCTGTCCTCTTGATTACTTTTTTGTTCTTGGTTTTTAGTAATGTTTCTAATTCTTCCCCACCCAGTAACCCCTTGTCTCGGTGGCTTTACTGCCTTTCTTGGGGGTGGAATTAATAAAATAAAAATAATATATATATATATATATATATATATATATATATATATATATATATAAAAGTGAACATTGAAGTCAACACTTAGAGGCGACACATATTTATATTTACACACACTCTGTCTCTGATATTGAGCACTTTACCCCATAAATATAGCACACCTTAAGAGTATATTTCTTCATATATATATATATATATATATATATATATATAAACTATTACTGTAAGAAGTCAAAATACAGGTAATCGTTAGGCCTTAAACTACACTTTCCTTGTTTTCACTGATGCAAATTTATCAATCTTAACATCGAGGGGAAAAAAAAAAATGCCACTGGCAACATTCGACACTATGGGCTGGTAGTTATTGAATATTGCCAGATGATTTTAGTATTAAATATTTAATTGATGAAGTGATTTGTTATTGGGTCTTTGCCACACCCTAGATATGCTACTGGTCTTTACTCCTGTTTTTAAAAAAATTACCAAAAATAGAGAAATTATCAAATTTCATTGGAATATTTTAGCATTTATTCATTAATGAATGAATTTGATATATTGAATCATTTTTTTTTTTTTTTTTTTTTTTTTAAATACTTTTTCAGGCCAGATGTTACCTCTGTTATATTTAACTCATGGCTAATTCATATTAGTGTATTTTGGATGTCCCCAATTATTATATTTTTTATAAAGCTAAATTCACATATCTATAAATAATATTGAGTATGGACACATTGAGAACAGGGTCTGAAATCTTAAAAGAACTAAAAAAGAAACTCAAAAATTATAATTTGTGGCAAGTTGCTGATATTCAGTCTTAATTAAATACACTGTATATTTTCTGTTTTCACAGAAAAATATTCTGCTAAATATCTTTTATAAAATTATGAAATAAATTATAAAAAATAAAAATCATATATATATATATATATATATAATAAAAATTATATAAAAATTATAAAATTATGAAATAAATTATAAAAAGTAAAAATTATATAAAAAATATATATCTATATATACAATAAAAATTATATAAAAATTAAAAATTATAAAATTATGAAATAAATTATAAAAAGTAAAAATTGTATAAAAAAATATATATCTATATATGCAATAAAAAATATAAAAATTATAAAATTATGAAATAAATTATAAAAAGTAAAAATTATATAAAAATCTCTCTCTCTATATATATCTATATATATATATATATATATATATATATATATATATATATATTAAAAATTATATAAAAATTATAAAATATAAGTATCTTTTATAAAATCTTTTATAAAACTAAATTCGCATATACAAATAATGTTGAGTGCGAACACATTGAAAATAGGGTCTGAAATCTTAAAAGAACTGAAGAAAACTCAAAAATTATAATTTCTAGCAAGTTGCTGAAATTCAATTTTTATTAAATAAACTGTATTATTTTTGTTTTCTCAGAAAACTGTTCTTTGATTTAAGTGTATTTGTTTGTGAAATATTCTCTTGTATTTTTTTACAATTCTAGTACGATTTTAAAACCGTTTAAGATCTTTGTCATTGCCAGTGCAGTCCTTGGCATAATAATAAACTACATCCGGCAGCAAGGCCTTTGATCAGGAGATTAGAGGTTTTGAGGATCATGGAATCACCTTTTAATTGCTGTTGTTCCCAGGTCCACCCTGACCTGAGGTGGTAGCACCTGTTAGGGTCCCAGCTATGAGCAAATAGTAAACCCCCAAACAAAACGCTATGAAAGTATAAAAATACATTTTTATAGTAAAAATACCAGCAATACGTTTTTGTCTATATCTCCGAGATGAGGTATTATGATTATTTACATTATTCAGGCTGTTATCCTCATCTTCATTGCCATATTCACAACGTTTCGGCCGTTGCATGCTCTGGCTTTCTTCAGGTGATTGGAATTTTGAACCAGACCCTTTATTTCATCCACCAGGATGTATCATATTTTTATTACTTCCAAGCTCCCAAGAAAATTAAATTTTGGTATTAAAGGACCTGTAAGGGGTTGATATGCCATTAAACAAACAAATCAATCAATAAGTGTTTGCTGATGAAATTGACATAAAAAAATGTTTGAAAAATTGTAATTTAAATTCATTTTCAAGTGAACATTTTTAATTTTTTTTTTTCGGTTATCTTAATAGGTATTTGATTATTTTAACTTATTTTTTTTTATTCTATAGAATGTCAAAATTTGTCTCCCAACTAACGCCACATCTGCTATACATTTCAATTTCTATAGCAGGGGTCACCAAACTACAGCCTGCCACACTGTGCTGCGAATGAGCTAAAATACAATTATTTATATGGAATTATCAATAGATTTTAGTCAAACTTACTATGCGAATAAATTTTGGAGAAAGCTATCATTGTTCAAAGCACAACTGAAAGGAAGGAATTTCTCTCATTTTCAGTGTTTCAAATAGTTTTTCACTGGAATTGCAGAAGATGTCAACCTAGAGTTTCTAAAGATTATTCATGACTTAAATTTGCATTTTTGGGAGAGATCTTCAGATATCTAGAGAATTGAGAGTGACATTCTTCCAGAATCCTTTTAATTGTAACCTTGATGACATGTCAGTTGAACTACATTTGGAACTCATTGATTTGCAAGCAAATGACGTGTTGAAAGAGAAGCACAGGGAAGGACATATTCTTGAATTCTATCGTTGCTTACATAATGATGAGTTTTCAAAGTTGAAGAAATTTGCCAGTAGTATGTCATCAGTGTTTGGAACGACTTATGTCTATGAGCAAAGATTTTCAAAAATGAAGTCTGTAAAGTCAGCACATTGAATGAGGTTGACTCATGAACATTTGAAAGAAATTCTCTCAATTGGATGCATCAATTTCAAAACAAATATTGATTATCTGTCTATATTTCTGAGATGAGGTATTATGTACATTATTTACATTATTCAGACTATTGTCCCCATCTTTGTCGCCATATTTATTACAACATTTTGGCCATTGTATGCTCTAGCCTTCTTCAGAGCCGACGAAGCATAGAAATAAATACAATATGGGAACCAGTAATAAGGAGTGCCAGAGAAAAGTAATAATAACAACAAAGTTGCAATATGAGCTCTGGTAAAAACAGGTAATGATAACAGCAAAAATTAAATGAATAGTTATATACCATCCAGTGCAAACATATCCGAATCTCACAAATTAATCAGCAAAAAAGGTCAGTGAGATTTTCCTTTAGGTTTATAATACCCAGAAATTCATACATTCAAGGACACATGGCACAGTGGATAAGGGCGTTGGTTAGATCCAGTGACAGGACCCAAAGAGTCTGAGTTCAATACCCAGTTAAGGCAGTGGAGAACTTTCAGAGGGAAAATTAACAGGAGATAACTGATAACTGACATCCATTAAACATGGCACGTGGAACTAGAACAGTCTACCCCAGTGAGCAAAATAAAGGATTCAGTTTGACATTCCAACCACCTGAAGAAGGCCGGAGCATACAATGGCCAAAACGTAATAAATATGGTGACAAAGATGGGGACAATAGTCCAAATAATGTAAATATTGATTATATATTAAACAGTAAACACCAGTTTCACAAATCTCACTGACTTTTTTTGCTGATTACTTTGTGAGATTCGGATATGTTTGCACTGCATGGGATATAACTATTTATTGCTAATGTTGCCTTCTTTGACAACTTTCTGGTAAATATGTTTGTTGTCTATTTTTTGTGTATTTAGTGTATTGTATTGAACAAAAAGGTCATCTCACCCATGCTCATCATTCTCTCAGTTGTTTGGCCCTCTGTGAAAAAAGATTGGTGAATCCTGTTCTATAGAAACGGCCATTATTATTCGATGTGTGATATTTCATATTTTTTTTTTTTTTGGCATGAATTTTGTTCAAAAGTACGGAGTTTGTAGGTATGTTATTGTTTGATCATTTTTGAACATGTTCACAAATGATGACATATTGAGGTATTTTTTGTCTTATTTTCTTTTTGCAATTAGTAATATTTCTACAAAAATGTAATTAATCATTAAATTTACTATTTTTCTGCAGAACAAATGTCTGGCACATATTGAATTTTTAAGAAATTGATAAACATCGACAAAAGAGAAATAAAAACACTAACAAATTCACTCATTGAATTGGATGGAAGTTAGTTTACTTTTTGGGTTTTAAAATGTGTAAAAATTGTTTAAGGACATAGATTATTTTTTTTCTATTTTACAGATTAACTTTAGGCTATTATGAAATAAAATCAAAATTTAACTTTAAAGAAAATATTTAGATTATTTAAAATATGTGTTTCAGATGTTTTTAGATAGTCCATGGAGGTACCTATGACTTGCATTTAAATAAATCCTTTTTGTTTTCTATCACTGGATTCTATCATTTTTTTTTTTCTATTAATAATCTGCTTAATTTTATTTTGATCTTTGGAAAATGAAAGCATAGAAAATATTTCAATGTGTATTTTTGTTGATTATGGGGGGGGGGTGATGTTATTGAATTTTCGTATTGCCTATTAAAATGAAACTGCAAAGAAAAAATTATTTCCATTGCATTTGCAGAGCAATTTTTTCTTTTCTTTCTTTCTTTTTCCTTTTCTTTTTGTTTTTCCTTTTCTTTTTGTTTTTCCTTTTCTTTTTGTTTTTCCTTTTCTTTTTGTTTTTCCTTTTCTTTTTGTTTTTCCTTTTCTTTTTGTTTTTCCTTTTCTTTTTGTTTTTCCTTTTCTTTTTGTTTTTCCTTTTCTTTTTGTTTTTCCTTTTCCTTTTCTTTTTGTTTTTGTTTTTTCTTTTTTTTTTCTTTTTCCTTTTCTTTTTGTTTTTGTTTTTTCTTTTTTTTTTCTTTTTCCTTTTCCTTTTCTTTTTGTTTTTTCTTTTTTTTTTCTTTTTCCTTTTTTTTTTTTTTTTTTTTTTTTCGTTTTTTGTTTTCTTTTTTTTGTTTTTTTTCTTCTCTTTGGGTGTTTTTTTTTTTCTTCTTTTCTTTGGGTTTTTTTTTTTTTTTTTTTCTTCTTAAGCAAACTTAATCCTTAATTTCTTGATACTTATTAAAAGATGTTAAGCTTTAAAAATATCTGATTAAAATGGGAAGCCAGGTAAACAGTTTTGTCCTATTTGTATTTTAAGTGAAGGAGAATAATTGTTGGAAGGGATTTTGTCACGACCTTGATATATTTAGAGCAAGTTTGCACAATTAAAATATTTAAAAGGCCTCATTGAGTGCAGAAAATTAGCCAGGGACTGGAAGAGAAAATTAATGAATGAAAAATTGGGGCAAATGCACTAATGCAACTCAAAGAAAGTTTGTTGTAATCAAAAGCAGGGATTGTGCATACTGTTTTGCTATGGTTATGCAGGCATCAACCTCTTCTTTTTGTCTTTTTTTTCATTTATCTCTTTTATCTCTATTTTTCTTTTTCTCTCATTTGTTTTTTTTTTCTTTTTCTCTTTTTTAATTTCTTTTTTGTTTTTCTTTTTCAATTTTTCCCTTTCATTTTTCTCTTTTTTCTTTTTCTTCTTTTGCTTTTTCTTTTCTTTTTCATTTTTTCACTTTTTTCTTTTCTATCACTTTTTTCTTTTTCGCTTTCATTTTGTCTTTTTAACTTTTTCTCTTCACTTTCCATTCATTTTCCTTTTTTTTTTTTCTTTTTTTTTTTTTTTTAAATAAGTGACAATAAAGTAATGTTTAGATTTTATTTTTGATACTTTTTAAATGGGTTTAATTAGATACAAAACACTGAACTATTAATGAGATAAGGTAGTTCGATCCAGAATGTCACTAATACATAAACATGCAAAAAAAAAAAAATGTCTAAAACTTAATAAAACATTTTATTGCCAAAATCTTTTGTTATTATTAAGACAAAAGCTAAAAGGATTTTCTGATGTAATTCAGTGTTTTGTTGTCAAGCTGAGGACAGTGCAGTATATTTTTGTGTAATTCATATGACAGTTCATCCACCACACCCCCTGTATATATGAGAAAATAGTTTTAAGATTATGGATAAATGTGCTCAATATCAGGGATAGGGTGTATGTAAATATAAAAGTGAACATTGAAGTTAACACTCGGTGTTTCATGCTAAACAAATATATATATATATATATATATATATATATATATATATATATATATATATATATATATATATATAAAATATATACATATATATACTAGCAGTAGAGCCCGGAATTGCCCAGGGATGTAGACAGTAAGAGATTGATCAAGTGTCGGCCATCATAAAGACTGAAAAATAAAATTGACAAAGATTATTGTTTAAGGTTGACGGATACGCATGTCTTAATTAGTTTTTTTTTTTTTTTTTTTTTTTTTTTTTTTTATGAATTGGTCAAACTCAAACAAAAACATTGTTTTCAATCGTTATGAGTCGACCGATTGAATAGAATTTTATTATAAACAATTGTCTTGTAAATGGAATTTTTAAAGCATTCTGAATGTAAAAATAAAGAAAAAAGTGAAGTTTTGTTGAAATCGGTTGAAAAATGTAGGAAATCCGATCCCATTTATAAACGAACACACACACACACACACAAACAACCTGGGTTTTATAATAAGTATAACTCTATATGAGTTGTCTCCCTTTCATTCTTGCGATGCCTCTTAATCGTGTTTTCAAATTGATTTTGTGCAAAAACAATTGTTTTTCCAATTTTTGGCACTGTCAGAACCACTGCAAGGTAATTTTACGTAGTCCTGTGAAGTTTTGTTGAAATCAGTTGAAAAATGTAGGAAATCCGATCCGATATATAAACGTACAGACACACACAACCTGGGTTTTATATATATATATATATATATATATATATATATATGTTGACAGATTTGTCAATATAGACGATTTTAGAATTTTTAGTAATAATGGAAAATAATTATTCCAATCAATTTAATTTCAGTTTGAAATACAGTAAAGTAATTTGTTTATTAAAAATATTAAATTTAAACTATTAGATTGAAATTAAAATAAAAGCTTCAAGAAAGACATTTCATTTTTTAAAATCCATTTTAAACCCTAGGATTTGCTTTTCTTTGGAAGTACCTAAAATAGTCATGTGTCTACAAAACAGAATTGGCATCATTCATCGAATTTATTCTGATGAACAAAAAAATATTGTTGAAAACCATTTTGTAGGTTATACTGGGTAAGCCCCTAGGCTCTTTTGAGCAGGTCTGATCATTTTAGACTATTACACACACTTATTGTCATGCCTTTCCCAAGGTCCCTTGTGTGAAAGTGAATGCAACAGATTAGCCCGTAATTTGAACTCTGCTCATTGGTTTTACTTTTCTGCATGGATGCACACACACGCACACACACACACACTCTGAAAATTTTTATACTCATCAGACTAGAAATTCCACTTCAGATTCCCTTAAAAAAACACTCGAAACCTTCAAATAACTAAATCTGTCATCTTGAAGTTTGACTCTTTTCAATTAAGTTGTCATAATGTCAGGTGAAAAAAATCAAAGATGTCTATCTACAACTTGACCAAAATCTTGTGATTGAAACAGCAACGATAAGAATATGCATCAGAATAATTCACGTAAGAACGAATTTCAGATAACATTGTCAGTCATTTAAAAATAAAATAAAAATCATAGCTGTATATAATTCAAGGTTTATTTGACTTGGAACTTGTCATAACTTCAGTTTGTGATTAGGGAAAAAATAACAGAAAACAGAAATTTTCATTTAAAATGGGTGATATTTTAAATAAAGATTTTAATTTATCATATTTTAAAAATAATTGTTTGATTTGTTTTTTTTTTATGGCTTATCAACCTTTTGCAGTTTATTTAAAGCCAGAAATATTTTTTTTACATCCTAAGAATTAAATGAATTACTAATACAAGTTCTGCTAATTAACCCACAGCTGGAGGGGAAAGAAAAGTTGGATTCAGACCTTTCCCCATGTATATTTATACATAAGTGAATATAACAGTCTCTACTCAACTCTACAATATCCAATTCCAATTCATTATCCATGACATCACCACTGTATTCAAGCTTACAGCTCCTGGTATTCCTATATAGTAAGGTACCTCCACTTTTGGCATAAATTTTCGATACCTAAGTTTAAAAATTCTTGCAAAAATCAAATAATTGTTGGATTTTAATGAAACTTTCGGGACTTATTCACAAATGAATAAAATTATTTTTAAAATTTTTTTTCTTAGAAAATGTTGTTAAAAAGAGATTTTTTTTTTTTTTTTTTTTTTTTTTTTAACATGTTTCCACCCACTTACATATTTTCATGAAATTTTGAGAAATTAAATCTTCAAACGCAGGATTTGTTTTATTAGTTATAAACAAGACTCTTTGTAGAAAGTAAATCACCAGTTTTTTTTTGTAAAACAGTACCCCATATCATAGAAAATCTGCTCTGAATTATAAAAAAAAAATGTAAAAAACTATGACATTAATTAATTAGAAAAGCTTTCACCTGTTTTTATAAATACGTTATACTAAGGACATTATGCATCCTGGGTATGACGGTAAACTACATCCGCGTCCTGGGTATGGCGATAAACTGCATCCAACAGCAAGGTCTCAGATAATGTTTTCAGAACAATAATGTTGCCAGCTCTATGTTTTTGAAACAATAATGTTGCCAGGTCTCAGTTTTTCTTTGTAGAAAAGGAATAATGTTGCCAGCTATATGTTTTTTATTCTATACAAAATAGGCATTTAAAATTCATATAAACTGGATTTGGCATTAAATAACCCACAGTGGTTGATATGCCATAAAACCCAAACAAACAAATAAGGACATTATTTTGTGAAGAAATAAAATTTTTTCGATGAATAATTTTTAAAATCTTTTTCATTAACTTCTTAATACTTCAAAAATCATTTAAAATTCTTTATTGCTTTCAAGCACGTAATGCAGTGATAACTTTAATGAAAAAGTAAATTTACGAATCAAAATTTGAAAAGCACATAAGTTGTTTGACCCCAAATATTTTTTAAATAATTTTTAAAAAAATTTTATTCAAAAAAAACATTCATAATTTCTATGTATGGAAATGTATACATGACATAATCCTTAAAAAATTTTAAACAATTATCTAATTAATAAAAAACTTTAAATAATTACCTAATTAAGAAAGTATGAAATAAAAAATAGATATTACATAATTGCTGAATAAAAATGTTAATATTTAAAAAGTACTAGTTAAAATTGAAAAACTGCATTCGCTTACTTTACAAAAATTGTCAATTTTGATCATCCATAGTAATCTGTCATCACCTCGTCACAATCGAGCGTTTTTTAATCGTGATATGCTGCTTTTTTTACGTGACCTAATGGAGGAACCTACTATATAGGTAGTGACCAGACTCGACATTGCTTAACTCCAGTGATTGTACGAGAACCTCTGTTCCAACATGATATAGCCATAAGTTGTATCAGATAATAATAATTTATAGTTGTGAAATAAGTAATATTTTAATAAACTAGTGTATTAAAATAATATTACATTACTAAAAATTACTATTATTAGAAGTAGAGGTATGGTGGAGTAATGGATAACAGCTCGGGTTGAGGAATCTGAGAGCAGAGTTCGAATTCCAGTCAAATCCATTACATTCACTTACCTTCTAATACTCTTGGGAAAGGTATGAATCCTCTTCTCCCAGCTATGGGTAAATAGTAGGATAGACTGGGTTTTATAGCCTTGGATGGCAACTGGTGTACCACAGAAAGAAATGGCAACCTACTGCAGGAAAAAATCTGCCTCGTCAGTCATGTATGGAAAGATCGACTAAGAGTGTATCACACGTGTCACACATAACTGACTGAAGGTTGAGAAGGCTTATTGTGACTAAGTATTTTGATAGGAAAATAATTCTTTTCTCAAACTGATCTTGTCAATTTGGTTCAAGTGTTAATAAAAGGAAATTGTTGAAATTCTGCAAGAGATATGACCTTAAAACTTCTTTAGAAATAAGTAACACCGGTGAAGTAAGGGATAGAGATTGAGAAATCGGGAGAGCCGAGTTTGAAATCCAGTCAGGTTCACTACATTCAATTCTCTAGCCTTAGATGGCAACTGGTCTACCGCAAAAAGAAATGGCAACCTCCTGCAGGGGAAAAAAAATATCTGCCTCGTCAGTCATGTAGTGAAAGATACATGATTGCCTAAGCGTGTATCACGCATGGCACATAACTGATTGACCGAGGTCCCTTATGTTCTCCTTTTTTGGTGGTGTTTCTGCTCTACATTCTGTAGCAAATAGCTTCTGACAAGGTAGTTGCTAGACTCACGCCTCTTTTTCCTGGACTGATTTCAGCCAAAAGCAGTACTGGCTGCTTGGTCAATGAATGTTTCCTTGTAAGGAAACAGCTAACATTACCATTGCATATATATCTCACTATAAATCAAATAAGAGTGCCATTGCAAAAATTTGTATATAATATTCAGTTACATTTTAAAATTCCTTGAAACTTTTTTTTTTAACTTGTAATGTTTATATACATAAATTTTATATATATATATATATATATATATTCTAAAGGTTGTCATAGTGATAGTGGGGACAAAGTCCCACATGTCCTGGGTAAGACAATAAACTACATCCTGTAAATTGCTGGTGTTCCCAGCTATGGATAAATAGTTAACCCCCAAACTAGGGTCAAAACAATATGAAAGTGTAAAAATATGTTTTAATACCAGAAATACTTTGTAAAAAAAAAAAAATTATTACCAGCAATAAATTTTTGAAGGAAATTTATTAACAACAATACATTATTACTGGAAATACATTTAAAAAAAGAAAAATTACAATAGCAAAAAAATAAGTCAGCATTAAATAACCCATTATGGTTGATATGCTGTAAAACCAGGGTTCTACTGTTTATAAAATGCTTCTGTGGCATGCATCTCAAATAGCCTCTGGCAACTAAGTTCAGCTCCAAAGGTGGAAAACTTGTACCTTATAACCAGATTTGCGTGGATGGAGCTTGACAGCCCAGGATGGCAGCCAATCTGGTGGGGAAGAAAAACCCTGATTTTAAGCTTCGGCTGCTTGACAGTCATATTTGAAACCCAGAAAAGGCTATGGAAGTAAATCCAAACAAAAAAACTTAGAGTGGAGCTCCAAAGGTGGTTGGCTGGCAACACTTATAACACTTTCCAGCAATTATTGCCACCAAGTTGTCTCCAAATGTAATGCCCTACTTTCCTTTGGATTATGTTGCTAAGGCCAAAAAGGTGGGGGCATGTAGTCTGAGTAGCACGCAAACTCCATATACCATTGCCCAGGTCTGCACATTGGTGAGGTCACTCCAATTTCACCACCAAAAGACTTAATTTTGACCAAACAGGGTACTACAGTGTAACCCGGATATAAGAGAGTTGCCGGGGCCCGGAGACAAAGTCTCTTATATACGGGTTTCTCTTATATCCGGGTTTGGTCTATTTTGTTTAGGCAAGTATGGCTCTAATGTGGGACCAGAGAAATTATATCCTGGTTTCTCTTATATCCAGGTCTCTTATATCCGGGTTACACTGTACCTTTATCTAGTGAGATAAACAGATACCTACTACGATGTAATGCCTTTTATTTTTCTTCAAATATTACATATTTAAAATAAAGATTTTATTTTCTCTATTTTCTTTATACAGTTATAACTTTTATTCCTATCTTAAAAAATTGTACCTGATGACTCACTTTTTTTGATGTTGAATCTTTTTAATGCCCAAGTCCCTGTCACCAAATGCTTAACTTTTCTTTCTTTTTTTTTTAAACCATCTAGTAGAATAAAAATTAAACCCCTCCCTATTAATGGATAAAATCATAAAATTTTTCTCACTTCTCACAAATTTTATACCAATTTTGACTAAGTACCTTCAAAAATTTTAACTAATTACCTTCAAAAATTCACTAAAACAAAAATGGCCATAATATAATAAAAAGCAAAATTTGATTGTCAAAATTTTTGTGCTGTAAATAAGAGGAAATATCAAAGGGTCTTTCTTTTTAATAGAAAAATTTGCAAATGTTTAAAAGTGATTAGGATTTGAATAAAACCTAAACAGATGGAAGTTAATGCATATATTTTTTGTTCTTGAGAACTGATAACAAAAATAATAAACTGTGTAAACACTTATATTGCTTACTGAAATATAATAATAGTTAGCAAAATGTTCAGCTAATTGGCATTTGATTTGAACTTTAAACAAGGTAAATGATAAGTATTTACTTATAACTGCTTCACATATTTTAATTTAGCAAATGTTTATAAATTTATGAATAAACATTGCTGAGGAACAAAGGCTTAAAATAATAGCAGTGTCAAATGAAAAATAAAAGGGGATAGATTTTTTTTTTTTTTATTCTGACAGATTTTTATTGCTTTAAACAATATTTTTAGTGGATGCTCATATTTGAGCAGACCATCCGTTTATTTATTAAAAAATATAATTTATTTTCATCTACTGGCCTGGATATTTGAGAAATCTTATTAGAGAAAAAATACGTGCTCTCAGCGTCTACTCAAATACAAGCATCGACTAAAAAAAAAATAAAAAATGTTTAAGTAACATATAAAATATTATGCTGCAAAGCTGACATTTTTATTACCATTAAATGTTATCATTTCAAACAATACTGTCACCATGACAGATTTTATAGTTTTAGTTTTTCTCCACAGATTCACAGAAAAATGCTGGAAAGGTTTATAGAGATGACTAGCCATCGTTCGAGAATAAATAGTGGAGGAGTCTTAAGCTGTTTGACTTTATTTGACGAAGTGGTGTCTTTTTTTTTTTTTTTTTTTTTTTTTTTTAAGTACTTTGCTTTTATTGTCTTTTTTAATTCCCCAGTCAGGTTGTTTTTATAGCCTTTACCCATTACATTGCAGAAATCACCAAATATAGCTCAAGATCCTCTATAGATTTCATTAAGTATTAGGTTGGTGCAAAAATAATGTCGACATTATTTTTGCACCAACCTAATACCTCCACAGACTTGCGATACTTAAAGTTAAAATTAATTTTAAAAAATGAAAAATCTTTATTGATGCTTTTATTTTAGTTTCAATTTCAAACTAATAGATTAAATTTAATATTTCCAATAACCACAATACTTTCTTTGCTGTATTTCAAAACTAATTTAAATTATCTGGAAGGAGTTTCGTTTCGAAATCAATGATATTCACTGCTTGCAGCACCATTTTTAGCCATCTGTTTAATGTAAATCTCTTTATTAAAATATTTGAAATAAAATATAGATTTCTAAAACTTTATTTAAGGAATATTAGCTGATCTAAAGTTTAATTTATCTGATTTGAAACAAATATTACTTATTTTAAATTTCACAGAAATGCATTTTTTAACCCTGCTTTTTATTTTAGTTGAGTTGACAACTTGAATGACAAGTAGAATTTTATCTGTTTTCCTGCAGTGAATATATCTGTAAAAAAAATTTATTTGAAGAATATAACATGAGCACCTCATTTTATATAATTTTGAGCTCCTCAGTAATCTTAAAATTTTAGGAAAATATTCTCCGTAATCTAATGTTTTAATGAATTTAAATACTTTTGCTTTAACTTTAATATAGTTATTGCTCTTATTGTCATGTATGTACATCAGTATTTACAAAAACCTACACACAAAAAAAATTTCAAAATTCTTTTCAAAATATTGGATGTTGATGTATTAAAAAAAAAAGCGCTCATGTTATACTTTTCCATTGATGATTAGTAAATAGACTTTTTACTTCATAACAATATCACCGAACTTAAAAATTTATAAATTATTATATTTAAAATTTAAAAAACTGAAAACAATTTATTCAAATCAATGTGTTTTTCGCTGTAAAAAAAAAAAAAGACATTAAAATTTCCTTTGCTAATCTTGGGCCACTGCACTGACATGAAAAATTTTTTTTTTTTTTTTTAACCAAAATTTTGAACCTTCGAAAGAGAATCAAAAAATATAATTTAATAATCAAAAAATCCTTTGGTCTTCCCTCTTAATAATAACAAAAATTTTGAAGATAAAACTTTGTTTTGTTTTTTGTTTTTTTTTTTGTTTTGTTTTTTTTAAATTTGTGACATTTTTTTTTTTTTCATAAATATATGCTAATTTTTTAATAAACCATATGCGCTGCTTAAGTCTAAAACTACCTTCATTCTTCGGCAATATTTGCTTTAAAAAGTGATGATTAGAATTGTAATAAAACCTAAACCTATGAAAGTGAACAAAATAATAAACATTATTTATTTATTAGATTGCTTATTTAAACTATCTATTAGGTTGGTGCAAAAATAATATCGTTTTTTGACGTTAAAAAAATACGTCAAAAAACGATATTATTTTTGCACCAACCTAATAGTTTAATTTGTTTATTGGAATGGTTGGTAAAACATTGACTAAATTGTCACTTGATTCAAACTTAATAAATAAGGATTTCCTTATAATTGGCTCACATGTTTTAATAATTTAGTAAATTTTTATAAATTTATGAATAAAAAATTGTTTTCATATTCATTTCTTTATAAATGTGTAAATGATAAATATTGCATTGCATTATTTTTATTTGTATTAGATTTTACATGGTTGTAAACATAAAATTATTCTTCTGTAAGGAGACAGGAGACACTTATCTCCCTTTGGTGGAGGTAAGTCATCTGGGTCACAAGATGGCTGCTTAATGACGTCACTTCATACAATGATGAAAGCAAAAGCCAAATTCAGTTCATTTACAGCAGCCAAATGGTAAGGTTGCTTTCTTCAGCCCGGATCCCCACTACCACATTGCTCAAGCAGAGGCAAAATCCACCTCTCTAGCAGCTTACAAATCCATGGTGCCATTCCACTTTGGGAATATATCTTTCTAAGATATAGAAACTCTAGTTTGCAGTCCTCAATTTGGAAAAACCCAAGACTTGCTGTTTCCCATTTGTTGAATATGTCCTCATCTGGGACACAGATGAATCTAGCCCAACTGGAATCCTAAATATGGCTTCTCCAGATACAGGAATATCTCCATATTATATGCAAGACAGTTCCTTTTTGTTTCTCCTTACACTCTACTTTGCAGTGTAGATATCTGTGATATAGTATTCTCCACATGGGGCATATGTGTATATCTATATATATAGTTTTGTGCAAGTCTTAGTGATATAAAAGTCTCTCTGAGAACAAAGCATGTTTGTTTCCTTTTCCTTTCAGCCATTCTTTTCTGTCCATCTATCACATTTTAAAACAATATAAACATTGCCAAAGAGTGGCATTAATTAAAAAAAAAACAAAGATGTCCTTTTGGCTCTTTGGTTTTTTTTGCATGCACAAAGGTCCATGTTTGCCAAAAAAATGCAATCTACTCATTTAATACAGTGTGCGATAAATTGTCATCTAAATTACACAAAAATGAAAATAACTCTGAAATTTCATTTTAACATATATCTACCAAAATTACAGAAAAACGTTTTGAAATACTAAAGAGTAAACTTATTCAATAAAATCGCCATTGGTTTTAACCACAGCCTCCAGAAGACTTCAGAATCTCCTGCAACTCTTCTGGACGGTCTCCTTGTTTAAGTTGGTGAATGCTGCCATAATCCTTGCTTTCAGTTCATCTTTGGTGTTACAAGGAGTTTTTTGTTAGTCGTTCATTCAAATGTGCCCCATATATAATAATCAAGGGGGTTGCAGTCTGGAGAGTTAGGTAGCCAGATGTAAGGGGTGATGTGGTTGCAGAAATTGTCTGACAGCCATGACTGGGTTCTCCTGCTTGTGTGGTATGATGCAGAGTCCTGTTGCCAGACATAGGGTCTTCCAGCAGCCACCTTCTTGATCCAGGGCAGCACTAACTCTTCAAGGCACTTGATGTAGGCCTCTCTGTTGAGCCTGAGGCAAGATGAATGAAGGCATAACGTCACCATCCCTAGTGATCAATCCAAACACCTTCGTAATCACCATTAGATTCATCCAACTCTTTCCAAATATTCTTAACTCTCCTCACATTGACACCCAAACACTCTGAAATGTTCACCTTGGAGTTTCCGGCATGAATGCCAAGCAGTACAGCATGGCATTTCCAAATTTCTGACGGAGTGAATTGCTTTCTCACAGATGGTGCCCAACTCACCCTACTATACTATGGCGTCGACAAAATTAAAAACAAACAACACACATGCATGAAATTAAAAATATATAATCGCAACAATTTACACATCCCACTCTGTATTAATGGCAAGTAGCTTACCTAGGGCAAAGACGTATTTAGTCGTCAATCTACTTTTCTTGAGCCCAAACTGTCAGTTATTATGTTCTTAATCTTGTTCTGTTTAAAATCTCCTCCCTTCCAACAAGTTGTATCCATCAATATCAAATGCTCCTCATCCCCTGCCAAATGTTTCAAGAGGCCACACAGTGGATGTGAGCACAGTTAGACAATGGCTACTATATTTTAGCAGTCATGACAGCTATATGTGTGACAGGCCACATTTTGGGTTTCCATGCACCCCGCGAAATGGAGAACTATTGAACCCTGAGAAGATCGGTTGATCAGCTGCAGTGGTGAACTTCTCGGGGTTCAATAGTTACTCTATCCACAGTTATTATTCTGTTCCCTAATGTCTGTTGTAGTTTCCATGGAAACGTGAGGCATTACTTTTGGAGAATTCTTATATGTAGAAAGAATGACTATATTTTTTTCTGTATGGGATTTCAACCATTATGAATTATTTTTTTATGCTTTCAAGTCGCAGGCACCCATGATTCACCACAGATCCTTTTTTTCTTTTTTAATTTGAATAAATATTCATTCAATGCAAGGCCTACGAGGTAGAGAGATACTGAATGTAGATATTGATGTAAGAGGAGGATGTAAGTGCAAATTATGAGGATATGTAGGAGAGATAATGATTGATCCTAGACTTGAAGAGTTAAAGGTTGTAGTGATCTCTGGAGCCTCCCCTCAAATGTCTGTTCCACAACATAATGGTTGTCAAGAAGAAGCAGCTTGAGTAGAACATCCTCCTTACCAATGGAATATAAAGGAAATGAAGATGATTTGTCCTCGTGTCAGATCCCAGCTGTCAGGGTCTGAACTGATTAAACTAAAGAACGTAGTTTGTCAGCACATGTGCTTTGGAATTGTCTGTAGCAAAGAGGCTGTAGGGTTGAAAATAATTCATCACCCACAAAGCAACATAAATGCTTTGGAAACCTGTCTTTTCTGTGAATTTACATTCCAAGATCATGGTGTGGTTTCACATTGCCGCCTCCACAGTTTAGAATTCGGAATATTCTTTTTCTTAGAATGGTCATCACACAAGGCTAGAAAGCCAAGTCTACCCTGCTATTTAGCCCATAGCTTGGAGGAGAAGAGATGAAATGCTGTTCTTTCCAAAGGGTATTTATGCATAGATGGGAAATCAGTTTGAGATGTATTTAAAAAAAATACCATCTACCTTCAAGATGTACACCACAGTTTGCCATTATTTTTTCTTTATTTTTGGAAAAGATAGTGAAGGGATTTCCCAATTATCAATTTAGTTTTCATTCTATTATACTGAGACAGAGCAGTTGATCCTGCTGTTTAATCCATAGTTGGGGGAGAACAGATGGATTGAGGCTTTTTGAATAGCATCAGTGTGAATGTGAATGCAACAGACTAAACTGGAATTTGAATTTTGCTTCCCAATTGCACTTTCCATGAAAATAACCATTATGCACCATGCAGCATCACCTAATGCATATTATGAAGATCAAGTTCTTCTATGAGAGGGAGGGATTCTTCTATGGGAGGGAGAGATTTTTCTAACCATGTACATGATGCAGAAGTTAGTTTGATGATAAAATGAAAATTACCAAAATATGAACGCTCATGCAAAATTTTGGCTTTGAATAATGACATGAAATTCCTCCTCCTCTTCATCTTCATTATCCGTTCCTTGACCTGGTATGGTCATAGAAGCGCTTCACAACTCAGCCACAGACCATCTCCCTCCACATATCTAGATTGTAATTCAAAGAGATATTAATTCATGTGTAGCGTGTCTTAGACAAGTAGACCTGGAAGAAACCATCCGTCTCCAAGTCAAAATTCAGTAAATGCCCTCCAACTTGAAAGCTCACCTTTGTCACAGATACATGGCCATTGAATCGATCGCATGGGTTCTCTGTCCTGGATGTTCAGTTTTGGGTGCCCAGTGATGCTAAGTCATCACTGCACTGGCTGCATACATAGCTATGGAACCAAGTTTAAAACTTTTGTGATACCAATGAATACTCGTTGTCACCTTTGTAATGCTCATTGTAGTAGAGACTTTGTAATCGCAGATACAACTAATAGTAACACCATTGAACAATACTGGTGTCAGACGCCTTCAGATAACACTCACACTAATAGTACTTGCTTGATAATACTCGCTTGAAAAGCAACCATCAAATAGTGATCCGAATAGTAATCAGTATAGATAAAATAATATAGTGAATAGTATAGTTTAGGATAGTGTAGTAATAGAGGATAGAATAGAAATGGTGATCAATTAGATGCCATGGTAATTCCCATATATACATTTCCTTTACCATCATGTGATCTAGTTATTCAAAATGGGATTGTCTGTGTTTGCTCTCTGGTGATATGTGTTCAAACTCCAATGTCAGCAGCAACACTTTATTCCTATATAACAAAAACCATTGTGCTCGTATGGTCATTGACCCCTACAAGGTCAATCTGCCCTTTTGACATTTTTTTTTTTTTTTTTTTTTTTTTTTAACCCTGTTAGCCACCCTTCTGACTAGAAAAGCCTGTATGAGAGAACCAGTTTACTCACCGATGACCTGACCATCCAACAGGTAGTCCAAGTCTACATGGTACCTGTAGCACCTGACATCAAAATTCCTTGTGAATAAATATGACTACCCTTGATTATAGAGTGAAGAGAAGATTAATAACTGAAGTTTATGCCTGAATAATGTTAGCCTTGTCCAACTGCCATGTCTGCCTTCTTATTTTGACAGCAAAAACTCCGGCAGCCAATTAAGACAAGGATAAATTAGTATCGGAATCTCAAAGGTCTCACATTACTGAAGAAACAATGACTGCAGGTTGGTTTAAAAGTAAGGTGAGATGATCAACCTGGTAGCATATATTTTGATTTTGGCAAAGCACCAATTTTTGTGACATATATAAAGTCATACTCTAAATTGAGCATGAAATGTGACAGATAAAATAAAATTGAATGAAACTTTCTTAGCTTAATGACATAACTACAGTCGGCAAATTTATAGATTGTAAATTTGTGGACTGGGCATCTCTCTCTCTCTCTCTCTCTCTCTCTCTCCCCTTTCTCTTTTTCTCCCTCTCTCTCCCCTTCTCTCTCTTTTTTTCTACCCTTCTCTCTCTTTTTTCTACCCTTCTCTCTCTTTTTTTCTACCCTTCTCTCTCTTTTTTTCTACCCTTCTCTCTCTTTTTTTCTACCCTTCTCTCTCTTTTTTTCTACCCTTCTCTCTCTTTTTTTCTACCCTTCTCTCTCTCTTTGTACCCTTCTCTCTCTCTTTGTACCTTTCTCTCTCTCTTTGTACCCTTCTCTCTCTCTCTCTCTTTTTATACCCTTCTCTCTCTCTCTCTTTTTATACCCTTCTCTCTCTCTCTCTTTTTATACCCTTCTCTCTCTCTCTCTCTTTTATACCCTTCTCTCTCTCTCTTTTTTATACCCTTCTCTCTCTCTCTTTTTTATACCCTTCTCTCTCTCTCTTTTTTGTACCCTTCTCTCTCTCTCTCTTTTGTACCCTTCTCTCTCTCTCTCTCTCTTTTGTACCCTTCTCTCTCTCTCTCTCTTTTGTACCCTTCTCTCTCTCTCTCTCTTTTGTACCCTTCTCTCTCTCTCTCTCTCTTTTGTACCCTTCTCTCTCTCTCTCTCTCTTTTTTCTACCCTTCTCTCTCTCTCTCTCTTTTTTCTACCCTTCTCTCTCTCTCTTTTTTCTACCCTTCTCTCTCTCTCTTTTTTTCTACCCTTCTCTCTCTCTCTTTTTTCTACCCTTCTCTCTCTCTCTCTCTCTCTTTTTTCTACCCTTCTCTCTCTTTTTTCTACCCTTCTCTCTCTTTTTTCTACCCTTCTCTCTCTTTTTTCTACCCTTCTCTCTCTCTCTCTCTTTTTTCTACCCTTCTCTCTCTCTCTCTCTTTTTTCTACCCTTCTCTCTCTCTCTCTTTTTTCTACCCTTCTCTCTCTCTCTCTCTTTTTTCTACCCTTCTCTCTCTCTCTCTCTTTTTTCTACCCTTCTCTCTCTCTTCCTTCCTCTCTCTCTCTCCCCTCTCTTTCCTCTATTTCTCTCCCCTCTCCCCCCAGTTGATTTGTGCCATTATCACCCTCTGTCTGATGATGTCTCTCTCTTTTCAGCTTTCTCTGCATGCACATTTAAACCTCCCACCACATAAATACATTTGGCTAATAGCCATATCACGTTAAAACAGCAGTTCTTATTCAATCACTAAAAATAAAACATTGTTGAGCCTGGTCAGTACATGGCTTGAGAATGCCATATGCTGTAAGCTTGGGTGTGTGGATGGTGCAATAGATAAGGGCTTGGAATTGAAAATCAGAGGACTGTGTTCTGAGTGCAGTCATATTTTCATATTCACTTGTGCACCTCATCTCCCCTCAGCAATGGGTTAATTAGCAAGACTTCTATCAATAAATCATTATTCTCTCTAAAAAATTCTTAAAATTTAAAAAATATTTTCTGGCTTTAAATAAGTTTGATAAGCCTTAATAATCTGTCAGTTGTAACAAATACATTTGTTTTTCTGTCTCACTGAACAAATTTGTGTTTCTCTCTCTCTCTCCCCACATATATTCTTGTTTCTTTCTGTCTCTCCCTCTCTGCATGTATACCCTTTGTCTTTCTTTCTGTGTGTGTGTGCATGTCTCTCTCTCTCTCTCTCTGCACCTATGCACATGTCTCTCTCTCTCTCTCTCTGTACGTATATGACATGTTTGGCGGAAGAGGGGGCGTATTCAACATTTTATAATTTTGCAGCAACATGCGCTTAAAGGTTTTAGGCAGTTTTGATCAATATTTCTTTTCATGGTTAGCCGTAAGGAATTATAAATGTAGGTCTGCCTTACACTTAAGTAAAATAATGACAATAAAAGTATTTATTAAGAATTTATTACAGAAAATACCAAGTTTTACAGAAACATTGTCGACAATTATGTATTTAGTTACATAACAAATAAATAAAAATAATATAAATTTTGATGCTATATTCGATTTGTCTTTAGGTATTTTTCATTTTCTCCTTTGTTATTGGCAGCATTTTTAAATACTTTGGCTGCAATTCTAAGTTTCCTGAGTTGAACAAACTGGAGTTATTTCGTTTACGTTTTGTTAATTCTCTTTTTTATTGTTGTTTTTAGATTGCTTTCTTCCAGTCATTTTGATGGGCAATAGCAAAATTCTTAAATTTAGAATGATCTTATTCCATTTCAAAAATAAAGCCTGTAAAAAAGAAATATTTTAAATTAATATATGACCAAAAATAAAATACTTTTTGACAAAAAAACCTTAATGATTTCACTATAATTATGTAACAATAATGTAATGATATTCCGCAGACAAATCTACAGTTTGTTACCTCATTTCATTGCATGGTTGCGAACTATAAACCTAAATTGAGCTTGAAATATTGTGTAATTGGCTCTAATTTTTTTGTAAAATATTTGATGATATAATGAACAATTTGCAGTGAAAAAAGCAATTTTCTATAATTTTTTTTTTTTTTTTTTTTGCTGAATACACCTCTCCCTCTGTTGAACATGTTATACACTTGAATGTCTTTCTTTTTCTCTCTCTGCATGTTTGCATCTGTATCTCTCTCTCTCTCTCTCCACATAAACACTTTGTGCCTTTTTTTCTCTGTGCTTCCATCTGTCTGTCAATCTCTCTCAAAACTCATCCCAACCTATCTTCTTCTATGTGCTGTATCCCTTCAGGATATGGACAATCATAGCCCTCCACAATTTCCTGTTTTTTGTTGTGCTTAATAAATTTTTTCTTCATTATCTCTCCTAAACCTTGTTCTGCCATCTATTTACTCAAGCTCACTAATTGTTTTTCTCTGTTCTTCTTGCTTTCTTCCTGTGAATATCAAATTTTCCAATCCCTCTTTCCTCATTATATGTCTCTTTTTCTTATGTTAAGTATAAATGTCCTTTTTGTTTCTATTTTCTTTAAAACTTTGTCATTGCTCACATATTCAGCACCTGGTATTCTCAGCATCCTTCTGTAGAACCAGATTTCTGTCTCTTCCTCTATGATGAGATAATCCAGCATTCACAGTCACCATCCTGAGTATGATGATAAGCTACATCCGAGTCATGGGTAAGACGATAAACTACATCCAACAGCAAGCCTTTGATCAGGCGGTCTTGATGAGCATGGAACCACCTCTTAATTGCTGGTGTTCTCAGGTTTATCCTGACCCAGGGTGGTAGCATCTGTTAGGGCCCCAGCTATGGGCAAATAGAAGAAACTAAACTGGGGTTATCATCAGGAACACATTTTTATAAAAATTCATTACCAACAATACATTTTTGAAAAAAAAAAAAATTACCAACAATACATTTTTTGAAAAAACAAAAATTACCAACAATACATTTTTTGAAAAAACGGATATTACCAACAATAAAAATCCTATCCACATTAAATAACCCATTGATGTTGATATACCATAAAACAAAACAAAACAAACCATTCAGTTGTGTAGAAGTACAAATATTACACTATATTTCTTATTTACTCTTTTCTTTGTTTCTAACGACTTTTTTCCTGTTTCTTCATACTTTGCTTAGCATTCAGAAGACATTTTTACTATCTAGATGTGCCTTCAGATTTCTATGTCTCATTTTCCATTCTCTCTTAAAACACTTCTTAGTTATGTAAATTTGTGTGCTTGATTGATTTTGGTAATTCTTTGAATTGTAATTCAGATGTTGAGCTCTTCTTTTGGCTAATAACCATACCTTCTTACAATTGATCTTTAGTCCTTTCTTCTCTCTTTCCCTTTACTACTTTCTGTAGGAATTCCTGCCATTTCCTTTCCTTGTCTGCTATCAACACTGTTATCTTCATATCTAATGCTATTAAGAATCTGGTTGCTAATAATGAATCCTGGTAGGAATTCTAATTCTCCCAGAATCACTTCACTGCAGTGAAGACACATAAACAAATATTTCCTTTGCCATTTAAGCATTAATTAAGAAAAAATAATTAATTATTTTAACAATAAATAAAAAATAAAAAAATAATACACTTATATTTTGAAAAGCTTTAGAAAGCTGCAGATTATTCTGGAATATTAACCTAATTTTAAGTAGTCTCTGACCCTGGAAATAACTTTGATACATTATCTTTTGACACTCAGAAATTCTGAAAAGTAGAACTAACCAGAAAATCTGACACGTGCACATACGCACATGTAAAGGCTTAGGTGCACATACACACACAAGAAAAATCAACCTAACACCATTAAAAAAAAGTACATAAATTATTTTTCAAACTTAATATAAAAATAGTAAAACCAAGAAAATTGGCAGACATTTCTCATGACAAGTGGACCAAACAATTACACAAAAGTTCCTCTACGAAACTCCAGAGTAGAGGTACTGAATACTGAAAATAACAGCTAAGTGACAAATTTTATAATTGTTTTAATCATATATATATACTACTCACGACTCTCCTGTCAAATTTGACGTATGAGTGTCAAGCAGATCAGTTCCCAGAAAACCGACAGCCCGACAACAGCACATGAGATTTGATTATAGTGGTGAAGGCCTCGTGCAGGACCAGCCACACTTTTTGAAGGGCCGATTACAGAGACCTGGTGCACTACATACCACAAGGTCCCCAAACGGCCCTCCGCAGGTTTTGAATTCAGAGTTGTCCTTCTCCTAGACCAGTTGCCATCCAAGACTATAGAACCCAGTCTGCCCTGCTATTTACCCATAACTGAAGGGAGAAGAGGATTCACACCTTTCCCAAGGGTATAAGCACATAAGTGAATGTAATGGATTCAACTGGAATTCAAACTCGGCTTTGCAATTCCTCAATCCAAGTCGCTATCCATTATTCCACTGTGCCTTAATCATATCTCTCTCTCTCTCTCTCTCTCTCTCTCTCATATATATATATATATATATATATATATATATATATATATATATAATGTATGTTTCATCTTCCACTGAAATTTACAACCATGAAGGCAATATTTACACTCAAACTAATGGTGTTAGTGTCAGAAATCCACTTGGTCCATGGTTCTCTAACTACTACAGGCGCCACGTAGAAAACGAGGTATTAAAAATGTCTCCAATTTTTAATGGCACTTGTATAAAAGAGGAGTTGCTGCCCAAATACACAATTATAATATATATATAATTGTTTATACATTATTTTTCTTTTTATAGATACAAATGTTTAAGTTAGTGCTCTGTTTATAATAAGCAGTATTAAGAACATTTACCAGCCTGAATGTCTGAGAAATTTAATAGAAAATATGTGTCCTTTGACAGGAATAAAACCTGTATCCTACAGGGAACCATCGGCCTGATGTGCTATACCATTTAGCTACAGAGGAAGCATCTGGTTAGCAAGGTTAAATTACTGCTTTTAAACTACAAATTTCAAATGATTTCTCTCAAATGCTCGTATCATAATTTGACCTTACTAACCAGATGCTTCCTCTGTAGCTAAATGGTATAGCACATCAGGCTTTATGATGGTTTCGTGTAGGATACAAGTTCGATTCCTGTGGAGGGGGGGGACATATTTTCTATGAAATTTGGTAAATGTTGTTAATGCTCTTTATTATAAGCAGAGCATTTACTTAAATATTTGTACCTATAAAAAAAAATAATGTATAAACATAGTCCATTTTGTGATATATGTATATAAAACAAACCAAGAAATTGTGAAAGAGAAAATGTTAAAAATCAACCCTACTGATAGGAAAGCCTGCTAAAGAAAAAAACCTGAAAAAGGAAAAGACAGACGCGAACATAAAGAAAAATTTATAGTGCTCAATATCTCCAGAAATCATTCAAGACAGAACAGTAAGAACAAGCATGAAAAAAGCATGCAAGAGTTCTGATCTGAAATTGTGACTCCGAGTTTCAGGCTAAGGCAATCTTTAGGCCATATAGCTTTATTGTTTGGAGATTGTCTTAGCATAAAACTCAAGGCAAGATTTTAAATGAGATTAAACATTAATTTAGCAAAGGAGATAAGAAAATTTGACAGAGAATAGGCTATGCTAGGGTGTAGTTTTGCCCAATACCACAAATTGCTACAAAACCAAAACAAATCCTGAAAACTCAAGACATGTTCTTAGACAGCTTCATCAGATGGAAATTTTTACATGGATGTTATCTTTGGTACCAGATATATTCAGGAATATGCATATACAAGTTCAAATGCCCCCCAAAATCAAAACAAGTTGAAGGATTTACATATTTTTTGTTATGTTTTTTTACTGTTACTTTTGACTGAGAAAAAAATGATTATACCAAAACCCTCTCTGAATATATGATTTCATAAAAGGTTAAAACTTTGTTTTCTTGGCTTCTGTCCCAGCCACCTAAACATGTTACAATCACTGACAGTACATAAACACGGCTGCTATTTGTTGGCAACAGCGGGCAATTGGTTTAGCAAAGGATTTAAGCAAGAAATGAAATTAAGGTTTTCCTTGATAGTATCTCGGCTCCAGACAAATCACCCTCAGCCATCACAGGTATTTTTGTCTGTGCAAGCGTGTTCGCTAATCTCCTTTTTGAAATTGGCAATGGAATAATACGCAAAAGCAATTGGCTTGACACAAAGAAATCATGCTGGGCATGGTGTTGCAGAGGATGGCAACTTATCGACATGATGCAAACAATGGTCCCAACAGCAAAATACTTGGGAAGTGTTTCAGCATTTTGGGGGTAAAGCGTCAGGGGGAGATGAGGGGAGCGAAAATAAAATAAGTTTGGCGGTTTTCTTTGCCACACAGATTACATTGGTTTTTGGATCTGATACACGAACTGATTTGCCATCAACAAAAATTTATGCTGGGGCAGAGGATTGCTTAGGAGGGCGGATCACTAAGGAGTAGGGGTCGAAAAAGCATCTTGGGTATATCGTAAGAGTTACACGAGGGGGTGCTGAAAAGTTTTCCATTTCTCAAAATTTGGTCAAACATAGAATTTTTGTAAGAGCTCCTTAGTTGAACTATTCAGCAACCCTTCGGATATATAAACTGTAGACTTTGTTAATCACGGGGTTTCGTTGGGACTACGATAGCCAGGACACAACGAGAAAATAAAAAAAAAACAAGAGAAAGAAGAGATCCCAAGATTCAATGCAAAAACAAAGAAAAGAACAGTGGGAGGGGAATTCTCCAAATCCAGACTCCGGTAAACGCAGTGAGAAATAAACCATGTGCAGACACAGAACGACAGGACACAATATGAGAATTTATGATACAATTTACTTACAAATGTACAAGGAGCAAGAAAAAAACAAACTTAATAACACAAAGGATGGGGAGATAAATAATCAATTAGTCAAATATTACTGCAACGAATATCATAGAAATATAGAGCAAGCAGACAATAAAAAACATGCAACACTTACAGGAGATCGACATCGATTGGGTTTTTATCAGTAACACAGTTTAACGAAAAGGATGTTCATACACTATTCTATTTTTCTTTTGAACATAAAAAAGAGGGATTATCAATGTTCTAGTATACACATGTGAATCATAAAAGCGTAGCCAACTTGGGTGATGATGTTCTTAATTCTTCGGGCAGCAAACAGCAAAATCTGATTTTGGCGATATCTGCTTCCTCGGGCCACAAACAGTGAAATCTGGTATTTGGTGACGTCCACTTCTATAGGCAGCAAACAGCTAAGACTGGTACTTGATGACATCCGCTTCTTCCAAAGGCAAGCATCTGAGTGAAGACTTGTTACCCTGACACGCGCAAAACAAAACTGTCATGCGTCGGCCTACGAAAAATGCGTAGCCATCTTTCATATAATATTGACAGGGTCACTTGCACCTATTCGCCACACGGCGTTCATCTGGCCTACAATTAGAGACCAGACATGAAATGATGAGGGAAGGGGAGGTTCTCTTCCGAGAAATGACTACAAATTAACTGCTAATAAAAAAAAATATATATCTTACAATCTGCGTTTTCACAGAAATAAAAAAAATTATTAATATTCCTATGTTTCGTCACAAACACAATTGTACTTAAAACATGCTTGTAAAATTTGAGGTGAGGGTAGAAATAGGGGCTAACATAACAACTTGGAAAAATAAGTTTTTATACATGCACACATTTTTAAGCAAGTAATTTTTTAATCTGACATTATTTCATATTGCTAGCGTCTACATGGCCTTGTGGGTGATGAATTATTTTCTGTTCTACAACCCCTTTCCTACATGCGACACATCACAAACTTCTCACTACTCTTATCACCATTTCCATGGCGTAGTTCAGACGAGCTACATTTCTAATATACACTATATCCATTGTTCAGACTGTTGTCCCCATCTTCGTTGCCATATTTCTGATGTTTCAGCCATTGTACACCCTGGCCTTACTATTGTATTCATTTCTATGATTGAGTAGATTTTTCTAGTTCCACGTGCCGTGCCTCTTCTGGATATCTCAGTATTATTTACCTCCCTTTAACTCAAATATAGCATAGAAATGAATACAATATTGGAACCAGTAAAACCGAGTGCTAGAGAAAAACAATAACAACAAAATTGTAATATGAGCTCTGGTAAAAAAGGGTTGATGAGGCATTAGTTTTAAGTCGCAAAAATCCATACACTGATGACCATATGACACAGTAGATAAAAGTGTTGGTTGAATCCAGTGAGTTTACCCAAAGAGGAGTTCAGTACCTAGCTACAGCAGAGGTGAACAAACACTTGGAGAGTTGTTTTAAAGGGAGATAACTGATGCAGAAGTGGTAAGGCACGTTGGAAGTAGAACAGTCTACCCTGGTGGATGAAATAAAGGGTTATGTTCCAAATTCCAATCACCTGAAGAAGGTGGAGTGTACAATGGCTGAAACATAGTGAATCTGGCAATGAAGGTGAGGACAACAGTCCAAACAAGGTAAATAGTATGAAAGTTTCAACTATATTTCCCAAGAACTCATGACAATTCATAGATATTAAAGAAAAGGAGTATCTGGATGATGGTGTTCCCATGTATTCAGAAAAGGCATGAAACTAAAAAAAAAAATTAAAACTGTCAAGAAAGGAAAAAAGCAAACTGTAGCAATTGTCTCTGGACAAATCTTTGAATTGATCCAGTCTTTCCTACCAAACCATGAAATGAAAGTTGTCCAAAACAACCTTTCTCCAAGATCCTTTCGTACTAATGTCGATGTCCCCTAGGGCTCCATCTTTGGTCCTATTTCATTTTTAATTTTTATTAGTGACCTTCCCAATAGCAACAGCTCTCAACTTGATATCTGTTGTGGATTCCGAGATGAAAAATCGGTCTCCAATAAATGACAAAGGCAAGTATTTAAGATAAGAAATTAAATGTATTTATACAAAAGGTAAGGCTGTTAGTAAATCCAGGAATGCCAGTTAGTATTAATCAAAGATCACTATATACAGTCTCGAAGTAAACTTCCTTAGAGTCGGGCGTACTTGTAACTGTGACTTCTACCTCCAACTCAATCACAATGTCTATGTCCTTTCCACTCCGTTCCTCTTCTCTATATTCTGACTGACTGAGGGTATTTAATGGCAGCAGGTCGAGTCCATTTATATCAAAAAGGGGTGGACCCCATAATAATATCTATGCTGATAACACAGCCATTTACTCCTGTCTCAGTAGTATAATCAGATTAGTTTGATAAGGTTAGAATAGCAGCTGATGTCCAAAACGACCTTCGATCTGTTGTTAACTAGGGCCAAAGATGGTTTAATTTTAACACCTCCAAAACTAAACTGTTCTTCATTAATCATCTGAGAGATCACTCTCTGCCTTCCATCATCATGGCTGATGCTAACCTCCAGAAAAGTGACTCGTTGCGCCTTCTCAAGATAACATTCTCGTCGTCATCAACGTTATCCTTCAACATCCCTATGGTTGATCGGAACTTCATTGACAATTCTTATCCCAACTCGGAATATCTATATCGTCGGCATTACCCCAATCATTCTCAATGCATTGGCCTCGGGAGGGCAAGCAGGATTGCCGTCTTCTATAAAATGATTTGTTTCGAATGTGGTATGTTATGGAATAATGTGCTACTCTCTTCATATCTATTCTTGTAAATCCTTTTGTACTAATGGCGGTGTCCCCCAGGATACAATCCTTGTTCCTACTTTGTTTTTAATTTTCATTAATGACCTTCCCGGTGGCATCAGCTTTCAACTTGGTATCTATGCTGATAACACAACCATTTACTCCTGTTTTGAGAGTATATCTGATCAGTTCGATGCGGTCAAAATGTCAGCCGATGTCCAAAACGACTTCTAGTCTGTTGTTAAGTAGGGTTAAAGATGGCTTGTTAATTTTAATGCCTCCAAAATTAAATTTCTTCTGTTAATCATACGAAAGAGCCCTCTCTAACTTCCATCTGCATGATTGATGCTAACATCCAGGAAAGTGACTTGTACTAACATTCTCAGCTGACATGAAGTGAAAAGACTATATTGAATCAATTGCTAAGTCAGCTGCTAAGTCGGTTCATGCAAGACATTTTTTCTCTGCAGTTTGAAATTCTAATCACCTGAAGAAGACTGAAGCCTACAAAACATTGTGAATATGGCAACAAAGATGAGCAGAAAAGTCCGAATCATGTAAATTGTGTAAATAATTACAATATCTCATCTCAGAAATATAGTCGGCTCCATTCCTTAGTTCAACCAGTTCTGATCTTCATAGCTGTGCCACTTAGGGTCAAATCATCTCCATTGCCTTCATCATTCATTAGTCAGAAGGAAATTCCACTCACAGATTCTTCCCAAGAACCATTAGTTTTTGAAACATTCTCAAGAATCTGCTTCCTCATATATTACAGTCTCAACTTCTTCATGTCTAGTGTCGATCATTATCTTCCTACTAATTCTCATATCCTTCTTACTTCAGTATCTGTCTATATTTCTGAGATCAGGTATTATGTACATTATTTACATTATTCGGACTATTGAATAGAACAGTCTACCCCAGTGTGCGAAATAAAGGGTTAAGTTCGACATTCCAACCACCTGAAGAAGGCCGGAGTGTACAATGGCCAAAACGTAATAAATATGGCGACAAAGATGAGGACAATAGCCTGAATAATGTAAATAGTGTATCTTCTTACTTCCTTTCATAAAGGATTTTTTTATCCAATATTTTTT
>OZ010601.1:31234129-31246629 GCA_963932145.1 Acanthosepion lycidas
GGTGATACTTCCATAAATTGATGTCATGGAATTGTTCAGGTCAATGATCTTAACTGGAATGGAAATTTGAGTGTCTTTCTTTTATATTAAAAAAAAAAGATTTTAAATACCATATACACTTGTGTATCATGTGACCTTTAAGGTCCTAATTCTGAAGCTAATTTGACAACAGTAAATGAATGTATAGCTTGAATTTAAATGCCATATACACTTGTGTATCATGCAATATTTGAAGACCTGTTCTTGAAGTTAATTTGATGACAGTAAATGGAAATATATCATGATCACCAGCCATCAGTACATACTTTTATAACCCATGTATGATGCCACCCTCTTAAAATTAGTTTCAAAATTACGTCTTCAGAAGTCACATGATACGCAAGTATAGATGATATACAGAGTCAAAAGTATGACCCCCCCACACACACACTTTGCCTTTTTTTTATCTTTTTTTTTTTTTAAACAGTTAAGTGGTCATCACAATCACTTTTTATCAAAGTGCATAACTTTGCAGGTGGGCCCCAGTTAGAAATTCCTTCAAGTCAGAAAACCCAGTTCACTTTCATGGTCTTTAATCGAGGATGCTTCAAATAGAAAAACCATGAAGCTTAACAAATGTATTTGCCATGAGTTTGAATGCCAGTTGTTATTTAAAGAAGTAAGCAGGTACAAATGAAAGGATTAAAACTTGAGAGATTTGTTTCACTGAAGCAGACGTAAAACGTATGAGAATATTATATCACCTGCATTATCTTCCCTTTCTTGCTTGCTTGCTTACTACAGTGTCTCTTATACAGGGTACAGCAGAAATACTTCCCACTTAATGGTAACATATTAGCTAGATGAAGACACCATTGCCACTAATGTCTTTCAATTATGTGGGCGGTATACATGGAAGGTATTTCTCCTGCACTACATCTCATTTGTTCGTTACCTTGGGCTGTTGCTTTGGATATTTTGAAAGCATTTGACAGGGTTTCGGTTTTCTTCACAAGTTGAAAGGTTATGGTCTTGCTGGACAAATTTTTGAACTGATTCAGTCTCTCTTATCAAATCGTTAAATGAAAATCATTTTGAATGGCCACTCTTCTAGATCTTTTTTACATTAAGGCAGGTATCCCTAGGGCTTTTAACCTACATTCTTTCTGATTATCATCAATGATCTTCCTGATGACCTTCTCGACTCTGTATCGATGCTAATGACACAACCATTTATTGCTGTCTTAATAGTAAGTCTAGTTAGTTCGATAAAGCCAGATTGGCAGTTGATCTACTTTCTGTTGTTAACTGTGGCAAGGAATGGCTTGTTAATTTTAACGCCTTCGAAATAAAACTGCTCTCTTTTAATCATCTGTGAGAAACCATTTTTGCCCTCGATCATCATGGCTAATGCCAACCTCCAGGAGAGTTACTCCTTGGAATTATTCAGACTACTGTCTTTCACTGACATTAAGTGGAATGATTATATTGTATCAGTTACTAGGTCGACTTCTAAGAAATTTAGTTTACTGTGTTATACTCAATAATTTTTATCACTAGAATCTATCTTACACATTTATAAGTCTACTATTTGCCTGTGCATCGAATATTGCTGTCACATCTGGTCTGGTGCTTCTGCTATATGTTTAGAGATTCTTAATAAAATATAAAGAATCTGCAATGTTATTGGTTTTGACCTGGCATTTCAGCTTCAGACACTTTCTCACCACTTTAGTGTAGCTTTCCTATGCTTTTTTTTTTTTTTTATGAATACTTTCATGATAATAGTTCTAATACACTTTCCTCTGTGGTTACCAAGACTTTATAAATTTAAGCATACTACTAAATTGGCATCATGGTCTCTTCATTTTAAACTTGAAATGGTTATAGATGTAAGTGAAAGTTCTATGCTAATAGTTTCTTCTATTGCACTTCTCGTTTGTTGCTTCCCAGTCAAGTTAATCTTCAAAAATTTAAATGCAATGGGAATTGTTGTCTTCTGCTTTCTTAATTCTTCTTCTTTTATTGTCCTCTTCCTCTTTAATAGTTTTTTTTTTCTTCTCTAGCACTCAGTAACCCCTTGCACCTTAGTGACTTTATTACCTTGCTTGGGGTGAAATGATTGAAAAAAAAAAAATATGACTTAAAGGAAAACAATATATTTGTGGGAATAAAATTTTTCTGTGAAATTGTTTTTTTGTTTTTTTTTTCTTTTTTCTTTCTTTTTCTTTTTTTCTTTCTTTTTTTATTCTCTTTCTTTTTTATTCTCTTTCTTTTTTTATTCTCTTTCTTTTTTTATTCTCTTTCTTTTTTTATTCTCTTTCTTTTTTTATTCTCTTTCTTTTTTTATTCTCTTTCTTTTTTTTAAACCATAAATATCTTGTCTAGATATTATTAACAACAATAATAATAATAATAATAATAAATTATAATGATACCCCTGGAAAATTTAATTCCGGTTGAGCTATCTTGGGTGAAAGCATGAATTTGTAAATAAAATAAATAAACTATTTCTAATACTGCAAAGCTCTTCCATGCATGACATTTTTATTCTAAGTATAAGTACATAAAAATCAGCCTTCCTCTGAACCGGATGCTGATAGCTCAGGGGTAAAATCTCTGACTGATACCAAATCAGGCAGATTTCGATCCTGGCTTGAGGCAATTGGATGTCTAGCCACACTGATGAGTTGTGATACAGTGAAACACTATGTCTGTGGATGGCGATAATAATAATAAAAATCCAGTCTTACACCAAGCAGTTGCAAATGGTAACTTTTGCTGCTAGCAGGCATTCATGCAACAAATGGTTTCTATGATTCTATAAGACTATTTACATTATACATTTCAATAAGACTCTCCATTAGCAACCCAGGATTCTTTCTTTAAATCTTTAGCATTCAACCTGCCCAAACCACCCCATAAATATCGGCTCTCAATGTGCAACCCACCATAACCAACCCCTTATAAAACCTGCCATGATAACACAGGAAGTCACATAAACAGTGAGCCATTGACTGCAAACATTGAGCCTTTGACCACAAACATTGAGCTTTTGGCTGCAAACACTGAGACTTTAAAAGTCAATATTTATGAGGAAGGTTAAAGCATGTTGAATTTCTAAAGGGTTAGTAGGCAATTTACATTTATTAAAAATGGTGATTACTGAAAATCTTAATATTTAATTGTTCATGTGGATCTTTAAACCTTGAGAATGTTCAATGCTCAAACCCACCTCGTAAATATCAACTCTCGGTGTTCAACCTGCTGTGATACACTCCATGTATATTTTGCTATAATATATGACAACATCATTGTAAATAACACAGGAAGTGGAACAACTACATTGAATCTATAGCTTCATCTACTGCAAGGAAAGTTGGTTCTCACTGTCATGCCAGAAGGGTTTTTTTTTTCTTGTCTGAGTCCATCCTTCAAATCTACAGATCAACCATTCATCCTTGCATGGAATACTGCTGCCATATATGGTCTGGTGCTCCCGCTGTTCATCTCGAGGTCCTCAACAAAATCCAGAGACGGATAGGCAACATGGTTGGTCCTGATCTGGCATCCCATCTGCATTTGCTATCTCACAGACATGCTTGTGCCTTCCCGATGTCTTTTCCTTACTTACATGGCATCTGCTCCGACAAGCTACTTTTACTGGTTTCCAAACTGCATGAATTTAAGCATGCTACCAGGTTGGCATCTCAGTCCCAACCTTTCACTGTCAAAACAGCTAAATGTAGCCATCTCTTCTCCAACAGCTTCTTATCTCACACCTCCCGTCAGTGGAACTCCCTTCCTATCACACTGCTTTCCTAATATTAGGTTGGTGCAAAAATAATGACGTAATAATGTCGTTTTTGACGTATTTAGTAATGTCAAAAACCGACATCATTTTTGCACCAACCTAATAGCTATAATCTTCAAATATTCAAATGTAATGTCAATCGACATCTTCTGATGCCTTGACCTTGATCTCTGTCCTTCTCTTTATCCTTTTCCCAAACACTCCTCTTTACTCTTATTCTCACTCTCTGTAACCCCTTGCATGTTAGTGGCACTCCATTACTTGGGGTGATTTGCTTTAAAAAAAAAAAATCACCCAAACAGTGCGTCTTTCAGAGCCAATATTTACAGGGTGGGTTTAAGAGTATTCAATGCTAAAGAGTTAATAGGTAAATTGTTTGTATTATAAATAGTGGTTACTGAATTTCTTATTTCATTATTCAGTTACATGGGTCTTTAAACATTTAGCATTGAACATGCTCAGACTTGCTCCATAAATATTAACTCTAAATGTCCAATTCACTGTTACCGCCCCCATCTGTAGTCTTCCAAAATATAGAACAATATCATTGCAAATAATGCAGAAAGTCACACAAGCAATGAAACTTGGACCACACGCAGTGAAACTTTGAGTCAATATTTTAGAGGTTAAAAGCCAATTGGGCACCTCGATGTGTTGTAATGGTTGGAAAGCTTGTCTTGCTAGATCAATTACAACTGAGTAGCGAGTTCGATCTTCACTGGACGCTCCATACTTTCAGCCTTGTGCCACATCTAAGCTGGGCTTAAAAAAAATCACTATCTGCTCTGTTTGCCACATTGGTGATGGAGAAACACTCAAATTTTTTTTTTTTTTTTTTACCCTAACCATAATTTGACAAATGTTTGCAAACTTTAGCCACAAATTCATGAGGCATTGCACCTTCCTGTAAATGACAAGATATCGCACTAATATTTTACAGATGTGAATAATAATAGCTGGCTACTCTTTATCTGAATATGCCTGTCCGCTGGGTGGTGGGGGGGGGGAGACTAACCGATCCCTGCTGCAGACGCCGACTCAGGCATATTTGTGTTTGTTCAACACCCACCGAGCCCATCGGTTGTTTATACTGTAACTGTGCTGAGCGAACCTTAGATACAGTTTCTGGAAGAGAACGCTTCATCTTGCCTGATCAGCAGATTGAACCAGGCCAGAATGCTCAAACCCTCAGTAACAATGACTTGTGACTTTGTGCTAGCAGAACCATCAACAAACGATTCTGTCTACCCGCTTTCATGCACAAGGGTTGGGAGAACCAGTCGTTTCATTTACATGCACTTTTCAACAGTCTCTTATGGTGGGATCAGCCAGCCATTGCAAATAGCATAAAGAATCACCTTTCTGACAAATCAGTCCTAGTGAGATTTGAACCCGGCCCTCATGTTTGGAAAGCAAATGTTCTAATCACTCGGTCATGCACCCAACAATGTGTATAATAAAGACCGCAAAAATCTGTCATATTAACAGCATGTATTTATGACTAATTCATTCATTTACTATATCTTTCAACACTTGGCAGGTTATTTAAAGCCAGAAAACATTTTTAGATTTTTTTTTTTTAATGCATGTCTTCCTAATAGTATCTGCACATAAATGAACATAACAAACCCAACTGAAATTAGAACTTGGCTTTCTGATTAACAATTCCAAGCTGTTATCCATTACACCACCCATACATCCACGTTTACAGCTCCTGGTATTCCCAAGCATTCACCCATCTAGGTACCGACTAGGTATGATGTTGCTTAACCTTGGTGATCATACAGGAACCAATTTCAATGCTATAAGCCCATGGCTTTATGGTAGATAGGTTCACACTCCTCCCTGGTCTTTTAAATAGGAGAAAAGGGTTATCAGTTGTTTCACGTTTAGGATTCGGTTTCCGGTGCCTTCTAAAGTCTGCTTCAGATCTATACTCCTAACACTTGTTCTTTCCTACGCTAATATAACTCCACACAGTAATCCTCTATCTTGAGTGGCTCTTGGGCCTTATATTGAGTGAACATTAGTTTAAAAAAAAAATAAAGATGCTAGAAGCATGAAACTCGATCCAGGGTAACTACATTGTGTGTGTTTCATTGTAGTTTTTGTGTGGGCTCTTGGTTAGAGTCTTATCAAGAACTCTGTCCAGCAAATTCAACATTTTATGACATTTTTACTGCTTTTTTGGGGGTGGGGGGAATTCACAAAACCTCAGTAAATTTAGTGAATCACAAAATTAATCCGATGCAATTTTGCACCGAATGTAAGTTAACATTAATTACCTTCAACCAGAATGATTATCTATCACTTGAGTAATTTTAATTATCTGGCCACATCTCATGGTGTCTCTTACTGCCAGAAGTCTAACTCAAAGGTTTGACAGCAATGCTCTTCAAGAAAGAATAACTCCTCTTTCGTACAATTTTACTCTCTTCTTACCTATCAATAAAGATATTGATTGCTAATCCTTTTGCCAAAGTTTAATTAGTGTCCCAATGTGTATTTTTGATGCAAAACCTCTTTTACCCAGTTCCTGCTCCTAACCAAAAATGAGCCTTGCTTTATTTTCTTTCTTTTCCATTTTCTCTTTTTTTCTTTTCTGCTTGGCACTTCTCATTCTTCCTTTTCTGTTTGGCACATTTCGTTCTTCCTTTTCTGTTTGGCACATTTCGTTCTTCCTTTTCTGTTTGGCACATTTCATTCTTCCTTTTCTGTTTGGCAATTCTCGTTCTTCCTTTTCTGTTTGGCACATTTCGTTCTTCCTTTTCTGTTTGGCAATTCTCGTTCTTCCTTTTCTGCTTGGCACTTCTCGTTCTTCCTTTTCTGCTTGGCACTTCTCGTTCTTCCTTTTCTGCTTGGCATGTTTCGTTCTTCCTTTTCTGCTTGGCATGTTTCGTTCTTCCTTTTCTGTTTGGCATGTTTCGTTCTTCCTTTTCTGTTTGGCATGTTTCGTTCTTCCTTTTCTGTTTGGCATGTTTCGTTCTTCCTTTTTCTGTTTGGCACTTGTCGTTCTTCCATTTCTGTTTGGCACTTGTCGTTCTCGGCTTCTTGTTTAACATTTCTGTCTCCTTTTCTCTCATTTCGTTTCTCTTCACATCTTATCCTTTTTTTCATCTGTCCTCTTATTTCTTACTCTCTCTTGCTACTTGTTTTCTCCGCTCACTCTCTTTTTCTCTTTCCTTTTATTCTTTCTTTCTCTCTCTTGCTGCTTGCTTTCTCTGCTCCCTCTCTTTTCATCTTTACTTTTATTCTTTCTTTCTCTCTCAAACAATAGCTACACATAGTTACATTATACACTTTTCCTTTTCTATTTCCCCCTCCCCCATTTTCTTCTTGAAGTGCTAGCAGTTAAAACCTTTTCTCTCTAATGTTGACGTCTACATAAACCACCAGACTTGCTTTTGCCAATCCGTACTTAATGACTTGATCTGTTGTTTTTATTGACTAGGTGCAGCACAGGTTGGCAGAGGCTGGGGAGGGGATTCACTGAAAGCACTTGTCTTCGGCCAGAAGCAAAAAGCCCCCTAAACAGCGCTAAGAACAAAGTGATCCAATCACTTTCCTATTTTAAATTAATCCACCATGTTAGTTTTTCCTGATTGGTCTCCTGGGATGATTTGAAAGTAGATTTTTTTTCCTTCAACTGACTCTGTCAGCCTTTTACAACTTACTATTTTTGGTTTTTATATTCAAATTTATTCTAGTTGGTTTGCTGTAAAACTCTAATCCCCAAAGAGGATTAGACTCTATTTCTTATTAGGGGTAAACTGAAATGAAATCTAAGACATGAAAATGAAATTTTCAATTTTTAAAGTATATTTTCTTATAGTCTTGCATACCGAATTATTCCTCTTTCTTTTGATACCCAAATGATGTCTGGTCATTTTTATTTTAAATGAAACAATGTTTTTATTAAATTTTTTAGCCAATTTATTGCAAGTTATTTCTCTATGTAGACATTTTTAACGAGAAAATTATAACAGGGTCAAAAAAAAATCACGAAAGATCTCCATGGTAGATCTACAATTACCTAGCCTGAATTTACTCTGATTTGCAATTAATATTACAGTATTATGGAGTCAGGCTACATAAGAGTACTGATAGCTTACTGCATCTGGGTAAACATTAATGTACCAGATCACTTAACTTTGGTTATAAGATCCAGACACGTCCTGATTCCACATTTTGTGTTTTTGAGGTCACCTTCTAAGTCAACCGTCAGGGCTTTGAAATTTTTTGACTCTATGAGATGAAAACCAGTATGAAATTTACTTTGCTGTCTCTTAGGGTGACGTCAGTACATATTGGGGTCACCACAGATCAACTCTTTTTAGATTAAAGCTTCCTGATAGGCAGTAAATTTAATTCTAAGTATTGCCATTTTCTGACAGGAATTACACACACACATATTTTATCTCTAAAATAGAGATCTACTTTGTTTCCTTGGTATCTTTCTCTTATTAATATTCTTTCCCCAGTGTCCTTGCAACCAGGGCTATAGCAGAGACAAATGTTATGCAAGTGCAAAAAAAATTTAGCCTTCAGTTTCCAAATGCTGCCAACACAGTGGCAAGAACATTTAAAATTTCCAGTCCCTCTAAATTGGCAGAAACCATCTTTGAAATAAGAGAACAGTCTGTTACAAATGAAAGAACTTTTCATCTTTTTTGTTTTAATATCTACAAGGAAAATATACATGGTGATTGCAATGTGAATCCCTATTTTTATGTATGATGGACTCTCCCATCTAACTATATTTTTTACAAGACAGGAGAATCCCTCATAAATAAGATAGGAGTTACATTTTTGATTGCCCTGTAGATACATTAATGAAGGAATTTTTTTTTTTTTTAGTTCTTTTGTTTTTATTTGGGTCTGAAAAAAATAAAAGAAATTAAGTTATTTTATTCCAATATTCTGTGTTTTAGTGTTTTGGGGAAGGTCAAAAGGAAATTACCATCATCGTACGCCTCTTAAAGAAAAATTCTTTCATTAGGGTTTTATAAAAGTTATATTCTTCCTTGCTTTAATAGTTTCTTTCTTTCTTGTATTTCTTTCTTTATTGTATTTTGTTAAAAGAAAACCCTGTCAAAAAAATACTATAATTGGTAAAAATTTGTGGGGGAGCCAAAGCCCTGTCTGCGGTTGCTACGGCCCTGACAGCACTTGTTAGTTCCAATCCAAGCAAGAATGACTGCAAAAACATCCCCACTCTACAAATTTACAAACAAATCATACAGATGCATGCTGGGATAAGATTGGCCTCTTCTCCATCTCATCTGCCATATTTCTGTTCTGTCTTGTCTTGAAGTCAGAACACTGCAATCACTTGTCTGTATCCCTTTGTGTTTTAAAACCATTCTTAGTTTGTAGACTTTTTTTTTTGCCTCATTATTGTTGCTTTGTCTACTTTTGTCTTGCATAAATTGTTTGCTAAGTATTATTATTTTTCACCTGTTTTTTTCTTTCTTTTTTTATCATTCTTGCAAACTTTGTCAATTGGACATTTCTGCTAATTTCATTTAACCATGGCCAATCAATCTACAACAGTCTTCTCAGAATTAATCAAAATATTGTATTTGTTTATAACTTGTATGCCAGCCATTTACCTCTACAGACAATAGATTTGTGTTGAACAATTTCATAAGAGCAAGCAAGTCAGAGTGGCTTGCATCTGGTGCAAAGGAAAATAAGTTCCTTACCTCAATACATAACACATAGCTGTGGCATTTTGTTCCTTGAAAATGTCATGAATCTACCCTCCTCACATTAGATTATTCCAAAAGTGTATATTCTGTAACAGTGGCTTTTGTACAGCTTAGAGTGGTTCTACCAATAGTAAGTTGCATGCTGATTGGTAGGACTGGAGGATACAATTTGACTGAGATCAAAGCAAAGAACACTAATTGGTCAGTCGGCCGTGGTGTTGGTATGATAAAAGAGGGTGGAAGCAGTGAGACGGGGATTGATTTTTGCATTGGTGACATGTGCAGGAACTCGAGAACAGCGGATTGAAAAAGAACTATTTGGGGTTGTATGAGTGACGTCAGAGGAACACAAGTTCATTTACGCTACAGGATTCTAAATAAGTTCTCTGGCTTCTTCGTTAAAAGTGATCATTCTATTAGCAGAAAACCGGTAGCTTTAAATTTCAGTCTTTGATCAAACACACGTCTATATCTATCTAATGAGTTTATTCATTTCATTTACATCTGCTATAATAAATTGTTGTAAATGTAAAATGGCTATAACACACAATGGAAAATGTAACACAGAATTTCAAAGTTGCATTGGAAAAGATGCATTCCTAAAACTAGGTTCACACTCCTCCCCAGTCTTTTGAACAGGAGTAGAGGTTTATCCCTTGTTTCATGCTCAGGATTGGTTTTCTGGTTCCTCCTAAAATCTACTTCAACTCTCTATTTCTAAAATCTCTGCCTAAATAAATGTGTCTTTCTTTATTTCCTCAATAGGATTAGATATGTTCACTTATCATCCTGTTCACACTCCTCCTTCATCTTTTGAGGAAGAGTAGAGATTTATCCTTGTTTCTAGTTTAGGATTAGGTTTCTGATTCTTTCTAAAGTTTTTTTCATTCTCTTTCACTTCCAGTAATCCCTTGCATTTTAGTGGTATTATCAACTTGCTTGGGGTGAAATGATTAAAAAAAAAAAAGCAAATTATTAAGAAACTGAAAAATTTCATTAAAAACAAAGAAAAGATTACTGACTGTTATGTAATATCAGTCTTCCTCTATGGCAGTGAATGCTGAACAATTTCCTCACAGATAATGTGGAGAAAAGGCAACAGATGTTGTTCTACAGAAGGCTGCTGAGAATAACATGGATGGGGCATGTGAGCAATGAGGAAGTTTTACAGAAAATAGGATCAAATAAAAACACATGTACTTAGAATCAGAAAGAGGCTATTAAAGTTTCTAGGACCTGTAATGAATAAAGATTGCTTGGTGAATCTAACACCCACAAGATATTGAAGATGAGGCAGAGGTTAGCAAGTAACAACCCTAACAAAGATTTGTAAATGGACAGCAGAACAGGAACTTGGAACAGGGATGGAAGGAGACAAACATTACTTCAAGCTACAGAAGATAGGAAGCTGTGGGGAGCCATAATCGCTCACGTGCTTATAAAAGAGAGGTCAAATCCAAATAAAAAAAAAATAAATAAAATAAAATTACTGATTCTCAAGAAAGAAACACCCCCCCCTCACACACACACTTAGAAAACAGCTGCTATGCAAACTTTCTTTTCTCATTGGAACTCATGCTGGATGAAGATAAACAGAAATCACCTTATTTGTAACCTTGTGCCAGACTATATTTAGCCTGTACCTATTGGGTCTGCCTAAACTAGTGTCAGTGTTCAAATCCATGTAAAAACCAGGGTTTTTTTTGGGGGGGGGGTTAAGACAGAACCACTTATTTGAATAGTAGTATCACACACACACACACACACACACACATTTTTTATTTAGCTGTATTTCTTGCAGCAATGTTGAGTTCTTCTTTCAATTTTTTTTTCTGATTCAGTGTCTACACTAATTACCTTAATTCTTAAATTGCCTCATTCGAAACTGCCCCAATTATTTCTGCAGCAAGGGTTCTCTCTCTCGGAATTAATCATATTAAAACAGTTTCCTCCATTTCAAAATGACTGCTTACGGAAATATGGAGTTTCAGATTCAGTCCTCTCAAACTGGCTAAGAACAGATAATAGTCAAATTGGCTGATGTCTGCTAAAAATCAAATGCAGACAACTTATCGAAAATGGGAAAAGTAAAATAAACAAAACAAACATCCCAGTTAACTAACACAATGATTTACACCAGACAATTCCCGTATTTCTATTAAAGATTAATTTTGTTGCGTTATTTGTTTACTAAATGAAATTGTAATTTCAATTATTCTAGTGCCATATTACATTCTGCTAAATTCTTTAAATATATGACAATTATTTGACACAATTTGAAAATGAATTCAACTTCAAAGCATTTCATGACTGATTTTATTTCTATAATTTTTTTTTTTACTAGTTTTATTCTATTTTATTACTATTGCTTTTTATATCAACCCTATGAGTCAATACATACTTCATTATTACTATTATTTTATTACTAGTTTTATTCCATCTTATTATTGTTACTTTTTATCCCAACACTCTGACTCTATACACTCTTCATTATTACTATTATTTTATTATTAGTTTTATTCCATCTTATTATTGTTGCTTTTTATATCAACCCTATGAGTCAATACATACTTCATTATTACTATTATTTTATTATTAGTTTTATTCCATCTTATTATTGTTACTTTTTATATCAACCCTATGAGTCAATACATACTTCATTATTACTATTATTTTATTATTAGTTTTATTCCATCTTATTATTGTTGCTTTTTATATCAACCCTATGAGTCAATACATACTTCATTATTACTATTATTTTATTATTAGTTTTATTCCATCTTATTATTGTTGCTTTTTATCCCAACACTCTGACTCTATACACTCTTCATTATTACTATTATTTTATTATTAGTTTTATTCCATCTTATTATTGTTGTTTTTATCCCAACACTCTGACTCTATACATTCTTCATTATTACTATTATTTTATTACGAGTTTTATTCCATCTCATTTTTGTGCCTTTTTTTTTTTTTTTATCCCAGCACCGTCTGGG
>OZ010601.1:31251629-31254129 GCA_963932145.1 Acanthosepion lycidas
CATCTTTGTTTTAATCACAACATTTTGGCCATTGTGTTCTCCAGCCTTCCTTAAATGTATATCTATCTGGCTAACCTACAGGGAATTCTGAACTGAACCCTTTATTTAATCTACAACAATAGACTGTTCTCGTTCCATTGCTAATGTCTAGGGATATCGTCTAGTTTTTTATTTAGTATTGTTCAGTTATTGCTCACCCATTTGTGCAAGTAGACACTGTATATTTTAATTCAATTAATCCAATGACATATCTAACACTATTTGCTAAACATTTGTTTTGAATCTTTAAAAATAATTATTTATTACAAAATTATTTCTGCAAAGTTCGATAAAAACTTGTAATTAACCAATTTTTTGGGGTTAAAAAAAGTAACAATTGTTTTTTTCTTGTCACTAGCAGTATGATTCTATTGTTCAGCTCAGGGTAGGGTCGTCTAGACTGGGAAGGGAATGTGTTACTTTGATGTGTTATTTTAAATTCAGTCAAATTGTGTGTGTATGTGTAGGTGCACTTATGTATACAATGAATGTCACAGTCAGTCACTCATGCACAACACATATTACGTAGGTGCTTGAAAAGTTACGCACAGGCAGCATGCAAAAGACAGAGAATCAACTTTGCTTTTATAATATACATTAAAAACACAATAGAATAAGCAGGAATTCAAAGTGAACTTTTAAAAGTATGTCATGCCTGTGGCATATTTTGTGTAGGTTTTTTTTACCTGAAATGTTATAATTTCCGAGTCTGACACAAAGTTCAAAGGTCATACATAAAACTGGATTATGACCTCTTCTGGCTTCTAGGCTAATGAAATTATGGAGACCCCATCAAACAGAGCCAACCTCTAACTACACCTGTCTTGAATAGTTTTTTGAATAGTTTTTACTTAGCTTGGCATAAACTTATTGTAAATTCTTTAAATAAACTAGAATAGCTATTTTTGTTTGTCAATAAAAATATTCTTTAAGAAATACCACTATTTATTGCAAACCAAATTAGCATATATTTCAACACAATCATTGTAAAAAAAATAAGATTTCTTATAAGCAGTATTATAACAATAAAACAATCAAAATAAATATGTGTTTGTCATTTTGATATCATTTCAGTTAATGAAACTATTGAGAAGTTGTAACATCTGGAAAATTAAAATCACTGGTTTATAAAAATTTTGAAGATTTAAACATTAAAATTGAACCTATTATCTACTTGGAACACAATGTCAGAAACTAAAACATTCTTTTCCTTGTTTTGCTTCCTGCAAAGTCAAATATTATATGAGTTTGTTGTATTGATATCATTTCAGTTGATAAAACTATTTAGAAGTTGTAACATCTAGAATATTAAATATCACTGCTTTATAAAAATTTGTGGGACCCACAAGGCTGCAGCCTATACTAGCTAAAGGATAATCCAACCCTATATATATATATATATATATATATATATATATATATATATATATATAATATATTATAATAATATTTTTTGTTTAAAAATATGATTCCTTCGCTACATAAGAGTTCTCATGTTTCAAAAACGTTCGGCTCACGTTTTTGAAACATGAGAACTCTTATGTAGCGAAGGAATCATATTTTTAAACAAAAAATATTATTATAATATAAGCTCTACTTCTGTATGGAGCACTGTTTTTTAAAAATAAAAACAAAAATACTAAGGAACCCCGGATTATGCACCCAACGTGTTCTTTTCTATTTTCTGCATACCTGCACAAGGATATATATATATATATATATATACTGCAGCCTAAAAGGACAATCCAGCCCTGTGTATGTATAGTATATATAAAAAATTGTATTTGGCAGCAATCCCTTTTTTATACAAGTTTCATTACTAATGACTGACACATTACTGTGGTTAGGTTTTTTTTATTTACTTTTTTGAAAATAAATATTCTTGTAACTTTAGATACCATACATAAAACAATCCGTACATTCAGTTAAAGTAAAAATAACATTTGTCCTTGATAAGGGCTAAAAGTATAGCTGAAAGCACTCGGACAGACACAACATTTGCATAATTTTTATATAATTTACATCCAGAAAAGAAAAACAACACATAACAAATTAAATTGAATTGAAAACATAACCACAGGACCTATTAAGTTGTTTTCATTGAAACTTTTGTATATATATATATATGCTGCACCCTTGTACTAGACTAAAGGGCAATCTGGCCTTGATCATACATATTTATTACTTAGATACTAAGTTTTTCTCTTTGTAAGCTTTACATTTTATTTATTTTTTTAAATTTTATTTCATTACCATATAAAGATGTAAGCAAAAAGATAGTTTTAATGACATCAAGTTATGTTGTTTTTTTTTTGTTTCTTTTTTTTGTTTGTTTCTTTTTTTTTTTTTTTTTTTTTTTTTTTTTTTTTTTTGTCTCCAAATATATTTTATTGTCCAGCCCAGGGTAGGGGTTGTCCAGACTCAGTGGTAAGCGAATGTATACATGTGTGCACATGTGCTT
>OZ010601.1:31259129-31346629 GCA_963932145.1 Acanthosepion lycidas
ACAAATACTACCTTGAGCCAGCAGTTTAAAAAAGAAAGTTATTACCTTTGTCCTATAATGGTTGCTACATTTGCATAGTCATTTCATACTCTCAATGTAACAATCATTTAGGGATTTTTTTATTTTTTTTTATTTTTTATTTTTTTTTATTTTTAAAGCATTTCACCCCCAGGCAAGGCAGAAGTACTACTATGCAAGGGATTACAGAGAATGAAAGAGAAAAGGCTAGGGTATAGGGGTTGGGATTGAGGAAAGGATAAAAAGAAAAACGAGGATCAAAGCATCAGAAGATGATGATTTAACGTTTCATATAAATTTTTGAAGATTGTAGTTATCAGGGAAGCAAGTAAGAGGAAAGAAGTTCCATTTTCAGGAACTGCACAAGAAAAAGCTTTTGGAATAGAAGAGGCAGTTATATTTAACTGCACAATAAAAAGGTGGAACCTCAATCAGTTGCATACCATGAGTGTTACACGCTTAGGCGATCATGTATGTTTCAATACATGACTGACAAGGCAGATTTTTTGCCGCAGTATGTTGCCACTTAATTTTTGCAGTAAACCAGTTGCCATCCAAGGTTATAGAACCCTGTCTGTCTTGCTATTTACCCATAGCTGGGGGAGAAGAGGATTCATATTTTTCTCAAGGGTATCAGCACATAAGTGAATGTAATGGATTCAACTGGAATTTGAACTCTGGTCTTTGATTTCTCAATCTGAGCCACTATCCATTACTCCACCATGTCTCTACCATGCCTCCATGGGACCTAGATGCCTTAAATTCATTCAGTCGAGGAACCAGGGAAAATTGCTCATCAGAGCAGTTACCATGAAAATATTTTTAGAAAAGGCAGAGGGAAGCCACATCGTGTCTGTGAGAAAGTGACTGAAGTTGAGGTGCCAAGTCAGGACCGATCACATTGCAGATCTGTCTTTGGGATTTTGTCGAGAACCTCAAGATGAACAGCAGGGACACCAGACCATATATGGCAACAGTATTCCATGCATGGACAAATGGTAAATTTGTAGATTTGCAAGATGGAAAACCAGGCATGACACAAAGAACCAACTTTCCTTGCAGTAGATGCAGCTGTTGATTCAATGTAGTGGTTCCACCTCAGGTCAATTGAAAATGTGAGGCCAGAAAATCACGATGAGGTGCTCTCATGAAATCAATCATCAACCATGCTAATAGGGGGCAGAGACATTTCTCTATGGTGGTTAAATGAGAGTAGTTGAGTTTTGGAGGTATTAAAATTTACAAACCATTTCCTGCCCCAATCAACCACTGATTGGAGGTCCTTTTTGAGACCAACGGTAAAGTTAACTTTGTCACCATTGCCAGATTTACTATTGAGATAGAAGTAAATGGTAGTATTGCGTGCATAGATTCCTACTTGAGAACTGATGACATCAGAAAAATGATTGATGAAGATCAAAACAGTGTAGGACCCAAGATAGGTTCTCTGGAAGAGAATCAATTCAGGACAACCTTCACTTCTCGATTTGATAGGAATGATTGGATTAAATCATATATATTAATCCTATGATACCATAGCCCTGAAACTTACATAGAAGGTCAGCATGCCAAACACTGTCAAATACCTTACAGATACCCAGAAACACAGCTTGAGTTTCACTGTTATTATCAAGAGCTCGGTATACATATTCAGTTATGTCCATAAGCACATAAGTGGTAGACAGGGCAAAAGTGGAAACCATGTTGTTTTTCAGAGAAGAGATTATGGGAAGTAAGTTGCTTAAGTAGTTGAAACCCAACCTAAACAAAATCAATTATGGCATCTCCACAAATATTCTTAAATGTCTATAATTGGTAACAGAAGCCATTGGTTTATACCAACGGCATTCCATATTTCATACTTCTACAATTCACTCTCGTGTGACGTCATGAGATGCGGTGCGATTTTCGCTTCTAGCGTCTTATATGCGCGTGTTTATCGTTGCTTAGAAATCTTCTATGTAAACATTGACAGACTATCATCACTGTCTTGTCCGTATATTGCTTAATATGCTGTAATTGACATCTTTGATAATGGCTTATGTAAGCCGAAAGCTTAGATTGTATTAAAAAAATATGGATCACTATTGTGAATTTCTTTCTTCGTTCAACGATAATGTTATTAAACTTATCAGATGTTATGAAAAAAATTTACATGAAATAGACAACACTTGTCTATATTATTTAATGAAACGGGTATGAATGAAAAGATGCTGCTTAAATAAACACAATAAACACAATATATACATATATATATATATATATATATATATATATATATATATATATATATATATATTAAAAAGAAGAGAAGAGAGGTACCGCAAACGTTTTTGGTTGTAATGTGGATTTTTTTTTTTTTTTTTTTTTAATATTATGCTTTATTTTGACAAAACAGGGGAACTACTCATGAGTACGCACACAACCTAGGAATCACATGTGTGTGCATGCATGCATGCATATATATATATATATATATAATTATTTATTTAAAAGTATGATTCCAACACGCTACATAAGAGGTCTCATGTTTCAAAACAAGAGCCGAAAACTTCAAAATAATATTTTAATTAACTTGAGTTAAAGTAGGCTCTGTTCCATCTTCAAGCGAAATTTTTTGGGAATGACTTATTTCTGAAATTTACGAGTTTTAATAGTATGGTCAGAATTGAAATCAAAAATTTCCATGGTAACATCAAGGGCGGATTGTTTAGAATCGGCAATTGAAAAAGGTAAACTTCCTCAACGTAACCCTAGACTTACCGAGCAACACGTACCAACCTTATAGAAAACCAAATGCTAATCCCTTATATATACACCCGAAGTCAAACCACCCTCCATCCACAATTAAACATATACCCTCATCAATAGAAAATAGAATTAGCAGTAACTCCGCTAACAAAGTAATATTCCACCAACATAACGACTTCTATAACACTGCCCTAAAAAGTAGTGGTTATAAAAATGCTAACATTAAATATAAGGACAATTGCAATAACCAAAAGAAAAAAATCAGGATAAGAAACATCATTTGGTATACACCTCCGTTCAACCAAATGGTTAGTATTAAACTAGGACAGAAGTTCTTAGCTCTAATCGATAAACACTTTCCCACCAAAAGTAGGCTTAGTAATATATTCAATAAGAACACACTAAAATTGAGTTACAGCTGCACTGAAAATCTAGAAGGTATAATAAGAAGACACGATAATAATATCCTGAACAAACCCCCTTACCTGAATAGTTTTAATAACTCTACACTAAATCAGATAATGATAGGGAAAAATTATGCGATTGTAGAAACCCGGTAGACTGCCCATTAGAAAATAAGTGCTGCATCAAATCTGTGGTATACCAATGCACTATATCATCCACAGAGAACCCTAACAATAATATGATATACATTCAGTCCACGAAAAATGCTTTTAAACCAGATAATGAAATAAATTAAGTCTGACAATTATTTAATATATTTTCTACTTATATGTTATTTTTAAGGATACAGCGACGAAATCTTCCCCACCACTTCCACAATAACACCAATACACACAATCTACATAAACCCAAATTTTTAAAAAAATTAATCAGTTTGTCTGACGATCGCTAAAGCGTGAAACCCAGGGTCGCAAACTCACATTTATCCAACCAAATATATATATATATATATATATATATATATATATAATGTGTGTGTGTGTATAATATGTCTGATTAAATAAATTACAAACATTATGTCTGCTTCTTTTTAACATAATCCATTTATATTCATGGATATTTTTCCATGTATATCCATGAATAAGAAGGGATTATGCTAAAAATAAGGAGACATAAAGTTTGTAATTTATTTAATCAAACATGCCTAAAAGAGAATTTGCTGACTAAATACACAAACACACACACACACACACACAAACACACACACACACACACACACACACACACACACACACATATATATGCACATATTAAATATATCATATGCCACTTTAAGAAGATACCATCTCCTGTGGTGAGATGGTATCTTCAAGTGCACATATTTCCTCAACTTCTGAAATTTGAGCCTAGTACTAAATTGGCTGTTAGCTCTCCTTATTTTATTGTTACAATTGCTAGATGTTACCATAAGTTCTATTGTAATAGTTTCTTTTCTCACACTTCTCACTTGTGGGACTCTTTTGGTTACTTGCTTTCCTGTCAAGTACAATCCACCTACAAAAACGTGAATGCAATGTCAGTTGTTTCTTTGGATTGTATTAACCTTTCTCAGTAATGTTTCGTCAGTATACTGCCAGTTGCCCCCACCTTATGTCTTAGTGGCTTTATTATCTTCCTTGTGGTGATAAGAAGAAAAAAATATAACTATAGATTTTGAAAGTACCCGATGTGTGTGTGATTTTAGCAAAAGGAGCACTCTTTCAATTTAAAATTTTGCCAAGACATGTCATAGAGGCAGTGATTGTCAGAATTAGGTTAGTGGGCTTTTGTTCAGAAACCATTTTTGGTCTCAACTGTTCATATTTCTCTAACAGAAAATTTGGAACAGATTTGTCAGGAGGCTGTTTGGAATATCAAATAAATAGAAAATGTCTGCTCTCCTCATAAGGCAAAGCCATATTGGTTTCTTTAACATTATCTGCATGCTTATTTTTATAGGTTTCCTTATCCTCTATCTCTCCGGATGTGTGTTTTTTTTTTTTGTTTTTTTTTTTCATTTAGGACCAAAGCAAGGAAATCAAATCAATTGTTAGAGAATATGAGAAAAATATTCTGAGGAGAGAGGATTTAAAATTTTAATTTTAAATTGCATTTAAATTTTTGAATATCAATCTTGACTGAGAAGCAACAAATCAGAAGAGTTCCACAAGCGAGAAGGGTAATAGAAGAAACTGTTAACATAGAACTTACGATTATATCTAACCATTTCAACTGTAAAATGAGGCCTTGGCTCCAATCTAGTACTGCACTTAAATTCGTTATGTTTAAGTACCCTAGAGGAAAGTTCATCGGAATAATTACCATGAAAGTATTCATAGAAAAATCACAGGATGACCAGATCAGATGCAGCAGTAATATTCAAAGCAAGGATATATTGTAGACTTATAAATATGTAAGATAGATTCCAGAGAGAAAAATAGTCTTTCCACTTCATGTCAGCAGAAAACATTAGTCCAAGAAGGTGTAACGAGTCACTCTCCTGGAGGTTAACATTAGCTATGCTGATTGAAGTTAAAAAACGGTTCTCTTAGATTATTAAAAGAGAAAAGTTTAATTTTGGAGGCATTAAAATTGACAAGACACTCCTTGCACCATTTAATAACAGATCGTATGGCATTTTTTTTAGATCAGCCACCAATTTAACCTTATTGAACTGCTCAAACTTACTATTAAGACAGGAGTTGTATCATGAGCGTAGATCCCGAGCTGAAAACTCATGACATCAGGAATGTTATTTATGAAAATTAGGAATGGTCCAAGTATAGAGGCCTGGGGAATACCTGCATTAATACAAATAGATCTAGAAGAGTGGCCATTTAAGACAACTTTCATTTCACAATTTGATAAGAAAGACCGAATCAGTTTAAAAATTTGTCCAGAAACAGGATAACCTTTGAACTTGTGAAGAAGATCTGTATGCCAAAGCCTGACAAATGCCTTCAAGATTTTAAGATTTATAGATGTGTTAGATTCTAGAGAGAAAAATTGTCTTGCCAGACATAGTGAAACAACTTTCTTAACAGCTGACTTAGCAAATGATTCAGTATAGTCTTTCCACTTCATGTCAGCCGACATCATTAGCCCAGAAAGGCACAAGTCACTCTCCTGTAGGTTAGTTGCTGATGAAAGGCAGAAAAGGGTCTCTCAGATGTTTAACAGAGCAGTTTTATTTTAGAGATGTTAAAATTAACAAGCCATTTTTTGCCCCAGTTAACAACAGACTGTAGCTTGTTTTGGGCATCAACCATCAATGTGACATTATTGAACTGATCATATAGTATCAAGACAGGAGTAAATGGGTGTGTCATCAGCCTAGATACCAAGTTAATTGTTGAGGAAGGTTGTTAATGAAAATTAGAAACAAAGTAGAACCAAAAATGAAGGCTCTAGAAGAGTGGCCATTCAGGATAACTTTAATTTCACAATTTGATAACAAATCTTGGATAAGTTAAAAAATTCATCCAGAAGCAGCATGATCTTTCAACTTATGATGAAGACCAATATCCCAGAGCCTGACAAATGCCTTCAAGATTTCCATTTTCATCTAACGCTTGATTTCAGCAAATAATCATTAACACATCAGCATTTAACCTAGAGAAGTGAAAGACATATTCCTAATCTGAAAGAAGACCTTGTGAGAGATGTTTAACCATTTCAGAGTTAATTAGAGCTTCTAGTACTTTGCTAAAAAGAGGTAGAAGGCCAATAGGTTAATTTTTAACTATAGAAATATATTGTTTGCCTGTGCTTTGCCTAAGTTTCTACATCCTATATGTTTCACAATCCTTGCATGAATCATATAGAAAGACATGCTGAAATGTTTCCTTTCAGAATACACTCATGCATAGGCACATATATACACTACAATTCCAAAGTTTCACGCAGCCCCAGGTAATTTTTTTAAATTTGCCAGAAAAGTTGTTTTGTACTTTAAATAATAGAAATGAGATGCTTTTATATTAGAAATTTTATTATGACAAAAAGAAAAAAATAATTTTATGATTAGATTTTGCTCTCGTCAAAATATCCCTCTTTAACCTTGATTACTACAGCACAAATTTTTTGCATTCATTGCAAAAGTTTCTCAAAGTATAAGTTATTCTTTTTTCAATGGCTCTAAAAGCTCTTTCTCAGTTTTATTTTGTTTTTCACACTTCTGTCAAGTTCATCTCATGATAATTGAAGTGGGAGCTTCAAAATTTTGAACTGTAGTGCATATATAATATATATATACACACACACAGAGAGAGTGACTGAAAAATTGAAAAGTAACACCATAATTTTATATATGAGAGGCCAGTCAGGAGTCTTGACTTAACACCCTGTGACTTTTTCTTTGGTGTTGGTTAAAGGAGCAAGTCTACAATACCAAACTAAGACTTTGGAAGGACTTGAAGTGTGAATACAAAAGGTTGTCTTCCATACCACAAGAGTTCCTGATGAAATCAGTTGATGCAATTCCTGGCCAGCTTGAGGAGCTGGTAGCGCAAATCTGGTGCCTACATCAAATTTTAAATAAAACCTCAAGTTAAACGTTTTCCTCTCATATCCATTTCTTATAAAAATTATAGTTAATAAATAAATTATAACTATTTTAAAATGGGCAGTTACTTTACAATCACCCTGCATATATATATATATATATATATATATATATATGGGCATGTGCCTGAGTGGTTAGAATGTTCACTTTCTGATCATGAGACCCAGGTTCGAATCTCACCACAGTTGATTTGTTACGAAGGAGACTTTCTGATGTCACAAGTCATTGTGGTCGAGGGTTTCAATGTGCTGATGCTGTTCAGATTGTTGATCACACTAGATAACACGCTCTTTCCCAGAAACTTTAACTAAGGTCTGCTCAGCATAGTTGCAGTATAAACCACAGATGGGCCTCGTGGGTGTTGAACAAACACAAATGTGCCTGAGCGAGCATCTGCAATAGGGATTTAATAGCTGCTCTAATAGACAGGTATCCTCAAATACAAATAGCCAGCTATTATTTATTTTATATATATATGTATATATATATATATATATATATATATATACATATATATATATATAGTTGGATTGATGTGAGTTTGTGACCCTGGGTGTAACACTATTTGCTTGCTGTCATCAGACAAATTTGTCTGACAATCACAAATAGCATGAAACCCGAGGTCAGAAACTCACATCAGTCCAACTAATATGTTAGGTCAATCACTGATATTGAGTGCTTTCCAATAAGTACCATGCATATATAATATATAAATAATGCATATAAAAAAATTGCATATATATATATATATATATATATATATATATTTTAAGACATTTTTATGTTTATACATTCTTTTTATAGATACAAATATTTAAGTAAATGCTCTGTTTATAATAAACAGTATTAAACAACATTTACCGGCCTGAATGTCCGAGAAATTTTAACAGAAAATATCCGTCCTCCGACAGGATTCAAACCTGTATCCTATACGGAAGCGTCATTTAGCTTGACATGCCTTTAACCGATTTGGCCACAGAGGAGCGTTCGGTTAGCAGGGTCGATTTTACTGTATTTAAACTTCAATCTTCTATGAATCTCTCACGTACATTCATATCTGCTCATGGCGTATCAAATGTAAACAAATGGCATCACACAAATCAGTTAAAGGCATGGGAAGCTGTATAGGATACAGATCCGAATCATGTAGGAGGACGAATATTTTCTGTGAAAATTTTTCAGACATTCCGGCCAGTATTTACTTAAATATTTGTATCTATAAAAAGAATGTATAAACATAAAAATGTCTTAATATAATTGTCGGACTTTGTCCATTTCATAATAATTATATATATATATATATATATATATTATAGTGTCTGTGTGTCATAAATATCAGTCACATGTGAAACAAAATCATGTGTTCTAACGCCAAGTACAGAGAAACACAACAAACTTAATTCAAAAATGAACACAAATAAAACGGTAATACTTAGAACCAAAAAGAAAGATTTGAAATTCCAGGGGAAATCAGGAAAGAAAATTTTTGGCATAGAATTTGACACTTAAAAGATACACTTGAGGAGCTGTGGGAAAACCATTGATTGACCTACTTAACAAGCTAGCGTAAGTGGATCCCAAAAGACAGGCTGGAAGGAATAGAATGTGAACAAACATTGCTTAGAGCTCCAAAAGATAGGAAGATGTGGAAAGCCATGATCACCCAGATCTTGAAGAAATATTTTTGTTGTAGATGCTTCCTGTTGTTGATGAAGCATAGCTCAGTTTTGGCTCTCGGCCTCAAACACAGGTCAGCCAGTGAAGATGAAGCTCACTATTCAAGAATAATGATTTGTCGGCCATCTTGTTTAAGATTATGCCACAATGAGGCACATTATAAAGTGCTTACATAAATAGTAGAAACATGAAAAGTGTGCCCGAGGCAAAGCATTGTAATAACAAAACCACATTTCCTGATAATGTCTGTAAAGCACACTGTTAAAAATGTTTGTGCACTGACACGGGCACACATATATAGGATTAATACAAATATAAAATTTATCGTTCAGCTGTTTGTTTTTATCAAATTTACGCCATGCAAAGCAGTAAAGCCACTAAGATGCAAGCTGGTTACTGAGTGTGAAAGATTTAGAAAGCAGAAACATTATGAAGGAATGAGAACAATAGAAGAGTAATCAGGAAGAGAGTAGATAATGATTGACATTGCATTTAAATTTGGTTGTAGTGTTCAGTATCAGAGGCAGAGGTCTTGCAGATATAGACACTGTGGACATAAGAATCAACATTGCATGGCGACTGGCAGGTTATAGTCTGAAGATGGCTTGCAGTATTGATTCCTATGTCCATGCTCTCTGTATGTATAAACGAGCTTTATCTGATATTGAGGGTTCTTCCCCTCTCTTTCTCTATCTCTCTCATATACATTTTATGTTTATACATTCTTTTTACACACACACACACATATATATATATATATATATAGAGAGAGAGAGAGAGAGTGTGTGTGTATTAATTAATTTTTTAATTTGATTAATATACATATTAAGCAAATTTAGCCAATGCAAGACAATGAAGCCACTAAGACACAAGTTGGTTACTGAGTGTGAAGGAACTATAGAACAGAAACATAAAAGAGGAAACAATAGAAGAGTAATCAGGAAGAGAGTAGATAACGATTGACATTGCATTTAAATTTTTGAAGATCAAAGTTGACTGGAAAGTATGGAGCCAAGAGAGAGTTCCGCAAGCAAAAAAAGAATCTGTTAGAATAGAACTTACTTTTACATCTAGCCAACTGTAAATTGATGGGACCTACCTCCCAATCTAGTACTGCACTTAAATTCATAAAGTCTAGGTACCATAGTGAAGAGCTCATCCAAATAATTACCATGAAAGTATTTATAGAAACGGCAAAGGGAAGCTAATGCACAGCTTTGGGAAAGTGACTGAAATCGAGATTCTAGGTCAGGGCCAATAAGATTGTTGATTCTGCTTTGGATTTTATCAAGAATTTCTAAATATATAACAGGAGAACTGGACTATAAGTGGCAGCAATATTCTAAACCTGGACAAATAGTAGACTTATAAATATGTTAGATAGATTCTGGAGAGAAAAATTGTCTTGCCAGACATATTGAACCAACTTTAACAAATTAGATGTGGCACAAGCTGAAAGTATAGGGCACCCAGTGAGGATTGAACTCAGTACTCAGTCATAATTGTTCTAGCGAAACAAACTTGCTAACCATTACACCACCTCAAGGTGCTCTTATTTTTATATTAAGTTGAAAAATAATTTGTACTTTTTATTGGTATTAGGTTGATGTTTTTTCTTTGTGTGTGTGTGTATACATCTGTACATGTATGTATGTGTGCATGTGTAGAATGTCGTGTTTATTTCTACTTTTCTCTTTTCCTATTCCTTTTCTTTCTCTCTGGCTCTGAGTGTCAAAGATAATGTAACAATATCATTTCCGATCTCACAGAGGGGACTGTTTTTAGGATAGTTTTTTTTCTTGAATATTCTGGGTTTCTTTAAGTTTGAAAAATATAAGTGTTTTCTGTTTTTTATTTATTTCTTGTTTTAAATAGTTATTTTTTTAAATTAATGCTTAAATGGAAAAGTAAATATTTGTTTGTATATTGTTACATTCCCATTGTTTCCATGTTTCTTATTTGTTAGTTGATAGTTTCTTTTTTATCAGGTTCGGTGGTATCTTAAATATGAGGGTATTAATTATGGCACATTTGGTTTATAACAGAAATTTTATCATTTCAACATATATACACACACACAGATACACAAATATATAAATATATTTACATATGCATATGTACATATATATTATATAAATTAATGATTAAATGGCAAAGAAAATGATTTGTATTTATGTCTGCATTTTGGAATTATTTCATTTTTCTTATTTAGTAGATTGGTATTTATCTGGCTTGGAGTTATCTCAAAAAATAATTATGGAAGGTTAAGTTTATGGGTTTATTTCTTTGTTGTTGTTTAAACATATATATATATATATATATATATATATATATATATATATATATATATATTATAATCATTTTATGTAATTTAGATGATAATTCATCCATCACACCCTGTATATTTAATTAATGCTTAAGTGACATCGTAAATATTTGTTTATGTCTTCACTTACCTATTATTTCATTTTCCTTTTATTTAGTACATTTTTGTTTTGTTTTTTTACCTGGCTTGGTGTTGTCTTAAGTATTAGGGTATTAATTATGGAAGGTATTTAATTATGGGAGTATTTTTTTTTTTTTTTTTTTTTCAAAGCAATAATGAACACCTATATATTTTCCTGTCAATTCTTCAATGCCAAATTTGTGGTCTTACCCTCATGCACATGATTCAGCTCTGGTGACTCGTTGGTTAGCATCCAAACAAAGATTCAATAATAGCCATGTTGGCTTCAGTTCAAATGAAAGAAACCAAATAAACTGCTTGAGGCGGGGGAAAAAAACATACTTGAGGCTTTCATTTCTTCCTTTGTTCTTTTTTTCCTCCTTTTATGAAAATATTTCCAATAATGGTAATATTAGCCATTTCCTTATAAGGAAGTATTCTGTATTCATTAATCAAACAGCCAGTTCTACTCGAGTTACGCTTTCATCACAATCTGGCCTTTGGGCTGGGATCAAAATGTAGTATCTGTTCTTCTAATATTTAATGTCAACATTATAACTTATAAGGAAACAATCAGCATTGATTGATTTCTTGTCAGTTGAAATTTATTAGGTTGGTGCAAAAATAATGACGTAATAATGTCGTTTTTTTAACGTCAAAAAACGACATTATTACGTCATTATTTTTGCACCAACCTAATATAAAATCTTTCCATTAAAACAATTTTTCTGGAGAATAGGTTTCTCAAGTCCAATAGCTTTTATCGATGGGGTTTCCTTCCTTTGAAGTGTTCGGAAACGTCAACATCTTGATTATGTTACATACATACATTTTAGTTGTTACCGCCATTTAAAGTCCTCAAGTGATGTAGTTTCTGTTATTTGATACAGTTCTTTGAATTTCTGTGGTGGCAGTTTACAAGGTTCAAAGAAGAATGGTCTTGGCAATGATCCTCAGGCTTCACTCATTCATGCAAAGCCATTTTTAACTATTGATCTTAGAAAGCGGTTGTATACAACTGATATTTAGACATTTCTGAATAGGGCTGGCGCCATACATGGCATCCATCTGAAAGTAAACTTACGACCACATCACATTGAAACACCAGTTCCTGTACAATCACCAAAGTTTACCAATGTCAAGCCTGGCCACTACTTTGATGGATGATCGCTTGGGAATATCAAGTTCTATAATCTTGGATGTGTGGGTGTTGTTTGGTAATAGCTCAGAATCGTTAAACGAATTCCAATCTCAGTTGGGTTCATTATATTTACTTAAGCAAATAGCTTTTCAGATAGGTATGAATCAACCTCTTCACCTCCAATCTATGGGCTAAATAGTAAGACTTGTATCACTAAACCATTATTATCATTGACCGAGTAGCCAATTGACAGTTGAAATTTATAAAATCTTTCTCTTAAAACAATTTTTCAGGAAAATCAGCTTTCTCAAGTCCAGGAGCTCTTAACCTTCTATTTGAAGTAGAGGAGAATATCAACATCTTGATTATGTCATCATTTTCTCTTTGAGTTACATGTAACTCTTAATGCTCTTGATTGGGGTTTCCTACCTTGCCTTTTGTTTGGTGTCGTGTGGAATGTCAGCATTTTGATTCTTAGTATTTTCTCTTTGAGTTACATTTGCTAGTCATTTTAGTTGTTACTGCTGTTGAAAGTCCTCAAGTGATGTGGTTTCTCTGATTTTATCGGTCTGGAGTGGGGATAATCCAAGTGATCCCACCTTTCAAAAGTGTCTGAAAACGATACCACAGGTTGACCCAGCGTGGGTGAAATTGGATAGACATAACACTTGGAGCCATCAATAGCTGTGCTAGCACAAAGTGACAAGTCATCATGACTGAGGGTTTGAGTGTGCTGGTGTTGTTCAAATTGTTGATTATTCTAGATAACATGCTCTCTCTCTCTCTCTCTCTCTCTCTCTCTCTCTCTCTCTCTCTCAGAAACTGTATCTAAGATCTGCTCAGAATAGTTGCAGTATAAACCACAGGTTGGGTCTGTGGGTGTTGAACAAACACAAATGTGCTTGAGCGAGAGTCTCCAATAGGGATTGGCTAGCCACAAATTGTAGACAGGTATCCTTGAATATGAGTGGCCAGCTATTATTAATTATTAAATTAATTATATCAGCTCACATAACACGTGACAGAAAAACACATCGATTAGAACTTGACCTGAAAAAAGAAAGCAGTTGGTGTTTTGAGAATCACTTGCATTGGATATATGTGTACAAACAGTTGACTAAAAAGTACTGTTATTGATTGAAAAGACTACTACAGGAATCAGGGTACTTTTGGGGGCGTCATTTAAAATTTGTTGGTGTTAAATTATATAAAGGTAGATGTCATGGAAATGGAAGACAAGATATCAGCAGACCAAGTTCAATCTCACCAGCTAGAGGTTAAATAGTAGGGTAAACTGGGGTTCTTCAGCCTTTGGTGGCAACCAGTCTTGGAGAATGAAAACCCTGAATTGACAAATATAGGGATAGAACACTTGACTGACTAAGAGAAAGAAAACCTGAACAGAAAAACAAAAATCTTTTTCAGAATAGGGGTTGGGTTTGGGAGTCAATCAACCCACCTTGAGAAACATCTAAGATCTTCCCAGTTAGGACCTGCCAGGCAATCTATGCAGAGTCAAATCATCATTTACTTTGTATTCTCTTTGGTATAAAGAAGTTTAACTTGGACTTTCTTCCCTAGGCTGCCACTCAGTGAAACACTCACTATTTGCCCATAGCTGGGACCCTAACAGATGCTAGCACCTTGAGTCATGGTAGAACAACAATTAAGAGGTGGTTCCACACTCCTCAAAACATACAAACTCCCAACCAGAGGCCTTGCTACCGGATGTAGTTTATCGTCATACCCAGGACTAGTCTTAGCTGTAACAGAGTCAGTGGAACAAATGAATGTCACTCATTTGAACATTCGTCATGGAAAATGCAATAGAATAACGAGAGGCTTCATCTGTGAGAAAGGGGTTGTAGGGTGGAAAAAAATCCATCAATGATACGGCCAAATGGGTGTTTCAGAAAGACCGCAAAAGAAAGACTGTGCAGCTCCAATAGAAGAATCATAGGCTTCATCTGTGAGAAAGGGATTGTAGGGCGGAAAAAATCCATCAATGATAGGGCCACATAGATGTTTTGGGAAGACTGCAACAGGAAGTGTGTGCAGCTCCAGCTCAAATACGTCCGCAATAGTCTTTTTTTTTTCTGGCCTGATCTGGCTCTTGTAAAAATAGAGCATATCAGGAAAAGGTATTTTTTAATTTATTATGCTGACCATTTTCCCAACATCTTGAGAAATGGATTGTATTGTATTGAAATGGATTGTATATACCATATTCCTCTTGAGATCTGGGGTTAACTCATCAATATCTACTTGCCCTCCTCCCCCATGAGGGATAAGATGTGGCACAACGCCGAGTTTTACGTGGGTTTTCTGAGCCGATAGGCTCAGCCAAAGAATGCCCGTAGAAACTGTAACAACAGAATTGGGTTGGTCAGCCACCCCGAACGAGACTCTGCCCTTCGGCAGAGCCTCATCTGGGTTCCTCTCTGCCCGAAGACAGAGAGTCCGACCGTCTTGGTGGAACAGATTCCAGCAAGTCTATCGAACTTAATTAACTTAAGTACCAATAGATATTTAAGACAAGGAGCTACATAGAGAGAACACTTGTTCATTGCGGTAGGTGGAAATTCAGAGACTGTATGGTCATAGTGAAACATTAATAGTTTGCTTTTTGAGGAATTGAATATGACCAGCAAGGTTTTCTCCCATTGAACTGTTCGAGCTAAAGCAGAGTACAAAGATTTAAAAAATGGTGAAGGACAATTTTAATTTGTCATGATTTTCATTGCAACTCTTAATGCAAGATCTTGCTATAATTCATAGCATAACAGCATTTTTATTTTTTATCATTCTTTCTTTCCTTCTTTCTTTCTCACCATATTTATTACATTTTGGCTGTTGTACACTACAGCCTTCTGCAGGTGGTTGGAATTTCGAACTGAACGCTTTATTTCGATCACTGGGGTAGACTGTTCTAGTTTCACGTACCATGTTTGATGAATGTCAGTTATCAGTTATCTCCTGCTAATTTTCCCTCTGAAAGTTCTCCACTGCCTTAGCCGGGTATTGAACTCACACTCTTTGGGGTCCTGTCACTGGATCTAACCAACACCTTTATCCACTGTGCCATGTTTCCATGGCGACAAAGATGAGGACAATAGTCCAAATAATGTAAATAATGTACTTAATACCTCATCTCAGAAATATAGACAGATATTTTTTTTTTTTTTTTGTTGTACATAAGTAAATAGAAAATTATGTAAAAACAGCCAAAAGCAAACAATTCTGAACCTACCATAAAATGAATAAAAATACCTCAGGATTCCAAATCTTGTCCCCAAGACTTGTGGTATTCCATCTTGGACATGCCTTATTTAAGATTCTTGGCTGCTTTGTTAGCCATGTGTCAGTTATCATTTTCACTTCACCTCAAACTGTTGACCTCTAAGTGCCTCCTCACTAACATCTATATAGTGCAGTTCCAGGATCTCTTAGGCAGCAACCATACTCCATTCCTTCATCATAGAATCTGTCTTTTTTCAAAGTCTTGCAGTAGTTTATTCTTCTGCCAGTTGTAATGAGATTATCAACTTGTGTGGTCTCATCCTCGTCCACAGAAGCAGCAGGCCCACTACTGTAAGGCCTGTCACTGGGGTCAGTTTCTGCTTTGTCTCAAAGATTGCTGTTAACTCTAAACCCATGTACTTAATATGGTTATATCAGATGCAGCTTTTTGCTGAAGATTTTATAACATCCTTGTGAGTGTCTGCAGCATTTTTCTCCCTTTAAGGCCTGTCACAGGGGTCAGTTTCTCCTTTGTCTCAAGGATTGCTGTTAACTCTAAACCCATGTAGGTACTGTGGTTATATCAGATGCAGCTTTTTGCTAAAGATTTTCTAACATCGTTTGTGAGTGTCTGCAGCATTTTTCTCCCTTCAAAAACAGAAATTGTATGACAGCTCTTTGTTTTGTGTTTTTGACTAAAGGGCAGCCATTTTGAAAGAAAATTATGGTAAAGAAAAAAAAAAGAAACTTATTTGACAGATTATACCTTTAGGCTTCTAGAGTGTTCATGGTCTGTAGGTTTAAAAAAAGGAAAAAATGCGGGGTTGAAATTCTAACATACTGTTAAAATGAAATGAGAACCAGGTGTATTTTTGGTCTGACTCTGATGTATAATTTACTTTCTCATTTCCTGCATGGATGACTCCTGCTATATATATATATATATATATATATATATATATATATATATATATATATATATAGAGAGAGAGAGAGAGAGAAGAGAGAGATTGTTGATAAAATCCAACGGAAGTAGAGGTTTTTCCCTTTTTTCCTGTATGGGATTGGGTTTCCATCGCCTTTTAAAAACATTTCCCTCTCTATCACTTTCAGTGGCCCCTTTGCATCTTGGTGGCATTATCACCTTGTTTGGAGTGGTGTCTCTTACTCTGTATCACTCAGCTTTGAGTGGCTCTTGGGTCTTATAGAGAATGATGATCATTGTAAAAAGAAAAAAAAAAAGCACTTGTGTCTTAGTGTCCTTACTGCCTTGTTTGGGATGAAATAGTTAAAAAATCTAGCACCCCCACCCCCAAAGCATTATTTTTTGCCAAGTGAATTGCCTGCAAAATTCATGTAATAGAACACTGTGTATCATGTCCTGGAGACATCTTGATTTTATTGGTGGATCAGTATTCATTTCTGGTCAGTGGATGTTAAAAAAAAAAAAAAAAAATACTTGAGTATTGTTGTAGTATTAATTATTGTTCATTCTGCTCTGAACTTTGTCAAATAATATCAGGAAGTGGGTGTCTAGTTTTGGGAGATTTCCCTGAACTTAGATTCTTCTTCTCATGATGTTAGACACTCTCAACCTCTTCCCACTTGAGTGCCTACAGTAAAATCACGCTGAAAGCACTTAATCCTTTTTGATCAACAAAGTTAAGCACTGTCAATTGATCCATTTTCATTGGCTTATCCACTAACTACAGGTTATTTAAAGCTAGAAAATATTTTTCCAGATAATAATGAGTTAGTGATACAAGTCTACCATTTGCCCATGCTTAGAATATTGCTATTTACCTTCAGTTCCTTGATAAAATCCAAAGAAGAATCAGCAAAATCATTTGTCCTGATCAGGCAGATCATCTTTAGTCACTTGCCCACTGCTGTAAGGTTGCCTCTCTGTGCCCTTTCTATAAATACTTTCATGGTATTTGTTTGGAAGAGCTCTTCATTATGGTTTTAGAATTGTTTTATTCCCCTCCCCCGACAGACAATGAATTGTAAATATGGGGGACTAGCTAGTATTTTCATAGAGACAAAGAGGTATTATGGTGATTGTAGTAAGAAAGGTACGTATGAATGTGTTGTTTTGGTGTAAGGAATATTGTTTGTGCAATTGGGTCAGCGTTTGTGGCTAGCTAAGTTATAGTTAAGACAGAAGAAGACCGTCCTTTCCCCACTCCCCCCTTTGGCCATGTGCCACATTTCTGTATTAAACAGAATATCACTCTTCATTATGGTACCTAAACTATTTTTCATTTAAGCGCAGTACTAGACTGGCATTGAGATCTCATCAATTTACAGTTGAGCTGTCTAGATGTAGCCATAAGTTCTATGCTAACAGTTTCTCTTCTCATACTTCTCGCTTGTGGAACTCCTTTCCAGCTCCATGCTTTCCAACCAACTTCAATCTCCAAAAATTTAAATGCAATATCAATCACTATCTACTGTTCTCCTGATTACTCTTTGTGTCTTAGTGGCTTTACTGCCTGGCTTGGAGTGAAATCAATTTAAAAAAATTAAAAAAGTTTTACTAATTAACCCATAGCTGGAGGGGGTCAAGAGGTAGATGCATACCTAAACAGAATTTGATAAGCAAAGAAGAAATTAGGATGTGGATATGAAGTGGGGGATCCAATCTATATTACAATCAATATATAAACTTATCCCTCACTTTTCGGTCACTGTAGTTTGTATCCATTTATATTTGAGAGAATGTAAATAAATCTAAGAGACCTGACTATGTAGCTCATCAGTATTTGATTGATTCGTCTATGGCTTATCAAACTTTTACAGTTTATTTAAAGCTGGAAAATATATTTTAGATTGTATGGATATTTTTTTTTATATATATAATGATGAATTATTGATACAAGTTTTTTAATTAATCCATAGCTCGGGGGAGAAGTGTTGGATTCATACTTTACCCAAATGTATTTGAGTGTAAGTGAGCATATTGGTACTCAGCTCTCCGATTAACAATTATGAGCCATTATCCATTACACCACCTGCAAATCTGAGCTTACAGCACATGGTATTCCCAAACAGTCACCCATCTCAGTACCGACCAGGCTTTTCATTGCTTAACTTCAGTGATCATACCAGTGTTTTAAGCAGTGTCAAGCCCAGTCAAGAGAGTGAACTGGTTGGTTGGTTGGTTGGTTGGTTGGTTGGTCCATCATTATTTTATGGTTTATCAACCCTTTGAGGTTTATTTAAAGCTAAAATATATTTTTTAGATAGTAAGTTTTTTTTTCTTTGCTTTTTTTCTTTGGCTGTCAGTCAGTCAATCAGTTATGTGCCAATAGGCAATCATGTATCTTTTGATACATGACTGACGAGGCAGATTTTTTTTTTCCCCCCCACAGTAGGTTGTCATTTCTTTCTGCAGTAGACCAATTGCCATCCAAGGCTAGAGTACCTAGTCTGTCCTGTTATTTACACATAGCAGGATGTACAGAGGAGTCAATTTCTGTGTTAAGTTTTGGCACTTCATGTTTCAATTCTTCACTCAGTTATGTGCCATGCATGATACACACTTAGACAATCATGTATCTTTTGATACATGACTGACGAGGCAGATTTTTTTTCCTGCAGTAGGTTGCTATTTCTTTCCACAGTAGACCAGTTACGATCCACGGCTATAGAACCCATTTTGTCCTGCTATTTACCCATAGCTAGTGGGGAGACAAAAAGGATTCATATGTCTCCTAAGGGTATTAGCACATAAGTGAATTATTTTACAACATACAATCCCTTTCCCACATTTCAAAATGTCGCAAGCTCTGTCACTATCTCCATGAAAATTGTTCTGGTGAACTTCGTTAGTTTCACCCGTTCTAACCCTCACAGCTAGGACCCGCCAACACACACCCATTGTAGCGAACTACCCCCATTCCCTTCGAAGGCTCCCCAGAGTTTAAGATTGTAGTGATCGGTTCTCTGATTCCTCAATCTGAGCTGCTATCCATTACTCCACCATGTCTCCTTTCTTTGGCAAATGAATTAAAAACAATTTTAACAATTCTTTGGAGATAACAATGAGTTTTGAAGATACATGTGCTAATATTTAATCCATAACTCTAGGAGGAAATGCATTCATAGTTTTCCCCAAAAGTATTTGGATGCAACATACCCAACTAGAATTTGAAATCGGCCCTCCAATTTCTCATTCTGAGCCACTGTCATTATCCTACCCACACAGCTGGGAAGGGCTGTTTGGTAACACTGGATACTATAATAACTTCCTTCAATCTGCTTTAACTAACCCACAAAGAGTTGATAAGACATAAAAAAAAAAACAAATCAATCACTTGATCCCTCTCGGATGCTGTACTTATACATCAACCTACTTTCCCATGTGTGTATATCCAAAGTGCAGTTAGGTTGACCACGGGTTTACATATCAAAGGCAACCACTAACATCTTATGTGAGTTGTGATGCTCTGGTGTGACACCGAGTACAAACTCTATTTTGATATCATCTGGGATGAGCTGAGTATATACACTGGGTTCAACACAGATCAACTTCTCTTCCATCAAACGTTCTTAAATTCAGTTCAGACCATCTCGTATTTCCTGGTGTGAATCATATACTAGATGATGATAAAATTAGCAACAAAAATAAGATGAGAGATAAACTAGTCAAAAATGAATAATAATGACAATATTTCATCAAAGAAATTTAGACAACTTCAGATGATTACATCTCTTAGCTAGGAAGCCCAGTCTACTCTGCTATTTAACCCATAGATAAGGAGAAAGGCATGGAACAATTTCTTTAGGACCTTCATGCCAAAGGGAATGCAACAGACTAAATTAGAATTCATACTCAGCTCATCAATTCTACTTTCTGTGTCAATATCCATTATACTACTCGCAAACCCTACTTGTATAGGGTGTTCCAATAACTTAGACTGATTTTAAATGTGAATTAATCTTAAGCGTCTAATAATTTGTTTTCTTTTTCTTTCAGATTCAACAACTTAAAAATCATTAGACACTTAAACTTAATTCACATTTAAAATTGGTCCAAGTTATTGGAACACCCTATAAATTTGAATAAGCAACAAAATTAAAATGGGAGAAAAACTAGTCAAAAGTCGATGCTTCATCTAAGAAATTCAGACAACTTAAGATTACTATTAGGTTGGTGCAAAAATAATGACGTAATAATGTCGTTTTTTGACGTATAACATCAAAAAACGACATTATTACGTCATTATTTTTGCACCAACCTACTATATCTGTTACTACTAAATAAGCAACAAGAATAAGATAAAAGAAAAACTTGTTTTTTTTTCTATATGCTCTGTCCCTTCAGGACATGGGTAATCATGGCTATCCACAACTTTCTATCCTTTGTAAATATTAGATCAAAAAATTTAATACTTTGTCTAAGAAATTCAGAGAACATAAAACTCTTATATCTTTTACTATTAGGCATGAATAAGCAGCAAAAAAAAAAGAAAAGAAAGAAAAAACTAGTCAAAAAATAATGATATTAATGGCAACAATTAGGAGGCATGGTGGAGTAATGGATAGTGGCTCGGATTGAGGAATCGGAGAGCAGAGTTCGAATTTTAGTCAGGTCCATTACATTCACTTACGTGCTAACACCCTTGGGAAAGGTATGAATCCTCTTCTTCTCCCTTTATGGGTAAATAGCAAAACAGACCAGGTTCTATAACCTTGGATTGCAACTGGTCTACTACAGAAAGAAGTGACAACCTACTGCGGGGGAAAAAAAAATCTGCCTCGTCAGTCATGTATCATGGCTGGTATATAACTGACTGGTGAATGACAACAATTAATCTAAGAAATTCAGAAAATTTAAAACTATTATATGTTGGTACTAGATATAACAACACAATAAAAAAAAACATAATAAAAAAAAAAAAAACTTGTATAAAATTAATAACGAATCTAGAACTATTTAAATGTCGTAAATGATAATCGGTAAAAAAAAAACCTAACCAAATTCTAACCATGTTAATTTTCAGTTCATTTTTTTTCTCTTTTCCAGGACAGAACGATCGACTGACCAAGTGATTCAGCCAGTTAACTTGGAAGCCCTTTCAAAATGGGTGGGCAAGATGCCTAAAGACATTGTGCAGGACATGCACAAGATAGCCCCCATGCTCTCTGTGCTTGGTTACGACCCACAGGCAAATCCCCCCAATTATGGCAAGCCAGATGCCATGGTAGCACAGAACACGCAAGACATCCAGAACAACAGAGAATACTGGCGGAAAAAAGTAGACATTATTATCAAAGACATTCCTGCAAAAGGATCGACATTCAACCGAACGCAAAACTTTCACAGGACCAATGGCAGTTCATTGCGTTACAGGAACACATCAAGTCACATGACCTGAGGGCATTGTGGGATTGAAAGAAGTAATGTAGACGAAAAAAAAAAATACTAAAATGGAAGTAAACATTGATGAAAAAAAGATTGTTATGTATTAAAAGGATATCCAAAAGGGAAAAAGAAATAGATATTTAAAAAAAAAAAAAAAATGTGGAGGGGGGAGTTAAAATACACGAAAAACAGTGGCTTATGTGAGTTGCAGTTTAAAATTTAACAAAATCAAATAAATGTAAGAAAGAAAAATGTATGTAATGTATGTATGTAATGTATGTATGTAATGTATGTATGTAATGTATGTATGTATGTAATGTATGTAATGTATGTAGTGTATGTAATGTATGTATGTATGTAATGTATGTAATGTATGTATGTAATGTATGTATGTATGAGGTTGGTGCAAAAATAATGTCGTTTTCATTAACATATGTGAGAAAACGACATTATTTTTGCACCAACCTATGTACGAATGAATGAGAAATTTCAAGAGTAAGGAGACAACAAATTTTAAGAATTTTTTTCTTTCTTTCTTTTTTTTTTTTCCCTCCTTTTTCATTCTTTTTGGGTTTTTTTTGTTTTATTTTTGGGGGGACTTAAACAGACTTTACAAATTTCTTTTTTGTTTCTCCAAACACATAATGGAAGAATACGAAATGTTGCGGGTTGAAAAGAAACAAAGTGCATCACTGTTTCTCGGACAAAAATTTTGTGTGCAAGAACTCTAAGTGGAAATCTCAGGGGTTGGTGTTAATATCGAGCGGGCCAATTTTGAATGCTTTTGGTTTGTTACCTTTTTCTTTGACTGATGAATTCTATAATGATGTGGGCAAAGATGGCAAAGATAAACAATGTGGCAACCTTTTTATTGTCAGTTCCGATTCCAAGTTCAAAGGGTATAAATTATTGGCAAAATAAAAAAAAAAAAATGCAACAAGCCCCTAGTGTGAAAAATCCACCAACCCCACCCATGAAAACGTAAACAAAAACTTCAAATGCAACAACCAGGTCGGACTTGGCTATTTATTTCAAATATATTTTATTTAAAAAAAAAAAACAAAAAAACGAAAGGTCATCAATTCATGAGGCCATGCTGAATAGTTCTCAGAAAAAGTGATTCCAAAACAAATTCAGACTTCTGGAAGTTGTCTGAACCCAAGATCTTTTCAGCACCTCTTCAAGCATGTGCTGTTACATCATAACATTTATGGGTCATTTAACTTCAATATTCATTTTACATTTGATATAACAAACTCAACAGGACAAATCAGGAATGAAACTTGCCCCCTTCTTTAACGCAAAACAAAACAAAAAAGTTCACGAACTTCATGCAGCAATGTAGTGTCAACATGAGTATGAACAAGACTGTCCCTTTATGATGGAGCAATAATTTGATGTAAGCAAAATTTCTTTGTAAAATCAGAGTTTTATGGCTGAACCCTGTCCAGAGTATTAGAACTTATAAACTTGTTGAAAAAACAGTTTCTTTACAGTATGAACAAAGAGTTTTTTGTTTCGTTTTTGTTATTTATTTTACAATATATATATATATATATATATATATATATATATGAGCAAATAATCTCATAACCTGACCAGCTTTAAGAGCTATATATTACCTGATTAAATTTTATTAGGCAGCTTCTCAATTTGGAAAGGGACACAAGTTTTTCTTTCATTGAATGTTCCACCAATTTGACTCTGTTCTCACATTGGCTTGGCGTGATGAATATCTACCGATTTGACTAAAGTTCATGTTAAAAATATTTTAGTTTATAAAAAAAAAATGCATAGGAAAATTGTTATTATTTTTATCTGTTAAGATTGTTTGCTTGTATTTGATTTTTCTTTTTAATGCCCAGAAATGATTTTTACAGCCTTATAAGTTCATAGGTCCATCAAGAAACCTTTCCAGAGAATTCCCAAATCCATTGTCTGAAAGGACTACCTTAGCATAATTTCCTTTAGCAAACTAAAGTCTTATCCACAATTTTAACAGTCTCTGTTCTTTGGTCTACCAAGAAACATTTTCCGATACCTCTCAAACTATCATCTAAGAACAACTACAGAACAAAATTTCTTTTAGTGAATTGAAACCTTGTTTACAGCCTCGGTTGGGTCCATCAAGAAACATTTCCAGAGACCTCTCAAACTATTGTCTAACAAAAACTAGTCAGCAACATTTCTTTGAAACAACATGGTGTTTAAAAAAATTATTTTCTTCTGTGTCAGTTTTCTTTATTTCTAAATCCAATATCATATGTTGGAAATATCTTTTTAAAGATACTGCTACTTAATGATGAATACAGCTGTTTTTATTATTTAATGGAGGATGGCATTCCTCCATGCCATTGTGAATTGTTTTTTAGAAAAGGTTATACCAGAGTTAACCAAGTAATTTATAATTGTTTTCAGTAAAGACCTTTTGATGGATACACTGCCTTTGTTATTTTAAATGTTAATGGATCTAAAACTTTGTTAAAATATTTTTTTTCACACTTGATTCTAAGGTAATAAAAAATCCCATAATAGTTATTATAGATGCATGTACATTTTATAGACAAAATATAATAGCTATTATGGGATGGAGGCTGTAATCTTTTTTTTTTTTTTTTTTTTTTTTTTCAGGAACAATAGTAAATGCAAAGGGAAAAAAAAAAAAAAAAAAGACTTGAGAACTTAGTATAGAGTTTCAAACGAAAACAAACCAAAAAACTATAGTATTCAAATTTTTTACTTGAAAGATCATTGCTTCTTCTTTTATGTGCTGTCTCCCTCCTTGATGTAGGCGATCATGGCCCTCCACATCTTCCTGTCCCTTGTAGTTCTTAATAATTCTTTTTTTTTTATTTCTCCCAAATCCTGTTCTACCATCCATTTACTCAAACTCATCAAGTATATTACACGCTGCTTTCCTCTATCCCTCAATATGTCCTGTGAGTATCAAATTTTCCAAGGCCTCCTTCCTCATTATGGGCCTCTACCTCCTCCTGATGTTAAGTATAAGTTTTATTTTGGTTTCCATTTTCTCTAAAACCTCATTGTTGCTCACATGTTCAGTTCATGGTATCCTCAACATCTTTCTGTAGAACCACATTTCTGTTGCTTCAAGTCTCTTATTCATCTTTGAAGAGATTGTCCAGCAGTCACTGCTATATAGGAAGACAGATATCACGTAACAGTTCACTACTCTTTTCTTCATTGCTTAAAAAAAAATAAAAATAAAATCATTTTCTGTGATGTCTGCATATGTTATATCTCATGAATATCTACATTAGCAACACATATCTACATTAGCAACACATTTTATCTACATTAGCAACACCTTCTGTAGAGCTTTCTTTTTTTTTTTTATCTGACTCCCCCCCACCCACTATGTTTCAACCACACCCCCTTAAAAAAATATTTTAATAAGGTCAATAACTGTATTTCTGGAGGATAACGACTTTTAAAGTGAGCAAGTTTTATAATTAAAGTTTGGAATATTAATGTTAATCAGTAAATTAAAAGAAAAAAGTTTCAAATTTTATCTACATGACTTAGTTTTGCAGGTACCATTTGCCTATCAGGAGGTTTGATGGTTTAATCAAATAAATTCAGTGGAATAAATTACTGCAAACTAACCTTTTAAATGAGTGGATAATATCTGTAAAACTTTAAGTTGAAAAGATAAGTTTTAAATTTATTTTATTCCACTTTTTTATGCAGATGACCAAGCTATCACTGCAGACACTATTACCAATGCCACAGTAATCCTACATCATCTAGAAGCTGCTATCAATGAAGTTGGACTCTGTCAGTGCTTCTAAAACTGAATTCATACGCTTCAACCAAGAAGACTGAATATACAAACTGTCTCAGGTGAATAAATAAAATCTGTCGAATCTTTTACATACCTAGGAAGCGAAATAAATTCCACTGAAAAAGGTGTGAAAATTCAAATAGCTAAAGCCTGGGGTACCTTGATGTAATCTGGAAATCTGTTCTACTAAACAAGCACAAGCAAAGATTCTTTGAAGCCACTGTAGAGGCGGTGTTAATATACAGTTCCATTGCCTGGACTTTAATTTAATTGCTACAGTCTAAGCTTGATAGAAGCTATACTCTGATATTGAGAGCTATCCTTAACATCTCTTGGAGACAACATTCAATTAATTCACAGTTCTATGGACCTATCCCTGATATTTCTACAATCTTATGTGAATGCAGAATGTACTTTGCAGAACACTGCTGGCAAGCAAAGCAAGAACTTGCAAGTGATCTACTGTTCTGGATATTTAGCCATGGAGCAAGACAAGTTGGTTGTCCAACAACCACATACATTGACCAGGTATTATGACACAGTATGATACCTTAATGACCTTTCTATTTTGATTCAGGACTGTGATGGTTGGTATGATAAACTCATGAATGTCTGAGTTAGCTCAACCGAATATAATATATATACATATACATAGCTCCTTTCCTTATAAAATTAATGTTGTTATATTGGGGGATAGTTAAAAACAAAAATGGTAAAAATATAAATAAGAACAAAATGAATAGAGAGCTGAATGTGATCAGTTGTTAAATATCTAGACATATCAAAAACACATGATGTTCTGCTGGTTGCAATTCCTAATTTTGTTTAGTTACTCTTGCAGCTCCTTTGACAGGAATGAAAGTCCCTGGTCAGAATGAATGTATGCAGGCATTCCAAAAGAGAATATCTGATTCAGACATTGAATAATATTTTCTGTTGACACATTGAGACATGAGAATGTGAATGGAAAATGGGAATACTCACTGATTACTGTGATAAAGTAGCTATTGCTGAAGGCAGAAGTTAGAGGACCTTTGAAATCCATACTGATTCACGTTGTATAGCCTTGATAACATGGGATGTTCATCAAATGGAAAATCTTTGTTTTAGCTGAGCACCATACTTAAGTCAAGAGTTTTATTTTCTTATCTACCAAATAACCTGAAACAGAGATTCTTAGTGCAGAGGCAGTTTTAATGTATGGTGCCACCACTTTGACATTAACTAAAACCTGAGAGCCAAAGCTTGATAGAAGCTACACTATCCTTAACATCTCTTGGAGACAACATTCAATTAATTCACAGTTCTGTGGACCTATCCCTGATATTTCTACAATCTTATGTGAATGCAGAATGCAATTTGCAGGAGACTGCTGTCGAGAAAAACAAGAACTTGTACATGATCGACTGGAGCAAGACAGATTGGCCATCCAGCAACCACCTACGTTGACCAGCTAGGATATGACACTGAATGCTACCCTAATGACCTTCCAACATTGATGCAGGACTGAGATGGCTGGTGTGATAGATGAATGTATGCCCATGCTAATTCTACCAAATAATAATTTTTATATAAAGGGTGTTTCATTAAGACAGATTATATATAAGGGTGTTTCATTAAGATGGATCAAAGTCAGCAGTAAATAAATCAGTGTTATTGGTGAAAATTTATTTATTTCTCTATTGGATCACATTATTAAAGTCATGGCAATTATGTGTGAAAAATAATATCGCCCAAATGTCCGCCAAATCTGAAAGAAAAAAATCATTAAACATTTAAACTTAATTCACATTTAAAATCAGTCCAAGTTATTGGAACATCCAGAACCGATAAAAAGTTTGGGATTATATTAAAATTTTTTCCTCCAAACTTAAAATAAAATGAATTCATGTCTTTAAAGAAATAAATTAATTTTTTCTGTTTGCATGCAATTATGCAATAATTTAAATCAAAATGAATATAAAATAATTATAATTTTAAATAAAGCAAATTTATATTTTCCTTTCATTAAAGAATCCACCACGAGCATTTATTACTGCAAGACAAATTTTTGACATCCTTTCTTTCTTTTTTTTTTCCTAATTTTTTTTTTTCCTTGTGCTGTGTCCTTTCAGGACGTAGGTGATCATTGCCTTCCACTCCCCCCCATCCCTAGTGGCTTTCAACAGGTTTTATGTTTCTGCCATCTCCTCCAGATCACACTCCGCCATCCACCTGACCAAGCCCACCACGTATGTCATGCACTGTTTTCCCCTGTCTCTTTTCCCCTCTACTCAGCCCATGAGTATCTGATTTTCCAGGCCCTCCTTTCTCATTACATGTCCCAGAAATTTCATCTGCCTCTTCCTAAGCTTCCTCCTTGTTTGCGTCCCTTTTCTAGTAACTTGTAAAAGTATGTGGGTGGAAGTGAAATAAATGTGTGTAAAAAAAAAAACTCTTGCTTATTTTTAGACAAGTTTACTTTGTACTTTACAATCAATTTCATCCCAGACTCGGTTCCGACTGGGTGAAAGATCTGGGGGGTGGGGGGCCAAGTCATGATTTGTAAAACTCTGCAAAACTCACTAGGGGGAAAAAATATGTGAATATTAATTTTATTTATTAGTGCATATTTTTAAACAACCAATAGATTTATTCGTTTGGCATTTGGAAAACAACTTTCAAACCAAGAGGTTTGGCTCGAAAGTGATTTTTCCCAGATTAAAAAAGGGAATACAGGCTCGATCACTGCTGGGGGCACATTTTCTTTAAGACTTTTGATTTCTAGGCCAGTGGACTTTAATTTTACTGTTTTTTAAAAAAAAAAAATAAAAAAAAAAAAAAAAAATGGATGTTTATTCAAACATATGTTCTTACTAAATATCTTATCACATTTATATTAATAAGATTATATATATATATGTGTGTGTATGTATAAAAAATTAGTACAAGGAAAATGTTTGTCACTTAACTGATTGATGTTACCTTCAGTATCTCGACTCCAGAGTTTGATAGGCGGACTTGTGTGTGTTAATCAGGAAATGAACTGTCACTTCTGGATGTCAATTTCAATGTCCAATTTTATATTTACAAACACTCTATCCCTGATAGTGAGCACTTTAAGCCATAAATATAGCATACCTTAAAACTACATTTTATCATATCATATAATATATATATATATAGGCAGCAATTTTTCATTGATGTACATTTCATTAAATAATGTACCCTCTAAAAATAATTTTTATAGTAATAAAGAAATATATATATATATATATATATATATATATATATATATATATATATATGGTGACTTCCTTTCGTCTTTCAATGATAATGTTCAACTTATCAGACAATATGAAAGGAACTTACTTAAAATAGACACAACTTGTCTATATTATTTAATGAAACATGCATCAATCTATATATATATATATATATATATATATATATTCTTTATTACTATAAAAAATTATTTTTAAAGGGTACATGTTTTTGAGTTGCTATCATTTTTTTTGTTTTTAATTTTCTTTATTAGTGAAATTAATAACAACTTAAAATATAAACTGTTGCGTCTTAGTGACATTATTGCCACCTTTGGTGTGAAATGGATTATGTACAAAACAATAATATCAAATTACATTAATTTTTCAAGGGCAGATGTCATGGTTTTTTTTTTTTTTTTTTTTTTTTTTTTAGGTGCTATCCCTTAAAATGCAACTCAACTAGAATTACTTCATCTCTTTAAAAATAATGCTTTTGATAGTCATTATTTTAGAATCAGTTTTAAGTCACTTAATTTTTTTTTTTTTTTTTTTTTAAATCCCTTCCCCATAAATTATTTTGGGGAAAAAACGTTTCATTTTCAGACTAATTTTTTTATTTTTTTTTTTTATTTGTTTCTAATTTAGTAACTAACAAACAGATGCACCTTGAAGTACCCAAGCATTGGGTCACACCTCTACTGGACGTACGAGTTGAGAATTGAGACTCATTTCAAGCTCAGAACGGCATAAAAAGATCAACATATAAACATGTTTGTAGCTGGTTCTTTAACATTATATTTTGGCCATCTTTATTCATCCATGTCTGAAAAAGCCACTTTCAGGAAGAACATATACACACGCGTCTACACCTGTGAAGGGGTTAATCTCAAGGTAATTAGAAAGAAAACCAAGTAACGTCTTAATAGACTTGATAAAATTAAAACAAGGAGGAAACTGTTACAAGTAGAATGCTGTAATTAATTGGAACTTAAAATTCTTAGAATATGTTTCTAATTATTACTCATTGCGTCAATTGTGCTTTTGCTGTCTTCCTTATGACGTAGGGAGGGGTTTCTGAAATTGAATTACTGTACGGGTTGGACTGATTGGGCCTCACACTCAACATCTGTACTCCAAGGAAAGGTTAGTTTTCTGTCAGGGTTTCTTTCCCTTAGAAGCATGTTACCATGCTAATGAGTTCCAACTCTCTGAGTTTTGGAATTCACTGTTTTTTCTTCTAGACTGGTTGTCACCAAAGGCTGTAGAACTTAGTCTACACTACTATGTCACCTATGGTTAAGAGAAAAGATGGATTGATTACTTTTTCAAAAGTATTTGTGTGAAAGTCACTTTCACACAAATACTTTTGAAAACAAACGTGACTGGAATTTGAAGTTAAGCAACGCAAGCCTGGTCAGTACCTAGATGGGCGACCACTTGGGAATATCACATGTTGTAAGCTTGAATGTGTGGATGGTGTAATGGATAATGGGTCAAAATTCTTAATCAGAGAGCCAAGTTCCAATTTCAGTTGGGTTCATTATTCACTTAACCTTAGGAAAGATATAATTCCACCTCTTCTCCCCAAGATATGGGTTAATTAGTAAGACTTGTATCACTAAATCGTTATCATCTAATAATAAAAAAAAAGCATCCTAAAAATATTTTCTGACTTTAAACAACCTCCAATGGGGTGATAAGCCATAAAAAACAAGTCTGTCAATTATGTGTAATTGAATTACTCCATGGGCTGCATTGTACTCTGAGGAAACATTGGTTTTCTATCAGGGGTTTCCTTCCCTTAGGTAACGACATGTTCCTATGTTAATGAGTTCTACCACCTGGAGTGTTTTAATTCACTGTTTTCCTTCTTGTAGATTGGCTGCCACTAAAGGCTGAACAACTGAAGATATTTTTACTTGCTATTTCTTATTTTCGTAATTATTTTCTTGACTTAACTTTCTCTTTGCTTTTTTTTTTTTTTTTTTTTTTTTTTTTACTGGAGTATAATAAACTATTAAAAAAATGAATATATTAAAATCAATATAAAAAGAAAAGTAAAAAGAAAGATAACACAAAAAAAATACAGTTAAGCATCAACGTGGAACTAATTTCCACAAGAGCAATTTCAGAATCCCTGGCTAAACTGTATGGACCTGTTGTTATTGTATCAATACTTTCAGATATTTGGAAGGCATTTCTACTTGTCTTTCATGAATTTTTATTATCCCCTGTTGACATTTAGCCCCAGTCATTGCTCCATTAAATACAGGAAATGTTTCTTGTAGTGTGAAATGCAAACATAATACATTGTGAAACTTGTAAAAAAAAAAAAAAAAAAAAAAAAAAAAAACTTGACACAGTCATGTTTGCATGAAGACTTTTCTGGTTTATACAGTATTACCTCATCATCAAGATGTTGACATTCCACACTGCTTCAAATAAAAAGTTAAGAAGGACCCCCAAGCAGTACTGGAAAGAGAGATAACAGTTAGCTAATTTCCTGAAAAAATTCTTTTCAGAGAAAGGTTTTATAAATTTCAACCAACAATAGTACAAACTGCTTGATCAGTGAATGTCAAATATTTCCTTATCATATTACCACTAGAGGTTCCGGTGATATTAAACCTGTACAATAAAGTGGAACAAGAAAAGGGGTACTAAAAAAAACTAACCAGGTATCATTCCTAAATAGTCACGGAATAAAAAAAGGTTGTCTAATATGGTTGAACTATAAAGTAAAAGTAATAAAAAAGGAAGGAGGAATGGCAAAGTTATATATATATATTTTCAGTGATTCCCAACCTTTTTATGGCCATGCTCCACTAAGCATCTCTAAAATCCTGATGCCCACACAAAAAGTGAACTCCTATTCACATGGAGGAAGCCTACAAGGTCATTAGCTTTACTATCTGTGACAACCTGAGACTGTATATAGGCAATAGTATTATCATTTAATTTTATATTTATAAAAAAATATCTCATTACTAATATATATATATATATATATATATATATATATATATATATAAAAAGATTTAAGAAACAGCAGATATTTTTATATATAGTGCTCAATATTAAAAATAGAGTGTTAGTAATTTTAATGTTATCCCAACATAGATTTTTCTTGATAAAATTTACAGTCTAAGATTAGAAATTTTACCAAGAAACATCAAGGTTGGGATAGAATTGATATTTAAAAGTTAAGTAATCTTTACATATAATATTAATATTTTATACATATATATTATTATAAATTTACTAATTTAAAAAAATGGTTCCATCACTACACAGGAATTATATTTCAAAAACAGAAACTAAAAACTTCAAATTTAATTATAGAATTAACTTAAAATCCCTGGTACTGTTTCATTTTCAAGTGAATTTTGGAATAACTTATTTTAAAATTTACTGACTTTTATCAGTTATAGCGATGGAACTATATTTTTAAAGTAGTAAATTTATAATATTTAGGCTCTGCAAAATTTTATTGAGCACTGATTTTTAAAAATAAAAATAATTAATAAGATCACTGGATTATAAATCTTACTGTTCTTTCTTTTTATTTTAATACATATATATATATATATATATATGTGTGTGTGCACATGCAAAAACACATTTTTATTAGGTTGGTGCAAAAATAATGTCGTTTTTTCACATATGTTACTATGTGAGAAAACGACATTATATTTGCACCAACCTAATATGTATGTATACTGTATAAGCACTGTATGTTTCAGACAATGGGATAAAACAAAAAAACACTGACCAAACTCACAATAATGAACATTGAATAACTACACACGACACCCGCCAAATACAGAGAAAATCACATAATTGAGGTAAGGACCCAAATACTGCTATGCACCCCCACAATAAAATACAATAACCAAAATACTCTTAACAACACACAAATAAACCTTTACAATATACCATTATACAGACACAGGACAAAACACACGTACATTAACAAGACCAACACTTACACATAACGCCAAACACAAGAAAACAAACTTGACAAGCACTACCCATATCAAGAAATATAATTAAAATACTCCACAAATGTCTACCTAACCCTATACAGAAACAATTCTAGAAAAACCTGGAAAACCTCTGTAAGCGTTCTGAAAGCAAAGGAAATATTTGTCGCAGATTACTTCCACAACACAAAGAATAAATCCCTGTAAGTACAGACTCGAATATCAGGGACAGAAAGAAATACCGAAAACTCGATTCTCAGGTACCATCTCACAAATCACAATGCATTTAACCAGTCAAAAATATAACTCGCTCAGCGACGAACGCGGTAACCAAAATACGCCATCTCCCCAATTCGAGAATACCAACTTCTTTTATCAGCCAAGCATTTTTTCCATTCGTCGACAATTGGGAGAGAACGTTCAAAATATTCTTTCTGGTTTATACAGTAGTACCTCATAATCAAAATGTTGACATTCCACACTGCTTCATTTAAAAGGTTAAAAAGTTGTTTGTTGTTACAGTTTAAGTTTTTCTATATTGGGAATGGTTTTTATTTTTATTTTTTTTTTAAATATTCTGTCTTCAGCATGTCATGCAGAATACGTGCCCTTTTTTTTTTTTTTGGTAAATAATTTTCTTTTTTGCCACATTTTCTGTCGTAGGATAGATGCGACTCACTGTCACTTATTCACGAGGTAAGTCGCCGTTTTCTTTGCTATAATCTCTTATAACAAGAACAAACACACTTAGAACCATTTAAAAATAGCAACCTCAATTTTACCAAGAGAAATTCTGTGTTAAAAAACCAAGACATGTAGAGAAAGGATATCTCTTAGAAAACGCAGAATGTGTGGAAAGAAACATTCATTATTTTTTAAGAATCCCAGTCTGAACAAAACCAAAAATAATTAACCTATCTACATAAAAAGTACAAAATCAACTTACTAAAATTAGACCTAAAATTCTGCCCTACCCTGAAAAGAAATATAACAGGCCTAAAAAAAAAAAGGGACCTTAGAGAGTTTGAATGCAAGCTCACTTATAGAAATGTTTAATAATAACTAAAATATTACAGATGACACAATAGTAAAAAAAATAAATCCAAATTTTTCCCCCAAAAAAACAATACAAATGAATTAAACATTTTTTGAAAAATTCTGGAACCTCAACCTACATGAAAAATCCAAATCATTTAATAAACTCACATACAGACAAAAACTAACCTTAGGGCGCATCTGAAAAAATACGAACATTATTATAAAGGAAGCAGACAAAAGCAAAGCCATAGTCATTATGGAGAAAATATCCTATAAAACAAACAAAAATTATAAATTGATCAATACCAACACAGAAAAAAATATTATATCAAAAATTGCAATATTCTGCGCAACACATAATAAGATATTAACAAAAAAAAGAAAAGGGACTTTATAATGAACTTCATCCCAAAAACAAACAATTTTTACGGACTACCGAAAATTCACAAATTGAGTGAAATACAAGCAGCTATCCAGACACAAAAATTTGAATGTATTGACATACCAAACCTGAGTGACTTTACATTCAGACCCATAGTAGCAGGACCAGCCTGTCCAACTAGCAGACTTAGTAAGTTAATAGACACAATAAAACAACGATTTACTAAACCAATTAATTGCCATCAGTGTTCTTTGATCTACTTTTTGTGGTATGGAACTAAGGAAGTGGATGTCGTTTGTGATGTCACAAACGACATCCACTTCCTTAGTTCCATACCACAAAAAGTAGATCCAAGAACACTGATGGCAACCATTTGACATTAGTAGTCTATGTAGCAACTTAACCCATGATTTAGGTAAACAGGAAATCTCATTTTGGATTGAAAAACACCCAGAAATACTACATCCCAAATTCACATCATTGATAATATAGACCTAATCCTGAGTAATGACACTTTTCAATTTGACAACAAAAAATATATCCAAACCCTAGGTACCACAATGAGAATAAAAATTACATCAACGTAGCCACTCTAGCCTTAGCTTACCTAAAGGAAAACCTTTATGATAAGATAGAATAAATATATGTGAAAATATAAAAACCCACTTCACTAAATCTAGGAAACCATGCTTAGATGATTGCTTCATTTTCTGGAAATCCTCATCAGGCAACATTAACCAATTAAACAAACTGCTACAATACTTAAACCCAAAGATCAAATTCACCCAACAACATAATTTTAACAAACTGCCATTCTTAGATATGCTCATGAGAAATAGCAACAACATAATCACAGATATTTACCACAAACCTACAGATACCCAGCAATATTTTCATTTCAAAAGCCATCACCCAAAAATTTGTCTAAATTACATCCCCTATTCCTTAGCACGTAGAATTTGCACTATAGTGGCCACAAACAACTCCAAAAAACCTGTCTAGAAGAAATACATAAAACACTCAAAAAATCCATGCCACTACTAAACAAGGGTTTTGGACTAGCAGAAAAAATACCTTTAGAACAATTCTGAAACCAAAAGAAACACAGCAACAAATAAATTCTAGTATACATCTCAGTATACAAGAACAATCCAGAACTATTTACAGAAATAACAAGAAATCTAGACCTACTTAACAAGAATGATAAAATGAAAGATATACTAAAAACAAAATAATGAAAAGCAAATGCTAATCCAAAAACCTAAAACATATTGACCTCATCCAAATTTAATCAACACATAATACAAGGGGTCGCAAAATGCAACAAGATGTGGGGATTTGTGATATCATTATAAATAGAAACTCTTACACTTTTGAAAACCCCCACAACATTCCCAATAAAGAAAACCTTAAACTGTAACAGCAAAAATGTGATTGGTGCACAAAATGCAACAAATCCTATATAGGTATCACTCAAGCATTAAATAACACTTTTCCTACACAAAAGCAACATTAAATTACCAGACAACAGAAAACACTTTGTGTCACAATGCATTCACAGATGCAACAAAGGTAAATTTATAATCATGCCAATATATCAAACAGGTTATTATTCTTACTTACAAATACAAGAAAAAACTTCATTGTCAAATTCAAACCAGCACTAAACAAATCATCATAACCCCACACACATAAACACACACCATACACACATAGTGGCAAAGCACACTAGTCAGGATACACACACCACACAAAATACATGTAGTTTCTGGATAGATTTTTTCATAATATATATGTATGTATGGAGAATGAAGATATATATATATATATATATATATATATACTGGCAAAAACAAACACTAGATGGGCCACACACATTAACCATACACACCATGCAAAGTGTGTGTGTGTGTGTATATATATATATATATATGTATAAGGTAACCAAAAAAGTTCTGTCCGTTTTTAAAGGAAAAAAAGAAAACGTTTCACAGTATGTGTAACTTATATTTAGTCTTCGAAGTAATCGCCATCAGCATCCAGCACCTTCTGCTAACGTGTCTCCAGCTGTTCAATGCCCTTGCGGTAGATCTCTGGCGGTGGGGGGTTGATACAAAGAAGTCCATGAGGGCTTTGAGCAAGTCTGCTTCATTGGTGAAGGATTTCCCACGAAGATGATTATCCAGGGAGTGGAAGAGGGAGTAATCGGATGGCGCAAGGTCAGGTGAATAAGGTGGATGACACAAAGTCTAACACCCAAGTTGCTGTATGGTATCCCTGACCACTCGCGCGACATGCGGCCTGGCGTTGTCATGTAGGAAAAGAACACCTTTGCGATTCACCAGTGCTGGCTCTTTCTGGCGCAATGCCCGTTGCACACGTTTCAATTGCTGCGAGTATAGGTCTCCAGTGACCGTTTGGCCCGTTGGTAGCAATTCATAATGAACCACTTGACGACCTGTCCACCAGACACAAAGCATAAGCGTGTGGGTGCATAGGCGGTCTTGCGGTGTGAGGGACAGCATCCTGTGACAGCCATGTCTGGAACGCTTGGGAGTTTCGTCCAGAATCCACTTTTCATCACTGGTAAAGCACTCGATTGAATAAGGATGCGGTACGGTGGCGAGAAAGCAGCGATACGCAGGCTGCCATTCGTTGTCCCTTGTGGACCTCCAACAGCGTTTGCAGAACCCACTTGCTCAGTTTGTACGTCTTACCTAGGCGGTGCAGGTGAAGTCTGTTTCATCGGAAACGTTGAACTGTCTTGCAAGTTCACCACACGTTAGACTACTGTCCTCTTCAATGGCCGCCTTCAGAACACCGTCATTCAAGACCTGTGGTCGTCCACTGCGAGGCTCGTCATGGAGAGACAAATCTCCCGACTTGAATTTTCGAAACCAACGCCTTGCAGTACGTTCATCCACAGCACTATCCCCAAACGCTTGACATATGCGGCGACTTGATGCAGCTGCTGATAAGCCCACTTTGAAGTCATAAAGCAGACAGCCCCGAACGAGATCTCTAGACACTTCCATCTGATGGCCGGGCACGGTGCGCGTGTTTTTTATAACGTCTGATGTTCCTACTTCCGACTGTCCGAATTTGAAAACAATTGCTACACGCATTTCGTATATATTTCAACTTCATTCAATGACTAATCAAAAAACAGACAGAACTTTTTTGGTTACCTTATATATATATATATATATATATATATATATATATATATATATATACACTCTAGTTCCTGTAATAAAACAATATATATGTATGGATAAGACATATATATATATATATATATATATATATATATATATATATATATATATATATATACATACACACTAGCAAAGACGCACACAGTACACAAGAATGGTGGAAGGTTTAAAAAATTCATAGGACAACACAGATTACATTAAGGCCCAAAAGCCACTCTTTCTGTTTACAGAGGGTGGGCCCCAAAGACTTAATATATATTGTTTCCAACCCTTTCAGATGGAATTCTAAATCTAAGAACAGAGAACGTACTTTTAGTATATGCCAAGGCACACTTGGGACTACTTAAATGTGTTCAGCTATTACAGACCTATTTCTTTCATCTTAAATCCCAATCAACATTTTGGCTGATCTATTTCCCAACTATCTCCAGGTGATCATTCTGCAAGTAAATCATGCATTGATATAACGATGTAAATTGATATATGTTGACCTATTCTTACTGCCAACCTTTATTCTGGTTCTGTCTATATAGTCCACCTAACACTGACACTGTGGATAACAGACCTAATTTGATGAGCTGGCAGAACATATTTATGTAAAGTTTATAAAAAAAGGTTGGGCAGTAAAGACGATACAAGGATTGATAGAGAAATGTAGCACATCATTAGAAATTTTCTTTGGCAGTTTTAACATGAAATTTGAAGCCTGCTTTTTAATCACCTGACTTTTTCGTTTGATCAGCTATTTTTGGACGTAAACAAGGAAAGTGGTTCTATGTAACAAGTAGCTGAAATTCTTTGGGTCACTTTGAAGATTCATGCTATTACACTGATGACATCATCAAGTACTATTATGAATGCTTGGGTCAATTTAAATAGCAAAAAAATGCCTTCTAAAAGTTAAGCAAAGTATTAAAATACAGGAAAATTTCATTAGAAAAAAAAAGAGGCCTAAACTGATATGTAATGAATGCTCAATAGTTTTTTTTTTACAAATGAAGATGTGACTTGAAACAACAGAAATATGGTTCTACAGAAGCATGCTGAGAATACCATGGACTGAATGTGTGAGCAACAAGGATGTTGTAAGGAAAAGGGATACTTATGCTTGGAATCTAAAATGAGACAGTTGGAATTTCTAGGGAACATTATGAGGAAAGAGGGTTTGGAGAATTTGACACTCACAGGACAGAGGAAAACAATGAAAAACCTACCTAATTTATCTGATTTACTATTTAGTAAAATATATCATCTAGTAAATTTTTCCTTTTCTGTTCTCAAAAATTTGTATAGGTACAATTGATTAATTTTTTATGACTTAGCAGCCTTTTGTAGGTTATATATAACTATGAAATACGTTAATATTAAAGTCTGAGATAAGATTGACACTAGTCAAGATGAACAGGAAGAACCAGCAGGACTAGATAGGATTCTAACAGCAATGATATCAGTCTTAGACAATTTCAGGAACAAGATTATAGAATAACTGAAATATACAAGTGTCTACATACTGGAAGACCTAGTACAATGATATTTACCCTGTACAAGGCCCAAGGGCCACTCAAGGTAGAGGGTTACAGAATTCCCCAAACAAGGAGATAATGCCACCAATTGATAGCACAGCTGATGAAATGGTTGAAATCCAATTTATTTATGGTCTATTGTATTCCTTATTCTTGAAAACCATTTTTTATGATAGTAACGTACTGATTAACGAGCTGGAATCTCTGAGCTTCACTATATTGTTCTATTTATTGCACTAATAGTAGGTCACTGACAGCTAAAATCAAAAAGAGAGAGTTGACATTTCTAGGGCATAATGTGGAAACAGGATTTGGAGAATTTAATACTCACAGGACATAGAGAAGGCAAGAGAGATAGAGGAAAGCAGTGAATAATCTACCTAACCTGCTTGTATAAATGCTTGGTACAACAGACATTAGGGGAAAAAAAGGATAAAGCTTACTCAGTGCTAAAAAACTTAGGAAGCTGTGGAGAGCCATGACTACCTATTATCTTAGATATGTTTTTAATCTTACATTTTAATAACAAGCAACAAAAAAAGGAATTCTCATGTCCATGAATGAGATTTAGTTTATTATTTTGAGAAGCCATTATTCATTGCTTTTGTCGCTACAACATTTCATCTGATCTATTTGTCAATTTTCTTTAGGTGATCATTCTGGAAAAGGAAATCAACAAGTTTCTTTTTTGTCTGTAGAAAAAGCAATAAACAAAAGAAAAATGCCTACTAAAAATGAAGCAAAGTCTGCCGGTGTATTTGCCACCATTAATTTTGGCAGCTTTTTCTTTGGAAAAAAAAAAAAAGATATATTCTTTTCTTCTATAGTGTTGTTTATTACACTAGTAGTAGACAGTTGACATTTCTAGGCAACAATGAGGAAAGAAGATTTGGAGAATTTGACACTCACAATACATATTGAAGTTAAGAGAGACTGAAAGAAACAGTGAACAACCTACCTATCCTACTTGCATAAATGCTTGAAGGCATGAAAAGAGGAGAAAAAAAAGAAACTTTACTAAAAACTACAAAGGATAAGAAGTTGTGGAGAGCCATAACGGCCTAATATCTTAGATTTTGAATCTTATATTTCAATAAAAAGCTATAAAGGAAGGAATTCTCATGAATAAGATTCTGTTTATTACTTTGAGTAGCTGTTATCATTTGAGTTGTTTAAATGACAGAATTCATTGCTTTTGTCACAACATTTTGGCTGATCTACTTCCCTACCTTCTTCAGGTGATCATTCTGTAAGGAAATCAACAAATTTCTTCTTTTTTTTAAACCTTAGTATTGTTTTCTTTTCTGATATCCACTCAGGGACAGCTCAATACTGAAACTTTAAATTGGAGATACCAAAATTAAGTAAGTACAATAATTTGAGAAATGTTTTAATGGGGGGCTGAAAGTGTGATACCAATATACAAAGGTGCATTCGAATACTGAAAGATGCCTTTCAAAAGTTAAGCAAAATATTTAGATATAGGAAAAATTTCATTACAAACAAATAAAATACCTGCCAAAAAAAAAAAGTGAAGTTTTGTTGAAATCGGTTGAAAAATGTAGGAAATCCGATCCCATATATAAACGAACACACACACACACACAAACAAACAACCTGGGTTTTATAATAAGTATAACTCGATATGAGTTTTCCCCTATTGCATTCTCGCGATGCCTATAGATGCAGGTAATTCCGTGAGAAAGCCTTTCGATGAAAGTCTTTGATGAAAATAGAATCAGCAAGAAAAGAGAATAAAGCGAAAAAAAGAAAGAAAGAAAAAAGGATATATATATATATATATATATATATATATATATATATATATATATGAAGAAAACAAAATAACCTTGCAAGGGAGAAAACATTTCATTTTTCTTGTTGTGTACAAATTAACAACAGGGCTGCAGAGTTGTCAACCTTAAGAGAAATTTGCAGAAACGAGCGATGAACAGAAAGAGGGGGCCTCTTCTTCAATATGAACTGTTGACAAGATAAGTTGAGGCCTTTTCACCTAAGCCTGTAATTCTGTAAACCTGAAGCGCACGCCCCTCAAGAGGGATTTGATTTTTAAGTCGGGGGGGGGGGCAATTCGAGATGATTTATTAACAGTGTTTTGTTTTTCTACTGAGTCTACATATATTTACCTTATCTATTAACTCACACGCACCGTATGTATACATAAAATATTTGTTTATATGTATGTACATGTGTTATTATATATATATATATATATATATATATATATATATATATATATATATATATATATATATATTCAATTTTATGGATATGAGTTTGTGACCTTGGGTGTCACGCTTTTGCGATCATCAGACAAACTGGTTTATTTTTTTAAAAATTAAATATATAAATAGCTTCAATTAAAAAAATAGATTAAATTAAACAAATAGATATTCTTCGATTCAATTTTTTATAATTGAATTTATTTATAGATACAATTTAAAAAAATAAACCAGTTTATCTCATGGTAGCAAAAGCGTGAAACCCAGGGTCACAAACTCATATCCATACAACTGAATTATTTATTTTAAAAAATTATAACATAAATATGTTATAAAATCACTACAAAAATAGCCATTTTGTTTCAACACCTCCGATGTCTTATCAAGTGATGATGTTTAAAGTAAAATAAATGGTTTTAAAAATTTCAAATTAATTAACGATCCTTCGCAAGGGGGAAACGTTGTTTCAAACGCTAGAATGATCAATCAAAATACAAGTATAGGAAAAGCTTTTAAAGATCTGAATAGCTATCATAACATGACTTCGTTATCAAGCTTTTTGAATTTTCCCCTTGCGAAGGATTGTTAATTAATTTGAAACTTTTAAAACCATTTATTTTACATTCAACATCATCACTTGATAAGACACCGGAGGTGTTGAAACAAAATGGCTATTTTTGTAGTGATTTTATAACATGTTAATGTTATAATTTTTTTAAAATAAATAATTATATCTGCTCTACACTGTATTGAACACTCTTTTAAGAATAGTAATTGTTGGTTATTGGAATTCATTCCGTATACACCAATTATATACTTGTATATATATATATATATATATATATATATATATATATATATATATATATATATATAATTATGTTTAACAATTTCTAAGTAATTTCTTTCCCAGTGCTTCCATCGTTCTTTTATTTTTTTTCTCTTTAATGGATGGCATCTTCTTTGGTAGCTTCTTTGGATCAAGTTAATGTCCTTTTAGGCTTCCTGTACGTGAATAGCTGTTCAGTTTTTGAATAATAACAATTATATGTCACGTGCGGTGGTATGAAGATTTTAGAGATGCTTAGGCGAGACATGTCCCCCCCCCAAAAAAAAAGTTTGGGAACCTCTATCATAAGCTAAGTCCACAGACGTACAGATTTTTTGAAAACACGGAACTTCATCCTAAACAGCTATAAACAAAAGATTATGTCCTGGTTTATTAACAAGCATATAATAACTTTTTTTTACTGAAAAAATAAAACCGATTTTGGTAGTGCAACTCAAACATGATTCTAATTGTCACGCGATATTTAATTAATAAGCAAGCCTATTCTAGCACAAGAGCATCACAGCAGATTACTCGCTGGAATAGAAGTCTGAGCAAGTTCAGTTTGCTCATCACCGTGCCAAGGTAGGCGCCCAATCAACTGCGAAAATATATGAAAACAATGAATGGAGTACCTTACTTTGCGGCATCATAATCTGTAAGCAGTTTTATTCAATGTGTATTAATCCACTTATTTATCTCACGTCTAACGAAGTTCGTTAATCTGTCTAAGCCGAGAGAACAATCTTGATGTTTTCTTGTCTTTCTTTCAGATAAAGAAAAACGTTGGCGGTTATATATATATATATATATATATATATATATATATATATATATATATATATATATATACACTAGCAGTATGGCCCGACGTTGCCCGTGCTTGATTGAAAAATCGTACGACTCATACAGCAATCGCTATCACTTGACTTAAAATATTTTTGCCCTTCCTTGCCATTAAACGAGTGCCCTTTGCCGTGCTGATGTTGCTACATGCCTTACTACTTGCCTATCTCACACTGCGAATTTTTTCTAAGCTCTACACTAAACATTAAATCTGTTACGAAAAAAGAACTAAACAAAATGAACACAAAACGATCAGCTTTAAAAAAGGACTCGTAACTGGAAAAACCGAATGAAAAAAGAATGTTAACAACAAATACTTTTTCACACCCAACCCAGTTCTGCGGAATCAGAATCAACGTTGAGTTTAAGCAAGCGAATGAGCCAATTGGAGTAAAGTGCCATGCAGATTTAAATTTTTCCCACTTGTAACGAATGCAGCTATCGATTTTTTTTTGCATGCTACCATGCTAGTTAACATTCGTGTCAGTCAGCTGTTGGCTCTCACGCTGGCCAGTAGAATCTTCCCGCCTATTCGGGGCAGCCAGCTATAGCCTCTCAATCTGACCAGTAAAAAATGGCCGTAAGCTACATGAAAATTGTCGTAGAAGCATGAAAAAATCGATTATTTCCACTATCGATGGGAGTTGGGAAATGCAATGTCAGTCTTGGCCTTCCCGCTAACTTGGAGCATGTGCATGTAAATTTTGGTGCAAATCCGTCGAAAATTGCGGCCATGCATTCGTTACACACACACATCCTACCTTATATATATATATATATATATATATATATATTATACAACCTCTCTCTCTCTCTCTCTCTCTATATATATATATATATATATATATATATAGAGAGAGAGAGAGAGAGATAGAGAAACAGATAGATAGATAGATAGATAGATAGATAGATAGATAGATAGATAGATAGATAGATAGATAGATAGATATCAAAATAAGTAAATAGATAAGCGGACCGAGATGGTCTCTGAAGAATAAATTTAATAATGAGAATAAAAAAAAACATTGAGGTAAAATATTTTCGTTTGCCCTCGTCTGGAAATATTCACGTTTAATGGTTGGCCAGTTAAATATTGATGACGCAAATTGACCTACAGCAATGTAAAATAAAGCGCCATGAATTGGATTGAATTATTTTAATGTATTATTCTTATGACTTCAGTCCCAGAGCTGAAACGAGTAAAAATGTCAATGATGCACGCCGTAATTCACACTGTCAAAAAGATAAAAATAAAATCAATGTAAGAAATTCAATTCAACATTTAAATCGAATTGGATAATAGTTCTTTGTTGTTGAAAGCTCCGGCCTTCTTCGGGTGGTTGGAATGTCGAACTGAACCCTTTATTTCGCTCACCAGGGTAGACTGTTCTAGTTCCACGTTTGATGGATGTCAGTTATCAGTTATCTCCTGTTAATTTCCCTCTGAAAGTTCTCCACTGCCTTAACCGAGTATTGAACTCACACTCTTTGGGTCCTGTCACTGGATCTAACCAACGCCTTTATCCACTGTGCCATGTGTCCTTGAGGGTTCAGTTCGACATTCCAACCACCTGAAGAAGACCGGAGCGGACAACGGCCGAAACGTTGTGATAAATATGGCGACAAAGATGAGGACAATAGTCCGAATAATGTAAATAATGTACATAATACTTCATCTCAGAAATATAGACAGACTCTAAGTGTTTTATATTTTCCATAGCTCCTGTAAAATAAATGTTAGATTGTCGTGTGATCAATTTGGGGAACAATGTCGTGCTTAATAATATAAGAATTAGGGCATGGCATGACTATCCGTCTAGCCCAAGTAAGGACCAAAGAAGAGTGTTGCTTCGTCACATCACTTATACACCAGGGTTATGAACTGCTCATCCTACAGGTTTCTTTTCTCAAGCATTACGGGTCGCCATCCGCAGTAAACAGGTGGCTTCACTGGGAAAGGGAGGTCTTAACCCCCTGCAGAGGTTCAGTCGACGTATTTTACAGCCACAGCCGAAAGAGCGGTATAAAAATCTGGTCTGGTGGAAATAAGGGATGGAGTTTGTTTGAACATTTGCCATGGAAATATCTGTAGAATAGCGGTAAGCTTACAACTTTGCATCCGTCGGAAAGAGGTTCCAGGATGAAAAAACGTCCTCGAATTCTGTCAAGGCTGAAAAGAGAGGAATTTGCAACTACAGCCCAGATATGTTTGGACGCTTCTAAAGCTAAGAAATGGCAGGAGTTACATACTTCCTGGAACAGTAGAATAAGAAAACTTGAGATGCAACAGACGTTCAAAGCAAGAAGCGTCATTGCGAGTACGACCGATGACTGGAGAAAACTCGATGGTCTCCTCGGTGATGATGGAGCGCTACTAACTCGGTTTTGATGGATTGAAAGTTACAAGGCAATTTTTTTTTCCTCATCCATTGAGCTATTAGAGTTTGACCAGAGAAGAGATCAGTTGCCGGTTTCCGAACATTACAGCTTAGTTTGGGAATTTATTCATAATTTTGTTTGTCCCTTGGGAAAGGTATGTATCTGTTGTGGATTCCGGGATGAAATCCGGTACCAATAAATAACAAACGCCAAGAAGGAAGATAGGAAAATAATGTATTAACGTAATAATACAAACTAGTAATGCAGGTTAGTAGTTCCAGGAATGTGGGTTAGTAGCAAAATATCTATACAGTCTTTAGTATTGAAGTATCGCTGTATGACATCTTACGGAGTCTAGGTGCTCGCTCACAGTGACTCTTGATCGCTACGTTCGTTCTGTCTGTCTGTCTGTCTGTCTGTCTGTTACCTTGAGCATCGGTTGCTCTCGTCTTGCTCTGTCAGGTCTTCACGTAGCAGTAGTATATGTATATACTGGATGAGTCCATTTGTGTAAAAAGGGGAGGACCCCTCAACAGTATCCATCATTTCCACCTACCTATGGATTAAATAGTAAGATTTATATCTTATATCTTTATTTATTTGTAATTTTGTCTGTCCCTTGGAAAACGTATGTAGCCATCATTTCTCCCTACCTATGTATTAAATAATAGAATTTATATCTAATATCTTTTTTTATTTATAATTTTGTCTGTCCCTTGAGAAACGTATGCAGCCATCATTTCTCCCTACCTATGGATTAAATAATAGAATTTATATCTAATATCTTTATTTATTTATAATTTTGTCTGTCCCTTGGGAAACGTATGCAGCCATCATTTTCCCTTACCTATGGATTAAATAGTAGAATTTATAACGGAAAAAATCATCGTTATTCTCAAAAAATGTTAATGCAATATTTACTTGCGAAAAAAAATCTTACAATGCAAATATATTTCTGTTTTAAATAACCCATAAAAGAACAAGTCTGAAAAAAAAAAAAAAAAAACACATCAAAAATCAATATATTCGCCTTCCGTATTCAATAATTATTTCACCTCTGATTTACCATATATTCTGATCTCTGCAAAATTTTCTTAATGGAAAAACAAATTCTCTTCAAGAGACGACACGTTAAGCATTTTTTATTTTTTTATAATTTTAAATAGTAATTTTAGATGAGATTTATCGTCGGACAGGAAAAAAAAAACTGTCTCATTCATTAAATAGCTAAACGCAATCGGTTGTAATGAAGGGTGTTGTGTATGCGGCGCTATGCGTTTCCTGACTTATTTCGAGCGTTAGTAACGCCGGTATTTGAAATTGGGAATAACACGCTGTCTCCTGAAATACCCACAACAAAAATAGGGATGTGAGTCCACGTAAAGAAATGTAAAGAAGCGACAAGAACCAAAATATATGTACGAACAAATGATGATGTATTAACAAGAGAGGTTACAAGCGACAAAGACAATGATGTGCGCAACAAATGAATGTGAAATCCATTTGGGTTCGAAGTATGTGAAATGGATGAATATGAGTATGTACGTGTATGTGTGTGTGTGTGTGTGTGTGTGTGTATTGTTCATACGCTTTCCAAAGGGAACGCGTTCTCCGCGAGAGATGTACATGTTAACGTGTAAGCCAAAAAAGTAAGAAAAGAGCGAGAAAAATATCGCAGAGAATTTATAGTCCAGAGAGCGTCCCCCAATAGCGATTTCGAAAATTAGGAAGGGTTAACCCGACAAGGGTTCTTCTTCTTCTTCTTCTTCTTCTTCTTCTTCTTCTTCTTCAGTGAGTTCAGGACGTGGGTGATTTAGGCTCTCCACAATTTTTTATCCTTTGTAGCTCTTAGTCTTTGTCTGTTATCCTGTCAAATCCCTGTCTGCCAACGATTTACACGTCAGGTAGATTATGCGCTGCTTTCCATAGCCCCTCTTGGCTTCAATATGTCTTGTGTGTATTAAATTTTCTAAGCTTTCCGCCCTCATTATACAGCCGATTAATTTCCTCTGTCTATTTCTGATTCTACGTAGAAGTGGCGTTTTTGTTTCCATTTAAGGCATGCAGTTGATATTGAAAACAAAATGAAAAGAATAAAGAAAATATCGGATTACAATCGAATTAAAAGGTAATAAGTGTTCATTGGAAACGGAAAGGTGTGAATCCATCTCTTCTCCCCCCCCCCAAACTATGGGTTGAATAGGAAGACAGACTAGGTTCTTTAGCCTTGGTTGGCAACCAGTCTACCGCATAAATAATCGGCAACCCTCCGCGGGGAAAAATCTGCTTCGTCAGTCATGTATCGAAAGATACATGATCGCCCAATCGTGTATCACGTATGGCATCTAACTGACTGACTGTATGTTCGTGTGTGTGTGTGTCTATGTTCGTGTGTGTGTTTGTTCGTGTGTGTGTGTGTGTGTGTGCGTGTTCAAGTATGTATTAGTATTCACATGTGTGCTTGTGCGTACATGCGGGTGAGTGTGTGTATGTATGTTTACACGTGTATGTATTGCATATGTTCATTTGAAGGTGTGTGCATGCATATGCAAATGTATATGCGTTTTTATGTTCAGGTGTGTTTGTGTGCATGTGTATACGTGCATATATCTGTGCGTGCTTTTATGCATGAATGTGTATCTGTCTGTGTGTGTATATGTGCGTGTCCGCATATATACGTGTGTGTGTTCACGCGTGTGCATATGTGCGTATGTGTATGTGTGCGCGCGTGCGTGTTCATGTATGTGTATGTGTCGTTTGATTTCTTTGGTGCTATCCGTGTGCTGGCGCCTCCGGTCTATTATTTGGCGAGTAACTGAAAGTCAGATATATATTTTGCTGACAGCACAAGAAAAATAAAAACTCGGTTATAAAATTCTTTGAAAATATAAACTTTTATCGCTGTCAGCTTCGAATTTAAGAGTTTGGGAGACGACGGCGACAGTAGCTGCGATTTAATTAAATATATTGAGCGAAGATTTAATAAAAAAATACCTCTTTTAATAAAAGTACTTCTTTTAATAAAAATACCTCTTTTAATAAAAGTACCTATTTTATCTGTCGACTTAGAAGAATGCGAATATCAGAGGCCAAAATTCACAAAAGGAGAGAAAACCCATAGCGCATGCGCTAAAAGCTTGCATCACATCATTACCCGGGGTGCATTATATCGCATCATTACATGTAGTGTATTATACTCCAGCAAATTTTGCTAATCAGTTTAATGGTCGTCAGTTCAGTGACTGGATTTAATCATTTCACCTCAAGCAGAGCGAGAATGCCACTAGTACGCAGGGGCTTACAGTAAGTGAAAGTGAAAGTGAAAGTGAAAGAGGAGAATAGGGTTGATTGAGGAGAAGGCAAAAGATAAACGGGATTCAAGAAGATAGAAGATGGCGATTGATGTTGCATTTAAATCTTTGAAGATTTTAGTTACCAGGGAAGCCAGGAAACGGAAGGGAATTCTATTGTGCGAGAAAAAGAAACTATTGAAGCAGAAATGCCGGTTACATTTATCTATTTCAACAGTATAAGAGTGGGACCAAGTCGCACTCTTAAATTTATGTAGTCAGGGAACCAGGGAAAAAAGCTTGTCAAAGCAATTGCCATTAAAATTTGTAGAAAAGACAGAGTGAAGCCATGCTACGTCGGTGAGCAAGTGACTGAAGTCGAGCTGCCAGGTTAGGATTGATTAGATTACAGATCCTTGTTTGGATTTTGTCAAGAATCACGAGATGAATAGCGTTAGCCAAATGATGATGACCTGAAGGTACTTGGTCGAAACGTTGTACCTATAACAACATCTATATCAACCAAGACGGGAATAGTTCGAAATAATACAAGAATATAATCAACTTTCGTCAAAGTTTTTACCAACAATGGTCAATTACCAAATTCAACCTAATCCATAAATTGAATTTATTCCGTTGACTATATATATATATATATATATATATATATATATATGTATGTATATATGTATGTATGTATGTATACGTATTGGGGGAAAATGTGTAAAAATCAACGAAAAGAAATAATCTTCAAACATAGCTCTGCAAATTCAATTAATTTTATTATTGAATATAAAACAATATAGAAAATAAGAAAGAAATAAGAAGTTCTTCCTTTAGTTGGTTTTTAGATAATAAACGCAAGCAAGGTTCATATGGCAATGTCTTGTTTTTTACAGTACAAAGGAAAAAAGTGAACTGTGCTAGTATAAAGAATAGCGTATGTGAGAGAATGTCACCCGAAAAAAACAAAATTTAAACTCTGTTATATGTTTATAGCGCAAATAAAGCAACAGGAGAAAGCAATCAGCTAAACAACAGCAAAACCTCAATCCCTCCCACTATTCAACCAATTTGAAGTCTTGATATCTACAGCAGATGAGACTGAATGCTTTGCTCGGAAATTCTCTTCCAACTCCGCAAACGAGTACTCACATCTGATTTCTCCCTAGAACGAAGGCTCTACTGACTGATATGCGCATAACCCCGTTACTGGTTTCAGATATTTCCAAACTAGATTCATACAAGGCAAGCTGTGGTGACGGGATCCCAGCCGTCGTCCTAAAAACTTGTGCTCCCGGGTTGGCTCAAATTCTCTCCAAACTCTACAACAATTGTCTTGCTTCCTCCTGCTTATTGGAAATCTTCATCTGTAGTTGCTGTTTTTAAGAATTCTAGAGAACCATCTGACCCCTCAAATTATCGGTTTATTAGTTTCTTGTCGCTTTTCCACAAAGTATTCGAGGCTCTAATCAATACTGAAGTGGTTAAGCATTTTACTTCTCTCTGACAAACGATTCTGTTGTGTTAAGTGAATATGTATATCCATCTCTTGATAATAAAAGAAAAGCTCGAGCTGTCTCTCTAGATATCTCGAAGGCGTTTGACAGAGTTTGGCACGGTGGTCTTCTACGTAAAATCGAGGGCTATGGTATTATTGGACGATTGTTTGATTTAATCCAATCGTCCCTATCAAATCGTGAAATGAAGGTCGTTTTGAACGGGCTCGCTTCCAGATCCTTTCACAGGAACACCGGTGTCCTATAATGCTCTAGCTTGGGTCCTAAGCTGATGTCCTGATATCATCAATTCCCAAGTAGGCATTTACACCTGTCTCAGCAGAAATTCTACTAGAGCCGAGAAAGTTAACCTGGATACTGCTCTTGAAAAGGACGCCCAATCTGTGGTTAACTAGGGCAGGAAATGGCTCGTAAATTTTATTGCCTCCAAAACGAAACTGGTCTCATTCAACCACCATAGACAATCTTTCCTGCTTGCCATCAGCATGGCTGATGCTAGACTCGTGGAGAGCAACACATTGCGACTTCTTGGACTCATGTTTTCAAATGACTTGAAGTGGAAAGACTACATCGAATCAATTGCTGCATCTACTGCAAGGAAAGTTGTGTCGTGCCAGAGGTTTTTTCTGCACTATATCTGGGCTAGAGTTGCTCAATTCTCGTGTTCTGACGACATATTCTCTGACCAAAAATATGGCTTTCATTTTTGTAAGTCTACCGTTGATATGATAACGGCCATCACTGAATATGTATATCAAGCTCTTGATAATAACAGTGAAGTTCGAGCTGTGGCTTTAGATATCTCGAAGGCGTTTGACAGGGTTTGGCGTGTGGCCTTTTACGCAAACACAAGAGCTACAATCGTAAAATGAAACTGGTTTTAAACGGATTCGCTTGCAGATTCTTTCACACGAACGCGGATGTCCCCCAAGTCTCTATCCTGGATTCTATGCTGTTTCTGATCTTCATCAATGACCTTTCAGGTGTCATCAGTTCTCAGGTATGTATTTATGCAGATGGCACTACCATTTACTCTTAACAGGAAAACCGTCAGATCTGAAAAATTAAACCTGGTAGTTGCTCTTGAAAAGGACCGCCAATCAGCGGTTAACCGGAAATTGCCTGTAAATTTGAACGTATCCAAAACAAAACAGCTCTCATTAAACAACCATAGATAAACTTTTCTGCCTGCCATCAGCATGGCTGATACTAGACTTATGGAGAGAAACACACAGCATCTTCTTGACCTCACGTTTTCAACAAACTTGAAGTGAAGCCACTACGTCGAATCAATAGCTGCATCTACTACAAGAAAAGTTGGAACACTGTGTCGTGTCAGAAGATTTTTCTCGTCAGAGCCCATCTTGTACATTTACAAATTTGTCCGTGCTATGTATACTGCTGCCATATCTGGTCTGGTGATCTCGAGGTTCTTGACAAAATCTAAAGAATCTTCAATGAGATCGATCCTGATTTGGCATCTTGACTTCAGTTACATTCTCCCCGACGTGACGTGGCTTCCCTCTGTCTTTTCTACAAATAATTCCATAGCAACTCCTCTGACAAGTTTTTTCCCCTAGTGACTCGACTGCATGAATTTAAACGTTCGACTAGATTGGCATTGAGGTACCACCCTCTTACTGTTTAAATAGATAAATGCAACCGCCACTTCTACTCCACTACCCGTCTTCGAAACTCCCTTCCGTTTACTTGCTTCCATGATAACTACAATCTTCAGGATTTTAAATGTAATGTCAGTCGCCATCTTCTGTCTTCTTAAGTCCCGTTCATCTTTTTTCAATCCTCCCTATACTCAGTATTCTCTTTCACTTTCACACTTGCTTGATTAAATAAAATATCAGCTTAAATACAGCTAACGACAACTAAACCCAAAATATGTTTTATTTTGTTTTTGGCTTGGAGTTTTCATAATACAAACGGCTCGAACTGGTTTCTTTTAAAACGAGTAATAATTTTAAAGGAATTTTAGTAATCAATAAATTTCTTTGCAGGGTCTAAAAATGAGAAATCAGTATTATTTACATCCCGTTCGAAGTATACTGAAGACTAGTTTTTTAATTCAAGTTACGCTTTTTATAGGAAAATTTCGGATAACACGATGTTAAAAGATTGATTTATTAAATTTAGAAATTTTCTTAATTAATACATTTTACAACTTTTTATATTGATTTTGATATTGATATTGATTTTGTTATTGATTTTGATACTGATTTTGATACTGATTTTGATATGGATTTTGATATTGATTTTGAGATTGATATTGATTTTGATATGGATTTTGATAAAGATTTCGATATTGATTTTGATATGGATTTTGATATTGATATTGATATTGATTTTGATATTGATTTTGATATTGATTTTGATATTGATATCGATTATGATATCAATTGATTGTTAATCATTTCCTGGATGTGAGATTTCATTTTTTGAGCATACAACACAGAAATGGGCTGCTTTTTCAAAGCTCCCGCGCTGCGTCTGAAACAGCATCGCTGATTGGTCAATAAATGTGGAAATTTGATTTTTACGTTTTGTGTTCCTATTTCAGCACAGAATTGAGATCTTAGTTATACTACTTAAATCTATTGAGTTTTTTCCTACAATTTTTAACTGGTGTTTTACAAATATATTATGAAATTTCGGTGTGCGTCAATGATATCTTTAGTCACTCCAGTTCCTTAAAAACATAGTGCTGGATTGTGATGTAATACTTGACAATTACTTCACAGATGAAGAATAGACCTGAAACGACAGAAACGTTGTTCTAGGACGTTGCGAACAGCGTAGAATGGCCATGTGAGTACCAAGAGTGTTTTTAAGGGGAACTTAAAACTACAAAGAAAGGTACTACTAAATAATCAGAAAGTGACAACTGAGATTTCTGTGACAGTGAGAAAAGATTGACTTGGGGAATTTAATACTCACATGGCATATTGAAGGGATGAGAAACAGGGAAAACTGCGAGTCAGCTACTTAATGATACTTAGTAAATGGATAGCAAAAGGATAAAGTTAGTAAAGAGGAATGGTAAAAGTACTACAAGGAGTCGGAAAAAACAAGCAATGTCCTGTCCGTCTGGTGTCATTTTCCTACCATTGTCTCATTTCTACTAAGCTACACTGATTCCCTTTGTCAGCTACCCAATGACGTAAATCATCGATTTTCGTCAAAGCTTTCAATAACAAAGAACTATTATCCAATTCGATTTAAACGTTGAATTGAATTTCTTACATTGATTTTATTTTTATCTTTTTGACAGTGTGAATTACGGCGTGCATCATTGACATTTTTACTCGTTTCAGCTCTGGGACTGAAGTCATAAGAATAATACATTAAAATAATTCAATCCAATTCATGGCGCTTTATTTTACATTGCTGTAGGTCAATTTGCGTCATCAATATTTAACTGGCCAACCATTAAACGTGAATATTTCCAGACGAGGGCAAACGAAAATATTTTACCTCAATGTTTTTTTTTATTCTCATTATTAAATTTATTCTTCAGAGACCATCTCGGCCCGCTTATCTATTTACTTATTTTGATATCTATCTATCTATCTATCTATCTATCTATCTATCTATCTATCTATCTATCTCAGTCTGTTCATCTATCTCTTATTAGTTCATTTATCTCTCTGTCTTTATCTATCTTTTTACCTATCTAGCTAGCTATCTCTTAATGATTAATCTGTTTGCCTATTTCAGTCAATTTATCTATCACACTATAAATCAATCTATCTATCTATCTATCTATCTATCTATCTATCTATCTATCTATCTATCTATCTATGTGTGTGTGTGTATGTATACATTATGGTAGGTCGATTTTGAAACCACAACTAACTCTACCAAGAGTAGGTTGCTAATTAACATAAATAATAACTGCACAAAATATTTTTCTCTAAAGATTTACCAATTTTTGCACAAATGCATTTAAATAGTAACATAATCGAATATTCTGAATTTCTTCCGGTGTTAATCGAAAAGGTGTGTAGGTCAAATTAACACCGGGTTTTGAAAACAAAATGTAGAAAATAGCCTTAATGAAATGTTTCATTTTATTCCCAATCTATTTCTCGATCTATCTGTTGCTTATTGTGTTCATCTTTTTCAGTCTATCTATCTATCTATCTATCTATCTATCTATCTATCTATCTATCTATCTATCTATCTATCACTTACTCTGTTCATTTAACAATTTATCCCTCTCTATATATATATCTATCTGTCAGCCTGTCTGTGTGTATGTATGTATGTATGTATGTATGTATATACACACATATCTATCTATCTATCTATCTGCATCTGTTTATCTATTTCAGTCTGTCCGTCTCTCTATCCATCTATCTATCTATCTATCTATCTATCTATCTATCTATCTGTGTTTGTACATACACACATGTATCTCTCTGTATATCTACTGATTAATGTGTGTCCGTATATATATATATATATATATATATATATATATATATATATATATATAACAGATTATTATTGTGACACCAGATGGGAATGATCTTTTAAAGAGGAATCACATTTTATTCATAAAAAAGCATAAAAAAATATCGCAACAATTCAAATTTAGTTTTTCAACGCCAAACTAGGAAAATAGTTTTAGTAAATTTTAACATCAGTTTGATGGAATATTCCATACCTACCTGTCACCCCTCCGGGATAATGCATTTTTCACGCATAATCACCTCTTAACCAATCAGAATTTTAGTTTCAGCAAACCAGGTTTTTCATTGGCTGAGGCCTTAAAACTGTAGCAAGTTTGAGCAAAAAATACCTTTTCCCGCGTACCGCTTTTGGAGCCGATTCTGAGACCACAAACTCAATAAATAGAAGCGTTTCGATTCAAACAGTCAGAACTTCAAACCTGGAGAGATGCTAAACAAATTCACGCTAGCCAAAACTTTGACCTAACTACACTTTTCGCGCGCTAATTCTTCTGACTCGACAAACAGCACTTCGCTCTGTCAGGAACATTTCTTACAACATACTAAAGAAAGTGAATTGACCAACTACTAAACAGTATTTGTAAATCTCAATCCAACATCAAGACAACAGCTAAAGGTACATAACTCTTACAAACTTTGAACAGTAACTTTAACAAATGCACACATACACACTAGTGACTGAATTCCCACAAAAGATATTTTGTAATACGATAAATACACAAATCCTAACCACAAGTCTACGCACATTGAAACTCAGCATAACCCTTCTACATATTTTATTACAACTGGTCGCACTTGATCAGCAATCTCTATCTTGATTGTGTATGTTCAATTGATATAAAAATGAATGTTATTTGTTATCAGGTTGTCCTCATTTTTGATTCCTCCTGAATGATTTTACCTTTCAATGTTCTTATTTTTATATTTGTTGTGTCTTGTGAACACCTACATTTCTAAGCCTTCTGATAACCTAACCTTCGGATACACAAAATACATTCACCAATCTGCAAAGAGTTGTTGAAAATATTTTTTCTTTTCAACCTCTTCCGCTTATTTGCAGACGATATTTTTTCTGAAGCTCCGAAATGTAACTAAATTTCAATTGTTGCGATATTTTCGTAATCTTTATTATGAATAAAATATAAACCCTCTTTAAAAATCAAATATATATATATATATATATATATATATATATATATATATATATATATATATATATATCGAATTTTCTATCAAACATTGTAAACTATCTTTTACATAATTTTGTTAAAACAAAATTATAACAACTCCATCTCTCTTTCCCCCTCCCCCCTATCCCTCTCTTTACCGTAAGACTCACTTGTATACATTTTCGACAATTCATTTCCGTTTTATTAACCATCTAAAGAGGTCAAGTTTCTGTCACTCCTCCTACTCCAATATAAAACATACTTAAGAGAGATATAAAATTAACCCCTCCCTATACTTTATATTGTCTGGTTAACTACCACTCTCAACCCCCTCTATTAAATTACAAAAATTACACTAGCCACCAATTTCTAATCCCATCTTTTTTCTCAATTCGTTGTTGGAAGATTTACCTGATGATCCTGAATCCTTAAAAAAGGATTTAGGTGAAATAAATTATCGTAATGGTACATTAAAGTGGTTTGTTTTTCATTATATATATATATATATATATATATATATATATATATATATATATATATATATAAATATAAAAGTGAACATAGAAGTCAACACTTAGAGGCGACAGTCTGTTTCATGCTATATGCAATCGTCAAGCCACGTGTGCTGTTATTTTTCTCGGCTATTTATATATATACGGGTTAGTGGTGCATTGTGGGTATTCTGTTATGGCGGTTATTTCACCGGAAGTCGTTTGTTTATCTATTTAGGTCAAATTATATTGCTTGTTTTTATTTTTGTTTCTTATTTTATTTATTTATTAACGTAGTAAAAATTTGTTTATATCACTTATTTAACAGTTTTGTTTTGGTTTGGGAATTTAATTAAAGCTATTTGTTCAGTTTTGGGGTTTATTGTTGTAGTTCATTCTAAGTATTATTTTGGCGGGAACAGTTTTTAATTGATTATCTTTATTTGGGATTGGTTTGTTTATTTATTTACTTGGATGAATTTAGGTTAATTTATTTTACTTTCTAAGTATATCTGGGAAATTAAAAACAAAACGAACATCACACCAAAAATATCTTGGAAGATAAGGAAAAAATCATCAGCCTATAATAACCAATCAAAAACTTGCAAACTTTGCTCGGAGGAAAAAATAGCTATCATTACTTTTCCCGACCAAAATAAATTATTAAACAAAAGATCCGAGCTCATCTCAAAATGCAGACATGAAAATAAATTTTTACTACGTAACCTAAAAAATTAAAAACGAAAAAAATAAAATAAAAACAAATAAATATACTAATAAGCAAAAATAACAAAATAACAAAAAAAAAAAAAAAAAAAAAAAAATAGAAATAAAACATAAAAAAATACTATGTTACTTAAAAATCGAAAACCGAAAAGAGAAAATATACAAGTAAAATAAACGTTAAACATAAAAAATGTCTTTAATAAATAAATTGTCGGACTTTGTCCATTTCTTAATGTATGACGTCATTTGTTTACATTTGATACGCCATGAGCAGTTATGAATGTACGAGATTCATGGAAGATTGAAGTTTATAAGCAGTAAATTCGACCTTGCCAACCGAACGATCCTTTGTGGCCGAATCGGTTAGGCACGCCCGGGTAAATGGCGGTTCCGTATAGGATGCAGGTACGAATCCTGTCAAAGGACGAATATTTTCTATGAAAATTTCTCGGACATTCAGGCCGGTAAATGTTATTTAATACTGTTTATTATAAACAGAGCATTTACTTAAATACTTGTATCTATAAAAAAAGAACGTTAAACATAAAAAATGTCTTTAATATATATATATATATATATATATATATATATATATATATATATATATATATATAAACCTAGTGAGCCAGACAAACCTACGCAGGTTTCACCTAAGCGTATCGTCAGGGAAAGCTGGCTAAAGTCGTTTTTAGTCGTTTGAATAAATTATTTAACGTTTTTGTGTTTTTTTTCTTGTTTTTCTATTCTTTTTCTTTGGTCACGTGGTATGATTTTGATTATCGCCTATAAATATGCTGTTTCTCTTGCCTCTTTAGCCAGCTTTCCCTGACGATTCACTGAGGTGAAACCTGGATACGTCTGTCTGGCTCACTAGGTGTATCTAGGTCTGCTCTACGGTTGTATTGAGCTCTTTTGTTAGTTAGTTGTTTACTCATGTCGGGGTTTTTTCTTTGGGCTTCAAACCTGTATCTGTGCGATTTTTTTTCGACAGGCTTTCATGTTTCTAGCTCTTTCTTTTTTTTAAACCTTTTTTCCTTCGAGATTGATTTATTTATTGGCAAATCAAAAATTCGAAGGTTTTTCGAGACGAGTATAGTTACCTATATATATATATATATATATATATATATATATATATATATATATATATATATAATGATATAATGGTATATTTCGGGATAACAACTGAGGCATTACATATTGAACTATTTAGTTCATGCCATGTTGATTGATAAACTCCTACAAGAACAAAATAAAATTCTTAAATTGCCATATTAGTTAAAAATACGCACTCACTTAAATTTTCAAAAATTCAACGTTAGCGTTGCGACTGTACTTTCCGCGAATTTGTATCCGTTATATATATATATATATATGTAATCAATTCATTCCAAGCAAGGGAATAATACCACTAAGACACAACTGGCTACTGACAGAGAAAGTGAATAAGAAGATTTCAGAATGAACCGGAGACTCAATCCTAAAGAGGAATTAAGTGATAAATCTTTATTCCTTTTCTAAAGACTATGGAGGAGTTTGAACCGGACGATAGACAAACCAGTCGACTCCTATTACACTACTATAAGTATCAATGTCATAATCGGTATTTGGGTAGAGATCTCCGGTTTTTTTTTTTGTTTTTTTGTTTTTTCTTAGGAGATATCTCTGTTCTTTTAGACAGTGAAAACAATGTCCCCGGCCCAGTAATGCCCACTACAAGTAATAAGGTTTACAAGAAGAAGAAATAGTGTCGGATTAAAAAAATCCATTTAAAAAAATTACTGTTACAGTGAGAGTTGCGCATTCCTTGAATAGGTAAACTGGACTTCCCTTTATCTAGGTGGCATACCATGTCCTAATTGCGAACAGCTCGCTTCAGCAAGAGGAATTGTCTCTCCTATGAGAAAATGTTCGTTTCATGCCGGTAGGCATATTTTTATTTTGTTGGATTCCTCGATCTTGGTTAGCTGTTATTAATTTCACTGTTTAAGTAAATAAACATGGATAGCAACTCATTAACGAAAAAAAATCTTTATAGTAATATATATATATATGCTATAATGTTTTCACCCCTGAAGGGAAACAACGACAAATAACTATTATCCTCTCAGTTTAGACCAAGGTTTCCCAAACTTTTTTGCCTCTACTTTCACATTGAAAATTTTTTCCACCGCCTACCTGTATAGTAAATATTCAAAAGCATACCAAAAATGTTTGGTAAAAGTTTGTTACTGGCTCATAAACTGTGTTTATGACCTCGTAATAATACCAAAGGGAGGTAACAAATAATGCTGATTTATGCGGCAAATGCTACAGTATTAAAGAACAAGCGAAAGCAAACTTGACCATTGAAAACTATATATATATATATATATATATATATATATATATATATATATATATATATATATATCGATTATAGTAGTATTATATTTGTTTTTTGTATGAATGATTCCTCTAACTATAAACTGAACTGCACCTATAATCGAAATTAAAATAACTGATCCAACATGAAACTTTCGGATAATAAGTGTGACATTCCTGTAATTATTGAACAATATAGTTCATGCCACATTGGCGGAAAACCTACCAGTAAAAAAGAATTCTCTTATTACTATATTTGTACAAAAACGCACAACCTTAAAATTTAAAATTCAAACTCAGCGTTGCGACCGCACATTCCAAAACAATAACGCATTTCTTATAGCATTTTTTCGGATTACATCTATATTTTCGTTGTCCTCTTATTATCGAGAAGTAAAAAACAAGAACAAATCTGTTTCCATACCTGAGGATGTCTTTTGGAACAGACGAAAGCTTGTAAAAAGTAAAAAAGACCTTATGAAACTGGAATTTATAAACAGGGATCATATTATTCATATACAGGTTCGGGGTTAGTGTATCTTATTGAAATTGTTTGCGAAGATGTATTCTTGCCATTTAAATCATTAACCTCTATATTTGTTTTTTGTATGAATGATTCATGTAATTATATATATATATATATATATATATATATATATATATATATATATATATATATATATATATAATTTAGTTTTGTGCTCAAGGTTAGTTTTATGGTTAGGTTTAGCGATGCAAGTGTTGGCAAAAGATTACATGATTTTTCTTCATACTTAAAAAAGAATGAAAACGAATATGCGTTATTTCTTTTCTTTTTATGTGTCATGTCCTTTCAGGACGTAAGCGATCATGGCTCTCCACTTCCTTCTATCCCTTGCAGCTCTCAACAAGTTCTTTTCCTCTGCTTCCTACCCCATACCACGTTCTGTCATTCACTTTCTAAGGCCGTTAGGTATGTCATGCGTTGTTTTCCCTTCTCTTTCTTTCCCTTTATTCGATCCGTGAGTATCAGATTCTCCAGGCCCTCTTTCCTCATTATGTATCACACAAACTTCAGCTGCCTCTTCCTGATGTTATGTATAAGCCTTCTCCTTGTTTGCAACCTCTCTAAGATCTCATCATTGCTCACACACTCGGTCCATGATATCCATAGCATCCTTCGGTAGAACCATATCTCTGTCGCCTCGAGTCTCTTATTCATCTTTGAGGAAATTTTCCAATATTCGCTGCCGTAAAGAAGGACAGATGTCACGTAATAGCTCAGTATTCTTTTCTTTGTTACCAAAGAATTGCCTCGCTGTATAGTTTGAACAGGTCGAGTGAGAAGACGCATCTTTGCCTTACGCCTCTTTCTATTTTTGTATATTCACTGAACTCGTTCCCTATGCGCATGCATGCTGTTTGCTGCCAGTATAGGTTCTTGATTATTCTGATATCTTTCCCGGTTGCTGAGCAGTTCCATCAGATCCTTGTGGCGTACTTTGTCGTAGGCCTTTGCATGGTCTATGAAACATAGATACACGTCCTTCTGCATTTGTATCGCTCTTTCTGATAACATTCTCAGCGTGAATATTGCATTCCTTGTTCCGGTGTCTTTAACGAACCAGCACTCTTCTTGTTTTATCTCTGGCCTGATTCTGTTGTGCGCTCTATTCATCCGAATACGAATGATAAGGAATTAATAAAAATTCAACAAATATTTTTGTTGTTCTTGGTTTTGTCTTTTCTGATTTTATCAGAAAAAATATTATTTCGTCTGAAGAATTATTTGAATGTTAATGATCCTTCTCAAAACTATAGAAAATACCAAAATATTCCTTGTTTTCGGGAATATTCATATCTTATCTTGGAATGGGGCGCAGTTATACCCATTTAGCCTCCCGTTATCTTTTTTTTTTCTGGGGGTGGGGTACAGAGGTTCTTTGCATATATCCTTTGAATGTTTTTTAGGGTGACATATGTTGAAATACCTTTTAAATACTCAAAATCCTATATCAACCCCCACCCGCCAAAATATTCCCAATCTCTCAACTTTTTCTGTTCAGTCGCTCATCGCCGACCCAACAGTTGAAAATCGTCCACTGGTGGGCGATATCGCCCAAGTTGGAAAACTCTGTCTTCGACTGATTAATGAATTTCGTGAGACAGTCCAATCCGGGGGAATAATTTTAATGAACTTCTTTTTTTTGCCACCAAAGATAAACAAGTCGCTTAACACATAGTTATTTATTGCTTGAAACAATAGGGCACAAGACCAAGTGGGGAAGTGGGATAAGGCTGGTCAACACTTTCTATCCTAGACCTAGCTATTCAGATTCACCAACCATACATTCTTTACAATTTGTTCATTCATCACAAAAAAAAAACAAAAAAACAAAAAAAAAAACTTATACGTCACCATCCAAAATTACATATACCACAATACCACAAATGCTCAGGGAACCCACAAAAAGCCCCATGACGTAAAAATTTCATTATGTATAAACAGTCTCTTTTAATTTTTTTTATTTTACGAAAATGTTAATGATTTTCTAAGTGTTGAGCACCCAACGAGGATCGAACTCACTACTTATTAATCTAGCGGAACAGGCTTGCTGACCAGTGCACCACGTCACCCAACACGTTTTAAGATCTTTAAAACTGCGTACATGTTTTTTTTTGTTTTTGTTTTTCGGAAATTAAGGGAGTTCATCCAATGTTTCCTATTTTTACGTCATTTTTCTTTTCCTGGGGGTCTTCTTCGTCAGACAATTGAAATCAACGGACAATGAGGAAACAAGAAGACTGCATGACTACATTAATAAACCCATTCCCAAATGGCGAACAAAAACTAATGAAGGTGCCAAGTCACATATAGATGGCCTTTGGTGATATGAACATATTCATTAATGAAAATAAAATTCGATGAGTTTCCTTCAATCCTAAAATCTGATGACATTGTTGCGGGTGGGTATATTGTTCCAGCAATCAGATATCGATGTACGGACGACAACAAAACGAAGGCTTTAGTAAAAGAATATATCGCCAACTTTATAGTTGTTAATGAAAAATATATTATGAAACGTACAAAGTCCGACAATCATTTTAAGACATTTTTATGTTTATACATTCTTTTTTATAGATATAAATATTTAAGCAAATGCTATGTTTATGATAAACAGTTTTAAACAACATTTATCGGCCTGAAAAAAATTCGTCCTCCGACAGGAATCGAATCTGTATCCTATACAGAACCGTGATATAGCCTGACGTGTCTTTAACCGATTGGACCACAGATGGGCGTTCGATTAGCAAGCTCGATTTTACTGTCTTTAAACTACAATCTTCCATGGTTCTCTCACTTACATTCATGTCTGCTCATGGTGTATCCAAATGTAAACAAATTAACAATCGGTTAAAGGCAGCTGGAGATGATGATTAGCTGGCTGGCTGACTGCTGGCTGGCTGAAACTGCTGCTGATGGCTGGAGCCATAGGCTGGCGGGCTGCTGCTGCTGGAACAGATACTACATTTTGATCCTAGTCATCTGGGCCGCGGAAAATTATTTACCCATATCTCCGCACTGAAGCGGGATGCGGCACAAGGTCAGGCATAACATGGGGGTCCTGAGCGCGTACACTTGGGCCAGGTACAAAAATTTCCCAACCTCTCGCAACCGTCAGTTGCGTTTGTCTCGGTGTTGATCACCCTCTCTGAGACGATGCAGCCTCAGACAGCTGTTCCCCAGGGCTGAGCACCTCAAAGTATTATTTTCCTCAGCTGCAACCCTGCCCGAAGACAGAGGCCACAACTGAGTTGCGCTCTGCCCGAAGACAGAGACGCAAATGAGAGATGGATTATCCTCCCATGACATGGACTACGAAAGGAATGATTTTGTTGCTTTTTGAGACTTAATATCCTGCATCAGTCTTACAACGACGCTGCTTAAGCTTTTTTCTTCTAGTTGTTTTTAAAAACAGTGACACGACAACATTATTCAATTTTGCCAAACATTTTCTAGAACGTTTCGGCCGTTATACGCTCCGGCCTTCTTCAGGTGACTGGAATTTCGAACTAGCCCACTGGATAAAAACGTTGGCTCGATCCAGTGACTTGACCCAAAGAATTGTGAGTTCAATACCTGACTACTGCAGTGGTGTACAAAAACTCGGAGAGTTGAGTTAAAGGAATATAACTGAGACACCTGGACGAGGCATGGCACGTGGAACTAGAACAATCTAATCTGGTGGACGAAATAAAGAGTTCAGTTTAAAATTCCAATCACCTGAAGAAGGCCGGAGCTTACAACGGCCGAAACGTCGTGAATATGGCAATAATGATGATAACAGTCCGAACCATGGAAATAATGGGAAAAATTACAATACCTCATCTCAGAAATACAGATTTTTCTAGAACGAAGAAAATTTAGCAGCCGTTTCAGAACGACATACAAAGACGGAAAAGCATTTTTCTGAGATGAAATTTATTACAAACAAAACGAGATTCCGACTGACTGATGAAAAATTCGAAGAATTCGCTGCTACTCCAAGGTGTCAATTTAACTGCAAACAACAAAATATTTGACGAAATGGAAACAAAGTTTCTTCAAATGAGACATTGCTTATTTTCATTTCACGTTAAATCAATAATTATACGAAAAGGCGAAATACAGTCGTATATCTTTTGCAACACTATAAAAAACATAAAAATATATTTTTAAAAAAATAATTAAAATTACAAACAATGCATTTTATGATTTACAAACTATATATCTAAAAAAAAAAAAAAACATAACTTCACCCTGAAAGTATAAATTTATATACAAAATATCTGTAATTGAATGCATAATATTACTTACAAAATATATACATTCCGGCATTAAATGACCCATAGAGCTGTTCATATGCCGCTAAGCAAAATCAACCAACCAACAATACATATACTAAAATACCAACAATAGTAATTATAGTAAAATTACCAATAATCCATATTTAAATCAAAATGACCAACAATACATTTATATCGGTAGATGAAGGCATACAATTGCTTTCAAATTATATTTAGCTGAAACCATATAATTATGTTCAAAATATTTAGCTTTCGGCATTACATAACCCATAGAGGGCGATATGCCGTTAAACAAAATCAAGCAACCAACCCTCTGATCTAATCATGGAACCTGTTGTAGCATACCTACGGACGATAATGGGTATGTCCCCATTCACATAAATACAGTAGTAAATACTGTATGTTGGTCTGCAGTTGGAGATTCGTCTCCAGCTGTACTGGTCAAACTCTCTGCCTCCGGGAAGAGAGGATCTCCAGACGAGGCTATGTCGAAGGGCAGAATCTCGTCTCGGGAAACAGCTACCTGACCTTGTTTTATACAGGGTCTATGGGGAATTTTTGGCCGAGCCTGCGGCCTCAGATACCCCACATTAAATTAAGCCTTGTGCCACATATAACAGCGTCGGGCGGTTGGTAGATATACTGCAGTTGGAGATTCATTGTGAAATTCATTTCACTCACTTCTAGCAGTTGACTACTTCTACGCGCCGCTGGCGAATCTTATATGTGTTGTTCTTGTCTTAAGTATTATCGTTCATTATCAACCTTCGTGTAATTATTCTATTCAGTAACCATCCCTAGGTTACAACAGAACCAATCTTCAGAAACGCCTGCATGCAGAGGACAACAGTCCAAACAATGGAAATAGTGTGAATAGTTACAATACCCTCATTTCAGACATATATACCGATCCTGAAGAAGGCCGGAGCGTACAACGGCCGAAACGTCGTGAATATGACAATACAGATGAGGACAACAATCCAAACAATTGAAATAGTGTGAATAGGTGCAATACCACATCTCAAACATATAAGCAGATATTAGGTTGGTGCAAAAATAATGACGTAATAATGTCGTTTTTTGACGTATTTTTTAACGTCAAAAAACGACATCATTACGTCATTATTTTTGCACCAACCTAATAGTTTGAACACGTTTTTATTATAGTCATTGTATGTATTATAAAAACTGACGTCTGAGTTTATTATGCAAAACCAGAAAATCATTTTTACTTCTTTAACAAGGTAATAATGCCACCAGTAATTGATCAACACCTGTAATAGAACAAATAACAAAGATAAATATCTCTTTGAAGCGCTTACATCTTAATATAGCGACCGTTCCTTCTTAATAACAGTCAGCAATCTATTGTCCATTGCTTCTGTTAAATTTTTTCTTCAGCAGGTTCAATTTCCGACATGGTGGTTTTAATTGTTTCTCATAGATTTAGTTTTATGTTATATTGTTTGCCTTCCTTCATATAATTTCATATTCACAATGGACCGTAGATTTTCGATCGGATTCAGATCAGGACTTGATGGTGGCCATTCCATTATCTTCTCTCCTGTAAACATTTTATGCTCAAAAAATTCTCGGGTAAGCTTAGATACACGAGAAAGAAGATTGAAGTGAACTAAATACGCATTTCACTTTGAATCTGCAAGGCTGGGACTTGTACCAGTCAAAGACATTATTTTCCATGAAATCGCAATAGTTAGCACTGTTTAGTTTAAATGATTCAATAATGGTTTGGTAAAAAATTACAACCTACATCATTCCACTGTCACCCACTTGCTGCCTTCGTTTAGCCACAGGAAAAAATAAAATCCATTCTTTGGTCCATACATCTTGGTCTATCGTGTGTCATCGTAATTTGTCAGTCAAAAAAGTCAATTTTATTGTATTTTTTGGCCCAGTTTTGATGCTTTAAAATATTTATTTTACTGAGAAGGGGTTTGCCTCGATTTCTTGACAGATCCCAATTTGAAAAGTATTCTAAATGTTTTGTTATTCTTGCCTCCTTCAATTCTAGCCAGTTCAGAGATCTGAGCGCTGGTCAAAAGTTGCTTAGTTTTTCGTTGCCCTTGAGGAAACAAGTTCTTAAAGTTTTTTCTTTGCTTCCAGTTCTCAACTTATTTATACTTTCAGCAGCCATCTGTATCGTTCGATGATCTCTGCGAAATTCCTTTGATATTTCTAATGCAGATAGCCTCACTCAATAACTTTGTTATTTTTTGTTTTTAGTTTTTAGTTTTTATTAGATCCTTTCGATTAGCCATGTTTCAACATATGGAAAAAATTCCATAAAAATGGTTTTTATTTGATTTCAGAGGCCTCAAAGTAATATTAGTTTAATCTGATAACACTTGGCTGCAGTTTATATATTAATAAAGCGCAGTGTACGTATGTCCGTCCGTCCGTCCGTTTTTCGCTCTCGGAGAATCATAAATAACCTGAAGTCACAGATAGTTAACTACTGTACTTACACCCGTTTAAAAATTAAATAAATAATTCATTTAAAGTTAAATTTAAATATCGAACAGAGTGAAAGGTTTTAAAAATCAATTCTGTATTAACTTTAATTTCGCTTTTCGTCACAATTGCAATTGATAGCGTCTAATTAAACCATAATTAAAACTTAAGCGGGGCACGGTACGTTGCTCATATGCTTTTTTTTCTTTTTCTAGCACATGTACTGTGACGTATTCGTGATATTACATAGTTTGGGTCCCCCAATGTCTTTTTAGAGTGACTTTATGTGAAGGGGTCATAAAGAATGGTGATTTTAAAGTAAAATAAAGATTGAGCGCAAAATTAATGTAAACAAACTACTGAGATCGGTTGCGTATACGAAGAAAGATTATGCCGAATTAAGGTGTCGAATAATGATAAAATAATTTTATTATTTCTAAATTCTTATAACTTTTACGTACATAGGACGCTGAAGGTAAAAGGCTGAAGTCCCAAAAGCCCACCACAGGAGCTAGTCTAAAGTCCGCCCGAGGGGCGGTTTCTAGGCTAGTTTATAATAAATCCAATAATATTAATAAAACATGTTGAAACTACTCAAAAATTTAACTCAAGCTTTTTTTTCTGACGTCTAAGTTAATCGTTTAAAATTTGACAAAAATTGTTCAAAGCAAATTCGATTTTAGATTTGCATAATAACTACAGGCGAGATGTATTGTTTTGACACAGCAACGTGAATTGATATGAAGGTCTTGGAAAATATATATGAATTTTTGTGTGATGCTATACATGTTTTTGCCGCAAACTTGGTCGATAAACACTATTGAAAGCTTTTTTTAAAAATCGATCAAATTTATGATTAAAAGACCACGAAACTTTATTGCGCAATGAAAATATTTGACAAAAATGTAATGGAAATTATATTATTAGGCGTTTCCTTATAAGGAAACATTCTGCATTCATTGACCGAACAGCCAGTCCCATTTTCATTTGAAATTTGTAAATTCCTTCTCTTAAAACAATTTTTTTATGAAAAATACAAGTTTCGAAGAAGGATCGTTCTCTCTAAAACCTACAGCGTTCATTCGCTCGAAGCTATTTTTAACCATCTGTTTGAGAAAACGGTTGTATACAGTTGACAGTTTAGATATTTCTAAACAAGTCCGGCGCTACGAATGCCATCTATATGAAAGTCTCCATCTGATGAAGCTATTTAAGTAAAGAGAAATATCAATCATTTTCTTTTGTTTTGTTATATAATTTATTAAAGGAATTTTCCAGCATTTTAAAAAGTAAAAAGACTGAACACATAATTGAAAATTTGCTGGAAACTTGTGGACTCTAAACAATTATAATTTTCACCCACAGACCATTCACACATCAGTCTTTTCGTATCACGCACCTTTTTTAAGAAAAATACTGCCACAGGCATTTCTCTCCGTTTTAACCCACCAGGTATAAGAAGACGAATCAAAACGTGAAAGAAAAATACAAAAACCAGCGGAAAACGAAATGTTCAACTACCGGTTTCATCTTTTTTTTAAATTTGTCTGCGATGGGACTGTTTGAAGCGATGTTTCCACTTTGTCGATAACTGATCACAAAATGAAAACAGTGTTATACTGTGTTGGGCCTGGCGGCGTTTGGGGTTTGGTACACAGCGGGAAGGATTTACTTACGAATGATGGAGATTAAAGTCCAAATAAAAAGAAAAAGTGACAGTGAACTTCTCGTTTTATTATAGCTAACGAAAGTAAGGTAAATTTCCATTAGAATACAGTTTAATCTCTTTCACGCGATTGATTACCTTAATTATTCATCTATAATACTCATTTGTGTATAACACGCACGTCTTAATTTGGGCAGAGAAATTTAGGAAAAAAGTTTGCCGTATATTACATGAATCGTATATGCAATGCCAATCGTTATCGTCTCTCATCTCAATTCTTATTCTTTTTTGTTGTCTCCATAATAGTATTTTTTTATATTCTCTAACACTTAGTAAAACTCTTGCGTCCTAGTGGCTTTATTGCCTTGCTTGGGATGAAATGATTAAAACAATTCAAATATCTGGGAAGTGTTTTAACAGAGGACAGAAAATGTCGCACTGAATTCCGAAGGGTCATCGGGATAGCGAAAGATGACTTCCAAAAGCTAAGCAAAAGGTAAAGAAACAAAAAAAAAATTCCGTTACTAACAAAGCAAAGAGTACGGATCTAAATCCCAGTCCGTCAATATGGTAGCGAATGATGGACAATTTCCTCACAGATGAAGCAACAGAAATGCGATTCTACAGAAGGATGCTGAGAATACCATGGACTGAACATGCAAGTAACAACGAAGTTTTCGAGAAAATGAAATAAAAAGAAAACTTGTATTTAATATCAAGAAGACATATTAGGTTGGTGCAAAAATAATGACGTAATAATGTCGTTTTTTGACGTTAAAAAATACGTCAAAAACGACATTATTACGTCATTATTTTTGCACCAACCTAATAGTTGAAATTACTTCGGTACATAATGAATAAAAAGGGTTTGGAAAATTTGGCAGTGTACAGACAATTATGGGCACTATATTGAGCTAACCCTTAGCGTCTTAGTGGCTTTATTACCTTGCTTAGGTGGGGGGGGTCATCATTTACCTCAGTGCGCCATGTTATCTTAGTATGCTAAGTCTTTTGCGGCGTCCAGAACCAAATCAATAATCTCTTCCAAGTTTTCCAGGAAGTCGGACTCAATATAAACCTTTCCTAAACAGAAACCATGATCTGGAATTGAAATGAAAGCAGTGATACCACAGATCTTGGATCAATGATAAGGATTCAGGATGTGGAATTAATAAATACTAAACACTTCAAATACCTCGGCGTAGGGATCAGCTCTAACATATTTAGTATAGGAGACAAGGAAACTGGACATAGAAGAGGCTGCGCTAGGGATGGTTTTTTTGTCTAACACCCTAACATGCTAGAAAACCCAAACATGAACCTGTTGGGGATTAGTGAATATTTTTGGTAAATGAGAAGGAATTTTTTAGGTGGCGTGTTCGTTAACATTCATCCACAACAAATAATAAACGAATATTTAGAACAGGTCATGGAAAGCAGAGTCAAAAACAAAGACAAGTAAAATACACAAAAATATGGTAATTGATATACAATTTAAATATATACAAATGAGTTATGATTGGTGGTTTGTTTTATATTGATGTAATAAGACATGTAGTTTGTTGTTGAATATATTTGAATGCTTAAATCAGTGTTTTGATGATTTGTTGTAAGAATTAAACAGTTTGCTGTTCAACGTACAAAAGTGTTCGATTTTACAGTTCAAATGTCAGTGTGTGTATACGAGTGTTATGTTAAATATTCTAAAGTTGTACGAAGTTGCATACCTTGAACTGTTAATTGTTAAAAGTTTTGTTTGTTACTGTTACTAATATGTAGTGAATATATATTTCACTTTCTCAAGTAAAGTAAATGAAGTTTTGAGAAGGTTGTTTAAAAGAGAGATCGAGTATGCTAAAAGGTTGTTGAGTCAGAGGTTAATTCGCGCGGGAAAGTCAAAGTTTAAACTGGCGGGGAATTGGTTGGCATCTCTCTGAGTGTGGAATTCTGACGATATTCAGTCACCCCCCCCCCACGAGGGTGTCATGTGGCACAAGGCCTTTTTAACGTGGGCATTCCGAGCCCGTGGGCTCGACCAAAAATATGCCCATTGAACCCGTATAAACGGGTTCAGGGCCGGTTTACCTCCCCGAAAGAGAATACGCCCTTCGGCGTAGCCCCCTTCGGGTTCCTCTCCGCCCGAAGGCAGAGAGTTCAACCGATCAGCAGGTCCACCGAGTTTGGAATTCTGACTGGTAAGTTGGTTCGAATTTCTTTCTTTTATAGGTTCTGGAAAGGAAAAATAGGCTCAAACACATTTGAGCGCCAAAGGCATTTTTCAAATGCATATTTAGTTTTTTAAGGCTGTTAGCCAATGAGAAATTGAATTTGTCAGAACTAGTGTTTTGATTGGATAACATGTGTGTGGGTGTAAGAATGGATTGTTCTGCAAAGGGGTGAAAAAGTAACGTGGATTATTCCACAAACCTAATAACACGAGTCATGTTCTTAAATAGCCTTGTTGAATTGAGACTTTCAGATGGACAGTATGCGTGGTGCACAACCCGTTCAAAAACTTGCTCGCGCTTCACCAAACTTTATTGGATAAGAAGTATATTTAAAAATAAGAAAACGAAGGGAGCAAGAAAGGGAGATAACTGCGTAAGTGATATGCTTAACCAATCAGAATAGAGCCTCTAGTAGTTTGCCAAAAAGATGGAGAAAGCTAATGCAGAAGCTCTGTAGAAGGATATATTGATAGCACAGGGAGAACAGCTCCGAGAACTCATATGTGGCAATGGATATAACATGAAAGGAGAAACATATGCCTCCTCAGATCAAGGTTAAAAAAATACAGAAACTCAAAGAAAACATGAGAGTGCATCAACCAAAATATTATTATGAAAATAAAGCAAATAAAGACAAAAAGAAATCAGCTCAAATGAATCATTAGACAAAGGAATTATGATATTATTTTATTTACATTTTTATTCTAAAGTACACTCAATACAAGGCAAGAAAGATACTCAAAACAGAAGGCTGCTGTTAAAAGGGCTATGATGACTGAAGTGTGTGATATAAATTAAAAAGGAAGTGGGAGGAATTGAAGGATAAGGAGGATAGATAACAATTGACTCTTGATTTGAATAGTTTTATTACTGATCAAACTTTTTTTCTCTGAGCTGCATTTTTGGAATGAAAATTTGCTTGTGCCTCACCAAATTTAATATAATAAAAAGTACATTTAAAGATAAAAAACAGAGAGGATTAAAGGGAGATAACTTCGAATTTGAAGCATGAACATTATTATTGATAACTCTCTTCTCCAATTTATGGACCGTAGTTACTATATTCTTAATACTTGATACAATGCAAAATTATCACAATGATAAAATTGGGACTCATGCATGCAATTACAAGTAATCCATAATAATATTTGAAATCATATTTATTTTTGGCATATGAATTTTTTGAAACTGTTTCTAAATCTTTGATTGTTTTTCAATCATTCTACCTCAATTGCTACACATTTGAGGTGCAATGCACAGTTTACGAACCACTGCTATAGATTCACACAATTATTTAATTTGATCCCTACATTTATATGATGAGGGAAAATGAATAAATTTCCTCTTTGTCTGTAATCACTTGATATTTATTAAGTGGTTGAATATATCGGAAAAAAGTGGATTGACTCAGAAAGAGAAACTGATCATCAAAGTTTGACTTCTGGCTGATTTTGTTATCTTCACTTTTGTACAAATACCCTTGGAAAAGCTATGAATCCATCTCCTATCCTCTATAGGTTAAATAGCATGGAAAATTAGCCTTGAGATAGCAACCACTCTTTGAGAAGGAAAACTCTGAATTCAAAACCAGCCTGAAGAGAGATGTGCTCTGTCAGGCTTTCTTGTCATAGACACACCAATATTGCTATGGCTGCAGTACATGTAGTGTCCCTATGATCCTAAGGTGTTATGGGACTCATGACATAACATTATGTGATGCAATAGGAAAAAAAAGATTAACTGTGATATTTTAATATAAACTATTTTCATAAAACTGTATGCACCTATGAGGCACGTAGCATCGTTTAGGAACCATTATCTTAGAGGAAACAATCCTTCTTCAATCCTCGTGGTCTGGCACTACAGAATCACAAAGAACTGTACTAAATAACAGAAATCACTTCACTTGAGGAATTTCAACAGCAGCAACAATTAAAATGGATAGCACGTGTAAATTAAGGAGAAAATAACATAATCAATATGCTGACGTTTTACACTACTTTAAACAAAATATTTGGAAGGAAGCCACCATCATTACTGGAAAAAAAAACGATGTCAGTGGATTTGGCAAACATTTTCCTGAAAAGAAAAAACGAGAGATTTTATAAATTCCAACCAACAGCAGTACAGGTTGCTCGGTCAATGAATGTCCAAATATTTCCTTATAAGGAAATGTCTAATACTATCTTTAATCTTTTTTTTTTTAATTTGATAGCAGGTAAATTTAAACAAAATTTCACATTTAATCAACTTTGTCCGATTTGTATTGACAAAAAAAATAACGATTTACGTCAGTGATTCCCTCGTTGTCACCCCTATATTCATCGACCATGTCATTACCGCCACCCCCGCCTCCCAAATTCATATGAAGACACTACTTTCTTCTTACTGGAAATTCTGCAAATTCAAAAGGATAACTAGTCTAACATTCTAAATACAAAAATGTATCTCTGCTTTTCTTCGATGACATTAGATAAAACGTCGCCAGACGAACATCTGCGGCTATATCGCTACTCTTGCAAACCTAAGGCATTAGTCCCTTCTGACGCTTTCTGTCCAAATAGCGTCAAAAAAGATACAAAGAAAGACATTTAACTTATTTGGGACAAACAAAACAAAATAAAATAAAATAAAAAATATTAGGTTGGTGCAAAAATAATGTCGGTTTTTTTGACGTTAAAAAATACGTCAAAAACCGACATTATTTTTGCACCAACCTAATAACATCTGCTTAAGATTATTCCTTGTAAAACATACGTGTTCCTTAAATTTAAGCGATTTCGATTTTGAAATATAGATATTTCAAAAATATAAAAAAAGGAAAAATTATTACCTAACCCTAACCCTCACCTGCCGCCCTCTATTAACCCTTTTTTGTAATTGATCCCACTATCGCCCATTTTTCCTTAACAATTGAATTTTTACATTGGTACTTTGGGAATTCCACAGCAAACATACAAAAATAAAAAGGGGTGTAAGACAAGGATGTGTCTTCTCACCGGACTTACTCAGTTGAGGGAATTCTGAGAGAACTAGAACTCCTACCAAGATTCATTGTCGAATACCTTTAATTTTGCTTGGACATTACATTCATTTCGGATATTTTCACATGTCTACGGGGTCGGATTTAGGTCTTGAGAGGCACCTCTCTTAATAGAATTTCGGGATCCTTTCATTTTGTATGTTCGCTCAACCATGTCTATAAAAAAGATATATTTTCGATGCTTCTTTGGTGTAAAAGAGGGAAATACTTCAGCTCACTTAAGGTATGCAGATGACATATTTTTGATAGCAGACAATGAAAGAAATCCACAAAAACTCCTCAAGAAGGTAGAGAAGGAAAGCGAGAAGAAGGGATTAAACATCAATTGCAAGAAGACAGAATGCATGGTTGTTAACAAAAGGATGAACCCAAACTGCGTATTGCAAATCGGAGATAACCAAAAATCAAACAAGTCCTGAAATTTAAAGATCTAGAAAGTATTTTAACAGAGAGCGAAAAGTGTGACACTGAGATCCGAAGTTTTATTGAGATAGCCAAGAAACCACGCCCAAACTGTGCAGAGTGCTAAGAAACAGAAAAATAGCAAAAAAACATGGAGAAGACTACTAATCTGCTATGTGATATCTCTCCTGCTGTATGGCAGAGAGTGCTGGACAATTTCCTCAAAGATGAAAAAGCGACTTGAAGCAACAGAAATGTAGTTCCACAGAAGGATGCTGAGGATACCGAACATGTGAGCAACGCCAATACTTTAGAGAAAATGGAAACAAAAAGGAAGAGACATCAGGAAGAGACAGTTGAAAATTCTACAGAAGGATGCTGAGGATACCATGGACCGAATATGTGAGCAACGACGAAGTTTTAGAAAACATCAGGAAGAGACAGTTGAAAATTCTACAGAAGGATGCTGAGGATACCATGGACCGAATATGTGAGCAACGACGAAGTTTTAGAAAAAATGGAAACAAAAAGGAAACTTATACTCAACACCAGGAAGAGGCAGTTGAAATTTCTACAGAAGGATGCTGAGGATACTATATTTAACATCAGGAAGAGACAGTTGAGGTTTCTGGAACATATTACGAGGAAATGGGGCTTGGAAAATCTGACACTCACACTGCATATAGAGGACAAGAGGGGTAGAAGAAAACAACGCATAACATACTTAGAGAGCTTGAGTAAATAAATGGCGGAACAAGGTTTAGGAGAAATAGCAGAAAGATACCGTTTATTAAGAGCTACGAAGGACAGGAAGTTGTGGAGAGCCATGATCGCCTATGTCCTCAGGAGACATGGCACATAAAGAAGAAGACATAACATTATTTGAAACAGAATAATTTGGTGAATATAAAAATATATTTGTCTATAATATGCAACCTTAACATTCGATTAGAAAATTCTGGAAAAAGAAATATAAAAGAGAAAAACCCCTATATGTAATTTATGTCTGACTTTAGAATTTGGGGCAGCTTAGCTTAAATTTAATCTTACGTGAACGCAGAATGATCTTTGCCGGACACTGCTGATGAGCAAAACAAGAAATCGCGAGTGATCTACTGCTCTGGACACCTAGCCATAGAGCAAAGCGGACTGGTCGCCCAGCAACAAACTACATTGACCAGCTATATTATGACGTAGAGTCCCACCCTAGTGACTTTTCGACTTTGATGTGGGACCGTGATGGTTGGCGTAATACTCCGACTGAATAAATAAAATTTAGCTACTTAAATTATTAAATTAGCTAGATCACGTGACCATACCGGAAACGCATATATAGAGGAAGTTGAGTGACGTCTAGATGTGTTTTCGCTATTTCTCCTCTGTCTCCTCTACTGTTAGGGAGATGTTATTCTCTTCTCAATATACGAAGTGCTATTACAAAGACTTTTCATACGAGTATTATTCATCGGCGTATTATAATTGTTATCTGCGATTACAAAGTATCTACTACGTCGGCATAGACGAAGCACCAAGCAAACATACGTTGTCATCACAACAGTGGCAACAAAGGGTCGTAGTGACGACATAACGCAGCAAAATTATCCAGATCGTGTAACAGCATAGTTTCTTTTTTCCAGGTTTTCAGAAAAGACGTCTAGCCATCTTGATGCCATTTGTCGTAAGAATCATTGAAAAATCGTTGGAGTTACTCAGTTAGAAAGAGAACATGGTAAAATAGTTTTTTTTTTTTTGTCAGTCCCCTTCTCTTCCCAATTGAACAATGGTGAGAGGAAAAAGATCATTTAGGCCTACAGTAATTTTACCAAAATCCATACACTGGCTTCCATCTTTAAAGCCTATTCAAGGACAATCAAGAGAACGATGAATAATTTTTAAAAAGAGAGAACAGAAGAGAGGAAAACTGGATCAGGAGGTCACAATAGAAAGAGGGATCATCATTTCAACTTGGAGCTAAAGAGATCAACTAGAAAAAAATCCAACTCAATCCATAAGACGTTTGGCACGTGAGAGCGGAGTTTCGCCTATGACAGTCCAAAGGGCAGTGAAAAGAGACTTGAAAATGAAATCATACGTGAAACCTGTGAGGCATCTTGTTACACCAGGACACAAAATTAGAAGTTTAGAGAGGGCGAGGATCATCTTGAATAAGATAGAAAATAATTCTGGAATATATATATATATATATATATATATATATATATATATATATTAATTTTATTTCAATCCTTCATGAACTTCCGATCCTTAGCTATGATTAATTAATGATGAACATGTTATTTTCGTTCATGATCGATTTCATCATGTATTTCCGTTAAGCTTAGAGACTAATTATACATTATTATTGCTCAAAGTAGAGTCCAATAGTGTTATAAAAACCTCGAAGAATTCTAATAAGATATCTTTAATCATTTCTAAGATAGAACGATTCAGAGCTTGATCTAACAATTGGACAATTTTGCTGTTACACGATTTGGACAATTTTGCTGTTACACGATTTAGACAATTTTGCTGTTACACCTGGTACACACGCACACACACACGCACACACACACACACACGCACACACACACACACACACACACACACTTATATATATATATATATATATATTAAGCGTTTCACCCCAAGCAAGGTGGGAAGCCACTAGGACGCAAAAGGGGTTACAGAAGATTTGGAGCAAGATCAGATAGGAGTGATAGAAGAAAGGATGAGGAGAAGGATAGTGGATAGATCAAGGCAACTGGAGATGTCGATTGACATTACATTTGAATAGTTGGAGATTATAGCTCTCAGTGAAACTGGAATAGGGAAGGGAGTTCCACAGGCGAGAGGTGCGAGATATTAAGCTATTGGAGTAGAAGAGACGGCTACATTTAATAGTTCCAACAGTGAAAGGGTGAGAGCGGGATATATTAGGTTGGTGCAAAAATAATGACATAATAATGACGTTTTTTGACGTATTTTTAACGTCAAAAAACGACATTATTACGTCATTATTTTTGCACCAACCTAATATATGGAAAGCTGATCAGAACAATTGGTATGACAATATTTAGAGAAATGGCACAGGAAATCTAGGCCACGGCGGCGGGGAAGTGACAGAAGGCGAGGTTCCAGGTCAGAACCGATAGCATTAGTCTAGTTTGTCTCTTCTTCGTCACCAAGGCCCGTGGTACAGTTGGTATGACGTTTGCGTTGTTCGGGTTCGATTCTCGGTAGTGGATGCGCACTACTGATGAGTCCCAGATAGTTTGAAACGGCCGTCGAGTGTTTTCTGCATTCTGTTGAGGATTATTCTAGGCTTGGCGAATTACTATATATGTATATATATATTATAGAAGTAAAGTTTTAACTAAACTCATTCAACAATATCGTTTTTTTTTTTTTTTTAAATTTTACCATGACAACTGGTTTTAACATTTGACTTTTATCTATTCTCATTTATTGATTCGAACATTGGGGAATGAAGAAAATTGGCAATATTTTCAGCAGATACGTGCGTAAGTGTTACAAGACCATAGCGGTCGTTCTTGCCGCCATGACACCCGGTCATATAATTTTGTCTCATCAGTGTATAATTTGATTTTGCTTTCAAATCAAGTGATAGGAACTGCTAACGGTTGCAATTTATGGAAAACCCGAAATTAATCCCTTTCCCGAAATCAATATATTTGGCGTAAAATGGCCCTACGAAGTTTTCGGAGGAAAACTATTGAAAGCTACAACTTTCTGCAAAGCTAATTACATTATCAACTTTGATAAGCCGGGGGTTCCAAACCCTAGCTCGTCCCAATCTCGTTCGATACAATATTTTCTATTACTTTTTTTTAATCATTTCAACACAAGACAATAAAGCCGCTAAGACGCAAGGAGCTATTGAGTGTTGGAGAATATGAGAAAAACTACTATTAAGGAGAGAGGACAATAAAATAACAGGAATTAAGAAGACAGAAGATAACGATTGAAATTGCATTTAAATTTAAAAAAATCTAAGTTGACTGGGAAACAAGAAACCAGAAGAGAATTCTACAAGCGAGAAGAAACTGTTACGGTTACATCTAGCTATTTCAACTGTAAAATGATAAGACCTTGCCGCCAATCTAGTACTGCGCTTATATTGATAAAGTCTCGGTATCAGAGAGGAAAGTTTACCAGAACAATTACGATGAAAGTTTTTATATAAAAAAAGGCACAGGAATGCTACATTACGACGATACGTAAGTGATTGAAGATAAAAAAAATAACTGGAAAGCAAGAAACCGGAAGAATTACGCGACTGAGGTTTCTTCTTGGATCAAAGCCGGCATGGATGCACTCATTCATTCTCGGAAGTACCAGGTGAAACCTCAATCCTCTCCATTGTTCGCATACTCGGCCGCTATATCACAGACGGCCGACTATTTTCGGCTATACCATCGTGAAAGCTACCCTCACAACAGGCGCCTATCAGTTACTGCTCATAATAAATTTAAATGAGTTCTTGAAGAAGGACCTGTTCGCCGAGAGAATGAGGCACTAATAACTTTCGCTCTCGTGATTACCGGCGGCTCTGTAATAGTGTATTAAATAAGCGTAAGGTCTCTATTCCTTCCCTCTCCAATCATTTTGATGTGTTATCATCCTCTGCTGATTAAGCTGAATGCTTTGCCCATAAATTCTCCTCAAACTCTACTCTTGACTCATCTGGAGTATTCCAGCTTAACTTCCCACTTAGAACTGAGTCTCTGTCTAGTGATATACATGGTTTCTGCTATCATATCTAACCTAGATCCCCATAAAGCATATGGACCTGATCGTATCCCTGAAAAGTCATTAAGATGTGAGCTCCCGAACTAGCTCTCGATCTAGTTTTCTCTATGTTGTATAATAAATGCCTCGCTGTCTCCTGCTTTCCTGCCAGCTGGAAGTCATCATCTATTGTTCCCGTTTTTAAGAAACCTGATGAACCATCTGAAACCTCCCAACTATCGGCCTTTTAGCCTTCTACCAGATTTTGGAAAACTCCTAGAGACCCTAATCAATGCTGAATTGGTTCTTTATCTCTCATCGCAGGGCCTTTTTTTCAGATAAGCAATATGGCTTTCGTTTCTTCGGGTCAACTACTGATGTACTAACGATAATTGCGAAAAGTGTCTATCGTGCTCTAGATAAAAACAGTGAAGCTTTGGATATCTCGAAAGCCTTTGACAGGGTCTGGCATACAGGTTCTCTCTACATGCTGAAAAGTTACTGTGTCTCCGGACATATTTTTGAATTGATCCAGTTTTTCCTATCAAATTGTGAAAAAAAAAGTTATCTTGAATGGCCACTCGTCTAGATCCTTCGTACTAATGCGGGTGTTCCCCTTGATCCTACCCTGTTTTTAATTTTCACTAATGACCTTCCCAATAACATTATCTCTCAACTTGGTATCTACACTGATGACACAACCATTTACTCCTCTCTCTATAGTCTCTATAGTAAGGCTGATCCATTTGACATGGTCAAACTGGCAGCTGATGTCCAAAATGACCCCTCTCTGCCTTCCATCAGAATGGCTGATGCTAACACCCAGGAAAGTAACTCGTTGCATCTTCTCAGGCTAACATTCTCAGCTGACATTAAGTGGAAAGACTATATTAAATCCATTACGAGGTCAGCTGCCAAGAAAGTCAGTTCACTGCATCGGGCGAAACAGTTTTTCTCTCCAGAATCTATCTACCATTCGTCCTTGCTTAGAATATTGCTGCCATATATGACCCGGTGCCCCTGCTATTTACATTAAGCTCCTTGATAGAATCCGAAGAAAAATTATCGATACTGACCTGGCAACTCGGCTTCACTCACTATCCCATCGCCGCAAGGTTGCCTCTCTGTGTCTTTGCTATAAATACTTTCAAGGTAATTGTTCGAATGAGCTCTTAACTATGGTAATTAAGCGCAGTACTAGACTGGCATTAAGATATCAATTCGCAGTTGAGCTAGCTAGATGTGACCGTAACTTCTATACTAACAGTTTCTTTTCTTGCACTTATGGCTCGTGGAACTTCCTTCCGGCTCCATGCTTTCTATCTAATTTAAATGCAATACAAATCGCTATCTACTGCCCTCCTGATTACTCTTTTCTCTTCCCGCTCATTATTAATGTTTCTGTTTCTAATTCTTCCACATACTGTAACCCCTTGTGTCTTAATGGCTTTACTGCTTTGCTTGTAGGACTTTCTTCTGGCTCCATGCTTTCAAGCCAACTTTAATCTGCAAAAATTTAAATGTAATTTCAATCGCTATCTACTTTCCTCCTGATTACTCTTTTCTCTTCCCGCTCATTATTAATGTTTCTGTTCCTAATTCTTGCACATCCTGTAACCCCTTGTGTCTTAGGGGTTTTTCTACCTTGCATGGGGCGAAAGAGAGTTTTTAAATTTCTACATGCGAGAATTGTGATAGAAGAAAGTGTTAGCATAGAACTTACGCTTGTATCTAGCCATTTTAACTGTAAAATGATGACACCTTGCGACTAATCTATTTTTCCTTTCTTTTATGTGCCATGTCCTTTAAGGACGTAGGCGATTATGGATCTCCACCTCCTTCTATCCCTTGCAGCTCTCAAAAAATTCCTTCCCTCTGCTTCCTCCCGAAGACCACGTTCTGTCATCCACTTACTTAAACTCGTTATGTATGCCATCCATTGTTTTCCCTTGCCTCTATTCGATCCGTGAGTATCAGATTCTCTAGGCGCTCCTTCCTCATTATGTGTCCCAGAAACTTCAGCTGCCTCTTCCTGATGTTAAGTATAAGCCTTCTCCTTGTTTGAAACCTCTCCAAGACCTCATCATTGCTCACACGCTCGATCCATGATATCCTTAGCATCCTGCTGTAGAACCACATCTCCGACGCCTCGAGTCTCTTCTTCATCTTTGAGGAAATCGTCAATGCTCTTAAATTCATAAAGTGTAGGTATCAAAGAGGAAAGTAATATCTATTTTTGTAAAATACAAAAAATGTGCCAAGGCCAAAAGGGGCGAATAGGAAAGGCTGCTCTTCATCTGTCTTATGATTAAACTAAGCTAGCCACAGTATTCGTTATACCAAAACAAAACATTTTTATTTACTATTCTTACTAATATTACTATTAGGTCGGTGCAAAAAAAAAATGTCGTTTTCTCACATAAAGTTGAACGTCAAAAAACGACATTATTTTTGCACCACCCTAATATGAAGTCGTAACCACTCCTCATATATATAATTTGTCTGTAAGGCGGGGTATACATAACAATTTAAATTTGACACCAAAGAGCAAAGTTCACTTGAACAATTACTTTGCGGCGGTGAGAAAGTAAGTGCAGATCAAAGTTGACTGGAAAGCAAGAAGCCGGGAGAAAGTCACTCAAGCGAGAAGTCAGCATAGAACTTACGGTTACATTTATTCATTTCGTCAGTAAAATGATGAAACCTAGCTGCCAATCTAGTACTGCGCTTAAATCCATAAAGTCTAGTTACCATAGAGAAAGGTTCATCCGAACAATTAGCACGAATAAGGCACAGGTAATCTACATTTCGGCGGTAGGAAAGCGATGTGAAGCCGAGATGCCAGAACAGGAGCAATAACATTGCAGATACTTCTTTGGATTTTATCGAGGATCTCTAAATATATATTAGGAGCGATTCGAAGTGAAAGTTGAAACAGACACTGGTTTGGAGAAGTGATCAAAGATTTATTTTCACTTACAAGATATGAAAATGTCTTTGGTAAGTCATATAGTATAGCGTTCGAATGTACGGTGTACGAAGTGTGAGATAAGAGCGTGAAAAAAGGAGTATGCTTGACTCGGCTGACTATTTGGCGATTATCGGTTTGGGCTTGTCGCTTTGATAGTGGATAGTCCGTTTTCTTTCTGTTTTCACAAGCGGTCGTTTTCACGGCCCAATGGTCGGACGGGTAGTTAGCCGTTCTCTCGTGTAGCCTCTGTGTTTAACCTGTGCGTGTGAAGTCTCTCTGTCTCTCTCTCTGCTCTCTCTCCGCTGTCCGGCTTCTCTTATAGGCTATATAAGGAAAACACATGAACGTAGTTGTAGACATCTGTGGCAAGCGAGAGTCGCGTCGATAATGACCAGCACTCTAATATATTTGTGTTTGTTTTAAAATTTGTTTTACGTAGAGTACGGCGTGTGTATGACAGCTAGAGGAAAATTGGCGTGTTGTTGGTGATATGTTTTCTATTAATTGCATAAATTTCGCTCTAATTTGTTATTTCTAACGATATGTAAATTGTTTCTTTTCTGCTACAGAAGCACCAGACCAGATGGGGCAGCATTATTGAACGCAAGGACCAAAGGTAGACTTTAGACTCATCCTCTCGCTCAGAGCACGCAATTTGTTTTTCCTCTACTAATTCATACTGAGATGGAACCACTTGTCACTGTTATTGCTCTGTACCGAGACAGTTTCCCATAATTTTGTTTTGCAAGAGATTTAATGAAGTACGAGTCGGATAGGATGAAATAAGCCGAGCCAACAGCCGATTACAGACTGTTATTTTCTCGCTTTCGAAAGTTTATTTGCCGAAGAAGCAAAACACATTGACACTTACGACGCAATGTTTAAAACTCGCCAGCTTTAATGCGAGGACATTAAAAGGATACAAATGTTAACGTCTCGGCGTCGCAGGATGGAAGGACGAAAATAGTTTTGTCATTAGCCATTCGCCGCATCCATTTTAGTTCAATCCAACAGACGTTATTACACACTGTTTAAAAAAAATACTGTTTAAAAAAAATACCGACCGTTTATTCAAACACGGGTATCCACTAAAAATAAAGTTTGAAGTAAGAAAAATAAATAAACCCATTAATTCTTTACACACACAGGCACGCGCGCACACAAACACACACACGCGCGCGCACACAAACACACACGCGCGCGCGCGCACACACACACACACACACACATATATATATAAATTGAAATTATAGATAAAAAAATAAAATTACTTCATAATTTACGATTATAATCGATGTAGGCAAGTATAGTGGAACACACCTATTCTATAGTTAATAGACTCTCCCATCCATAATAAGTAGGTGTAGTAAGAGTAACGAGGAGTCGTTCAGTCAGTCGATGTCGGACGACAGTTAGTCGAATATCAGCGACCACAACCAGATTTCTCTGCGTCATTACCTATTATATCAAGTTCCTAACGTTTTGTACGTCGAACCTATTTTAGGACCGACTTAGTACAAATACAAGCCTCCACTGAGAAATAACACCACAACAGCAAGAAAACCACGGAAAGGATCATATATATATATATATATATATATAAACCCTATAAATGCATGGGCAGTTATATGTTAGTACCCATAAAAACTCTCCAACACTTAAAGTTCTCCAAAATAGATCTTATCAGGGAATTTTAAAACGGTTAACATTAATTTTGGAGAACTTTATAGTTGGAGTGTTGGATATTTTTATGGGTACTAACATGTAACCATGCATGCATTTATAGGGTTTATATATATATATATATATATATATATATATATATATATATATATATATATATATATCTGATCCTTTATGTGGTTTTCTTGCCTACATCAATTATAATTTTAAGTTATGAATTGATATTATTTTTTTATAATTTTAATATATATATATATATATATATATGGTGGACTCTCCCGTTGTATTCGACGTATGAGGGTCAAGCAGCTCAGTTCCTAGGAACCGATAGCTGTGTCAACAGTAGATATGATTTCATTATAGAGCTGAAGGCTTTGTGCAGAACCATCCACACTTTTTGAAGGGCCGAATACAGAGAGCTGGTGCACTACATACCACGCGTCCCCAAACAATCCTCGCAGGTTTAGAATTTAGAGTTGCCCTTCTCCTAGATCAATTGCCATCCAAGGCTATAGAACCCGGTCTGTCCTGCTACTTACCCATAGCTGGAGGGAGAAGAAGAGGATTAATAGCTTTCTCAAGGGTATTAGCACGTAAGTGAATGCAATGGATATATATATATATATATATATATATATATATATATATATATATATATATATATAGAGAGAGAGAGAGAGAGAGAGAGAGAGGGAGGTTCGATTTCTGTCGGAGATCGCATATTTTCTAAGAAATTTCTCGAAAATTCAGGCCGGTAAATGTAATTAATACTGTTTAGTTAAAAATAGAGCATATACTTAAATAAATTGTATCTATAAAAGTAACGTATAAACAGAAAATATATTAAATGATCCTCGGACTTAATCAATGTCTATATATAATAAATGTAATGTCAATCGACATCTCCAGATGCCTTTATCTATTCCCAGCTCTTGTCTTCATCCTTTCCTCTATCACGCCTCTTTACTCTCACTTCCATTCTCTGTAACCCCTTACTTAGAGTGAAATGCTTAAATATATATATATATATATATATATATATATATATATATATATATATATATATATATATATATAGCAATAAGAGAATATTGACGGAAAATCTACCAGTAAAAAATCTACCAGTAAAAACAAATTCTCTAATTGCTATATTTGTACAAAAACGCACAACCCTAAAATTTAAATTCAAACTCAGCGTTGCGACCGCACGTTCCAAAACAATAACACATTTCTCATAGCATTTATTCGGATTACATCTCTATTTTCGTTGTCCTCTTATTACCGAGAAGTAAAAACAAGAACAAAATCTACTTCCATACCTGAGGATGTCTGTAGGAACAGACGAAAGCTTGTAAAAAATTAAAAAGACCTTATGCAACTGGAATTTATAAGCAGGGACCATATCATTCATATACAGGTTCGGGGTTGGTGTATCTTATTTATATTGTTTGCGATGATGTATTCTCGCCATTTAAATCATTAACCTCTATATTTGTTTTTTGTATGAATGATTCATGAATTTATAAATTATAATTGCACCTTTTAATTGAAATATATATATATATATATATATATATATAGAGAGAGAGAGAGAGAGAGAGGGAGAGAGAGGTGGAGAGAGAGAGATTTGTGTGTGTGTGTGTGTGTTAATCGGCATAAGATTGTCTATTAACATGGAGATGGATGGGCTCCGCCCAAGTCACACCACATGATTAGCATACCAAGAAACCATTCGCGGTGACCCAGGCCCTGGCACACGACCGAGACAGATGTCGGAGAATGATTGGCTGCTCAGGAAGTCGGCGCCCTAACGAATCCTTCCGAGAAGATGTTTATTCTATTTAATAATACTTCTTTGGAAGCTCGGTTGTTACCGATTGTACGCAAATTATTAGGTTGGTGCAAAATTAATGTCGTTTTCTCACATGGTAACATATGTGAGAAAACGACATTATTTTTGCACCCACCTAATTATAGCTAACCAGATAAGTGTCTTGAACCTTACTTGATTTATTGAATATCTGTATCTGTATCTCTGTGTGTGTGTGTGGGTGTCTGTGTGTAGGTGTGGAGGTGTCATTTCTGTTCGGAAATTATGCAGCTTTTATACGAAGCGCTTAGGGTACACGAGTCATGACGCATTCATTTAAACCATCAGAAGGAATCCTGCTGCGCATGCGTGAACAGACTCTCGCTCGTAGCAATGAAAGATCTGGTGTATTATGCAACTGTCACATCCACAATAAATATGCACCGAATTTTTTGCTGGAAGATTGGACATTCACCTACAGAATCTATTCAAATGACCAAGAATTCTTCAGGGTGGGGGATTTTGTACCTATGCTTTAAATATTAGATGGGCATTCTTTCGAAGGGGACTATGTTTGGTAATTCCTTAAACAATCGCAATGCCCCAAAATGTTGAAGGCGTGCGAACTGCAATCGATGCTTAACTGATTCTATGCACTGTACAAAAAGTATCCATTTTCAATATCGAGACAGTCTATTTTTCACGTCTTCTACAAAATTTCCAAATCTCTTTCCGACTTATGAAATAATTTCGGAGTACCTTTTATAATATGTATGTCACTAAGAAATCGGCTATTTTTTTTTTTTAAGTCATGAAGTGTTTTCCTTTAGTTTTTCTAAGTTTTTTTCTTGATTTTAGCTAACAAAAATAAACATTGAAATATATGATTAAAAAACGAAAACACAATTTTCATTAACGATAACGTAGAATTGAATTGTTCATACCAGTTTCTTGTAGTTTCTTCCACCTAAAAGTTGCGTATTTTCAAAATGTAATAAGTGACAACAAGTCATTGCAAATAATGGTGAATATATGACTGAATAAAATATAATTGCACGTTATTTTTTGTAGTTTAAAAAAATTGATAAACGGAAAATATTTATAATTTAACTTCTACTTCTTCATCCACATTTTTTCTCTTCTTTTCGTCGTCTTCTTGTTTTTCTTCTTGTTTTCTTGTTTTTCTTTTCTTCTTCTTTCTTCTTCTTTTACTTCTTTTTTCTTCTTCTTTCTTCTTTTTGTTCTTCTTTTCTTTTTCTCCTTCTTCTTCTTCTTCTTCTTCTTCTTCTTATTATTATTATTATTATTATTATTTAAATGACGATGTCTTTTTCATATTTTACACTTTTAAAACTTATTTCGCAAGCAAGTTTAAATGAAATTTTAACACAAAAATTTTGCTAATTGGATCAACCTCGTATAATTGAAACTGCTCTTTGTGATTCGGTGAATAGTGAATCATACATACATACATACATACATACATATATATTATATTATATATATATATATATATATATATATATATATATATATATATATACATATATATTATTATACATACATATATCATACATACATATATATCCGTTGTGGTATCAGTTTGAATTCCAATTGCGTTCGCTAGATTCACTAACGCACAAATACTCTTGGTAACGCTATGACTCGATCTCTTCTACCTCAGCTATGGGTTAAGTAGCAGGAGAGACTGGGTTTCTTAATCTTGGTTGTCAACCAGCCTACCGCAGAAAGAAATGGCAACCTGTTACGGGAAAAATCTTCTGCCTCGTCAGTCATGTATCGAAAGATTCATAGTCGCCCAAGCGTATACCACGTGTAGCACTTAACTGACTGACTCAGACACACACACACGCACACACACACACACACATATATATATGTGTGTGTGTGTGTGTGAAAATGACGAAATCATCTTCCGTTTTAAATTTAGACACCCCAAC
>OZ010601.1:31349129-31461629 GCA_963932145.1 Acanthosepion lycidas
AAAATTAACGAAGTGAGGAAGTGAGGTGGGAAAGAGGATATGAATGTGTCATACGTAGCATTTCAAATTCTTATTTTTAATTTTTAACTCCAATAATTTTTGGAAGTAAAGTCTGATGATCCAGAGCCCTGTTAAAGGGGTTATGGTGAAATAATTTATTACATGGAACCATAACGTGGTCTGTTTTTATTCAAAAATAATATATACATATATATATATATATATATACATATATATATGAAAATTTCTCCGAATTAATCAGTAGAGAGACAATATTTATGAATAAAAATGACAATAGGAAAACTGGTAATTGCTGACGCGTTTCGTCCAATGTGGACTTTATCAAAGCAAAATACGAAAATGAAATTAAATGAACAAAGTAACTAATAAAAACAAAAACAGAATGTACCTAGCAACTGGAATGGAGAGAAACGCTATTTTCATATTTTTAACTGAAAAATAACGTCAGTAATTGTCACGTGTGGAGAGTGCCGCCATAGTAAACTACCCAAATATTAATCTACGCCCAGGTTTTTTCCCTATTTCACCTTTCTTAACAAAATTAATGCTCTTACAAACAAATATACACAACAGATTCATAAAATCAAAAGAAAATGGTTGAATACATCAACACAGATATAATGATAATTATATATATATATATATAAATATAAAAGTGAACATAGAAGTCAACACTTAGAGACCACAGTCTGTTTCATGCTATATGCAATCGTCAGGCCATATTATTGCCGCTAACTTGGAGCATGTGCATGTGAATTTTAGTGCAAATCCGTCGAAAATTGCGGCCGTGCATTCGTTACACACACACACACACACATCCTGCCTTTTATAGATAGAGATTATTATCATTATTATTCAAAATGATAGGCGTAACTCTTAAATGAAGAGCGTGATTTAAGAAAAGAAAAAGAAAAGAAATAACACAGTGTTTCTCAATGTTTAAGAAGACAAATATGACGACATATTGTTTAACATCGTCAAACTCTGTTTTTTCTTTTCTTAAGTCGCACCCTTCTCTTTAGTATCATTATTATTACTGGTTTTTATTTATGTTGTATACACATTTCCTTCGGGGGACCAACCAGAGACCTAAGATCAGAAATGGCTTTATGACATTTTCCATTGATTAATTTTGTAAAAAGAAAACAAAAAGAAATCCTAAGATCACACACATTTTACATCGATAAAGAACTTTGTAATGAGCGAACGGTATTTGAGAGTACCATTTTTTGTATTTCTTTAAGGCAGGAATCCCTTCAAAGAATATATCAGATCCTTTTGCAATCAACTACAACTGGAATTACTGATGTCCTCATTTTTGAGATTTCCATTTCAAGATCCTTGTATTTTGATAGTTTTTTGAAGATCTTCAAAAAACTTCATTGCATTCTGCAGGGAATGCCAAGTGAAAAGAAAACGCATTCTCTTTTTGTGGTCTTTGATCATTATCTCTCGACAATTAGCTTTGTTTTTTCGTGTGTGTATTATAAAGTCCCATACAATTGTTACAGGCCCTATCTCTATAACGGGGTCTGCGTGATGTTCCTACCAGTTTCTTGCAGAGTCATATTTTCGACTGTAATTATTGGCCAACTCTATCATGTCGAGTTTTATACTCAGTGGGTGCGAACACTGTGCAACCTGATGCAAGTTGGCCAATTGTCTCTGGATATTTATCAAAGAATCTGCACTTAGATTTAACACAGTTTTTCAGTATGTGTGCTTGGTAATTTCTAGTTAGCAATCTTTGGTCTCGTGATGCAAAAATAAAACCTCGCCAACTCCGAGATATTTATAGAATTCTTCTTGTTCCAGTTCCCTAATCTTTGTGACAAAATCTAGATCTTTTTCTTGAATCTTACTTTTGCACATTTATTTAATCTGAAATCTGTACCGATATCATGACTGAAATATTGTACAGTATTAAGGATACCCTTCAAGTCATTGTCAGTAGGCGTATTATGGTTTATTTGCACTTCTTCGCTCACTTAAAATTGCCTTCATTACTGAATAAAGTTCATTTCTTTCATGTTCTTTGACACAGATCATCATCCTGTCTTCTGTAGAATCCATGTATCTTTGAAGACTGAGCGTTGCGCTTTTGTAAGACAGTTCTAGTTGAACTAATCCTCTACCTCCTTCGGATCTGGATACATGAAGACGATCGACATCAGTCTTAGGATGACGCATGCGGTGGCAAGTGGATAGCTTTCTCGTTTTGACATCCATTCGCTTAATGTCAGTTATATTCCAATTAAAGATGTTGAAACTACATTGTGTTTATGGCTGATATTCTATTTTATGAATTCAAATCGGTTTTCAACACCAGACGCACACACCTGTCGTATTCTTTTCTTACTTTCTCCTTCATCTGGACATGCCGTATTCCATCTTCGCTGACTCCGAGTTATTCATAGGTTTCTTCTTGTTCCAATTCCCTAATATCTGTGACAAAATCTAGATTTATTGAGTGTGTTTTTCTAATTCTCTTTTTCTTGAATGTTAGTTTTGAACATTTATCTAATGCGAAATCTATACCGATGTTATCGTTGAAACATTTTACAGTATTAAGGAATACCACTTAACTCATTTTCGTCTTTGGCAAAGAGTTTACTATCATCTATGTGTAATAGGTGATTAAAAACATTCTTTTCTTAATTTGTATCCCTAGTTATTACTTAGTTCTTGTGCAAAGATGATTAAGGACAGACAGAATGGAAGTGGGCCCCAGGGATTCTCCTTGGAAGATTCCGCGTCGGATATTCAAAAATTTGGAAGTGGTATTCCCCCCTTAATTATTATTTAGGTATAATGGAGTTTTCCACAGTTTTATGTTATATTTAAGCACAATTTCCGAAGCCTAAAGGATCCAAGAGTGTGGCACTATCAAAGGGTTTACGGTAATCTACTCAAGCTGTGCTAAGATTTCTACCCTTTTTCCTGCAATTTTCCAGGATCATTTTATTTAATAGTAGTTGATCTTTGCAACCATGTGAACCTCTTCGACATTCCTTCTTTTACAGAGGGAGTATGATGTTTTCATCGAGAAAAGAGTAAGTACATTTCGTCAGAGCAGACGTGATCAATTTATATGTGGCGAACAGACATGTTATTGGCCTATAATTTTTTATCATCTTTTCCATCTGTTTTTGGTAGGTGATATGTAATATGTTCAGCGATCCATTCTGAAATGTGATTAATTAACATTGATAAAGTTTGTGCAAGAATTATCCAGCCCCTATTTCCAAATTGTTACTGTTCTTAATTATACTAGTGCATCCCAGAAGTTTTGAGATTTTCTTTTTAGGGGAGGCAGCTACAATTGTCCTAGATTATTGTAAATTTAGTATATCATTATGAATCATCCTAATAAGCTGGCCTGACAATTTTAAATATTTCAGATTGAAGGAGACGGCTCGAACAGGTCTTTGAACACACCCTACTAAACACTGGTTGTCACAGCTAACTAGTTTGCCGAATGCAGGTAGCACGTGAAGACAATTTGGAAGCTCCTTATACAATAAAGTTTTGTGTTAATGTTTTATCCTTAAAGAGTTTACAAACAGACAAAGGTAGTACTCGATTGAAGGAACAGCAACACGCGCGTAGATGAAAGAAAGAGAGGTCTATTGTAAAAGAGAATAAACTACTAAAAGACAGGGAATCGGGTGGCAGGCTAGTAATTCCCGAATCAAGTCCTCAGGTATATCCTGTGCTCACTATATATATATATATATATATATATATATATATATATGCTCATATAGTCAGTCCACATAAGCGATAGATTACAACAGTTAAACTGGGCAAAACATCACTGAAATGTATTAAATACTTCAGATTTCTTATGGAAACTTGTATGAGTCGAGCGTCTGCTTTTCGTTGACACAAGAGCTTCAAGAAAGGCGGAAAGGAAGTCGACGAGAACTGTATTAGGGAGATGGACGTCAGAGAATCAGAAATGGTTGAGAAAATTCCTAATTTTCTGGATGAAGTCAAGAAAGAAAATAATCTTACAGTTTGAAATTGGTGTGGCGAATCTACACAGAATTATTAATGAAAATCTGAACGTGCGCAAAATGTGTGCAAAGTTTGTTTCCGGGGTGCTCAGTGACGAACAGAAGGAAAGACGTGTTGGTGACAGTAGGGAGATGGTTGATTGGCAGCAAAACGGTCCCTCACCCTCCCTACAGTCTAAGACATTGCTCCCTGTGACTTTGAAGGTTGATCCTCAAACTGAAGAAGAATCTCAGGGGCAATCGTTTTAAAGATATTAAAAGATGAAGGAGGCTATGACATGGGGCCTTCACCGAGTGGCTGGAGCGCTACAAGAAGTCCACGGCACTCAGAGAATGCTACTTTGAAGGAGATTAGTGTTTTTTTAATTCTTTGAAATTAATAAATGTCTCCCCTGAAAAATTTCCCTCTTTTGAAATTAATAAATGTCTCTCCTGAAATCGATTCTTTTAAAATAAATAAACGTCTCTCCTGAAAACTGTCTCTTTTTTTAAATTAATAAATGTTTCTCCTGAAAAGGACTCTTTTAACATAAATAAATGCCTCTCCTGAAAAATGTCTCTCTTTTGAAATTAATAAATGTCTCTACTGAAAAAAGACACTTTTGAAATAAATAAATGTCCCCCTTAAAAAATGTCTCTCTTTTGAAATTAATAAATGTCTCTCCTGAAAAAGTCTCTCTTTGGAAATTAACAAATGTCACTACAGAAAATGTCTCTTTTGAAATAAATAAGTGTATCTATTTAAAAAGTCTCAAAACTTCTGGAATACACCTTTTTCTGTCCTTTTTTTTTTTTTTTTTTTTTTTACAGTAAGGTTCGCACTTTATAAGGCCTGCGCGCCATTTGAGGTAGAGGATTACGTTAGGCAGGAGGCCATTTGTGTGTATAGGAGTGGGATATAACGATTAACCTTAGCCTTGAACGGGTTAAGATTGTTGTGATCGGTGAAACATTTAGGAGTCGTTTCCACAGGGCAGTGGTGCGCGGGATGAAGCTGCTCGCGTAGAACTTAACGATGTAATACAGTTTGATTCGGAGGAAGTGCAAATAAGGTCGGCGATTTGTTCTTGTTTTCGAATTTGTTCAGGACGATGACAAAATTTGATTAACTGTATCGTAGCCACCAAATACAGGGTGTCCATAAAATTTCGTGTGCACTTTAAAAAATTTATAACTTTCTTTGTATTTGCGATATAAATAATTTGTAAAAAGGATTAGAAAGAAGTAAATCTATATTTTTTAAGGTTTTATTGAAATTTTATTTAAGTCTTCACATGTCTTCCATCATTAGCGATACAAAGGGTAATACGATTTTGCAGTTCACGGAAAACATTTGCCAACTGATTTACAGTAATGCCTGAAATCGCATTAGTTATTTTAGCTACACTTAAAACTAATGCATTAAACGTTATAACATTTTTTACAGATTATTTCTATCGCAAATACAAATAGTAATAATTTTTTAAAGTGCACACGAACTTTATGGACACCCTGTATATTCCAACCCCTACTCCCGCCCCCACTGAATTCAATTCAGAATTTAGTTCCTTGATAAAAACTTATTTATAATACACACCAATGCAAACAGTCACCCTCCCACTTTGTTCACAAAAGATTGTCGCAAGAGCCACTTATAGGCCTGATATGCGAAAACGTTTGATACACTGCGTTACAAAGAACTGCTAAGTAACCTTTAATATATTTGGGAAGTATAGTAAAGTAATCAAGAACCTATACCAACAGAAAAGCGTTTGTATGCAGACAAAAAATGAGTTCAGTAAATATAAAAAAATAGAAAGGGATGTAAGACAAGGATGTGTCTTCTCATCAGACTTATTCAACCTATACAGTGTGGGAGCAAGCATCCTGCATATGGATAGAAACATGAGTTCAGGAGATATACAAAAATAGAAAGGGATGTAAGACAAGGATGTGTCTTCTCACCAGACTTATTCAACCTATACAGTGTGGCAGCAAGCATCCTGCATATGGATAGGAACACGAGTTCAGGAGATATACAAAAATAGAAAGGGATGTAAGACAAGGATGTGTCTTCTCACCAGACTTACTCAACCTATACAGTGACACGATTCTCAGTTCGGAACAAGTCTTACCAGGATTCATTATTGGCGGCCACATTCTTAACAACATGAATTATCCCGATGATACAGTGTTGATAACAGATACAGAAAGGTAACTACAAAAATCCTATGGAAGATAGTGAAGCAAAGCGAAAAGAAATGACGGCCTCTCTTAAATTTTTGACGGGTGGACGGGGCCAACTAATATCAGTTATCCTTATTTGGTTTGTTTTGATATTTTAGTTTTGTTTTGGGGTTCATCCCTCCCCTCTCATTGTATATCATCCATGGATTTTTATGTACTGAATCCAACAACAAAATCACAACACTATTCACGTACAAAAACACTTTCTTATCGTAAAAATACCAGTATAAGACCATGAGAATTTATGTTATAGAGTGCGTTTTGTAGGTCCACTGAGTGTATGAGATCTTATGGCATATGGAGGATTGAATACTGACGGACAAGTTCTTTTGGTGAATGTATTAAATTGTAACGAATGAATAGGTCGTGAATCTGATTAGCTAGGTATAGGATAGTAAGTGACGACCACCCTCAACCCAATTCTCCTCCTTTTCGGCCTTGTGCTACATTTTGTATATTTTATAAAATAAATCTTTCGAAAAGAAATGACTAAACATTAATTTCAAGAAGACGGAATCCATAATTTTTGGCAAAAGGAAGAACCCAACATGCAAATTACAATTCGGAGGTACCAAAATCAAACAAATGCGGAAATTTAAATATCTGGGAAGTGTTTTAACGAGGGCAGCAAGTCTGCTACTGAAATTCGAAGTCACATTGGGAAAGTCAAAGATGCATTCCAAAAGCAAAGCAAAGTATTAAGAAACAGAAAAAAAAAATTCTTAGAAACAAAGAGAAAAAGTCCCGTTACGTGAAATCAGTCATGGTAGCGAAAAGAGGACAACCTTCTTACAGATGAAGAAGTGTCTTGAAGCAACAGATGCAATAGACAGAATTTACTAAGAGCTGCTAAAGATAGGAACTTGTGGAGAGCCGTGATCGCCTATGTCATCAAGGGACACATCAAAGAAGAAGAAGAAGTAAGAATAACACGTCCAAAAATGAATAGGAATAGTTAAGTTCGTAGATCACTCCTCACCGCTCTTTTGGTCAGGAGTAGAGGTTTATCCTTTCTTTCTTGTTTAGGATTGAGTCTCAAATTGCTTATAAATCTACTCTATATTTCTAACGTCTCCGCCTATACTCTGAAGTTTTTATTTATATTATTATCATTTCGTGCTCAATAGGAGTAGATAGGTTTGCCTACCGCCCGGTTCACGCAACTCGCCGGTCTTTTGAACAGGAATAGATTAGCTCCCTGTTTAGGATTGGGTTTCTTGTTCCTTCTAAAGTCTTTTCATTCCCTTTCACTCTCAGTGGCATGCCTGGAATCCTGGGTATGGCGATAAACTCCATCCGGCAGATTGGAGGTTATGAGGAGCATGGAACCACCTTTTAATTGCTGTTGTTCCCAGGCCCACCCTGACCCAGGGTGGTAGCACCTGTTAGGGTCCAGCTATGGGCAAATAGAGACACCCCCAACAGAAGTCAGCATTTTATAATAAAATGAGCAACAATAGATTTTTATAGTAAAACGACAATCAATGCAACACTAGAAAAATATAAAAATATATTTTTATAGCAAAATTACCTACAATACAATTTATGATCTACAAATTATATATCTAAAAAAGCTCAACTTTACCTTGAAAGTATAAAATTATATATAAAGTATTTGTAGTTGAAAGCATAAAATTGTGTTCAAAATATTTAGATTTCGACATTAAATAACCCATAGAGGTGTTGATTTGTCGCTAAACAAAATCAACCAACCAAAGCCTTGCTTAAAGTGAATTGACAAATATCCATATATATTTGACAACATTCCCTTAAAAAATCATTGAAATTGTTTAAAATAAAATAAAATGTCTCATTCCTTGAGATAACAACCGTATACAGCGGTAACGATGGCAGCTTCTCTTCCACTGCCAATATGTCTGACTGAGAGAAAGGATATGAGAAGACACCCGCCATTGATTAGTTTAATCAGCTTGCGTGTGACAATAACACGGTTCAAAATTGGTGTCAAAGATCAGAATGAAAGGTTAATAAAATTTCAAGGTAGAGGTCAATCACTGATTACTCGAAAATTATATATATATATATATATATATATATATATATATATATATATATATATATATATATATATATATGGTGCTATTTATAAGGAAACAACAGCAAAAGAACTTCAGTTGGCAATGCGATGTGAATAAAATTAGAATCACTTCTCTGCCAAATTCCTCTTGGTGAAAGTGTTCAGCAAAAATGTTGATGACAAAGACATAAAAGCGGGTCGTAGACACTTGCCTTCTGTAACGTCGAACGATTTTATGCAATTCGTTTATTGTCTTAAGAAAAGAAATGTCTCTGGAAAATATCTTAATCCTGTGTGTATAAGACGCAAGTTTTTTCATAGAAAATCGTGGTCAAAAGTAATCGAGTCAAATTGAATTTATTTGTTTACCGGAGAGATAATATCAATCTAATGGCTTTTTGCAACAAAGGGAAATAACTCTTTCGTAATGTTTCGTAAATATTTTCTAATGTCCCGTACGGTTCCGTACTTTTTGCCGGATTTCGTTGTGTCTATGTGAGATTAGAAATCATTCTAAGGCAATATATATATATATATATATATATATATATATATATATATATATATATATATATAATTTACGATAAAAAATACAAAATGATGCATAATTTCAAAATAAAAATCATCAAAAGAAATACGTCATATTTTTTCATAAAAAATTAAAAGTTAAAAAACCATGTAAGATCAAAACTGCCGGTAAAAATTTTTTAAAAATTCTAATATCGTCATCTGACGAGCTAATTTTGGACTAATTAATTAATTATTTTAAATTAAGACATATCGTTGATGATCGGTCTCTTATTCAGGTCAGTTATGTGCCTTGCGTGATACACGCTTAGGCGATCATGTATCTTTCGATACATGACTGACGAGGCATTTTTTCCCGCGGTAGGTTGCCATTTCTTTCTGAATCAGATCAGTTGCCATCCAAGGCTATAGAGCCCGGTCTATCTTGCTATTTACCCATAGCTGGGGTGGAAAGAAGAGGATTCATACCTTCCACAAGCGTATTGGCATGTAATAGATTTGAATGGAATTCGAACTCAGCTCTCCGATTCCTCAATCCGAGCCTCTATCCATTACTCCACGGTGCCTCTAAGGTTATAGTTGTAAAATTAAATAGAAAAAATCACGGAGAGAGAAAAAAAAAGAAAGAAAATTAAATAAAAAAATTAACCGCACAAATCTTGTCATCATCTTTTTAATGAAACTTGTATAAAAGAGGAATTGCTGTCAAATATATATATATATATATATATATATATATATGTGTGTGTGTGTGTGTGTGTCTATATATATATATATATATATATATATATATATATATATATGTTTTCTCTCTCTCTCTCTCTCTCTCTCTCTCTCTCTATATATATATATATATATATATATATATATATATATATATATATATTATTAATTAATAGACTTAAAATATGGTTTTTCGCTACACAGTTCCAACCATGTTTCAAAAATGGAAGCTAAAAGCCCCGAATTTAATTTTATAATTAAATTAAAGACAGAAGTAAAAGTTCCATTTCATCTTCAAGCGAATTTTGGAGTAACTTTAAAAATTACTGGGTTTTAAAGACACAGCTAAAACAAAATTCATGTTACCAAGGTTACAGATAAATCTATTTTGCTAGACTAGGGGTGTCTGGGTGTTCAATATGTCTATGTTTTAATGTATCAGTTATTGTTACGTTTTGGTAGTGGGTAGGGATGTATTTTTCAATGAAATCTCACATCCGTTAAAAGCGTGTCGTCTGGATTTTTTTTTTTTTTTTTTTTGTTAACGGCTAAAATTCTTACGGCCTTTTTTTCGTTCGTATATTTAAAGATTTTGGGGAGGTGTCTACGTCAGAATACTTTTAATTTAACTACTATTTGAAATATTTTTACTTTTAATTTTTAATATACTATATTTCTTTCAAGAACAATTAAATTCAATTAGAATCCCTTACAGTTTGTAGAATTATTATCACGTCAAGTATATTACGATTTTTTAAAGATTTTATATTTGAATATTATTTCAGTAAAATTTCCATTTCTCTGATTTAGTAAACTTTATCTATTTATTTAATTACAATTTAAAAGAAGTTTAGGTTAGAATTCATTTTAATGAACTACAATTTTAATTACAACTTTAAAATATTTTCATTATTAGTTTTTATAGACTAATTTCTTTTAAATTAAATGAAATTATATTAAATGATTTAATAGAAGTGAATGTATTTAAGAATTAGAATTACTTACAGTAAGTAAAATTATTTTACAATTATATTACGATTTAATTTTTTTTTTTTTTTTACGGCAAAAATTCATTTCTCTGATTTAGTAAACTTTAGTTATTTATTTAATTACAATTTAAAACAAGTTTAGGTTAGAATTCATTTTAATTAACTACAATTTTAATTTCAAGTATAAAATATTTTCATTATTAGTTTTTATAGACTATATATATATATATATATATATATATATATATATATATATATATATATATATATATATATATATAGACAGACCTCTCATCAATGGACCCCCATCAACGGACTTCGGATGCAACAGACAAAATCTGCAGGCAAAAATAAAAAATCTGCAAGAAAAAAAACTTCCAAATCGTCAGCGATGTATTTAAAATTTGCGGTTTTAGCGGAACGAGTCATATTAGTTCTCAAAGTGAACACGTAGCGGCAGTAGCGGGCCTTTCAATTGGAAACAAAGATGGGTGTACAGTATATAAAGTACGATACATTAGAAAGTAGCTGTGACAAATCTATCATTATTGTTGTTTTGATTAATATATTTATTAAGTATATATTTATTTATGCCATATATACATTTATATTGCATTTACATTATGATAACTACTGGTACTTACTATAGTTGTTTTATAACTCATGAATTCCTATTTACGGACAATCGGCTTTAACAGACCCCCCCCCTCTCCCGTATTAGTCTGTTGGTGAGATTTATATATATATATATATATATATATATATATATATATATATATATATATATATTGTTGAATAAATAGACAAATTGTGCCAGGATTCTACTTTGCGTCATTTGGGAAAATGGTTGTAGGCTGGAAAATAAGTCATCGCCCACAAGGCCGCGTGCAGGCTGCTATTTCTTTCTGCGGTAGACCAGTTGCCATCCAAGGCTATAGAACCCAGTCTGCCCCGCTATTTACCCATAGCTGGGGCGAGAACTCTGTCAAAACAGGAAAGAGGAGATTCGGCAGCTCCAACGCAAATATGACAGCAATACTCCAATTTTAGTCTGATCTGACTCTTGTAAATATGTATAATGGTAACTTTCTGAGGGAGGCTTAGATATAACACATGGCCGTGTTTGGAACACTCAGTAAGGATCGAACTCTCGACTCATTCATAATTGATCTAGCGAGACAAGTGTGTTAACCATCACACCACGTTGAAGTTTCTGTTTGTTTTGTTTGGGTTTGTTTTGTTTTACGGTATATCAACCTCAATGGGTTATTTAATGCCGACAAAATTTTTATTGCTGGTAATATGTTTTTCTTCAAAAATTTATTTCTGGGAATATTTTTTCTTGAAGAAATCTATGGCTGGTCATATTTTTTTCCAAAGAATGTATAGCTGTTTGTATTGCTAGTATTTTTTTTTAAAGTATTGCTGATAATAATTTTCCTTCAAAAATTATTGCAGGTAATATTTTTTTATTACAAAGTATTTCTGGTATTAAAACCTATTTTTACACAAGTTTGGGTGTTAACTATTTGCCCATAGCTGGGACCCTAACAGGTGCTACCACCCCTGATCAGGGTGGACCTGGGAACGCCAGCAATTAAAAGGTGGTTCGACGCTCCTCAAAACCTCCTGATCAGAGGCATTGCTGTTGGACGTAGTTTATCGTCTTGCCCAGGACACGGATGCAGTTTATTGCCATACCCAGGACGGAAGTTTCTGTGTAAATGTGTATTATGTATATGCATTTTAAATGATTTGCTGCGCATTAAGCATCAAGACAAAAAGTACAATGTCCAATAAAATAATGTTTAATGCAAACCTTAATGGCAATAAGTCTATTATATGGATATACACTAACATGACAAAAGTCAGGAGTTAGTTGTTTTTTAAACTATAGTTCCTCCAATACAAAGCTCAAGTGTCCCTCAAAACAACTCACGCATGACTTTTGTCATGTCAGTGTATCTTTGCACCGCTTACAACTTCATTCAGGTTACTGAATGAGGTTGTAAAGGGTGCAAATTATGAGGATATTTAGTGAGCAAGGGGTGCAAATTATGAGAGTATGTAGTGAACAAGGGGTGCAAATTATGAGAATATGTAGTGAACAAGGGGTGCAAATTATGAGAATATGTAGAATAGATGTGGCAAGCCGTTCGCTGCTCTACCGCTACCTCTACAGAAAGTGCTCAGACGAACTTAAGGGATTTGGCAAAGAGTAAATATAATAAGCATGCTAATCGGCTAAATTTACGCCCCTAATGCTGACGTCATATTGGATTAAATAATACTCGAAAAAGGAATGAATAGCCCATTTTGTTTTGCATCCACCACGGCATGGGTAGCAAGTGACCATTTCAGTTTTTGAACCTCTTATTAGACTATGAAATTTAAATTTTTTTATGCTAATTATTTAAAACGAAAATTTGTTGATATTGGCAAAAAACCGTTAACTCATGTCTATGGTTTAATAAATTTTCATTGTTTAGAAATAATGTGTAGTTTTTCATGTAGGCATCCCAGGTTTTACAAGTTCTTGTTCTATTTATTATTTTACTTTTGGTGTTTTATTCATTTCTTTTAAATGCCAAAAATATTTGGATAGGGATGTCTGATTTCTATTTCTAATATTATTGAAGGAAATAATTTAAGAGAAATTGCTCCTAAAGGATGTGTCCTGGATAGGACGATAAACTATATCCGGCAACAAGGCTTCTGATCGGGAGATAAGAAGTTTTAAGAAGTATAGTACCATTTCTTAATCCACCAGAATCCGAATGATAACTCCTGATAGGGTCCCAGCTATGAGCAAATCCAACAACAAAATCATAACACTATGCACGTATAAAAACACTTTCTTATAGTAAAAATACCAGCAATACATTTTTTATATAAAAATTACCAACAATACATATTTGTAGTGAAATGCCAACAATACATATTTATACAAAAATTACAAACAATACAATTTTAAAACAAAATGACCAGCAATACATTTTACCTTTAGTTGAAGGCCATACAATTACATTCCAAAATATGTAGCTGAAACCATAAAATTGTGTCTAAAATATTTAGATTTCGGCATTAAATAATCCATAGATGTTGATATACCATTAAACAAAATCAACAAACCAAACTATATATCTATAAAACAGACGTTTATCCTTTATAAAATTATATACAAAACACATGTAGTTGAAGGCATAAAATTGCGTTCAAAATATATTTAGATGAATATATTGAGTCGGAGCCATAAAATTGTGTTCAGTATATTTCGTTTCGATAGTAAATAACCCATAGAAGTTTTGATATGCCACTAAACAAAATCAACCGAACTGAAGCAAACAAATTCCACAGAATGTTACCCGTATCAATGTTGCACCCATCGACTGCTAAATGGATTCTATAAGTTCAAACCCAACTAAAGTCTGCAAACCCTTTTTCGCGAGGTTTTATTAAATGTTTAGAAAATATATAAGGATGTCGTTTTTTTCTATTTTCCTAACGCCCGGTTCAAACGGATTAACTTAATCCGAATATTGCACACCAAAGGAATCACCTGAAAAAAAAATTTGTCTTAAGAGCAAATTTAAATAAATTGTGAAATTTTATGATTTTTTTGCCTTCTTTCTAAACAATACGAAATAATATTAATTGATTGACATCTTTTTACGCCTTATCAAAATTTACATCCGGGAACATAGTTTTAGGTTGTTTTTGGATATAATAATGATTTACTGATACCAGTTCTACTAATCAACCCAGAGCTAGGGGCGAGATGTGGGTATTTGCGCGTAAGTGTATATAACGAAGTCTCATCGATTTTCAATTCCCAGCAGTTATTCCTTACACCACCCGCACATACAGGCTAATAGAACCTTATATTCCCCAGCGGTTACCCATCTAGTTATTGACCAGGCTCGACGTTGCTTAACTTCGGTGATCGTAACCGGTGCTTTAACGTGAAAAACAGCGATATAAACTCTTTACCTTTCTAAAAAAATTGTTAAAAAAAGTCTCTGTTGTAACATTATTGCTGGCCACCCGTATTCGAGGATACCCGTCTGCTAGGGGGGGCTAGCCAATCCCTATTTCAGACGCTTGCTCAGGCGCATTTTGTGTTTATTCAACACCTACAGAGCCCGCCTGTGGTTTATAATGTAACTATTCTGAGCAGACCTTAGTTGCAGTTTCTGGGAAAGGGCGTGATCAACAGTTTGAGCAAAGCATGCACGCTCAAGCCCTCGGCCACGATGACTTGTAACTTCATGCTAGCACAGCTATCGACGGCCTCCAAGTGTATCGTCTAACCCAATTTCATTCACAATGCTTGGTATGGTTTGTCAAATACTTTCCAAAAGTGACGCACTTTGGATCGATCCCTCCAGTCCGATAACATCAGGAGGTCTCCTTCCTGACAAGTCGACCATGGTGAGATTCGAACCCGGGTTTCATTGTCAGAATGCGAACGTTCTAACCACTCGGACACGGTATGGTATGAATTAAGAAATGACTCGTTGCATTAGCACGTGAAGACATTGAGAAATGCAAGTCGAAAGTTTTGGAAATCGTTAAAATGCAATAAATATTAATTCAAGAAATTTAACTGACAGATTATGCTTTCTGATTTCCACATTCTTTAATCTTTTTTTTTCTTCTTTTTTCGTTTCCTACAAACGAAAAATAAATTTTAAAAAACTGACAAATACTCCAGATCTATCAAAAGACACATTTTTTTATCTTCTTTTCAAATCCTGTGGCAGAGTTTCAAATATGTCGACCGATACTGAAATCCGATTATATTCACCTGTCATTTGCACGAGAATTTCAGATTACGTATTTGTCTCGTTATAGATAATGTGACTAGTAAAAAAGGCGGGAACGAAAAAAAAAAGAGGCATTTCTGATAAAATTAAAATCACTTTTCAGCTGTTATTTGAGCTTAAAATTTTCAAATGATCATTTTCTTCAATTTTATTCTTAAATATTTTTCTTTGTTTTTTTTTTTTTTTTTTTTTTTTTTTTTACAGTAAGGTTCACCCTGTACAAAGCCCGGGCTGGAGGGTTACGTTAAGCGATAGTTTATATAGATAGTAGTGGAAGATAACGGTTGACTCTAAAGTTGAGATGGTTAAGATTGTAGTGATCGAGGAAGTATCCTCTTGGGAATCTGTCCCACAGAGCAGTTTGTTTTGTTTTACGGTATATCAACCTCAATGGGTTATTTAATGCCGACAAGATTTTTGCTGCTTGTAATATGTTTTCTTTAAAAATGTATTGCTGTTAATATTTTTTCCAAAAATATATAGCTGTTAATATTTTTTCAAGAATGTATAGCTGTTAATATTTTTCCAAAAGTGGTTAGTTGTTAATATTTTTCCAAAAGTGTATAGTTGTTAATATTTTTCCAAAAATCTATACCTGTTAATATTTTTTCAAGAATGTATTTCTGGTAATAATTTTTTCTTAAAAAATCTGTTGCTGGTAATTTTTTTTTACATAAACGTATTGCTGGTATTAAAAGTTATTTTTATACTTTCATAGTGTTTTAACCCCAGTTTAGGGGTTAACTATTTACCCATAGCGGGTCAGGGTGGACCTGTGAACACCATCAATTAAGAAGTCATTCCACGCTCCCCAAAACCTCCTGATCAGAGGTCTGAGCTGTTAGATGTAGTTTATCGTCATACCCAGGACGCGGATGTAGTTTATCGTCACACCCAGGACGTGGATGTAGTTTAGCATCATACCCAGGAGGCAGATGTAGTTTATCGTCTTACCCAAGACGCGGATGTAGTTTATCGTCTTACCCAGGAGGCAGATGTAGTTTATCGTCTTACCCAGGAGGCAGATGTAGTTTATCGTCTTACCCAAGACGCGGATGTAGTTTATCGTCTTACCCAGGAGGCAGATGTAGTTTATCGTCTTACCCAGGAGGCAGATGTAGTTTATCGTCTTACCCAAGACGCGGATGTAGTTTATCGTCATACTCAGGACGCGGATGTAGTTTATCGTCTTACCCAGGACGCGGATGTAGTTTATCGTCATACTAAGGACGGAGCAGAGGTTCGTGAGAAAAAATTGTTTGAGTGGAACTTACTTCCCGCCAATGGAATACAGAGGGGAATGTGGGTGGCTTGCTACAATGTAAATGGCATGGCGTGTCCTAGCCGTGGAGGTTAGACCCGGCGGAACCAAGATATTTAGTTCGTCCGAGCATTTACCTGTTTTAAGCCTTGCTTTGAGACAAGTATATATGTACGTATATAATGTGTTGTACTGTTTACCTGGACATTAAGTTGATGTTAATTGTCGATCACGCAATATTTAATGGAAGTTTTTCTGTCGTGCTAAATTCTTCAAATGTCTTCTTTGGTTTATTAGGTTGGTGCAAAAATAATATCGTTTTCTCACATATGTTACTATGTGAGAAAACGACATTATTTTTGCACCAACCTAATATTATATCTCCATTCGTGGTATTTTTATCTCTATTTTTTACATTGCACCTGGCGCATCATAATCTTTCTTTTGTCATGAAAAGTTTTCTTCCTATTTCATGTTCTGTTCGATAATATTGCCGAGTTTACCAAATATTTTTAGGCGACCCTTGTAGTATTTTCTGTCAACCAAACATTTAAAATAAAGACGGCAAGGGAAAAGTCAGCAGATAATTTTTTTTTCTGGAAAGGAATCACTATAACTGTAGAAATGTGTTTTTGTGACTCTAAAGAATACTCGCTGCAATTTTCGTGATGCCAAAGAATACTTGTTGTCCCTTTCGCAATGCTCGTTGTAGTAGATAAAGTGGATGTAGGTTATCGTCATACCCAGGAGGCAGATGTAGTTTAGCATCATACCCAGGAGGCAGATGTAGTTTATCGTCTTACCCAAGAGAATATGTAGTGAACAAGAGGTGCAAATTATGAGAATATGTAGTTTATCGTCATACTAAGGTTAGAATTAAGAAATGACTCGATGGTATATAAAAATGGTGTAGTATAGTTTTATCAATACTGGTGTCAGACGCCTTCGAATATCAATCGCATCAATGGTACTTGCTCGATAATACTCGCTCGAAAAGTAACCACCGTATACAAAAGTAGTATAGTGAATAGAGTAGAGAATAGCGGTCCTTATAGTAATAGAGGATAGTGTAGAAATAGCGATTCGAATATATCCCATATATGCCTTTCCTCTATGGTCACATGGTCTACTTAGTTCAATAATGGGATCGCCTATGTTTGCTTACCGGCTATCTATGTTGAAACCCAAGTGTCGGCAGCGACACTTTATTCCTATATAACAGTGTCACATACCTTCACTCAGACCCTGAAAAGGAAAGCAAGTGGATGTTACAAAAACCTCTATTTCCTCACAAGTTCAGTACGTCATGTTGCAAGAGACTATATTTTACTCATGTATCAGGAAAGCATGTCTTGGCCGTCTCTACCCCAGAACTGTACAGTTTTAGTGACTGGACGTGTCACGTGACCGGCCGAGAGCGGTGTATTTTAATTGGATGAAGAGGAAGGAAAGTAAACTCAACAACATAAAATACAATGTCATTTAAGTGTTTGTAGGCAAGCCGCTTGTGAAACGTCACTTCTTTTTGCATTTGTTTGAGAAAAAAAAAAGCAGGATTGTTCATAACCATTTTCCTTTCTCACCGGTCGAAGTGCAGTTGAAATGCACTGAAACCAAGTTGCATCTTTGTAGTGAGTAAAATGGTTTTGTCTCTATGATAAAATTATAATAAAGGAATAATTATCGCTCTACTATTGGTATCGATCCCTCTTTTGGATTAATGCTGTGAACGTTAGAATTTATATATTACTTTCGTTTTCATCGTATATATATATATATATATATATATATATATATATATATATATATATATATATATATGTCAGAGTGGAAAGATTACGCTTTTAATGTTTAAAACAAAACAAATACATAGTTTTATTAAAGCATAATTTGTCATAAATGTCCTATTCCATTAAGTTCGTAGAAGCCCCTATTGTTCTGCTGGAATAACTACAGAGGAAGGTTAAGATAGCCATACGCAAGCCCCTTCACTCTTCAGACTGGTTGTGAATTCAGAATTTTCCTTCTATTAGATTGGGTGTCAACCCAGTTTAAGAGAGTACAATCTACACTACAATTTAATACATATATCAGGAGAGAAGAGATAAATTTTCTCAAGATATTTCAACGTCTTAAAATCACGGGAAATGTACTTTATTCATTATAAAATTGTTTTGCTTTTTTTATTTTAGCTAATTACTTATTATTTGTTTGTTACGTTTTGTTCGAAATTATCAGATTGAAACGTAATATACGAACTACTAATAATGGTAATTTTCACACTTTTACTTTCGACACTAATTAAAATTATATAGTGCAAATAACGCATATTAAGTACATATTATATATATAACTAAATACTTGATTATCTTAGGACCACGTATCTTGTTACTGTTTTGTCAAGCATTTAAATTCGTCTGTCCCGGATAGCAACCAGACCATATGTTTAAAACATGCCTAGCTATAATTATTGTGTAGTGAAGAATTTGTGCAAATAAAAAAAAACGAAAAAAAAAAACAGAAAGCGTTTGAAATGCATCAATGATTTCGATGGTTTATCTTGATAACTAAACAAATATATAACTAAACAATGTCATTCTACTAGAAATTATATAAAAACCTTCGTTAAGTTTATTTAGATATTTGGCTGTTCAGGAAATAATGACTTTGTACAAGAAAGGATATGAAACCTAAGCCTAAGTTAAATTTATTTAAATATTTGGATCTTCGGACAGTAATGACTTTGTACAAGAAAGGATATAAAACCTAAGCCTACGTTAAATTTATTTAAATATATGGCTGTTCGGAAAATATAAAAAGGATATAAAACTAAATAATATTTATCAAAAAATGGAAACATGTTTATTTTCAACGTCTGCTGCTCAACGGGATTGCTAAGTTTCGATTCCTTATTTAATTAAATCTGTTTTTTTTTTTTTTTTTTTTTTTTTGTTTTGTTGTTTTTTGTGTTGTTTTTTTTTTTTCTTGAAAAAAATGTTTCACGGCCAATTCTTAACTTCTTCCTTGTTTCTGGATGTCCTGCCAATGCAACTGTAATCGAATCACACAGAAATATGCAGCTGCTAAATCTGATGACTATGGAGAATGGTTACGGCCCTTCCATCTTTTTTTTTTTTTTTTTTTTTTTTTTTCAAGGGGTTATTTTTTGAATATATACTTGCATTTTAAGTCGACTTTTCATGTAATGCTTCGTTTACCTTGTGAAGTTGTTGGCAATACATCTCTGGAGTAATGGTCTTTCCATATTCCAAGAGTTCAGAATAGACGATATCTTTCATTTCATCCCTCCACCCCAACCCCGGCTTACGACCATATCCCGTTGAAACATCGTTCTCTTACGATCATCGAAGTTAAGCAACGTCGAGCCTGGTCAGTACCTAGATGGGTGATCTCTTGGAAATATTAAGAACTGAAAGCTTAGATGGGTGGGTGGTTTAATGGATAACGGCTCGGAATTGAAAATTGCGGAGCCGAGTTCAAGTTTATGTCAGGTTCGTTATATTCCCCTTTGTTGTGGCCTTGTTAGGGCCAGAAATAAAGACACGAAGAGAAGAATTGAATTAAACAAATATATTAACAGAAACAGTAACACAAACATATACAAACGAGAGTGTTACAGCAAGAATATTCGGTCCTACTGTCAGAGTTGACTGCTGGAAACTTCCATCTCCAAAAGGCAGTACCTGCTCCTGTTTATAGCTCGGAGACTCTATGGACGGGTAGGTAAATTACCATAACAATCTTCCTGCAAATACCCTTGTGAAAATTATGAATCCACCTCTTCTTACTCCGACTATGGGTTAATCAGTAGAATTAGTAACCGTAACAATCTCGAAAAACATTCTTACACTCTAAAAATATTTTCTGGCTTTAAATAACATGCAAAGGGTTGATAAGTCATAAAAAAATCAAATCAATCTGACGCATTCCCCCGCCACAGATGGAAAGCAACAAATCCTGTTAATGGAGTTTCTTTTTTCCTCTTGCCAGTGGTACCTCATTTTTTAATAACCACTGACTCTTTTTTTTTTTTTCTTTTGACATGTAAAATCCAGTTTTATCATCTCTAACGATGCTATACCAAAATGGATGTTTGCCATTTCTGGTTAAAAGACGCTACGGATATTGGAATAAAACCAGGACTTCCCCTACCACCTAGAAGTCCTTACTTCATGTCTGTCTGGTGGCATATGAAAGGTGTTGTCCATTAAAAGCTTCTGAAACATGAGATGTTTATTTTTCGGAACTTGATCTGGTAAATGAGGTATTACGTCATATGTGCTCACCATTAATAAACAAAAAGGTGTTATTGTTCAGAAGGAAGATAAAAGGTTGTTCTCTGCAAAACAAACCGAAGAAAAAATGATTAAAACAAGATTATTAGGATGCGTACTTCTTTTCCATCTTTCATACATGCCAGATTTTTATTTACTTCGATCACGGGAAAGTATCTGTCTATATTTCTGAGATGAGGTATTATGTACATTATTTACATTATTCGGACTATTATCCTCATCTTCGTCGCCATATTTATTACAACGTATCGGCCTTTCAGTATCTGTCTATATTTCTGAGATGAGGTATTATGTACATTATTTACATTATTCGGACTATTATCCTCATCTTCGTCGCCATATTTATTACAACGTATCGGCCTTTCAGTATCTGTCTATATTTCTGAGATGAGTTATTATGTACATTATTTACATTATTCGGACTATTGTCCTCATCTTCAGGTGGTTGGAATGTCGAACTGAACCCTTTATTTCGCTCACTGGAGTAGACTGTTCTAGTTCCACGTGCCATATTTAATGGATGTCAGTTATCAGTTATCTTCTGTTAATTTCCCTCTGAAAGTTCTCCACTGCCTTAACAGGGTATTGAACTCACACTCTTTGAGTCCTGTCACTGGATCTAACTAACGCCTTTATCCACTGTGTCATATGTTCTGAAGAAGGCCGGAGCATACAACGGCCGAAACGTTGTAATAAATATGGCGACAAAGATGAGGACAATAGTCCGAATAATATAAATAATGTATCATGGGAAAGGTTTATAAGTAGCAGAACATTTTTTAATCACTTTAGAATTTTTTTAAGATTTAGGTTTTGTTTTTGAAACATGGTAATTTCTGTGTCGCGATAAATATAAATTAAAAAAAAATAATTATAGTACTGTGTATCGAGCACTGGTTTTAAAAATAAATGTGAAAGAACTCTAGATTATAAATCTGTTCTTTCTTTTCATTTTGAAATACACACACACACACACACACACACACACATATATATATATATATATATATATAATTTTTTTTATATACAAAAGAATTACTTAACTGTAATTGTTCCTGACTCTGTAGTTTCGTGGTAATATGTCCACTTTTCAAGGGGTTAAACCGTATATTAAATATTTCCAACTATTCATATATATATATATATATATATATATATATATATATATATATATATATATATATATACACGAGGGACTGCTGAAATATTTTTCGCCCTATCCAGTCTTCTAAATCATTATTCAATGTTCAAATTAGATTATCTTGAGTATTTCAAATTTCCCCGCTTAATTGTTATCTCCCTTACTTGTGTCACGTTCAGCTGTAATACTAAGATGCTTGCAACGATGAGGTCGCCATTCTTGGCTATCATTAACGCTTCCAAATAGCCAAAGGTTCAAATGTTAAACTGAGAAGCCACAGGCCAAGTGAGTTGCTTTATATATAATGGCCTTTTAATCATGAAGCTGAAGTGAAAGCAAAGTTCTCCAATTATTTCCTGAAATGTCTAGTCACTGAAACAACAAGCGCCGAAAGTCAGATGAAGGTGATCATGCAAAGATATTTTCTTTCTCGTAAAACATCGCTCCAAATATGAATGTTCTTTTCCGGTATTAACAGAACCACCCAGGACTACGTATTCCCCTTTTATATTGCTTGGATTGTTGAATTCGTTTATTTTGAGATTGTTGAATTTTGCTACCGAGTTTTCTTAGAGAAATCGCATTTAATCGAAGAGGGTTTACACATGAATATTAACTTTGTTTTCCCATTCAAATACATCTGATACAATTTAACACATCACAACAAAAAATTTTTTATTGGGTTGGTGCATAATTATCAGGTGTTTTTTAAACAATATTTATCATGAAAAAAGAAACATAACAATTTTAAATGACTATTCCGAAGCGTATGATTATCGATACGCATTTTTATAAGCTGAAAATAAAATAATATTTTTTATTAAAAAACAGTAAACAAAACAGTAATTTTTATTAACAAATAACTCGTCTACAAAAACGCCTGATAATTATGCACCAACCCGATATTTTAAGTAAAGATGTTTCTAACAAAAATATTTTTAAGAGCTGGTGAAAATGACAATTCGTGGGAAAAATTAATAAAAAGTTCACACAAAGATATCGGTAAAGTTTAACCTTCATGCCGGCGAATAAAACGATGTGTCAAAAAAGGTCTGTTTTTCCCTTAACACTGCTATTATTTTAACTAACATCACTCCCTCGGCAATGTTTATTGTTTTAAAAAGCGATGATTAGAATAAAAATCCAAACATATAAAGTGAATTCATACTTTTTTTTTTTTTCTGAGAATTTACACGAGGGACTGCTGAAATATTTTTTGCCCTATCCAGTCTTCTAAATCATTATTCAATGTTCAAATTAGATTATCGGCAAAGTTTAACCTTCATGCCGGGCGAATAAAACGATGTGTCAAAAGGTCTGTTTTTCCTTAACACTGCTATTATTTTAACTAACCTCACTCCCTCGGCAACACTTAAACACTATTTTTTAGTTTGTTCATTTACCTGAATAATTTTATATTTACGACATTCTAAAACTGCGAATCATCTAATACAGTGCAAGTTTTATCATTTACCAATTTATAAAGAAATAAACATGCCATTTTTTTATTCATAAATTTATAAAAAAAATACTATATTATAAAAATATGTGAAACAACTATAACGAAATCTTTATTATTTACCATTCTATAAATGTTCCAATCGATTGGCAATTTTCCTGATGTTTTGCCAACTATATTTCAAAGAACACAATTCGCCAGCTTCATCAATTGCTTAGTCTTCACTCTTTATTTAAGATTTCTTCATCAGCCAGCACTTGGCTGAGAATAAACAATCTATTGGCAGATTTCCTAGGCATTTTTAGAAAAATTAGCAAAGGTAAAATATATACAAATTATATTTTTCAAGAAGAGTAGGATTGTAGAGGACCATGTATGTAACTCCTGGTAGAATATTAAAAGGTCCAACTACAATAAAATGGTCAAACTTGAATTAAGTCTAACTGAAGATAAAGAAGACAAACAAACAATACCAATATATATATATATATATATATATATATATAAACAAATAGATGTATTAAACAAAATAATTTTACAAATGACAATAACATGTGTGTGTGTGTGTGTGTGTGTGTGTGTGTGTGTGTGTGTGTGTAAACATAGATGTCTGTTCTTTGGTGAATGTTCGTACGTACGTGTATGTGTGTATAATGTTCATGGCGTCTCCCGCAAATGGGAAGACGCGGATCTTCTAAGAGGGCTTACATTGTAGTCGCTGAAATGAAGAAATGGAAAAAGAGAGAACGAGGCGAGAAGTCGCCCAGTATTTATAGCATAAGGAGAATGACCCCTAGTGAGACTTTGGGAATTAAGGAGGAGATAACTCCGACAGGATATTGGGTAACCTATAATTGTTGGTGTGTTAAGTCTTGGATTTCTATCGATTGATGGAGGAGGCGATCTCAGCGTGCAGCACATTTCGAAAGTGCCTGAATTACCACAGGTTGATCCAATCCTTATAGACGGAACCTTTTGGTGTCGTTTATGTTTATGCCCGAGCGTGCTTGCCTTTTTTTGATCACGCTAAATAACGCGTTCTCTCCTAGAAACTGTAACTAAGGCCCAGTCAGCATAGTTGCAGTATAAGGTGGACCCTGTGGGTGCTGAACAAACACAAATGTACCTGAGCAGGCATCTGCAATGAGGATTAGCTATCCTCCCTGGTAGATGGGAATCCTCGGATACGAGTGGCTAGCCATCCACTCCATCCATTCTCATACTGCATTTGCTATCATTTGTCCACCACTCAAACAACCCTTTTCTCCACCTATTATCCTCTCTTTCGTTTTATCCCAAACCCACCTCCATTTTTGTTTTTTAATAACTTCCCTTATATCTTGGTATTTTCTCCGTCTGTTATTGAATTAAATTATCGTCGTCATCGGCTTTATCTCGTATCCAAGAATTTAATTTTTCTTTGTCGATTGCTTTCTTTATGATGATGGCGTTGATGACTACGTTGATGATGGCGTTGATGACCTTTAGCACTCCGCATTATTAATAATACTTCTCTTTCCACTACATTCTTTTTCGAGGACTCTCAGTTGCAGTATCCTTCTTGTTCATTTCACTCAAAGTTGTTTTCTGTTGCCATAGCGGGATATGACAACACAACTATGAAAATCAAACACACTATTGTTCAGAGATCAGAGTCACCTTCAGTAGCAGGATAAACTTTTTGTTCAGCAAGTGAAGTCACATAAAGAGTGATAAATGTTAATATAATGACTTTAATAGCTATAAATATTAAAAAATGAACGTAAAAATCATAGACGTTAGAATTAGGGTCGCACCTCCTCGGAAAGCGTAAAATTCCTTCCTTTTCGTTATCGCATATAAAATGGTTATAAAAAAAATGTTAAATTATTTGTAAATATGCAAGGGTCTTTAATTTGTTTTAAACATATAAGCACATTAGCAGATATAAAGTATTTAAACTTCATTTGACATTTTTTAGATTAAGATTCACCCTGTACAAGACCCGGGGGCCACTCGAGGTAGAGGGTTAGTGTTATGGTCCAGGTTAGGACCAAGGAAGAACAACACGAATACAAGGGTAGAAATTACGAAATAATAATACAAGATGTGGAAGGTGTTAGTATGACTGTCAGTCTGGTTTGGAGTGAACTACTATCGGCTCAACTCGATTCGATATTTACTTGCCCCCCACGAGGGAAAGATGTGGCACAGGGCCGAGTTTTACGTGGGTTTTCCGAGCCCGTAGGCTCGGTCAAAAATGCCCGTAGAAACTATAAAAACAGAATCGGCTTGGCCAACCTCCCCGAACGAGATTCTGCTCTTCGGCGGAGCCTCGTTCGGGTTCCTCTTTGCTCAGAGGCAGAGAGTTCGACCGTCAAGCCGAAACAGCTCGACTCGATTCGTCTCTCTTGAGAGGCGTAGTATACATAGTGTTAGGAAGAGTTCATTCTGTAGTTATAGGTAAGGACCCATGACAGTTAGGTTAAGGGTAGATATATGGATAGGAGGAGAAAATAACGGCTAACTCTAGACCTGAACAGCTTAAGATTATAGTGATTGGGAAAACACCCTCTTGGGAGATTGTTCCACAGAGCAGTGGTTCGCGGGAAGAAGCTGTTCGGGTGGAACTTATTTTTCACCGATAGAACACGGAGGGAATGTGGGTAGTTTGCTACTATATAAGTGGCATGGCGGATCCTAGCCGTGAGGGTAAGACCTAGTGGAACTAACGAATGTAGCTCGTTCGAGCACTTTCCATGGTAGTAGCGATAGAGTAGTGAGAGACTCGCTACATCCCGCATGTGAGAGACAGAGGTTGGAGGGTGGAAAATAATTCTTCTCTAAAATGGACTCGGAGATGCTTTTGAACTCTATCAAGTAGGGAAAATGAGGACTGGCCAGCTCTTGCTCAAATATGACAACCGTACTTCATTTTCGGCCTGATCTTGATCTCATAAAGGTAGAGGATAGCTTGAGGAGTCAGGAGCGGTACAGAGAGCCAATCATTTTACCTACATCTTTAGCGATGGATCGTATGTAAGATTTCCACTTGAGGTCGGGTGTGAATGTGTGGCCCAATATCCTCCCAAGACACGTAACCTCCTCGAGGAGGCATTCTTTCATCGTGACTGGCGGTAGTTTGGTGTCTGACCATCGGTGATGCATGCAATCCATGCCAATTAATATGATAGATAAACAAATGAAGAACATTACCAATAGGTAGGATATATTGAGACATTACGAAAATGAGCTGGAAAATATTGGTGTCACCAGCAAATGGCAGGGGAATCAATCACCTCAGATATGCAGACGCTACTGTGTTAATTATCAACAATATTGAAGACCTAAGACCTAAGACGGATGCTGGAGGTAATCGACCAGAAAAGTTTAGAGATCAATACAGGCAAAACTAAATTGTTAATAGTCTCAAAAACCGATTGGAACTGAGGGCCAATGGTGAGAGCATTGCGCCAATCAGATCTTTCGTCTCCCTTGGGTTGCTTATGTCCGACAGTGCTAGTCGTGATAAAGAAATTACGCGGAGTATAACAATATCTAAAAAAAAAAAAACAAAAAAAAACAATTCACAAAGTTGAAGTTATTAATGAACAGGAATTTTAACTTTACAAACACATCTTCGCTTCCTAAAATGTTACATCTGGTCTGCATTTCTGTATTATTCAGACACTGTTGTAACCTAGAAAAGGTTACTGAATGAGGAATAACCAAAACGGATGTTGGAAATGAAATGGTAATCTTTATAACATCAACAAAATACAATACTCGCCAGCGGCGTGAAGTAGGTAAACCACTGCTAGTGTTGGACTACTTAGACAGCATATTACCTCCACTTACAACAGTGTCAAACGTATTTATGACGATTGGGACATACCCATTAGTGTTCATAGGTACAGTATATAATAGATAGATGAGGTTATAAATAAACTGAGATAGATAGATAGATAGATAGATAGATAGATAGATAGTGTTATAAACAGAACGGGATACATATAGTGTTGTAACACAGAAAGGGTTAATGAATGAGGAATAACCAAAACGGAGATTGGAAATGAAATGGTAATCTTTATAACATCAACAAAATACAATACTCGCCAGCGGCTTGAAGTAGGTAAACCTCTGCTAGTGGTGGGCTACTTAGAAAACATAGTGAGATTTACTTGACCCCCCCACTGAGTCAGGTTGTGACACATGGTCAGTTTTTAACGTGGGGACCCGAGTGTTTTCACTCGGGCCGTTGGTCTAAGCTGGTCTATGTTCGTCATAGCTTGTCAGAGCTGGTCTAAGCTAGTCATAGCTGGTCTTGGCTTGTCATAGCTGGTCCAAACTGGTCAGAGCCGGTCCAACATAGTCGTAGCCGTGATACTACCATCACAGGGACGGAGCCCTGGGGCAGGTAAGTATCTTTATCTCACTACACTTAAAAAGCATAGTATCCCCACTTACAATAGTGTCAAACGTATGTATAAGGATTGGGACATACCCATTAGTGTTTATAGGTAACAGATACTTGGACGCTTAAAGCGTCTAGCATGAAAATCATCATGGCGTTTGAGATATGCTGCTATCGTCGTATTATGTGAATATCATGAACTTTTAAGAGGACGAACAACTAAGTGAAACAAGAAATCGTCCATCACCAATTTTCTCTCGATCCGACAGTAGCAAGGGTAAAAACAGTCTTGTTCGCTTAATTGGCTTATTTGTCACCGCCTGCCTTATTAGTATTATTTTTTTTTTTAATATTTTTTTATTTATTTATTATTATTTTACTAGAACGGATTAAAGACAGTGATATCACATTCGCGGTGTGTCCTTCAGAACTTGAACAGCTTTGACTTGACAGCGTGGTCGCCCTACGCCATTGTTGTCAACATATACCGACAATAACAAGTGGTAAAAAAAGCCTTGTTCGATCACGTGCTGAGACGAGAAGGTATTTTGCCGCTATTCCTCCCTGGATCATCGGAAAAAGGACAGAGAGACGGCAGCGTACGACATGGTCAGACAATATTAAGATATGCATTGGGTAGAGCCTGAGGTTAGTGAGAATGGCAGGAGACAGAGCACTGTTTCCCAACCCGGTCCGCCAACTGCTAGTTTGCAGATGCGACATGATGAGTAGGAGGAGGAGAAGAATGATGATGACGATTTTTGAAGTTCTTTGGTGCCCGCATGCACCAAAGAATGGTCCTAAAGAATTTCCTAGTTTGTTGCTTTATAAGTCGAATGTTGACAGTCAGATTTCACAGATGAAGAGGAGTCTTGAAACAACAGAGATGCGCCTCTACAGAAGGATGCTGAGAACACGCTTAAAGAAAATGGGAAAAAAGGGTCACTTACACTTATGATTCTCTGTTTTTAAGATGCACTCCAGAAAGAAAAAAAATCAAGGAAAATTCATTAGTTGGAAATGCTGTCATTAATATGAGAATCTTTTGAAAAAATTAGCAGTTAATATAATTAAAAAGGAAAATATGTGTGAGAAAATCTTGAAGTAAATGTAAAATATAGTGATTTTATTTATGAAAATATAAGAAAGGAAAGATAAAAAAAATTGTGTATATCTAAAAACAAATAATAAATACGACTATTAACCGATAAGAGATTGAAAAAAAAATTAGCCATCAACAGTTATTTCTCTATTTTAAAATATAGGGGCTAAAGCAATGTTTATACAAAATGAAAATCTTTAACATTTCTGGTAAAGCCTTTTTTGTTGGATGGAGAAACTTTAAAGATGAAGCAAGTGTATTGCTGAATTTCAAAAATATATGCAATTACCCAACCTTTGGATTCTCATGGATCAAAGCCAGTGCTGAGAAATTTTCTTTTTTTTTTTTTTTCATTTATTTTCAAAACATTTCCATGAGAATTTAGTCATCGTTAAATTTATTGATAAAATGGTACTGCAGTAAACTTGCCAGTTAAATGGTATTGCAATAAATGCCTCAAGGTGGTGGTTAATAGGAATAAAAGTTATGCAAAGAACATTGAATAAAAATAAGATTTAGACATTCAAATGAAAAATAAAAATTTCTAATATTGAATTTTTATTGAGTTTATTCCCTGACCCATAGGAATAAAAAAAAAAAAAAAAAATGAACTTTTTTTAAAAAAATACTAATATTAACCGATAAGAGATTGATCAAGTCAGTGATGCAAAAAATTGGCCATCAACAGTTAGTGTTATGTTGGTGCAAAAATAATGACTTTTTTTTACGTTAAAAAAAAACGTCATTATTTTTGCACCAACCTAATATTTCTCTATTTGAAAATAGCAACGGTAAAAATAGTCTTATTAGGTCACATGGTGAAACAAGAAGGAATTTTGTCATTTGCTCCTAGCTGGGATGATCACTGGAAAAAGAGCAAAGAGGGTCAGCAGCATATGACATGGCCAGACAATTTCAAGAATTGAACTAGCTACAGCATTGGGAAGATTATTCAGAATGACAACAGACAGATCACAGTTTACAGACATTGTAGTAATGGTGGTGGTACCAGTGGATGTTTTTGAAGTCGGGTATCAGCATGCGATGAACGATTGTAGAGATTTTCCTGATTTGTATCTCTTCTGCTTTATAAGTCAAATGTATACAGTCAGATTTCACAGGTGAAGAGGAGGCTTGAAGCAACAGAGATGTGCTTCTACAGAAGGCTGCTGAGAATAATAACACAGATGTGACACATTTAAAGAAAATGGGAAAAAAAGGGTCACTTAGCTTGGAATCAGGAAGAGACAGTTGGGATTTCTGGAACACATAGAGGAAAGAAGATTTAGAAAATGTTACACTCACCCACATGACATATCAAGAGCAAGAATAACGGATGGAAACGGGGTGGTTACCTAAAGAGTTTGTTTAACAAAATGGCGTTCCTATAGGTTATCGGCATTGTTTTTATTTATGGTTTTCTTTATTTTTTAAATGTTGTTTTTTTTTTGTGTGTGGGTAGGGGTCAATTTGAGAATATTTAGGAATACCGAAATATTTTTTTTTTTTTTTGTTTATTTATTTTTTTTATTCAGAAGATCACCAGAAAAAGAGTCAAGCGTCGTTAATGTATGTCAGGGTCAGACAACATCATGTCAAGAACTGGCGACATGAGATTAATCACAAGCTCAAGAGACAGAATACTGCCAACAGCAGTTTGCAGACGCGACCATAATGATGACAATAATATAAAATATATGTAATTCAATATGAAAACAAAACCATATTCACCGTTACCACACTGCAGGCGAAAACAGTCGCAGTAGAATTCTCTCCCTTTGCTGCTCTAGGCGCATTCTGTCGCCTTGAGAGGGTTGCTATAAATAAACACTTGTCAACTGTTATTTTCGGTATTTTAAACTAAAAACGCCTATTACTGTTTTGGAAGAGGTTTTAAACTTCCTTTTTCCAACGCCATTTTGAATTCGTCTAGACTCTACGCGAGGTGTAACATCAATTAAATTCACGTTAATTTTGGGGGGATTTTTGTAAACAAAAATGGCGCATTCAATTCCAAAAAAGCCTTTATTTGGGAGTTTTTCTTTGATTAGAACTCCGATGATGATTTTGAAGGCTATTTTCGAGTGGATATTGACGGTGAAGTGGTCGAAGATAGCAACGCTTGGTGTTCATGTGTTTGCATCCTCAAAAAAATGCAATAGCAGGGGAAAACATTCTAGAAAGAAATTAACCTGGTTAAGATTAATCAGTGATATTATAATACAGACAATAATTGAATAAATAATAATGAATAATCACCACTTTCCTTATTTTCTGTAAATTTCTTCATTTTTAAGGATCGATAAAAAACACGCCCGTTTACTTTGACAGACGTGGTCTTGAAACAAGGGTGGCAGTTTTCTGGCTGCTGCATCCGGACAGGTAGCAAGTAGCCTGAACTTTTTTGGCAACGCTGAAAGAGGCTACTCTGATCAATAGTTGCATAAGATCGGGGTATTTGTAATGCCAGGTCGCGCATGGATAGGTGCCCTTTTATGTACTTCCGGTGGCCAACCCTGAGGTCACGTTTTGTTTTAGTCTTAGTAAACTTCTGGACGGTTTGTGTTATCATAGACGATGAACAATGATAATTATTTATGCATGTGCCGCCTTAAGAAAGATTCTTACGTTTTTATGAAAGCTTGAATTTTACTTGGTAGTATTTCTACATTGACATCGTTTTGTGAACCAGTGTTTGAGGTGCCCTTGTTGGGTGCAGGACAACTCAGGATCGAGATAACTCAGCACCAGGAAAACGATTTTTTTTTTACAACCGAATAAAAGTAATTATGGATTAAAACCTTAATGAGTGAATATTTTTCACCAAGAGAAGAAGAAGAAGGGAAAAAAAGTAGAAGAAGAGAAAGATGAAGAAAAAAACCTGAAGCACAAGAACAAGAAGGGGAAGATGACGAAGAAGAGGAGGAAGAACAAGAAGAAGAATATGAAGATGATGATGAAGAAGAAGAAGAAGAACAACAACAACAACGACAACAAGGGGAAGATGAAGAAGAAGAGGAGGAGGAGGAAGAAAAGAAGAAAGGGAAGAAGAAGAAGAAAAAGAAGAACAACAACAACAACAACAATAAGGGGAAGACGAAGAAAAAAAACCTGAAGCACAAGAAGAAGAAGAAGAAGGGGAAGATGAGGAGGAAGAAGAAGATGATGATGATGATGATGATGATGATGATGATGATGATGAACAATATGATGATGATGAGAAAGAAGAAGAAGAAGAAGAAGAACAACAACAACAAAGGGAAGATGAAGAAAAAAAAACTGATGCACAAGAAGAAGAAGAAGAAGAAGAAAGGGAAGACGATGATGATGATGAAGAAGAAGAAGAAGAAGAAGAAGAACAACAACAACAACAACAACAACAAAGGGAAGATGAAGAAAAAAAAACTGATGCACAAGAAGAAGAAGAAGAAGAAGAAGGGGAAGATGATGATGATGAAGAAGAAGAAGAAGAAGATGATGATGATGATGATGTAGAAGAATATGATGATGATGAGAAAGAAGAAGAAGAAGAAGAAGAAGAAGAAGAAGAAGAAGAACAACAACAACAACAACAACGAGGGGAAGCTGAAGAAGAAGAGGAGAAGGAAGAAGAAGAAGAAGAAGAAGAAGAAGAAGAAGAAGAAGAAGAAAGGGAAGATGATGATGTTGATGATGATGATGATGATGAAGAATATGATGATGATGATGAGAAAGAAGAAGAAGAAGAAAAAGAAGAACCTGCTTGTGTAAATAGTTGGCAGAACAGTGATTAGAAGATGCAGCAAAAAAAAAAAACAAATAGTTAGAGTTAGAAAGGACAAAAAATTGTGGAGAGCTATGAACGCCCACGTCCAGAAGGGACATGTCATATAAAGGAAGAATATATTTGGCATGTTATTAGCATAGCTCTTCTATTAGCCACCCACATAGTTTGATTATTTCTTTTCCTGACTCTGACAGCATGGACTTTATCGAAAACTATTTATCCTGGGATTTTGCCACTCGGGAATTCTCACAACTATTCCGATCAAAAATCATAAACATTTCAAACATGCAAATATTGTAAAAAAAAATCAATAATTTTGGTTAATCTATAATTACGAATCCTATGATTGGCTCAGACCTTTGATTCGATCAGATATTGATTTGATCAGAACTTTGATTTAATCGGATTTAAATAGAATTAAACAAATCAGATTAAATACGGATATTTTGAAACCGATTCCTTCCAAGAGGTTTTACTTCTTATTTCGGTCTTGAAATGAATACTAAATGCCTATTAAAAAAATTCTGATCAGATAAAATACAGTATGTGAACCTGATTCCCTCCAATGACGTTAATTGCCGAAATTCCACATACGCCTTCATTTATAATACGCACCAATAAAATTATGCTGAATGTGTGGGGAAAATGCATCTACTCACACACAATATGCACCCTTTGTTTGGTCAAACTTTACAAATTGTATCTCTCCAATTTCATTACGGCTAGCGTTTCCTACACTTATTAAAAAATGGTTTAAAACATAGAATAATATTATTCTAATTTAGTTTTATAATAATTCTTATTTTATTTTACATTTGTAAGTATTGTTAGGTACATATGATTGTATTTGAGATCCTTATAGGGTCGTAATCGCTGAATGTTAGTGTCAAATTGTCGTATGTTTGGGGTGAGCAGTCATTTCGCAACTGAAATCGAGCGAAGAAACGGCAATTTTTTAAAGCTTTTTTTGTAGCTGCGCATAATACGCACCCCTAATTTTGCTTATTATTTTTTTAGAAAAAATGCGTATTATACATGGGGAATTACGGTAACCTAAAACCTTCAAATGCATAGCAGATATCTCATAAAAGTGATCTCCCAGAGTGATCTATTCTTAGCCCCAGGCCTCTGTAAGTGTAGTCCAGGGTCTCTGCAAGACTTTCTTTTCTTTTCCTTTTTTAAGATCATTTCACCCCAAGCAAAACGAGAGTGAGAGAAAGAGAGAAAAATGCGACTGGGTAGAGAGGAAAATAAAATAACAGGACTCAAGGAAACGGAAAATAATGATCGATGCTGAATTTAAATTTTTTGAAGATCATAGTTTAAGGGAAAGAAGGACGCCGGAATAAAGTTCCACAGGCTACAAAAGATCATATTAGAGTAGGGCTTATGGTTACATATAGTAATTTCAGCAATAAAATGATGAGACCTAACTGCCAAACGAGTGATTACATTCATGAAGTCGGGGTACCAGAGGAAAGCTCATCACTTCAATCGACATTGTCATATAGAAATAAAGTGTCACTCCCGACACTGGAGGTTGAACACAGATCACCAAAGAGCAAACACAGGCGATCCCATTTTGAATAAGCAGATCATGTGATGATAAAGAAACGTAACTATGGAATTAGCGTGATCACTATACGGTTTACTATTCGGATCACTATTCGGTGGTTACTATTCGAGCTAGTATTATCGAGCAAGTACTATTAATGCGAATGTTATTCGAAGGCGTCTGACACCAGTATTGTTCAACGGTGTACTCTAAGTTGTATCTGCGATTACAAAGTCTCTACTACAACGAGCAAGACAGAAATGAATGAGTGTTCGTTGACATCACAAAAGAATGAAAGTATTTACAGAAAAAGCTCCTGGAAGCAACCGAAATGTCAGGTCAAAAACGGTGGCATTGCAGATTCTTTGGATTTTGTCAAAATGTGTAGATCGACGAATATGCAATGTGTTATGTCCTGATCTGTCATCTTGTCTACAGTCACTTTCTCACAAACATTCTGGGGTTTCTCTCTGTCTTTTCTACAAATATTTTCACGGCAACTGCTCTGACGGGCTACTTTCTCTGGTTCCCAAACTGCATGAATTTAAGCGTTCTACTAGGTTGGCATCTCGGTCCCACCCTTTCACTGTCGAAACGGTAAAATGTAGCCGTCTTTTCTACACCAACAGCTACTTATTTCGCACCTCTTGTCAATAAAACACCCTCCCTCTTACTTTTGTCTGATAGCTATAACCTTCAAATATTCAAATGTAATGTCAATTGACATCTTCTGATGCCTTGATATTGAACCCCGCTAGTGGCACTCCCATCTTGCTTGGTGGGGTATGCTTAAAAAATGGCTGAAGCACCAGATCAGATGCACCAACACTATTCAAAACACGGGCGACTTTGACGAGAAAATCTGTCTAGCAAACCACAGTGAAGATAAAATAAATTTAATAATACAAATCGTTTTTGAAAAGACATTTTCATTACAAACATCAACTACAACTAATAATAGAAATCTGCTAAATACAGAGAAAGATAGGAGGCTGCAATCATGTCCAGTTTTGAAGAGATTCTCACCTCTAAACAACAGCTGCACTCAATATATTTGAAGTCATTTTTTTCTGTAAATAGCAAGTGTTAAATACATTCTTTTTTTTTTCTTTCTTTCACCTGTATTTTTACAGACAAAATTTATAAATTTATTCTTTTTCTCACCTGCAATTTTACAAATGAAATTGTTAGGCGTCTGAAAAACCTTTAGCCTACACAATGGCTCTAATTTGAGAAACCCTGTTTTATAGTGTCTGGTTAAACATTAACAAACCTGACATCTCAGTTTTCTGTATGAGTCCTGTGAGATACCATTACACTTATTTTTTGCAGCGAAAGAAAGAATCTTATACGCCATCAAAGATGGCAATAGCCGTCCGCATGTGCTTACATCTTGATTCTTCATTTTCTGTCCTTCGTAGCTCTTACTTCTAAAACTTGTTCCGACATCCATTTATTTAAGCTTGCTAGTAAGGTTACGCTTTGTTTTCCTCTTCCCCTCTTGTCTTTAATCTAACCTGTGAGTGTCAAATTTCCCTATCCCTCTTTCCTCATGTTCCCTAAACATTTCAACTATTTCTTCCTAATGAAGAGATTCTCCTGTGAAGAGATTGTCCAGCATTCACTGGCATATAGGAGGCGAGATATCACGAAACAGTTTAGTATCTTTTTTTTGTTGTTGTTGTTGTTGTTGTTTCTGACGAATTTTTCCTGTTCCTTAATACTTTGTTTAGTTTTTCGTATGCATCTTTCTCTATCCCAATCTGCCTTCGGATTTCAGTGTCGCACTTTCCGTCCTCTGTTAAAACTCTTTCCAGGTATTTAAATTTTTAGACTTTTTTGATTTTGACATCTCCAATTTGTAATTTGCATGTTGGGATGTCCCTTTTGCAAACAACCATTCATTCTCTCTTTTTGCAATTAATGTTTAATCCTTCTTCTCGCTTTCCTCCACTACCTTCTGTGGGAGGTTTTGTAGTTTTTTTTTTTCGTGTCTGCTGTCAACATTGTGTCGTCTGCATATCTTATGCTGTTAATATTGTAGCTGCCGAACGAATCCTGACTTCTAATTGTCTCAGAATCGCCTCAGTGTATAGGTTGAATAAGTCCGGTGAGAAGACACACCCTTGTCTTACACGACTTTCTATTTGTGTATATCTACTGAGCTCATTTTCTACCCATATGCAGGGGGCTTGTTGCCAGTTCATTGTGACGTAATTTATCAAATAGGCTTCGGCCGTGGTGATGGAAATCGGCCAGATGGCATTAGCATTTTCCCTTTTAAAATGGGGATGTTGATTTGGGATGCGACCTGTGCAGATACATTTTCGACCGGTAAATTGATCAGGTCCGCAGTTGAGCCAGGGTCTGTCACACGGGACGTGGATACAAAAAATATAGTTAAATATTCTTCTCTTGCTAACAGATTTTTTTTACTCCTGTGGCAGTGGAGACTTCTGTGGTTATTGGCTCTCGTTCCTTCGGAGGGTTGGCGGGATGGCGTTTCGATTAAGGGACGAGCCTGGCGAAACGGAGTGGCTCTTGAAGCGTGTCCCACTGGCGATGGTGCGAAGTAATGCTTTCTCCATCATTGCGGCTGGCAGAGGATAACGAAAAAACATTTCCTAATGTCAACGAACACTCTTTTGACACTTTCCTAATGTCAGCGAACACTCGTTTGACATTTTTCTAATGTCAACGAGTACACGTTTGAAACTTTTCGAATTCCAACGAACACTCGTTTGACACTTCTCTAATGTCAACGAACACTCGTTTGACACTTTCCTAATGTCAACGGACATTCGTTTGACACTTTTCTAATGTCAACGAACATACGTTTGAAACTTTTCTAATGTCAACGAACACTCGTTTGACACTTTCCTAATGTCAGCGAACACTCGTTTGACACTTCTCTAATGTCAACGAACACTCGTTTGACACTTTTCTAATGTCAACGAATACTAGTTTGACATTTTTCTAATGTCAACGAACACTCATTTGACACTTTTCTAATGTCAACGAACACTCGTTTGACAATTTTTTAATGTCAACGAATACTCGTTGACATCTTCGCAATGCTCGTTGTAGTAGAGACTTTGTAATTGCAGATACAACTATAGTAACGCCGTTGAACAATACTGATGTCAGACGCCTTTGAATAAGACTCGCACTAATAGTACTTGCTCGATAGTACGGGGTCGAATAGTAATCCATATAGTGATCTGAATAGAGAAATAGTATAAGGAATAGAGGAGAGAATAGCGGTCCGTATAGTAATAGAGGATAGAGTAGATGTAACGATCAATCTAGACGTCACGCGATTTCCTATATATGCGTTTCTTCTATGGTCACGTGATCCACTTCATTCAATAATGGTATCGCCTGTGTTTGTTCTCTGGCGATCTATGTTCACATAGATCGCCAGAGAACAAACACAGATAAATGATAAATGATTTTACTAAAGCTTTTCTTAGTCCCACTTCGATTTTCCAATTTCCTTTTGTCCATCGTATTTACTTGTCAAACTCTCCATATTTTTTCCCTTATGATCCGCGAGTCGTTTAAGAGTTCGTCGTATTGCAATTCCGGTGTTTGCTTGACCTCCTCAATTGTAGTTTGCATATTCCTGGAAGGTGGTTGCTCTTGCAGTCGGCACTTGAGTGTTCCATTTTCGTTAAAATTTCATCGTTGCTCCAATTTTCGGTTCATGGTATTCGCAGAACCCTTCTGTGGAATTACATTTCTGTTGTTGTTTTTTCTTCATCTGTGAAGAGATTGGCTAACATTCACTGCCATTCCATACTTCCAATGTTCCGATGTGAGCACACGTTTGAAACTTTTCGAATGCCAACGAACTTTAGTTCCACCAGTTCAGACCTTCAAAGCTATGCCAAATACACAGGATCGAATCATCCTCATTCTCTTTATATTCCATTGGTAAGGAAGAAGTCCCATTCAGACCGATTCTTTCCGAGAACTGATAGTTTGTTGAACAAATGCCCAGTATTAAAAGTAAAAATAACTTGCATCCTGAAATGACATGGTTTTTAAAGAAAAATAAATCCATTAAATAAAAAATACAATCTCAGCCATTTCTCTCTCTGGAATTATTATGATCATTATTATTATTATTATTATTATTATTATTATTATTATTATTTTATGCTGTTGTTGTTATTTGTGTCACCGCCTCCTCTTCTTCTTCTTCTTCTTCTTCTTCTTCTTCTGCTTCTTCTTCTTTTGCTGCTGCTGCTTCTTCTGCTTCTTCTCATTCTTCATCATCTTCTTCTTCTTCTTCTGCTGCTACTGCTGCTACTCCTTCTGCTTCTTCTTCGTCGTCTTCGTCTTCTTCTTTCTCTTCATCATCATCATCTTCTTCGACGTCGTCGTGTCCGTCTTCTTCTGCTTCTTTTTCTTCGTCTACTACTACTACTACTACTATTACAACTAATTCTTCATCTGCTGCTGCTTCTTCTTCCTCATCTTCTGCTTCTTCTTCCTCCTCCTCCTCTTCTTCTTCTTATTCCTCCTCATCTGCTTCTTCTTCTTCTTCTTCTTCGTCGTCGTCGTCGTCTTCGTCTTCGTCTTCTTCCACTTCATCATCATCATCTTCTTCTTTTTCTTCTTCTTCATCTTCTTTTTCGTCGTCGTCTTCTTGCAGGATATGGGTGATCATGATATCCCACATCCTGCTGTCTTTTGTTGCCATAGTTAACTTTTGCACATTTACGATTATTCTTTGCTTCCATTCTGCGATCAATTCATTCAATCCTTTAAACTATTCGCTATTTATCCGTGCTTTTCTAGCTTTTACCATATCCTGTCAGTGTTAAAAATTGAACACGATATCTTAAGAAAATCTAAAGTGAAGCAAGAGACCATAGCTGTTTTTTCCGAGCCAGACGATTTGAAATAATGATGCCTTTTTCCTTGTAACACCTTCAGTCTTGCTCTTCGTTCATCAAGCTGGTTAAGCCGAGAGCTGTTACAATATTTCCAGTAAATTTTCAATAAAATCTATCATGTCATTACTCAATGCCGAGAGTGCGACAAAGCCGCACATATATGCATTCTACCTGCACAAATTCTGGTATTAACTTCAACTTTTAAACACAGGCTACAAGGGATCTCACCCAGTGCTCTAATTATTATACGGACAACAATATTTTTAAGATATCTCGTTTTTTTCACTTTCAAAATCCTTATATTTATGTGTCATATGTACATTAAAAACCTTTTTTTACCTAACCTTACTGACCTATCTATTACAGTGTAGTTTTTTGTTGTAGAATTTAATTGCTGTCATCATCATCATTATTATTATTATTATTATTATTATTATTATTATTATTATTATTATTATTATTATTATCTTTTTTCCACATGGTTTTTTGTTTTCAATCGGAGATCTTGCATTATCGTGTTCTTAATCAAGTTTCAAACAGACTCCACCTTTTGCCGAATATGTGCCGTACCGAGAAACGCAGAATTTCGGCGCGATGGAATAATTTGCCTTTAAACCGATTTTCTTAATGTAGCTATTTAGATTCATTGATATAGACCACGACTTCTCAATGATAATAATGCAAATATTTTATTTCCTTTGATTACTGGTGCGTACTCCTTTCTTTCCGTGTCCCAACCAGAGACGTGGGTCAGAAATGGAATCATGACATTTTCCACTGAAGAATCTTCAAATAAAATCGTACATATTTAAATAGATAACGCCCTTCCTAAGGTGTGGACGGTACTCGTGAGAACAACTTTTGTATTTCTTCAAGGCATGAGCTACCAGGAATCCTTTCTATGAGTCTATTGGAATCTTTTCCAATGAATCCTAGGTCTAACTAAAACAGGAATTGTTGATTTTTGTAGGTGCCACATTTTTTTATATTTCGATTTCAAGGTCCTTGTATTTTGATAATTTTTTGAAGATCTTCAAAGATACACTGCTGCCTGCAGGGACTGCCATATCAATATGGAAATATTTTTTGTTTTTGCTGTCTGTGCGATTAACTTTGATTGTTCTGTCTGTGTGTATTGTGAAGTTCTATAAAACTGTTACAGGTCCTATCTTTCGTTTTAACCCTGCACTACATAGCCACTGATGGGTACGGGGTTTGTCTGCTACTACTACTACTACTATTATTATTATTATTATTATTATTATTATTATTATTATTATTATTATTATTATTATTATTATTTTATTATTATTATTATTATTACTTTAAACAGGATCTTAAATCCTCTAAAGCTGCTTGCAGACTTCAGAAAGTGGTAGGAAATGAGACAATACCTGACCACACTCCCCTCACACTCCCCTAAGCTTGTGTTTTAAGAATGGAGATTTATCCTTTGAAATAAGGGCTTAAATGTAGTCAACCATCGGGATCTTGATTATGATGCTTTATGAGACAGACGAGAACAGCACAATCAGCAATATTTGAAAATCTTTAGATGAGCAAAGATCACCAAAAAGATACCATACGTGAAGCATTAAATAAACTTCCAAAAAAAGAATGGAATTAAAAGATTCTTCATGATTAAAATACAAATTGGTTTGTATATGTCAATAGGTTACAGAGAATTAATCAAAATATTTAATCTCAGATTCTTGAAACAACTTACATATTAGTCTTTTGTTTGATTATCCATCGTACACGGCAACGTCACTTGTCAATTATGATATTTTCAGAAACAAGGAAGAATAGAATCTGACCATCAGCAATACTTGAACACATTTAGAAGAACAAAGATCATCAAAAGATACCATATGTAGAACATTAAATAAGCTTCCAAAAACAATGTTTCGGACATTTTAGTGATATTTTTTAAAAATGTCCTCGATGATTCTGAAGTTGTTTGCAGGGAGGAAATGAAACAATCTGACCCTAATGCCTGAAACTGGTTTAAGCATTTTAAAGGTGATGATTTGTACTTTGAAATAAACCCCAGAATTAGACAACCATCAGTTGTCAATTATGATGCTTTCAAAGACAAGGAAGAATAAAACCTGACCATCAGTAATACTTGAAAACATTTAGAAGAGCAAATATCATCAAAAGATACCATATATAGAGCATTAAATAAGCTTCCAAAAACACATCAAAAGATTCTTTATGATTAAAAATACAAATTGGTTTTGTACATGTCCATAGATTACAAAGAATTAATCAAAATATTTAATCTCAGACTCTTGAAATAATTTACATATTAGTCTATGTTACTTTTCTTTGATTTTTCATCGTACACAGCAGCATTTTTCAAAATTTTTCAATAGATGAGGTTATATTTTATATTTGAAATTCTTGCAGGCCAAACAAAAACAGTTTTATAAATGACAAAAAATTAAATAATTGATATTTTTCTAATCAACATTATATGATCCATAAGGAGTGAGGTTCTTTAACAAATGAAAAAAACATTTTTGATGAAATTTCTCTTAAATTTTTTTATTTTATTTTAGTGGAAAACACGTAAAGGAAGATAATTATTTGATTGAAACAAAAATTACTGTACGTATTCATATTATGGAATAATTTTCTTGTCAAAAAAGCTTTCAAGTAATTGATTATGATATGATTTAAAGGAAGTCACGTGTCTCTTGAAATAAAACCCAGAATAGTAAATCTATCTGTTGCTGATTATGAGGCTTTAAAACAAAATAAAAATAGACCCTGGCCAGCATCAATACTTGGACAATTAAAAAAAAAAACAAGTTCATCAGAAGATACCATATGTAGAATCTTACATACGGTTGGGGAGACATAGCAGGATTTATCAAGCGTGTAAAAGTGAATATAGTTTTGATATGCCTAAATAAAATTTGGCATTTCGAATGAGTGAGGTTCGCTAGCAAGAAAAAAAAAACGGAAAAAAAATTTCATATCAAGAATCTTATCTTACATAAGTCCAATTTATTTCAGTGTAAAATATATGAAGAATGAAAATATTAATGAAAACAATATCTCTCTATGTCGGTATTTATCTATCCACCCACGAGGATAAAATGTGGCACAAGGCTGGTTTAAAGTGGGTATCTCCGAGCCCGTAGGCTCGGCCAAAAATATGGCCTTTCTGAACCCGCCTAGACGGGTTCAAGGCCTGTCTACCACCCCGGACGAAACCTTGCCCTTCGGCAAAGCTTCGTCCGGGTCCCTCTCTGCTAATGCAGAGAGTTCGACAGTCGCCGAGAGAAAGAACTTCTCTGTCTTTCTGTCTCCTTCATGTCTATATACAGTTCGACTGTCAAAAACATTGAAATGATATTCTGATGATTTCATAATTTTAGAAGAATGATTTTTCCCTTGAAATTGCCGATTATGATGTTTTAACAGACAAGGTAGAATAGAACCTGACCATCGTCAATACTTGAAAATGTTTTAGAAGATTAAAAGATAAACAAAAATAGAAAAAAGAAAAAGAGAGTATTGTATAAGGTTGGAGAAATAAAAGAGGCTATCAAATAGTTAAAAAAGGAAATAATTTCTGGTCTGGAAGGGGTAGGGTTCTCTAGAAACAAAAGGAGATATGTGTTATAATGAAATATATTTTAATGTGAAACACATAAAAAAGTAAACAATGTAACTGAAATAAGATCTTTGTATGTACAAATATTATAGAATAATTTATTTGTCAAAAGCGTTGAAGTGACATTGTGGTAATTATGATAGGATTAGAGGATGATGACTTGTCTCCTGAAATAAAACCCAGAATTGGACAAGCATCAGATGTCGATTATGATGCTTTAAGAGAATAGAACCTGACCTCAGCAAAACTTGAAAACTTTTTAGAAGAACAAGGATGATCAAAAGATACAAGAGAGAGACTTATATAAGCATTTTAAGGGAGGAGATTTGGCCCTTGAAATAAGAGCCCAAATGTGGACAGACAACAGATTATGATGCTTAAGAGACAAGGAAGAATAGAACCTGACTATCAGCAAAACTTGAAAACTTTTTAGAAGAACAAGGATGATCAAAAGATACAAGAGAGAGACTTATATAAGTATTTTAAGGGTCAAGATTTGACCCTTGAAATAAGAGCTCAAATGTGGACAGACATCAGATGTTGATTATAATGCTTTAAGATACAGGAAGAATAGAAACTGACAAGCAGCAAAGCTTGAAAAGTTTTGAAAGGTCGTCATCATCATCATCTTCACAGTCACGAGCAGCACCACCACCACCATCATCTTCATCATCAATACCACCACTACCACCACCACCATCATCATCATCATCAATACCACCACCATCATCATCATCATCATCATCATCAATACCACCACCACCACCACCACCACCATCATCATCAATACCACCACCACCACCACCACCACCATCATCATCAATACCACCACCACCACCACCACCACCATTATCATTATCATCAATACCACCACCACCACTATTATCATCATCATCATCAATACCACCACCACCACCACTATTATCATCATCATCATCAATACCACCACCAGCATCATCATCATCAATACCACAACCACCACCACCATTATCATCATCATCAATACCACCACCACCACCACCATCATCATCATCATCAATACCACCACCACCACTACCATCATCATCATCATCAATACCACCACCACCACCATCATCATCATCATCATCATCATCAGGGTTTCTGAATGAGGTTGTTGAAAGTAGATAATAGCTGGCCCGAGACCTGAAGACATTGACACTCTAGTGATCGGGGAAGCATCCACGCGGGAGTCTTGTTTTTAGAAAGATGCTGCCCGAATGAAACATCCCCCTTACTAAGAGAATATGAAAGGAATGAGAATGTTTCAACCATGAGTATGTGTCTAAGGAAGTTAGCGTGTTTGAAAATTTGCCATGGAAATAATTAAAATCCTTGAAAATGGTTAAATACAGGACCCGATAGTGCCCAGAGTCAACAAGTATTCGGACAATTACTAAAGTCAGCAATAAAAAATGAGTACTTTGAAAGCAAGAAAAATAAAACTAAAGGACAAAAAAAAGTGCAGTAGTGATATATAAATAGCAACCTCTAGCATGTGAGCAACGATGGAGTTTTAGAGAAAATGGAAACAAAAAGGAAACTTATACTTAACATCAGGAAGAGACAGTTGAAATTTCTACAGAAGGATGCCGAGGATACCATGGACCGAATATGTGAGCAACGACGAAGATTTAGAGAAATTAGAAAGAAAAAGGAAACTTATACTTAACATCAGGAAGAGACCGTTGAAATTTCTACAGAAGGATGCTGAGGATACCATGGACAGAATATGTGAGCAACGAAGGAGTTTTAGAGAAATTAGAAAGGAAATGGAAACTTATACTTAACATCAGGAAGAGACAGTTGAAATTTCTACAGAAGGATGCTGAGGATACCATGACCGAATATGTGAGCAACGACGGAGTTTTAGAGAAAATAGAAAGAAAAAGGAAACTTATACTTAACATCAGGAAGAGACAGTTGAAATTTCTACAGAAGGAGGCTGAAAATACCATGGACCGAATATGTGAGAAACGATGGAGTTTTAGAGAAAATGCAAACAAAAAGGAAACTTATACTTAACATCAGGAAGAGACAGTTGAAATTTCCAGGGCACATGAGGAAATTTGGCTTGAAAAACTTCGTACTTTCAGGACAAATTGAAGGCAAGAGGGACAGCGGAAAAGAACGCATAGCTTACTTAGTGAGTTTCAATAAATGACGAGGGGACAAGGATTTAGAGGAATAACAAAATGACAAATTTTATGAAGAGCTACGAAGGACAGGAAAATGTCGAGAGCCATGATTCCATTCGTTCTAAGGAGACACAGCAAATAAAGATCTCTGAGGGCACCTGAATGTACTTGCAATTGAAGCGCTGTATTTCAATACGTAGAGTTAACACCCATTTGGATAATCAACTAGTGTTGCCAGAAATGTACAATTTTTGCATAGTTGCTCATTTCCAAAACCGTCTCACGTAACTAAACAGCTAAATTTGGTATCTTCTGACATATAGAAAAAGGTACTAAGACTATAAAAATACCCAAGCACTAAGGATAGAGCAACTATCGGTATGCGTGTATTGTTTGCTGACCAGCAGAGGAGTTAACGCATCTGCCAATAATATTCGCTCAAGCCCCAGAAGGAGGCATCCCCCAGGTAATATTTCTATTAGGTTGGTGCAAAAATAATTTCGTTTTCTAACATATGTTTCTATGTGAGAAAACGAAATTATTTTAAAAAATACGTAAAAAACGACATTATTACGTCATTATTTTTGCACCAACCTAATACTTCGTGAAAGGGTTAGGTTTATTGCTCGGCACTTGAGGCGTCCTTAAAATAAGGAAGTGCCGAGGTGGGGTTGCTTGAAAAATTTTCCACGCTACTGCCGATAAACCCCCTTTAAACTGAACTTGTGTCACATTCGATTGAAACGTTGGTGTCCTGAAAAATCCCGCTCTCGCTTTGGGAGATAAACAACCCCTGATAAACGGATAAAATAGTAAATCACTCTTCATAACAGGTACTTTGCCAGCTTTATTTAACAAAACATGTATTAAAGAGGGACTGTTACCCAAATATGAATATATATAGAATGAAAATACTTTTCATATCACTGAATGTTTTATTTTGTTCTTGAAAATATCCCCTTTTTATTCAATATTCACGTGTGAGCTAAAGAATAGTCACTATTATTTTCTTACCTTTTTAAATGACCTATATATATTACCCGTACATTTTAGGCAGAGATCTTTCCGAGTCCATTTATTTTTTCTCCCTTTCAAAGTTAAAAGCTTAACGTACTTGTCACCTGCTAATTCTTTGGAAAATTCTGTAGAATTGGACAGAAGTGCAATATTAGAAAGAGAGAAAGAATATTTCTTAGTAATTAATTCACAGAAGTTAATTTCCTTCCAATCACAAAAAATGGTGTCAGAGATTTCATATTCATTATTCCATGAACAAAATGTTACTTTTCTTTTGGCATTAGCAGATGTATTGATTGCGTTCCAAACTTGATCAAATCTCTTGTTCCTAACCGAATACGGACAGAATCGTCAGGTTCCTTAAAATATAAAGTTAAAATTGTCACTGAATTAATTTAAAAATAATCATTAATTATATATACAACGTCAATAATTGCATTAATTCTTGACCACTGACAATCACTTTCTTTTTGATTTCCAATGCAATCATCAATAAAATCATTAGCTATGCATTTATATTACACATATGATCGCTGTATTTTATCAGTAATGCTTACATTAATTCTAGAACACTGACAATCCCTTTTCCCCGTATATTCAATGTATTTATGTAATAAAACATTGATAATGGATTTACATTATATATATATATATATATAATAGCTGCATTTTATCAATAATGTTGAAATTAATTTAGGAACACTGACAAATACCTTTTTTCCGTATTTTTAATGTATTTCTGTAATAGAATATTAGTAATGCATTTACATTATACATATAAGAGCTGTATTCTATTAGTAATGCTGAAATGGATTCCTGACCACTGATAATTCTGGATTTTCAAAACATTTCTATAGTAAAACACGAGCAATGCATTTATTTTACTTAAAAGTCCTATTCTATTCGTAATGCTTCTGTATTGTTTCAAATTTCTATTTTTACAGGGAAGAACCTCTCTATATTGAAAATTAGAACATTTATAGATGCAGGCGTTGTGAACATAGAAATCAATTTTTCATGATGACCGTTGGTTCGATGCCTCATTGCAATCTTTTGGTCTGAAGACTGATCTGTAAAACTGACAGTCAACATGAAGTCTTGATCCCTATGTCCATACTTTATATATATATATATATATATATATATATATATATATATATATATATATATATATATATATATATATATATATTAAAGAGAACATTGAAGTCAACACTCAGAGACAACAGGCATTCGCGGCCTGACGATTGTGTCTAACATGAAACAGCCTGTCACCCCTGAGTGTTGACTTCAATGTTCACTTTTATATTTATATTTACATACGCTCTATCTCTGATATTTAGCACTTTATCCCATAAATATAGCACACCTTAGAACTATATTTCTTCATTCATATATATATATATATATATATATATATATATATATATACTAGCAGTAGAGCCCGGCGTTGCCCGGGGATGTAACAGTAAGGGATAGATCAGGTAGACCATCATAAAAACTGAAAAATAAAATTGACAAAGATTATTGTTTAAGTCTGACGGCCACGCATGTCTTAATTTTTTTTGTTTTTTGTTTTTTGTTTTGATTTTGATTTTTTACGAATTGGTCAAACCAAAACTAAAAAAAAAACATTGTTTTCAATCGTTATGAGTCTACCGATTGAATAGAATTTTATTATAAACAATTGTCTTGTAAATGGAATTTTTAAAGCATTCTGAATAGAAAAATAAAGAAAAAAGTGTGCAAGACAATAAGAAACACTACCTGCCAAAAAAAAAAAAAAAAAAAAAAAAGTGAAGTTTTGTTGAAATCGGTTGAAAAATGTAGGAAATCCGATCCCATATATAAACGAACACAGAAAGAACACTCAGATTTATAAACCACAGTTCTTTAGCATTTACTATAAAACCAGTATATGCAGTCGTGCATAATGTTTTTAAATAATAATAATAATATTAATAATAAGATAGATAGATAGATAGATAGATAGATAGATATTAGTGATAAATATACACATACATATGCAATCATATATCTGAAATATCTAATTATATATACATACATACACATAGATATATATATGTATAAAAAATAATTCCAAGAGAATAGAATCCAGGTAGAACTCAATGTCCAGGACAGAGTAAGGATATAATAAAAATGTTTAAAGAATAAGGATATAATAAAAAGGCTTAAACACTAATATATATATATATATATATATATATATATATATATATATATATATATATATATGTATGTGTGTGTGTGTGTGTGTGTGTGTGTGTGTGTGTGTGTACCGGATGTATAAGCAAAATGGTCCAGAACATGTAACGCCATAATTGTCCATCCGACAAATTTTGTTTAATGTCTAAAAGTATCTTTTTTTCGAGATTTTCAGATAAGACTTTTAACCATTTTGACCGCCATTTGTCGTAAGAATCCCTCAAAAACCCTTTGAGTTATTTCAGCTAGAAATGGAACAGGTTAAAATCGTTTTGTGTCAGCCCGACTTCCAAAACTGATCAATGGTGAGAGGCAAAAATGTCATTGCAGGCCTTTAATAATGGTACCAATATTCATATTTTGGCTTCCATCTTCAAAGTCCTTTCAAGAGCCATCAAGAGAATGAGGAATAAGTTTGAAACAGAGAAAACTGGACCAGGAGATCACAAGAGGAGGAGGGATCATCATTTCAACTTAGAGCTAAATACATTCTTAATGTTCAAAGTAGAGTCCAATAGTGTTATAAAAACCTCGGAGAATTCCAGTAAGATATCTTTAATCATTTCTAAGATACAACGGTTCAAAGCTTAATCAAACACGCTTTGGACAATTTTGCTTTTACATACAGTATATATAATAGACAGATAAAAAAAATCAGAATAATTTAACTATTGGTCTTCTAGTTTTACTGATGAGTGGTATGCACGTTGTTAACAAAAATCTGTTTCTGTCTAAATTTCTGGGAAGGGAAGTTATCATTATTTACACTTTATATATTCGGACTGTACATGTCCAAGAATTGTGTTTACTCGATTCCTTGCGGTTGTGGCAGATAATATAAAAGGGATAAAACCCGCATCCTAAAAGGAAGGCTGCAGGAACATCGAAAAGCTGTAGGGAAGGGCGAGGAAGTGAAATCTGGCATGGCTGATCATATATGGAGGGAAAGAAATAAAGGACAAGGAAGAACACTAGAGAGTTCAACGTTTGACAGAATCAGCACATATGCTAGGCTATGAGGATCCCCTTAGTAGGCCTAGCTTAGAAATAAATACACTATGGGAGCCACTAATAAAGAAAGAAATAAAATGACAGAAAATCTTCAACTGCAGCAGCAGCAATCAAAACATTGGCTACAGCAGCAGTAAAAATATGACAGACAGCAGTAGCAGCAGTTGCAACTCTAGCCAGCAGTCAGATTAAGTTTAAGGCTTCAAGTTCCTACTGGACAATGGGCAAGTGGATTAAAGCGTTGATTTCTGAATCTGGTGGTTTAGTGATTGTGAGTTCAATCCCCGATTCAGGTAGTGTGTAATTGAACTCAGTGGAAATTGGTGAGTAATAAGTGAACAGTACTAAATAAAAATAAGAACGATATCCCCAGATATGAGCTATGGAAAAAGAACACTCTACCCCCGTAGATTAAATAGAAGCTTCAGTTCAGAATTCCCTGTATGTTACGCAGATCGATATAGCCCTGAGGAAGGTCGCGGGACACAACGGCCGAAACGTTGTAATAATAATAACAATGTCAATAGTACGAATATAAATAATGTAAATAAAAACCTGGTCTTTTCTTACGTGTTGATAATCTATCTTATTATTTTAATCTATATATACATCTCAAGGACGATTTCATTAGATATCTCGAAAGCCTCCTTTTATTGGCTAAGACTAACAGAGCTGTTTATTGGTTAGCTTAGACCAACCCTTGCCTTTCAAGAGTATCTTACGACAGTTTGCGATTCGAGCCAACGACAGGAAGTCTACTTCTTTCTTCACCAAGCCTCATCAAATAAAAAAACACGGAAATATATCTCCCTTTGATTAAGTCACAACGATCACGTGACAGCTTTTAAGTGACATCCGTTCATAGATTTATTAACTCCACTTACTATTTAGCACACGTAGAGACAATACGTGTTTTCCCACACCAGTTTCTATGGAGACCGCGAGGAGATAGACGTCACAAGTCCAGAGTGTTAGGGAGAAGAGTGGAGCCCAGATGGTACCACTAAAAACATTGAAAGTACTACCAGCCTGGCTGATATTTCCTTGGGAACTATTACAAGTAAGACCCTATCGTTTCTTTCCTTTTCAAACTGCTTGTTGTATTCATATATTATAATTTCTCTATGTGGAACAATTGGTGACAAGTGTATAGTGCGACTCAATGTGTTTTGAGTAAAAAAAAACTGATCATAAAACCTCGCACTCTACTTGGTAGTCCTAATTGTTAACGGTAGCAATAAGGTTCAGTAGTACTTATTCAAATAACAAAAGCTAAGCAATGTGCCGAGAAACAGAAAATATTCTTTTGGAACAAAAGAAAGAGTTCTGGAATGCCACGTGATATTCATAATCTATGGCAGCGTGAATGTCGGACAATCCCCCTATGGATATGTAAAAAACTGGAGGCAACACGAGAACAGTGAGAATTCTTATTCAACGAGGAAATCTTAAATAAAATGGCAACTATAAGAGTTCTTATGTTCAGAAAGAGGACGAGACTCCTTGGACACATATTGAGGAAGTAGAGCTTGGAAAATGTAACCTTCACGGGGCATATTGGGGGCAAGAGAGATAAGGTAATAGCAAAGAGACGTCTACCTCATGAATGGATGGCAAGACGAGGGAAGGAACATTAGCAAAGAAAAAGAACGGTTAATGGTTACCAAGGATAAGATATTTCGGAGAGCTATGTTAATTTGTGTCCTGAAGGGACGCGGCAAAATGTAGAAGGAAAATTTCCAGTGTAGCTGTCGAACGCTCTTAGACTAACAATTCGGTATTTACTGCCAGTCATTGATTGAATTCTCTCCCCTTGTTTTTCCAGAATTCACTTTTAACATTTTTGCAACTAAAACCAAAGAAAAGGATAAAAAAGATTACCTAAAATCTATAACATTTATCTATCAATTCGATCAAAGAGAATCTGGAATAAAAAAAAGAAAAAAAAGAAATAATGTTAAAAAAAAAAACTACTGTACTTTTTCTGTAAAATAATCTCACTAAAAAGTAAGTATTTGATGAGAGTGAATTGGATTTTTTTTTAAATTCCTCCAATACAATTAAAAAAATAGTTAACAAAATTTTGTAATATTAGGAATGTTTTCTTCGTTTTTTTTGGTTTTTTTTTTTTCATCAGAGTCGATAAAACAACTTCCTTTCTTTATTACATCCATATTATTAGGAATAGATATTCAAAATTTCTATATCACGCCCATGAATACCAGTACAGTGATACACACATACCCATTTTCGTCATCTTCCTCTATGCACCGTGTCCATACAGGGCGTTGACGATCATGGATCCCCACAGTTTCGTGTCTTATGTAGCTCCTAATAGATTTTGCCTTTTGGTATTTCTCCTAAACCCTTTTCCAACATCTATTTAGACAATCTCGCTAATATGGCTATGCGGTGTTTCCTCTTCCCCTCTTCCCTTCATTCTGTCCTGTGAGTATCAAATTTTCCAGGCCTTCAGTCTTCATTATATTCTCTAAAATTTCAACTGTCACTTTCTAATGTTAAGCATAAGTGTTCTTTTTGTTGTCTCCATTTTCTCTAAAACCTCGTCGTTGAGCATATGTTCGACTCATGGTATTTCTAGCATCCTTTTGGTGAACGAAATTTTTGTTACTTCAAGTCTGTTCTTCATCTTTGAGGATATTCACTGTCATATGATTGATATTACATTTCAGTATCCTTTTCTTTATTTCTAACAAAATTCTCTTTCTTAATACTTTGCTTAGCTTTTTTTTATCTTATATATATATATATATATATATATATATATATAGTTGTATATTTAGGCAGAAATCCTTCCTTTATGCATGTTTCATTAAAAACGACAGACAAGGTACTACGGTTAAGCTTTTTATTTAATTTTTCTTGTGTTCTAACAAGAGCTTTCTTTTCTGGACAAAGGGTGCGTAAGAACTGTCCAAATGTTTTATATTTCCGAGCGCTTTCGGCTATACCTTTAGCCATTATCAAGGATGATTCGATTTTTCAGCTGAATTGAGTGTGTGCATTATGTGTATGTCTTAGTGTGTGGTAGGGATGTTTTTAATTTCCGAATACGGTTAGCACATTGTGGCTTTGTTCGTAGTTAATATTGTTAAGAGTTGGCTTTTTCTTTTTTATTATTAAAGCTTCCATTATTTTTAGTCTTTTTTGCAGGTGGATGCAGTTAATATATTTGTGTTTTCTACTAGTATGTTTCTAATGGAGTCGGGTAAATTTGTGTGTGTGTTTAAATGGGTTCTAATGGAGCTGTGATCAGATAGGTGTAACGTAAGGCGTTTGGACAATCTTGTGGTTGTGTAACCAATGTAATTATTTATGAGTCCGGTTTGATCAGGAACACAGTTCCTTAAGGGGCATTTGAACTCATAGATAATGTTCGTTCTTTGTAATTTTGACTTAGCTTATATATATATATATATATATATATATATGTGTGTGTGTGTGTGTGTGTGTATGTGTGTGTGTGTCTATAACTTGAATTTAGTGTACTGGGCCATGATCAAACATAATTGACATTGATTTTGTGTTATATCTAACAATTATATATATATATATATATATATATATTGTGTATTATACAGCAATCCTTCATTTATACACGTTTCATTAAAGCCACCAATAAACAAGGTACTGCGAGTAAGCTTTTAATTTAATTTTTCTTGTACTCGAACAAGTGTTTTCTTTTCTGACCACGGAGTGTGTAGAAACTTCTGTGTAGAATTAATTTGCACTCGGAAATAATTTCAACTCGCAACTAATTAATGAAAGTTTCAGAAAAAATGAATTCTGAATTATCTTATCTACTAAGGATTTTTAATGCTAAATTAAAAAGTTAACATCAATTCATTACATTTTATTTAGGAATTTACGAAAATTGGTAGATTTTAAATCGAGTTGAAATTAGTTCCAAGTTGAAATTAGTTCCAAGTTGAAATTAGTTCCAAGTTGAAATTAGTTACGAGTTGAAATTAGTTTTGTCACTCTAGAAATTCAGCAAATGTTCTGTAATTCCGAACGCTTTCGTTTTTACTTTTAGCCATCATCAAGGATGATTTTATTTTTGTTTTTTAACTGGGAGTATGGGTTCTGTGTATGTTTCTATAGTTACAGGAATGTTTTATTTTACGAACACAGTTCAGTTTGATCAGGAACACAGTTCCTTATTGGCCACATAGACTTATAAATATTCGTTCGTTGTAATTTTGATTTTGCTGCTGTGTCATTTTGAGGGATAAGGCTGTTTAAAAATTTTTGTAATCGATATGCAATTTGATTTTTTTGTTCGGGTGAGTTGGGATAGTGTATTTCTTTATAATATTTCTGAATCAAAATTACAACGAACGAACATTATTTATGAATTCAAATACCCTTAAGGAACTGTGTTTCTTGATCAAACCGAACTCATAAATAATTACATCGGTCACACTACTACATGCCTATCCAGACACCTTACGTTACACCTATCTGACCACAGCTCCATTAGAACCCATTTAAACGAACACACAGACTTACCAGACTCCATACTAGTAGCAAAACATAATACAAACATAATAACCTCATCTACATGTACAAAAAGATTTAAAATATGGAAACCTTAATAATAAAAAATAAAAACCAGCACTCAATAATATTAACTACGAACACGGCCACAATATGCTGTGTTCGGAAGATAAAACATCCCTATGACTCAAGAAACATACACACACCCATACATGCCGTTAAAAAGCAAAAATAAAATTATCTTTGATAATGGCTAAAAACGCTCGGAATTACAAAATATTTGGACAGTTTCTACACACACTGCGTGCAGAAAAGAAAACACTTGTTCGAACACACGAAAAATAATTAAAAAGCTTAATCGCAGTAACTTGTCTGCCATCTTTAATGAAACACAAACATATATATATATATATATATATATATATATATATATATATATATATATATATATATAAAGAAATATAGTCTTAAGGTGCGCTATATTTATGGAATAAAGTGCTCAATATCAGAAATATAGCGTGTGTAAATATAAAAGTAAACATAGAAGTCAACACTTAGAGGCGACAGTCTGTTTCATGCTATATGCAATCTATCTATCTATCTATATATATATATATATATATTCGGCTCGGATTCAGGAATCGGAAAGCCGAGTTCGAATTCCTGTCGATTACATTCACTTACATGCTCATACCCTTTGGAAAGATATGAATCCTCTTCTTCTCCTTCCATCAGAACAGAGTAGGTTCTATAGCCTTGGATGGTAACTGGTCTAGGAGAAGGACAACTCTGAATTCAAAACCTGCGGAGGGTCGTTTGGGAACCTTGTGGCATTCGGTGCACCAGGTCTCTGTATTCGTCCCTCCAAAAAGTGTGGATGCTCCTGCAAGAGGCCTTCACCACTATAATCAAATCTCATGTGCCGGTGTCGGGCTGTCGGTTTCTTGGAAACTGATATGCTTGACCCTCAGACGGGAGAGTCGAATATATAATGGATACGGGGGGAAGGGCTTTTTTTTTCTTTTTTGATTAGATGACTAACATGAATGGAAATAGGATAAGAGTAAGTAGAATATGATTCATGTGTGTGTTTGCCTGTGTGCATATGTAAATCTCAGTTAAGAGAAAAAAATCGTTACTTACCACTTCAAGCCGAGCGCGACGCCATGTTCTTTTCTAGATCGAAACCGTTTTTCCGTTTGCTTCCTTAGTAACGGTGAAACGTCAAGTAAACATGACTGAGAGATAAATTACAAACTTTTCTTCTTACAGTATTAGGTCTTGTGCCATCACAGAGTAAAACAATATTTTTTCTGTTGACGATTTCGGAGTTCTTTTCAGCCACACTGTGTCCATTCACGACGCTGATGATTATAGCTCTCCCCTGTTGTTCATAATGACGGTCGTCTTCGAGTATAGAATCCAGAGGTTAGCAGTGAATATTTCGAAGACAGTAGGAAAGCGTTGTTCAGGTTAGAAGTGGATATTTCGATAAAAGTAGCAGAGCATAGTTCGTCCTTCTGTTTCTCTTCACCTGGCAAGCTGGACTGGACATTCCGGTAGAGTGAACAAAAATGGCCGCTTTTATACACGACGGATTGAATGTTCTACGTCTTCTAATTGGTTAATCTTCTATTGGTGGACTATGAAGGGAGTCAAGGCATTTGGACTAACTCACTAGTTACATATATATACACAAACAATTTTAACATCCCCAACTTTCTGTCTTTTGTAGCTCCTAATAAATTTTGTATTTTTGTTCTCTCTCCTAAACCCTATCGCATCTATTTACTCAAACCCACTAGCTAGTTTAAGCTTTGATTTTCTCTGTACCTCTTGCCTTCAATCTACCTTGTGAGTATCAAATTTTCCAAGCCCTGTTTCCTCATTATGTACCCTAGATATTTAAAATGTCTCTTCCTGATATTAAACCTAAGTGTCCTTTTTTCCATTTACTCTAAAATAAATATCATTCCTGTGCCTATTTTCCTTAAAATTTCCTGGTTGCTCACGTACTAGGTCCAAAATATTCTCAGCATTCTTCTGTAGAACCAGATTTTTGTTGCTTCAGGTCTCTTATTCATCAGCGAGATGATTATGCCGCATTCACTGGCATACGGGAGGACTGATATTACATAACAGTTCATTACTCTTTTCTTTTGTTACTAACCGAATATTTTTCTCTTTCTTGATACTTTGCTTAGCTTTTGGAAATCAACTTTCGCTATGACCAATGCGCCTTCACTTTTCAGTGTTGTAATTTCCTTCTTTCGCCATCCGTTTACTTCAGTTTGCTAACTAGGTTATGCGTTGTTTTCCTCTGGCCCTCTGTCCTGTGGGCATCAAATTTTCCAAGCCCTCTTTTCTCATAATATGCCCTCGAAATTCCAACTGTCTCTTCCTGATGTTATGCATAAGTATCCTTTTTGTTTCCATCGAAAATATTAATAATAATTTGGTGAAAGATCTGATGAATATGACGAAATGGGGGGGGTAGAAAAGAGCAAATCTGGTTCCAAAATCATTTCCTGTTCCTTTCTTGTTGCATGCAAACTAGAAAAAAAAAAAAAAACAAAAAAAAAACAGCATGTTTCCCGCCGACAAGCGCAGAATACTTTTTGATTAATCATTTATGGTCACATTGCAATTGTTGCATATTTATGTAGTATTTCATTGCGTTTTAAGAACATTTTTAAATGCAATACATTATATAATAAAGTTCAATTATATTTTATTCACGATTATTTGCAATGACTTGTTGCCATTTATTGTCAGATTCTGCAGGTTTTGGTGCGAGAAAAAGTTTTCGATGATCTCTTGGATTTTATTAATTTTTTTCCATCGATGTGTTTTACAGCAACCGCAAATATCAATAATATTAATAATAATAATAATATTAATAATATTAATAATGATAATATTAAGAGTAATAATAATAATAATAACATTAATAATAATAATAACATTAATAATAATATTAATAATAATAATTTTAATAATAATAACATTAATAATAATATTAATAATAATATTAATAATGCTAATATTAATAATAATATTAATAATAATAATATTAATAATGCTAAAATTAATAATAATCATATTAATAGTAATAATAATAATAATAACATTAATAATATTATTAATAATAATAATAATTTTAATAATAATAATATTATTAATAATATTAATAATAATAATATTAATAATAATAACATTAATAATAATATTATTATTAATAATAATTTTAATAATAATAATATTAATAATAATAATAACATTAATAATATTATTATTATTAATAATAATAGTAATGTTAATAATAATAATATTAATAATAATATTAAAAATAATAATATTAATAATGATAATATTAATAATAATCATATTAATAGTAATAATAATAATAATATTAATAATAATAATAACATTAATAATAATATTATTAATAATAATAATAATAATTTTAATAATAATATTATTAATAATAATAATAACATTAATAATAATAATATTATTATTATTAATAATAATTTTAATAATCATATTAATATTAATAATAATAATATTAATAATAAATTTGTGAAAGATCTACTACAGTTCGAAATATGTTTTGGCTTAAAAAAATTCGCGTAAATGGTTGATAATCGTAAAAAAAAAATCAACCAATCAATCTCTACATTCATTGAGAGAACTACATTGCTGTCAGTTTGAGTTCCTTCGTGATCTGTTAGGAGATTCTCCACCATTCATTGCTATATAGTAAACAATGATCTGGAATAAATCAAGGACCACAAATTATAGAGTAATGGAAACCACATTTATTGAAAGATAAAAGGATGACATTTTAAGATCTACCACCCTCTAGTCTGAAACATGAACCAAAATGTTAAGAGGCGCCCTAGAGTATATACTCCAGATGTCTGCTGTTCAATTGAAGGCAATATTGAATCCCGAGTGTTTACTTGAGTCTTCTCAATGATGGCAGTCTTCAATGAAGCAATAGCACGTGAGTTGTTCTCGTAGATGTTGTTCTTGAGGAGGGAAGGGGTTTCAGGTCAGGCGAGTGATGTACCCATCCCACTTCAGCTTTGCGACTGATGAGACGCTCCCCAAACTTTTCACGGAACTATGCCATTGTAACATTAGCGGTATGAGGAGTAGCGGCATCTTGCAGGATGATGCTCTTCTTTGTTGTGGGTATATATGTATAACATTTTCTGTTTATCCGTCAGTCTGCTGTTCTCTCTCTCTCTCTCTCTCTCTCTCTATCTATCTATCTATCTATCTATCTATATATATATATATATATATATATATATATATATATATATATATGTATGTATATATATATATATATATCAGTCCCTTCATATGTATATGGAGATATATATAATATTGTTATTCCAAAATTCGCTTGAAGATGAAACAGAACTAATGCTTTTAATTGAATTATATAATTAAATTTGAAGTTTTTAGCTTCGGTTTTTGAAACATGGTAATTCTTGTGTAGCGAAGGAACCATATTTTTAAATCATTTAATTTATAATATTTATGCTCTGTAAATTTACATTGAGCACTGTTTTCTAAAAATAAAAATATCAATAAGAACACCGGATTATATATCTTAGTTCTTTCTTTTTTTTTAATATAGTGTGTGTATATATATAATACTGATATATTTCAGTATATTTATATCTATCTATCTATCTATCTATTTATCTATCTATCTCAGTCTGTTTATATGTATATATTTCTGTTTATCAGCCAGTCTGTTTTTCTTTGTCTGTCATGCTCTATCTATCTATCTATCTATCTATCTATCTATCTATCTATCTATATATATATATATATATATATATATATATATATATATATATATAGTCTATTCATATATTTCTAAATTTGTTCATTTATATCCTTATATCTATCTATCTATCTATCTATCTCAGTTTGTTTATATGTATACATGTCTGTTGTCAGCCAGTCTGTTTTTCTATCTTTGTCTCTCTCACTCTATCTATCTATCTATCTATCTATCTATCTATATATATATATATATATATATATATATATATATATATATATATATATATATACATACATACATGTATATATATATATAATTCTCTTCATATGTATCTTAAGTCTAAGTTTTTTCATTTATATCCTTATATATTTCAATCTATTTATATCTGTCTATATAGATCTATCTATCTATCTATCTATTTATCTATCTTTATAGATCTATCTATCTATCTATCTATCTATCTATATATATATATATATATATATATATATATATATATATATATATATATCAGTCTGTTCATGCGATTAAAATTCAAGCAAACAAAGCAAAATTCCAAATACCATCAACGCAATCCCAGGGAAATGGTATTAAATTACTTAAACAAAATGAACCGCATTAAAGATTGAGTCTTCAGGAAATGCAGCAGACATTTCTACCTGAGAAGATTGCCTCTTCAACAAAGAAACACCCTTTTGGGTTGAGGTTGGTAAAATCATTATATCAATAATCGTTGCTTCCCATTGTCTACGATTGACAATATTAACTATTGAATATGCCACAAAGTGGGAAGACATTTGAGAGCCTCGTTTTCAAGGAACTTCCTGTCTCTGTAGCAATTTATTTCCTTCAAAGCTGCACATATTCATTTTTTTATTCGAAAATATATTTTTTTTTTTTTGCTTTTTCTATGAACAAACCTATATATGAAAGTAAAGATTCATAAATGTATTCCAGTCGATAATATAATTTTTTTGTTGTTTTTTATTCTTTTTTATTTATGAAGCGCATTTATTTTTTGAATGTTTCTATCTCAGTATTACATTTTGCATCAATCGTTTCCAAACAGAACGACCGAGAAAGATCGGCTGAAAAGAAGAATTTTAATGCAGATTCTGATTTTAATATAAAATCGATGCGAGAAATTTAACACAGCTGATCTAAATGAACTAAAATTATATTAATACCTACGTCATCTGCGACAATAATTATTCGATTTTGTAATGGGCTTAAGGTAGACATTTTCAGCATTCTTTTAGCAAACTCTTTTATAAGTTCATAGCATTATTATTTAGCACAGGAGCTCGTTTCTTTCAGCTAAATTGAGTAATCTCTTACTAAATTGATGCTAAAGGTTCCAGGCTTTTATTTATATAAATTCTTAGCATCATTATGCAGTCATCAAATGATTTTTCTTACCTTTTCTAAGACCTTCTGCTAGGTTTCAGCTAAACTGCATATTCCGTCATAATATTAGGTTGGTGCAAAAATAATGACGTAATAATGTCGTTTTTTGACGTTAAACAATACGTCAAAAAACGACATTATTACATCATTATTTTTGCACCAACCTAATAGATGTATGCAAAAGTTTTCAATGTTTTTTTTTTGACAAAATCATTTATCAATATGAATTTATATCATCATTATTGACTCCGGTACAGATATGACAACAATACTCCATTTTCGGTCTGATTTGACTCTTTTAAATATAGAGCTTAGCAGAAGGACTCAGGTATTCCCTGTAGTGATACAATAAACTGACCATTTTCCCAGTATCTTTAGCAATGGTTTGTATATACAAATTCCAATTGTTTGGTGTTTGATTGATGACCAAGGCAATGAGTCCCATTGAGAGCACAATGGTTTAATAGAAATGGAGAAACTACACAGCACCAAGACAACTAGGACTCTCTATGCCATCATAACGGTGGCAAACCATTCCCATTCGCATTGTGTTTCTCTGATAAAAATCAGGTTCCACTCAGACAGAATCTTCCCGAGAACTGTTACTTTGTGGAACAAACTCCCGAGAGAATGCTTTCCTAACAACTACAATCTTGGCCTATTTTTGTCCATGGTCAACCGATGTCTATCTTATTCCTCCTACTCTCTTACTTGCCACTTCGTCTTTCCTTATAATCTCGGTCAGTAACCCTCTCTACCTTGAGTGGCTCTTAGGCCTTGCATTGGGTGAAGTATCAATAATTAAAAAATATAAATTTTCGCCTGTGATTTTAACATTCCCGATATGTAAATCGAAAATTGGGTTGTCTATTTTATTTTTTAAAAAATCTATGTTATTTTAGTTCCTTACAGTTAATCGTTAGTGTGAAGACTTAGTGGAATGATGAAGGTTAGGAGTGTGGAATCGGTGAGCCAAGTTCGAATTCCAGTCGAATTCGTTACATTCAATGCATCCATCTCTTCTCTCCCACGATCTATGAGAAAATACGGGGACAGACTGTGTCCTATAGTCTTCGGTGGCAAATCTAGGGGAACAACTCTAAATTCAAAACATGAGTGGTCGGCGACTAAACTGGTTCCCCCACCAGACTCAGGTCTAATGAGGAGGTTAAGTGAAGCCCCAACAGCACAAAAAGAACAAGAGCTGTTAAAAAGCGGCGAAACTTCTCAGGGTCAAGAGCCATTCCCCCAACTATGGTTAAATAGCCTCACCAATAATTAGTAAAGTTTGGTGAGTACAAGTAAACAATTGGTCAAGTGGGGTGAGTACGGTTTCTCGACTGAAGACATGGTCAACCAGGGAGAGGTTCCTCTAACAGGTGGCAAAATGTACTAGATTTGGAAAGTTAATAGTCTTTTCTTCGTACTTTCCTTGAATAAATTGTCTTTTAGATCTTTTGGTTTTCTTTGTATGATTCTGCCATCAATATGGTATAGACTGCGTAATTCACTTTCTCAAGTTTATATCCAATATTGGCATCCCATATTCTCAAGAACCGGTTTTATAAAGACAGGTAATCTTTAGGAAACTATTCTGCTTGTTTTTTTGTTTTTTTTTTTCACTCTAAGAATGGAAAGAAATCTCTTTATAATATCAAAGAGAATGAAACCATTTTGATAATTTAATAGAAAACATTTATTAAGATATCTCCAAATTCTGTTGTCATCATATTTCTATTCCGAGGTATGATGCTTTTTTGACTCTAGTGTCCTCCCTTGTGTTATGGTTTCTTAGCCACGAATTGAATTGAATCTCTGCAGTCCCAAAGATCCAATGGAAGTCCTATCAAATTTATCTCTAAGAGATTTGTCACATTTTTAACTTCAAAACGGTTGGGTGTGTGTATCTATTAGAGTTTCACTACACGCGCACGCGAGCATGGCGTAACTGACATTTAACCTAGACCATCGGCTATTAATATATTAGATTATTTTCGGATAATTCAACAAAAGGTCCGCTAAGCTTTTATAATTTTAAGAATAGGTTCGCGCGAACCGGTAAGATGCCACCACTGAGTTTATACATAAAGGACTCTCTCTACTTTCAGTTTCTGTTGGATTTTAAATCACTCCACCGAAAGTAAAGAGTTTTTTTTATCTATATATTTGGATATATGTGTAAATACGTAAAGTAGTATTTACAGTGATGGCATCCTAAATTTCCAGGAACCGGTTCTATAAAGACAGGTAATCGTAAGGAAACTATTCTGCTTGTTTTCTTTTAAATATGAGAATGGAAACAAATCCCTTTATGGTATCAAAAAGAATTAAACCATTTTGAAAATTTAATAGAAAACATTTATTTATTAAGATATTTCCAGATTGAAATTCTGTTGTCATCTTATTTCTATTCCGGAGTATGATGCTTTTTGACTCTAGTGTCATCCGCTCTGTTATGGTCTCTTAGCCACGAACTGAATTGAATCTCTGCAGTCCCAAAGAACCAATGGAAATCCTATTAAATTTATCACTAGAAGATTTGCCACATTTTTATTCTTCGGTTGGGGGCTTGTGTCTATTAAAGAATCACTAGACGCTCACGCAAGCATAGCGTAAGTGACATTTTATCTAGACCATCGGCAATTAATATATGATTATTTTCGGATAATTCAACAACAGGTCCGCTAAGCTTTTATAACTTTAAGAATCGGTTCGCACCACTGAGTATATACATAAAAAAGCTCTCTCTACTTTCAGTGTCTGTTGGATTTTAAATCACTCCACCGAAAGTAGAGAGAGTTTTTTTTTTATGTCTATACCTGCATATATGTGTAAATACGTATAACAGTATATATAGTGATAGCATCCTACATTTTTCAGGAAACCGTTCTGTATAGGCAAGTTTCTTTTCAATCTGAAAATAGAAACAAATCCCTTTATAGTATCAAAAAGAATTAAACTATTTTGATAATTTAATACAGAACATTTATTTATTAAGACATTTCCAAATTTAAATTCTATTCTCATCATATTTCTATTCAGAAGTATGGCTCTAGTGTCATCAATTTTGTTATCGTTTCTTAGCCATATTCGAACATTTTTAACATCAAAACGATTTCTTTTGTCAGAATAAATTATGTTCATCACAGAAAACCCTCTTTCAGCCTCCGAAGAACAGAGAGCAATAGTATTAATTACATTTTTTACTCTTTGGATAGTTTTAGTTACAACATGTTTATGACAATTTCTCCTGACGTTTTCAACGTAATCACAGAAATCATTAACAGATCCCATGGCGAAATGCTTTACAAAAGTCCGATAACTTCTCTTCAGCATGTTTCCAGGGAGCTACAGCTTCTTCTATCTGGGTTCACACTATTAACCAATTTATGCATTTTATGATTTATGTTATGAGAGCTATTGCCATGGTGGTGAGTGTCTAATTAGAGATTCACTAGACAATCGGCTATTAATATATAAGATTATTTTCGGATAATCCAACAACCAGTTCACTAAGCTTTTATAATTTTAAGAATCGGTTCGCGCCAACCGGTGCTAACTGATATGATACCAGCACTGGTTATATCTTCTAAAAGTTTATCCTTTTAGGTATTCTTGTAAATATCTTGCTGTACAGATTAAAAGCTTCCAGACAGAAAAAGTAGCCCTCTCTTTTCTCTGTTTCTCTTTCTGTATTTACTAAACTTTTTTTCTCTACATGTTCTATCTCCGTGTCATACGCGTGCATAATCTTGAAGACAGCCAGATAAACGCCTTAAGGCAATTGACTCTAAAGACAAAATCCCGTTCGTCGGCAGGTTTATTAATAACTGGGTGCACACTATCGGGAACAGAACGGTAAAAAGGCGATGTTAACGTTGGGGGTGATTCAGACGATGAAAAAACTAGCGACCACGTACTTGGTGACATGCTTTTATTGTGAAGGTTCCGGTGATATACTAAGGGCTAACCGGAAGTTATCAAAACGGTGATCGATCTAAAATGTACCTAAACTGTAAAAGGGACAAACATAGGAAAGTAAAACGATACAGTTTCTGTACTGTGGTAACAGAACACTGCCTTGTCTGTACCCAAGAGAAGTTACGGATACTTTGGATATCTTTGTCCTGCGTAGATCAAGGTTTCCGAATATTTTTTTAAGCATTTCACACCAAGTAAGGGGTTACAGAGACTGAGCAAGAATAAAGAGGAGTGTTTTAGGAAAGGATAAAGAGTAACATGGAGATCAAGATCATGACATCAGAAAATGTTGATTGACATGACATTTGAATATTTGAAGATTATAGCTATCAGAGAAGCAAGTAAGATGAAGAGAGTTTTGTTGGAATTTTTGGGTACCTTTTAGTACTGGTGAGTTAGCCAAAATGAGCTGACTCATTTTATAGTCCACCAATAGAAGGGTTAACCAATCAGAAAGCTTAAAATATTCAATCCGACGTGTATAAAGGCAGCCATTTTGTTTTTTCTCCCAAAATATCTTCACTGCCAACCTGATATCGAAGACTTAAAGAATTACTTAACAGCTGCTACTTTCTCCGAATCTTCACTGCCAACCTTTGATATTGAACACATTACGGACTTCACTGGATTCCATATTCAGAGACTACGGCAAACATAGTTAACAACAAGTTTCACTGTTGGGAAGTGAGAGAGAAGAATCTGTTGAAGTAGAAGAGGCTGTTACATTTAACTGTTTCGAGAGTAAACGGGTGGGACCGATAGGCCAACCTAGTAGCACGCTTAAATTCATGCAGTTGGGGTACCAGTGAAAGTAGCTCGTCAGAGCAGTTGTCATGAAAATATTTATAGAAAAGACTGAGGGAAGCCATATCACGTCTGTGAGAAAGTGACTGTAGACGAGACGCCAGATCAGGACCTATCACATTGCATATCCGTCTTTGGATTTTGTCGAAGACGTCAAGATAAACAGCGGGGGCACTAGGCCATATATGGCAACAGTATTCAATGCAGGGACGAATGGTAGAGTTGTAGATTTGAAGTATGGCCTCAGGTGAGAAAAACCTACAAGCTCGTCGATAGAGAATCAATACTTCCCCTTTTAAGCCACGAGAAGAAATAATAATGTTGATTTCAACTTGTTTTTCATCAGAAACCGTTTCATTTTTCTCCCTAACCCAATTGATATGGGTTGCGACGGCTTCTGTCATCCCACGCGTTATTGCTTTTCAGTGAGACAAGACACTTAGTGTATTGATGAATGACTTATCAGCTTCATTCGGCCCAAGGGCACAAATATTGTCGTCTCCTTAAAACTACTTTTAAATCTAACAGCAGCCAACAAGCAGTAAGTGAAACTTGCTGCTGTTGGTTGCACTAAGTCCATTCTTAACAACAGTATAGCACTTTATATTTGGTATCGATCTATCGGTAGCTTTCTCCTTTTAGGCGTTTCTCAATAGAAATTGATTGTTAACCTGAAGGAAATTGGGAATAAACGCCACCAGTCCGGACAAAATTCCAAAGGTTGTTTGTTCTTAAGAATATCAGCCAAGAATTATATCCAATTCTGGCAAAACTCTTCAAACTTTGCCTGAAAGAATGATGGTTCCCAGGTCTATGGAAGGTGTCGTCTGTGTGACTCGTATTTAAGAATGCCTGTCGCAATATCGACCTCACCTCTAAAAAATCCTTTCAAGAGCCAGTAGATATTTTGATGTAATCCAATAGTATAGTCTTTATTCCTTCATATGGAAATGCCTTTCAGGTACATGGCTCTCCACAAGTTCCTGTATTTTATGGCTTTAGGTATATTTTTACTCTTTTACTCGTCTTTTGTTCTACCATGTGTTAACTATGTTAAATAGCTAACTCCAAGTTTTAACTTGTGTGTGTTTAATTTTTCGAGCCTTTTTTCCTCCTTATGTGATGCTGAAATTTCATCTTTTTATAACTGTCAGGTTCCTTGTAGTTTTTTTAAAATCTAATATTCACTCAAGTAAAGATGAAGGAGCCACAAGGTTGATTTATGAATTTAAGAATTATAGATTATGAGGATATGTAGGATAGATAACAGTTGACTCTAGACTTGAAGTTTCAAGAGGGTTAGATTGTAACAATCGGGAAGCATTCAATAAAGTAGAAGTTCACGGAAAAAGCTTCCTGAGTGAAACTTCCTCCTTACTATTGGAATATGAAGGAAATGAGGATTATTCGGCGCTGTGGATGTACCATAGTGTTTATTAGCTGTAAAGGTGTGAACTAGAGGAATTAGAAGATGTAGCTTGTTAGAACAGTTACCATGGAAATAGCGATTTAATAGCAATAGGATAGTGATGTTTCATCTGTGGAAAAGAGGTTGCAGGGCGGAAAGTAATTCATGACCCACGAGGCCGCGTAGTAGCCGTTTAACTCTGTCAAGGCTAAAAGGAAGGAAATTGGCAGCCTCAGTAAAGATACAGCAGCAACATTCCATGTTTGATTTGATCTGATTTCTAAAGATTGAGTATGGCAGATATTGAAACAACAATCCATGTTTGGTTTGATCTAATTTCTAATGATTGAATATGACAGATATAGCATCAACAATCCATGTTTGGTTTGATCTAATTTCTAATGATTGAATATGACAGATACAGCATCAACACTCCATGTTTGGTTTGATCTGACTTCTACAGGTAGAACATGGCAGGTGTGGCAATGTAGTTTCGGGAATGGTATGAGGGACCGACAATTTTTTCCATCGTCTTTAGTGATTGATCATATATACAAGTTCTGCTTGATATCTTGGGTGATCTCAAAGCAATGAGCCTCTTTGAGAGTGCGACCATTCATCGTGACTGGTATGAATTCAGTATCACTTCTGTAATGTGAAAAAACTGTCTGTTTTATTAAAGCTTCATCCTTGCCTAAATGTTCATCCTGTTGTATTCTCAGCTTCCTTCTGTAGAACCCCATCGCTGACGTCTCTAGTCTCCTCTTCATCTGTGCAGAATTTATCCAACTTTAGCTGCCATATATAGGTTGTCCTACTTCAAAAACAGTTGGCATTGCCTATCTCACAGAAGTTTGACTTCGAACTCAGGATGACCTTTATGGACCACTATATTTAAGTAGTTCCATTCAGATTAATGTGCTTTTTATTTGTCGTTTATCTCTGTTTAACTTTTGGATTAAATATCAAATCATATTTTTGCATTATATATAGGGTGCACCATAATTCTATGACAATTTTTAAATGCAAATATCTTGGATTATAAAAATGATATTGCGTACCAAGTATATTTATTACATAACTGATATAGAAGAGTTCAACATAATATCTAAGATTTGAATATTACATCCCTGAGATAGTCACCATCATGAACATAGCATGCACGAGCTCGCTCTCTCATGTTTTTAGCTCCACAGGTTGTGGAGTCATATGACATTTTTATCAAATAAAGATTAGGGTGTAATGCATAAATATTATACAAAGTTACAAAAATTTACATAATAGGTTTTTTTAAAAATAAAGATTAAATGAAACAAAGGAAATAAGCTACTGGACAAAAGTTAAGGAACGATGATAATAATTTGCATAAACTTTTAATTTACATTCTTAAAAAACGTAAAAGTTCATTTATCATTAGGACTTTATTTTTAAGCAATATGGCAAATTCTACACGCAAAACGATCTCTTTTGAAGAAAAAAAAATCATTATCGTTAACTATCAAGAAAAAAAGTCAATTTCTGATATTGTTCATAAGTCTAAAAGTGTCGTTCATCGTGTAATTAGCAGGTGTAAAACCGATAAAACGTTAGATGCAAAACCAAAAACCGGCAGACCTCCAAAAACATCGCAAAGAGAAGATCGAAGAATTATCAGAATATCTACAAAAAACCGTTTTGAAACTGCTACATCAATTGCCCGTAAATTTAATGAAGAGACAGATAATATCTCAAGGAAAACGGTTGCTCGCAGATTAAAAAATACAGGATTGCATGCCTGTATTCCAGCTTCGAATTCTCTCATTTCAAAGTGAAACCAAAGGGCACACCTGGAGTATGCGAGAGAACATGTTGTTTGGACTGATGCACAATGGGATACAGTTCCTTTCAGTGATTAGTCCAAGTTTACTATATTTGGTTCTGAGGGCAAAACTTATGTACGCCGTCGAACAGGTAAAAAACTGTCTTCTCAATGTGTCAAGGAAGCCGTTAAGTTTGGTGGCGGCAGTGTGGGGAATGATTTCATCTGCAGGAGTTGGCCCTATCATCCGCGTAGATGGCAATATCAATGCTGAGATTTACAAAAAGCTTCTTCTGCAGCATGTGGTACCAAGATTACACGATAATCTTTATGAATCTTCTATTTTCATGCAGGAAAATGCACCTTGCCACAAGACTCAGAAGGTTATGGCTTTATTTGAAGAAGAAGGAATCGCCCTAATGAAGTGACCAGCCAAGAGCCTCGACCTGAATCCAATAGAAAATGTTTGGAAGATAATTTGAGAAAGGGCTCAGAAAAGAAACCCGAAAAGCCAGGATCACCTATGTGAGTTATTGAAAGACGAATGAGAGGAAATTACTGCTGATTTTTGCAAGAAATTAATTAGATCATGTGGTCGACGATGCAGAGAAGTCATTAAAAATAAGGGGATGTTTACCAAATATTAAATTTGGTTGATATTTTGTTCCCAATCAAGTATTAACAAGATCGTTCCTTAACTTTTGTCCAGTAGCTTATTTCCTTTGTTCCATTTAATCTTTATTTAAAAAAAACAAACTATTATGTAAATTTTTGTAACTTTGTATAATATTTATGCATTACACCCTAATCTTTATTCGGTAAAAATTTCATTGCTAATCATGCATTACTTTTTAAGTAATACACATATTTATGTCTTTGTTGTTTCCGTTCCTTATATTATGGCCGCTACTGTATATATATATATATATATGTGGCACTACTTCAATTTTCGGGTCTGGTCGGGAAATAGGTTTTTGTGGATCATCATTAATTTAAATTTCCTTTACTCACGGTATTAGTCAAAATCGAAATATATTGTTTATAGTGTAGTCCTATTCATAATATGAGTACAGTCACAATTGATCTCTCATTTATAAAGAGTTATCTGTACTTAGTTTTTATTTACCAACATCACATTTAAAGCAATGATTACGTCATTTAAATGTATACTGTTTCGAATTATGTAAAGCACAAAATCAGTAATACACACTTATCAGTGACGTATGTCCTGTTTTAAACTTGACTATGGTAAATAAAAAATAAGTACAGATAACACTTTATGAGTGAGTTTATCAATTTGAGACTGAATTTATATTATGAACATGACTCCACTTCTAAAATGATAAAAGAAATCAATATTTTTCGATTTTGAAAAATGTCTCTGACGAAGTAAACACTAATTAATGCTAATCTATGAAAAATATTACCCCAAATATTTCCCCTTTTGTTTACGAGTGGAGACGTTAATTTAAATAGTGGTATATATATATATATATATATATATATATATATATATATACGTAAACACGCACACACGTGTTTGCGCGCACACACGTAATATATACAGTGTATCACAAAAGTGAGTACACCCCTCACATTTCTTCAAATATTTAAGTATATCTCTTCATGGGACAGCTCTGAAAAAATTACCTTTTGACACAATGAAAAGTAGTCTGTCTGCAGCATATATAACAGAGTTAATTTCTTTTACCCCCAAAATAACTCAAAATATAGCCATTAAAAGCTAAATCCCTGGCAACAAAAGTGAGTACACCCCTAAGAAACTACACCCCTAAAAAGTGAGTACACCCCTAAGAAACTACACCCGTAAATGTCTAAATTGAGTACTGCTTTTCATTTTCCCTCCAAAATGTCATGTGACTCATTAGTGTAACTATGCCCATGTGTTAATGGGGAGCAGGTGTATTCAAATTTGTAGTGCAGCTCTAACACTCTCTCTTACCGGTCACTGAAAGTTCCAACATGGCACCACATGACAAGGAACTCTCTGAGGATCTTAAAAAACGTATTGTTGCACTACATAAATATGGCCAAGGCTACAAGAAGATTGCCAACACCCTGAAACTGAGCTGCAGCACAGTGGCTAAGATCATCCAGCATTTTAAAAGAGCAGGGTCCACTCAGAACAGGCCTCGGGTAGGTCGTCCAAAGAAGCTGAGCGCACGTGCTGAGTGTCACATCCAAATGCTTTCTTTGAAAGATCGGCGTAGGAGTGCTGTTAGCATTGCTGCAGAGATTAAAGAGATTGGGATTCAGCCTGTTAGTGTTCAGACCATATGCTGCACACTACATCAAATTGGTGTGCATGGCTGTCACCCCAGGAGGAAGCCTCTTCTGAAGGCAATACACAAGAAAGCCCACAAACAGTTTGCTGAAGACATGTCAACAAAGCCCATAGATTACTGGAACCATGTCCTATGGTCTGACGAGACGAAATTTAATTCGTTTGGTTCTGATGGCCTTAAGCATGAGTGGCGGCGACCAGGTGAGGAGTACAAAGATAAGTGTGTCATGCCTACAGTCAAGCATGGTGGTGGGAATGTCATGGTCTGGGGCTGCATGAGTGCTGCAGGTATTGGAGAGTTACATTTCATTGAGGGAAACATGAACTCCAACATGTACTGTGAAATACTGCAGCAGAGCATGATCCCCTCCCTCCAGAAACTGGGTTGCAGAGCAGTGTTCCAGCATGACAATGACCCCAAACACACATCCAAGACAACCACTGCTTTACTGAAGAGGCTGAGGATAAAGCTGATGGACTGGCCAAGCATGTCTCCAGACTTGAACCCAATAGAACATCTTTGGGGCATCCTCAAGCAGAAGGTGGAGGTGCGCAGAGTCTCAAATATCCGCCAGGTCCGCAACGTTGTCATTGAGGAGTGGAAGAGCATTCCAGTGACTACCTGTGAAGCTCTGGTAAACTCCATGCCCAGGAGAGTAAAGGCAGTTTTGGATAATGATGGTGGCCACACAAAATATTGACAGTTGACATGTTGTATGTTAATATTGACAACTTTTCCTAAGGGGTGTACTCACTTTTGTTGCCAGGGATTTAACTTTTAATGGCTATATTTTGAGTTATTTTGAGGGAAAAATAAATTAACTCTGTTATATATGCTGCAGACAGGCTACTTTTCATTGTGTCAAAGTTTCATTTTGTCAGTGTTGTTTCATGAAGAGATATACTTAAATATTTGAAGAAATGTGAGGGGTGTACTCACTTTTGTGATACACTGTATATATATATATATATATATATATATATATATATATATATATATATATATATATATATATACCGGCTTAATCACAAATTTAACAACATAGATAGAATTACATGATAACATACACTTATCACAGACACATAACCCTTCCAAGGAACCAATAAAACTGTCAAAATGCCCAAGGGAATTTAGATTAGTATGAATCTACCTACGTTTAAAAAACGACTTAAAATGTCCGTTTGACCAAATTAACGATATAAAACATAGGAAAAGTACAGATAACGTTCATTTTCTGCAGAAAGTCATTCATTCCTGTAGTTCATAGCTATTAAGAAGCAGATTTTTTCTCCTGATGATGGCCATACTGGCCGAAACCAGTCGTGGAATCTAATTGAAATAATAAAACAAAAAAATAATAATATGCAACCAAGTGTGTTTGAAAATTTTAATTTTTTAATTTTTCAATATTTTTTATTCTTCAAGACAACTAAACACACACACACATACACACACACACACACACACACACACACACACACATATATATATATATATATATATATATATATATATATATATATATATATATATATATACAGTACAGGACAAATGCTTCGGACCACCCTGCATTTCTTTATAAAACACCTTAAATGAAATATTTTTATATTCTTTTAAAGTATGAGATATAATTTCAGTAACCAAAAAATAAGCACTTAATAAAACTTTGTCATACAACAGCATCATATTTTATTTTCGTCAATAAAACCACCAAAGTGATGAATCCAAATTTGAATTTTTTACTATACGGATCACTATTTCTACGCTATATTCTATTGCTATACGGATCACTATTTCTACTCTATGCTCTATTACTATACGGATCACTATTTCTATTCAATCCTCTCTTACTATACGGATCACTATTTCTACATTATCCTCTATTACTATACGGATCACTATTTCTACTCTATCCTCTATTGCTATACGGATTACTATTTCTACTCTATTACTATACGGATCACTATTTCTACTCTATCCTCTATTACTATACCGATCACTATTTCTACTCTATCCTCTATTACTATACCGATCACTATTTTTATACTATCCTCTATTTCTATACAGATCACTATTTCTACAGTATCCTCTATTACTATACGAATAATTATTTCTATTCAATCCTCTATTACTATACGGATCACTATTTCTAATCTATCCTCTATTACTATATGGATCACTATTTCTACCCTATCCTCTATTACTATACAGAACACTATTTCTACTCTATTACTATACGGATCAGTATTTCTATTCTATCCTCTATTACTATACGGATCACTATTTCTACTCTACCCTCTATTACTATACTGATCACTATTTTTATATTATCTTCTATTACTATACAGATCACTATTTCCACTCTATGCTCTATTACTATACGTATCACTGTTTGTATTCAATCCTCTATTACTATACGGATCCTTATTTCTACAGTATCCTCTATTACTATACGGATCACTATTTCTACACTATCCTCTATTACTATACAGATCACTATTTCTACTCCATTACTATACGGATTACTATTACTACCCTATGCTCTATTAATATACGGATCACTATTTCTTCTCTATGCTCTATTACTATACGGATCACTATTTCTACTCTATCCTCTATTACTATACAGATCACTATTTCTACTCTATCCTCTATTACTATACAGATCACTATTTCTACTCTATTACTATACGGATCATTATTTCTATTCAATCCTCTATTACTCTACGGATCATTATTTCTACTTTATCTTCTATTACTATACGGATCGCCATTTCTAGTTTATACTGTTTCTCTACTCTATTCACTAGTTCTCTATTCAGATCACTATACCGATTACTATTCGAGTACTATTAGTGCGAGTGCTATTCAAAGCCGTCTGACACCAGTATTGTTCAATGGTGTTACTATAGTTGTACCTGCGATTACAAAGTCTCTACTACAACCAACTTTACAAGACTGACAACGAGTATCCGTTGGCATTACAAAAGTGTCAGCGAGTGTTCGTTGACATCACAAAACATGTCAAGGGAAAAAGTGAGACCTTAGAATCAGCCATGCTAAGGGAAGGTAAAATGGTTCTCTAAGATGGCTAAAATATAGCATTTTCGTTAAAATTTAAAAGTCAGTTTTACTTTATCGGACTTATTATGAAGGGAGGATTAAATGGCCGTGTCCTCATCATAGATACTGCGTTATGAACTGATTATCTATTATTGTAAAATATACAATAATTGTGGCAAATGATTTTCTAGGCGTAGCTTTGATGCGGTACAAGGCCGAAAGTATGGGGCACCCAGTGAGGATCGAACTCACTATTCAGTCGTAATTGATCTAGCGAGACAAGCTTGCTAACCATTACACCACGTCGCAGTTTCCAAGCTGCATTACGAACTGATGACATCGGGAAGGTCGTTGATGAAAATAAGAAACAAGTTAGATCCAAGGATTGAGCCCTGACAGACCCCGGATAAATGTGAAAAGATCAAGAAGAGCAGCCGTTTTATAAGAATTTAATTACACGAAGTGCTTAGAAAGAATGGATTAAATAAAATATTCGACCGGAGACACCATAACTCTTGAGCTTATGAAAAAGCCCAACATGCTAAAACGCTATCAAATGCCCTGAAGATATCGAAAGCCACATCCCAAACATCACCGTAATTATCTAAGGCTTGACAGACTACTTCTGTACTAACCGTTAGCACATTAATGGTTGACTACTAGAGAAGTGAAAGCCATAGTGTTTATCTGACTGTGCGAAATGAGGTGTTTATCTAATTCGGATTTTAGAGCCTCTAGTACTTTACCGAAAATTGGCAAAAGACTAATGGGGCGATAATTCGAGGAATCTGAAGTTTTACCAGCATTCTTAAAGACAGGAACTACAGAAGATGATTTTTAACAAGCTGGAAAGGAAGAAACAGTAAGATATTTGTTGCAGAGTTTAGAGGGAACATGCGCGAGTTCATTAGTACATTTCTCTGGAACAATGGCAGGAGTACTCTCAATTCCGCATGCCCTGTGGGGGATCTCGTCTGGGGAGGATAGCAGAATCCATGGACAGAGTTATATACATATCACACATGAGAGATTCCTTTCTAGTTGAAAAATCAGGCAAAGATAGTCCTAATGAGTCGAGAATGGATTTGAAAGATAATTTGCAAGCAAAGTGTTCTGCTTAGAGAGGAAGGAATTGGGTGGCAGCAAAGTTCTTTTGAATCAACGTGAAGTATGTCCATGCAGACACACGCATGCAGATGCATACAAATACCTATGCACAAGTGAGTGTGCGTATAGATTTCGTAACATTTATGAACAAAAGATATTTTTGGTGTCACTTAATATTAACAATATTATACAGAGAAATTGTTAATAAGAAAATAATGGCAAATGGCAGCCTGTCTTCAAGCAGAAACTGGCAGCGAACGTTTTGCACACAACATATTAATTATTGTATACACTGACCTTTTCCAAATATATTGTCTGCTTTTTTCCCAGTCTAACACCCCACCGCGCCCCACCGACCGAATGTCTGGACCATCTTTAAAATACCAACATTTGAAAGTGGAGTGCATGCATTGTTCCGATCGCTGAGGTGGCACGTATATATATATATATATATATATATATATATATATATATATATATATATTCGTAACATACTTGTTGACAACACAAATATAATAGCATCGTCTACATGCAAAACAGGCTAAAAATAATAGAAGCCTTACCTATAAAAACAAAAAAAAACAACGCTTAATAATATATACTATGAACATTGACACAATATCTTGCTTTGAAAATGAAAGCAGTATATAAGTACATACATACAACAATCTATTTATTTTTAGCAGTTAATATATTTCAAACTTGAAAATGGCTATATGTATAGCCGAAAGCGCTCAGAAAGAAAGAACAATTGTACATTTTTTTTATCAAATTTATCCTCCGCCAGGAAAAAAAATGAGATCACATGAGAAATTTTATAAAAAATTAAATCAAATCACCTTGTCTGTCGTATTCAATGAAACGTGCATGAAAGAATGATTGTTGCCTAAATACGCATATATATATATATATATATATATATATATATATATATATATATGAAGAAATATAGTCTAAGGTGTGCTATATTTATGGGATAAAGTGCTCAATATCAAAGATAGAGCGTGTGTAAATATAAAAGTGAACATAGAAGTCAACACTTAGAGGCGACAGTCTGTTTCATGCTATATGCAATCGGTGGCCTGACGATTGCATATAGCATGAAACAGACTGTCGCCTCTAAGTGTTGACTTCTATGTTCACTTTTATATATATATATATATATATATATATATATATATATATATATCCTTGTGCAGAAAAGATAGAACACGTTGGGTGCATAATCCGGGGTTCCTTAGTATTTTTGTTTTTATTTTTAAGAAGACAGTGCTCCATACAGAAGTAGAGCTTATATTATAATAATATTTTTTGTTTAAAAATATGATTCCTTCGCTACATAAGAGTTCTCATGTTTCAAAAACGAGAGACGAATTTCGCTTGAAGATGAAACGGGACTAAACACCTCAATCCAACTTAATTTTATTAATTATTTGGATGATTTCGGCTCTCGTTTTTGAAACATGAGAACTCTTATGTAGCGAAGGAATCCTATTTTTAAACAAAAAATATTATTATAATATATATATATATATATATATATATATACTCCCTCACTTATGTGCTTAGGTGGTGGTAAGGAAGTGTAAAAATTGTCTGTAGTGTCTATTGATTGTCCCAAGCCCTTTCAGCTACTTCTTTAGCCATTTTCAAAGGGTCTCTTGTTCAGTGTTGTCAATTTCTTTTCATGGCTGTCTTTTCAGAAATAATCGTCTGATGCATATATTTATATCTAAAGATATTATCTAATATCTAATAACTAATATACCAGGAAATAGACTGTTGCTTCTGGGTGTCCACTTTTAATTATATATAGGGCGGCTAGCCAATCCCTATTACAGACTCTTGCTCAGGCACATTTGTGTCTCTTCAACACCCACAGAGCCCAACTGAGAGTTATACGGCAACTATGATGAGCAGACCTTAGTTACAGTTTCTGGGAGAGAACGTGATCAACAACTTGAACAAGGCCAGCACATTCAAACCCTCGGTAACGATGTCTTGTGACTTCGTGCTAGCACAGCTATCATCAGCCCCCAAGGGTTCAGTCTATCCAATTACACTCACAAGACTTGGTTTTCAAGCACATTCCAAACGTGCTGCATGCAGGGATCATCCCTACCTCCAGACCGATGACATCAGGAAGTCTACTTCCTGACAAATCAACCATGGTGTGATTCGAACCCGGGTTTCATGGTCAGAAAGCGAACGTTCTAAACACTACACACACACACGCACACACACACACACATATATATGTATATATATATATATATATATATTCTTAAATATTTCTCATATATATATATATATATATATAATTGTGTATTTAGGTAGCAGTCCCTCTTTTATACAAGTCCAATTAAAAACATCTAAAAAAGGCACTGCTATTAAGCTTTTTATTAATTATTTTCTTGAAAGCTTACATCATGCGTCTCTTCAAAGATGAATGGGAGTATGACGTTGCCATCACTAGTGATCACCCCCAAGCATCTTCCTAATCACCATTAGACTCCTTCCGAAACGTCTTCGCTGTCCCCAGATTGACATCCAAACACGCTGAAATATTCGTATTGGATCTTCCGGTGTTAATGCCAAGCAATACAGCATGCCTTTTCCAAATTTCTGGCTGAGGTGAATTCCGTCATGGTGCTCTTTCTCACAGACGCTGCCCAATTGACCCTACTATACTGTGCCGTCGACAAATTCAAAAACCAACGCGCATGCGCGAAATGAAAAATATAAAAAAGACGACAATTTACCCATTGCACTTTGTACATATTCGGGTTGAAATACTGATGCGTAGCGTGTCTTGGTAAAGTAGTCCTGGCGGAGCCCATTCCTCTCCATGTTAGATACCAGCAAATGTTCTCTAACTTGAAGCCTCGCTTTGGCCGTTGGCTTCAATCTCGGAAGTCCTCAACTATGGCGATGCCATAGCTTCACTCCACTTAATATACTGCGAGTCGTTCTGTCCCATTTGTAGATTTAGTCTGCAGCTGGTCGTCAGGGGTAGTTACCATCTCTAGGCTGAACTCACCACTCCTCGCAATCCCTACACAAGGAGTTGCCCGAATATGTGCCAGAGATGAACTTGTATCAACAGAATGCATAAATGGTAAAAATTTAAAAAATGCGAAAGAGAACAACATACACATATAATGTTCTCCTCCCTGTTAAGATTTCAACTGTCAGGCAGACATTGCTCTCTAGCCCTGATTGGCAGCTAGTCTAGGATAAAATAAATCTGAATTCAAAAACTAGGTGTGGGCTAATAATTCGATCTCGCAGAATTACCTGTTACAAAAAATAGAGCAAGAATACTTAGCTTAGTACCGTAGTGTCTGTGGCCTTATATTTATATTGGAGTTCAACTGACCGGGAAATAGTTACATTCATTCGGCCCAGACATGTGTTCTGTTGTATATAAACAACATACGTTTCAGAAAACATCTTCTTCTAGTATCCGCTCTTTGATTAAACGTGTTATAATGGCTGTTTATTAAGCGTTGTTTAGATCTTTCATTTCTCGCTGAGAGATTATAATGACAGACAGTTGTATAGCATCAAGTACCGTAAAGCTCAAGATGAGACAGTTATATAGCATCAAGTACCGTAAAGCTCAAGATGAGAAAGTTGTATAGCATCAAGTACCGTAACGCTCAAGATGAGACAGTTGTATAGTATCAAGTACCGTAATCTAGTGACAAGAACGCTCAAATAGCTTCAGTCGCAGGCTCTTCTGTAAACATGGCAACTGTGTAGATGAGCTTTATTACTTAGTGCCTTTACCGCATGAATTTAAGTGTGCTACTAGACTGGCAACTAGGGCTCACCATTTTACTGTTCAGCTAGCTAAACGCAACCGTCTCTTCTAACATTTCTTCTCGCATTTTTCGCCTGTGGTACTCCCAACCGATTTCTAGTTTCCCTGCCACCTACAATTTTCACAAAATTAAATGCAACATTAATCTTCTGTCTTCCTGAAAGTTGTTCCTTTGGTGACCTTCCTCCACACTTTTAATTCTCTTTCACTCCCTGTAAACCCTGTAAATAAAGAAAAAAAGCTGTCCTTCTATTAGACTGGTTGCCAATCAAGGTTTAAGAGCCCAGTCTGCTCTATTATTTAACCTACTGTTGAGTGGGGAAGAAGAGATTGAGTCATTACTTTCCCAATAGCAGTTGCGTGAATTTGAACGTTAAAATAAAAAAAAATCGGCATCAAACCTTATCTATCTCGATGGCGTCACGTTTATTTGTCTCTTACTCCCAAAACTGGATTAAATTAAACATATTTAAAATCCAAAGAAGAATCAGAAATAATATCGGTCCTGATCTGGCAAGTCGGCTTCAGTCACTTTCGTAACACATTAAGGTTGCCTCCCCGTGCCTTTTCTATAAATACTTTTACGGTAATTGTTCGGATGAGCTGTTCGCTATGGTAGGTAGACTTTTGAAATTTAAGCGCCGTACTAGACTTTCGTCAATTTACAGTTGAGCTGGTTAGATGTAAACTCTATGCTAACAGTTTCATTTCTCGCACTTCTCACTTGTGGAACTCCCTTCCGGCTCCATGATTTTCAGTAAACTTTAATCTGCAAAAATTTAAATGCATCATCAATCGCTATCTACTGTCCTCCTTCCCGCTCATTATTAATGTTTCTGTTCTTAATTTTTCCCACACCCTGTAACCCCTTTTTGTGTTCTAGTGGCTTTGCTGCCTCGACTGGGGTGAAAAAGATTTTAAGAAATTGTAAAGGAAGCATCGGGTTGAAAGCACGACCAACATAAACATTTGTCAAACATAATCCCTGAATCGGACAAGGAATAGAACCCCTTGTGAAGGCTGCAGGAATGTTAGTGCAGTGTTCTGTATTCTACCATATAATGTGTAGTTATTCAATGCGCGATCTCTGACTAGCTGTAATGTTTTTTTTAAACACCTTTCAACTGGACACGATCTGAAGCCGCATCCTCCAAGGATGGTAGACAGATGTCAATAGAATTTAGATTTTGCTTAGGTTCATCCTTTGGTATCCTTCTTTCCGAGAACGATTATGTAGTTGGCTGTTCATGAGGACTTTCTGTGTCCTTTCATATATTTACGAGAGATGCTGAAAAGTTTTCGACCCAATACATTTTCCAAAATCTAGCCAAATGATTATCATTTTTATATCCTTTCTTTGTCAAGCTTTTCAGCACCCCCTCATAGAAGACATCTTTAAACAGTATTGACCCTCTAGGCTAGAATAAATGTGTACATTTTGTATTTTAATCTTTGCTTTCAAAAAGATACAAAATAACACCTACGTAAGAGACTTTTCTCAGTAGCATTCCCTTCTTGGCAATTAGGACAACAATTGTATCGATTTTTCTTCTTTGTATTCGATATGATGCTCAATACACTATACATTACTGGATATCTATTACTTAGACTTACTTTTGTACATTATACAGATAAAGATTTACAGGCAGCTCTTGCTTGATGCTTTTAATTTGCCCTTCGCATTGAGCAATGACGAAGAATCGATGAAATGATTCCAATTAATCTTTGCAGATTGAACAAGAAGACTTTTTTATGTTAAAAATCTTTTACCGGTTCACACTCCTCCCTAGTCTTTTGAACAGGAGTAGAGGTATATTCTTTGTTTCCTTTTTTAGGAGTGGGATTTCCGATTCCGTCTAAAGTCTTTTAAAATCTCTCTCACTCACAGAAGCCCCTTGAATCTTTGTGGCATCTTGCCTCGGATGAATTGATTAAAAAGAAATATGACACCAAAACTTTTTTTTCTACGTACCTCGTCCGTTCAGGACAGGAGCGATCATGGCTCTCCAAACTTTCCTATCCTTTATAGCATTAACTAGCTTTTCTCCCATTCCTAAAGCTCCCACCTCCATTCCGCCAGCCATTCACCAAATCTCGTCAAGTAAGTGGCTAGCTGCCTTCCTCTAATTCTCTTGCCCTAAACATGCCCCATGAGGCTGAAGTTTTCCAAGCCCTCTTTCCTTATTATGTATCCAAAGAAATTCAGTTCTTCTTGATTTTGAAACAAAATTTCTAAATGAACAATTCATTCATAAATTGGTGTTATAGTTAAGAAAAGTTTTACAAATAGATGCCAACTTGTTGAAAGCCAAGTAAAATGCAAATTTCAAAGAAATTCCAGCACTATATAAGACAATATTCCTAAACAGAACTATTTTTGATATGAAAGTCAAAACAATCTTCAAATAAAAAAACAGTAATCAAGGACAATTAATTAATGAAATACACTTTTTAAAAATCAATATGCAAATTAGTTAAACCTTAAAAGTGATATCGCCTAGAAGTAGTTAATATATAACTCAGATATTGAGCGTTTACGGTGTAAATTTCTATAAAGTAGCTTTGGGATTTTTAACCCCAGAATTCGTGAAAGAATTGTCTCAATTTTACATTTATTCATATAGATATTTTTTCATGGTTTTTACAACTAAATTTTTCTTAGCGTGTATCAATGCTAAAGTTCTTACAGTCATTGTAGCTGAGACGAAAAGAAATGTGATTTCTTCGTGTGTATGTCTGAACTCAAAGAGGCAAGGGAGAAAATGAAGAGGAAAGTGTAAGTGTAACGTAGCTTGGTGTGGTAGACGGATGAATGAGAAAGGGAATTTCTTTTAAGCTGAGCGTCGTAAACTGTTTCTGTCTGTCTCTCCTTCCTCTCTTGTCCTTCTAGGAAGTTTGCTCAAATACCCTTCAAAGGGATCACGAAGGAAAAATGTTAAATATTTATTATCAATGCATTAATTTATTAACGGGAAGAATGCCCAGACCATTTTTTGCTGTTTGACTGTCTTAGTGTTTATTTCCGTCTTCGGAATTTACAGAAATGGAATTTATAGATTTTACTGCTAAGGAGAAAAAAAGATTCCAATCAATTTAAATTCGGTTTAAAATACACCAAAGTATTTTGGTTATTGGGAATATTAAATTTACTCTATTAGCTTGGAATTAAAGCTAAAATTATATCTTCAAGAGCGGTTTTTCATTTTTTTAAATTTATCTTAAAACTTTGGTATCGCTTTTTTCAGAGGTAGCTACATGAAACTTATTTTCTAGCCTCCTTTAGAAAACTAATGCCGGGCTGCCTGAATTTCTGTAGTCAGACATGTTGTTAACTGAAGAGAACGCAAAAGAAATATGAGAAGGAAAGCGTGAATATTTTATAAAGTAAGTTCACGACAACTTCAAGAGCGGTAATTTCAGTTTGATTAAATCTACGTGACAAGGTTGAAAGGTGAAGCCTATAAGGCTTTGACAACTGACCTTAGTGACTAGGAATAAAAGTGACGATGGTGACTGAGCCTGAGGACAAAGAACAAAGTTGACAAAGGCGAGAACGAGCAGAATTTGGGAGACCAAGGGATACAGAGCGGTTAAGAAGTGCGCCAAATGAGGTTGCACCGGTAAGAAGGAATTCATGTACACGTTGGTTGACTACGACTGTACTTGAGTAGCGTAACCGAGAATGGAATCGGCGAGCCGAGTTCAAATCCCGGGTTTTCTTGTTGCGTTCACTTTCGAACCGATGCTTTCGGCGAATCCTCCCCCATCAATTATAGATTAAATATCTCTCTATCTTTGGACGGCAACCAGTCTACGAGAAAGAAAAATCTAAATGGCAAACGGCAGAGAAGACAACTGGAAACTATTTTACTATCTTTGCTAAGAATTCCTGGAAATTTAGGAATAATAATAAAAAAAAAAAAAAAAAAAAAGGGAACACGTGAAAAACTTTAACCGGTTACGTTCTGAATGAACATGGCTTAAAAAAAAAGAAAAACAACTTGGTACGCAGTTTTGCACAAATTTAGGGAAATCTTAGAAGTGCTTTACATAATTTAAGAATTTTATCTTTTATGGACATAGAAAAATATGTTATGCACTGGAAATGTAATATGGTAATATTACATGTAAATATGTCACACGCAAACCTTTTTCAGCTTTGTCATAGTACTTTTCCTTAAAAATATACGCTTGTAAATGAACAATATTTTATCCATCTTCCGGTGGATAACATATAGTAATCGATCTAGCAAGACAAGCTTTCTAACCATTGCACCACGTCGAGGTGCCCAATAATGATTTTCTAAGCGTTGCTTAGATGTGGCACAAGGCCGAAAGTATGGGACACCTAGTGAGGATCGAACTCACTACTCAGTCGTAATTGTTTAGCGAGAAAAGCTTGCTACCACGTCGAGTTGCTCCCATGGACCGTCAGTATCATTAAATTCTGCCCTTGTACTCAGTTTTTTAAACGTAAAACGACACTGACTGGAATTTTTTATCCCTCATTACCAAAGATATAAAATAAAGGACAAGTAATTAATGTTTATATGTTTTGTATGAAAATAAAGAATTCAGCAATGATTGGGCAAGTTGCATCAAGTTTAGGATATAACGTGGATGGACTTTTGGAAGTTGCCCAAAACATCAATGAAAATCCGACTTAACCTGCTATATATATATATATATATATATATATATATATATATATATTCAAGTCGGTAAATGATGTTAATACTGTTTATTATAAACAGAGCATTCCCTTAAGTATTTCTATCTATGAAAATAACGTATAAATATATGATATATTGAAATAATTATGGGAATTAGTCCATTGCATAATATGTGACGTCATCTGTTTACTTTAACAAAACGCTTCGGGTAGATATCAGTGTTTGAGAAAAATCACGAGAAATTTGTAGTTTAAAAACAGTAATTCGACATTGCTAACCAGACGCTTTCTCTGTAGCTAAATGGTATAGCACGTCAGGCTATATGACAGTTCCGTGTAGGATACAGGTTCGATTCCTGTCAGTGTTCTATGAAATTTCTCAGATACTCTGGCCGATAAATGTTGTTAATACTGTTTATTATAAACAAAGCATTTACTTAAATATTTGTATCTATAAAAACAGCGTATAAACAGAAAATATATCAAAATAATCGTTGAGCTTAGTCCATTTCATTATATATATACTGCAGTTCAAACGTTTGAGGGACCCTGGTAATTTTTTATATTGGCCCATAAAGAAATTATTTTGTACCTTAAATAAGAGAAAATTATTATATATGACTAAAAAGTTAGACCTGATGTTTTTATTGGAAATTATATTTGCTCTCGTCAAAATATCCTCCTTTAGCCTTGATTACTGCAGCACAAATATTTTGCATTTGCTGCAAAAGTTTCTCAAAGTATAACTTTCAAAATTGATTCTATTCTTTTTTCAATGACTCTATGAGCTCTTTTTCATTTTTTTTTTTTTTTACGCTGCTGTCAATTTAAACCCCGTGCTAATTCTGCGGGTGGCTTCAAACTCTTAAACTGTGTGTGTGTGTGTGTGTGTGTATTTTCATTAAATAACTGGCAAAGTGCTTTTTTACATACACTATGTTCCCAGAAAAGAAATCTCTCGTTCGCACAACAGAAATACTCATTAGAAACGTAACAGAAATACCATCCAAGTCCTTTTTTTTTTTTCAAATAAAAAAGTACTAGAAAATGATTGTTGCCAAAATGCACAAATATCTTTTTCCATTTATCCAGACACCCGTTCAAGCCCATTTGTGTTTGTTTAATACAGCCGCTCTTATGATTTATACCGAGAGAGATTTCATAATCTGTCGTGATTAGCAATTTGAATAACGCCAATCGTATAGAGTTATGTCACTGTATAAGGTAGGAAGACAACACCATTGAGGAAGAAAGCCTCGGGCATGCTCAGGCTTGATCCCCAAAGATGCGCTCACTCTGATTTGCCAGTTAATATGCAGTCTTTGAAATGAGGTCTCTTTTGAGTGCCTGCTGCTTTCGAGGGTAGGTTATTTAAACCAGCTGAAAGGCCAGTCTAACAACTAGAAGCAAGCCAACTACTCCCCACCCTGTCTGATCGTCTTGCCAACAATACCCCCTGTGTTATTTGGAACAAGGTTTGCAGTTCATCATCTCGATTGAAGGGGCATATGATGCTAAACAAAAGAGACTGTCGTTAAATCCGAGGTACTTATACCCACTCAGCCATGAAAGACATTACCGATCAAGCCGGGCTGAATAGTCCCTTCAAGCGAAATCCTTCTCGTCGTAGATTCTCGAAATTTCATATTGTGTATACAAACGTTAACAAGGCAATTTCTAAAGAAGTAATAGATCTTTAATTTATAATTTATTAATGCCAAGAGAGACGCAGGTTCGAGTCCTACTAGAGGGTATATATTTTTCTTTAATAAGATTTCTTGAATATTTAGGTCGGCAGACAATAATAAATATACTGTTTGTAAATTAAAATATAAAAAAAACAGGGCTTCTACTCAAATATGGGTATCCACTAAAAATAACGTTTAAGTGATAAAAATTCAGAGGATTAATAAGTAAAAATCCATTATTTCTCTCTATTCCTCTCTCTTTCTATATATATATATATATATATATATATATATATATATATATATATATATTTGAACATATTATTAAATATAACAGGCAACGAATGTCTATTATGTTTGATCATGAGCTGTTCGCATGTTTGCTTTAATTTCTGGTGGAAATAAAGACAAAAATTGCCCCACATTTGGATATTTTTTTATTAAGTTAGTCCTAAGTTTTCGGGTCACATGAGCCATCCTCAGAGTGGTTATGAAACAAAGATATCTACCGTCAAAGATGATATTTTGTTATTTTAACATAGAAAATTGCTATGCGTCAACAATTAAAGCAGACATTCGGACATTAGAACGGCTCGTGATCAGACATAATAGACATTCATTGTCTGTTATATTTAATAATATATGTTTAAATAATGATTTGTTGCCCAATACAATATGTGTGTGTGTGGCATGATCAGATGGTGTGACGTTTGCGTTTAAGCATGAAACAGACAGTCACTGCTGGGTGTTGACCCCAATGTCTATATGAAACAGTTTCGACATATATTTTTGCGTTCACTGTTTATATATTTATACACATTCTCTCTCTCTCTCTCTCTCTTTTCTTTGCGTCTCTCCCCCTCTCTCTCTTTTGTCTCTGTCACTCTCTCTTTCTCTGTCTCTCCCTTTCTCTGTCTCCCTCGCTTATTCTCTGTGTCTGACTCGCTTTTTCTGCCTCGCCCTTTCTCTCTCTCTCTCTCTCTCTCTCTTTATCTCAGTCTCTCTGTCTCTCTCTGTCTCTGTCTTTCGCTGTCTTCCTCTCTCTTTCTCTCTGTCTCTCTCGCTTTTTCTGTCTTGCCCTTTCTATCTCTCTCTCTCTCTCTCTTTTTCTCTGTCTCACCCTTTCTCTGTCTTACTCTTTCCCTCTCTCTTTTTGTCTCTGCCTCTCTCTCTCTTTTTCTCTCTCTACCCCTTTCTCTTTCTCTCTCTCTCGTCAATATTTATATATACATAATCTTTTCTCCCATAAATATATCAAATTTTAAACAATGGAATTTTATATGCGTACGTGTGTGTCTGCATGGTTTGGTGTGTCTGTGCGCCCGTCCGTGTGTTTGTCGCCGGTAAATTAGCTCTTGTGTACCTTTCTGAATGTGTGCATCCCAGCTTCCTTTCTCCAGCTCCCCACACCCAGATTGATACCATCACACCGATTGTAAGAAACATTTTGTGTCAGGTGATCATTTTCCACACCAATAAAAAAAAACAATGTTTCTCGCCATAATGATAACATACAATTTCTTTCTTTCTTTCTTTCTTTCTTTCTTTCTTTCTTTCTTTCTTTCTTTTGGTTGTTTCTTTCTTTCTTTCTTTCTTTCTTTTGTTTGTTTGTTTCTTTCTTTCTTTCTTTCTTTTGGTTGTTTCTTTCTTTCTTTCTTTCTTTCTTTCTTTCTTTTCGGCCATATTTTATTCTATTTTTAACATCTACAGCCGAAAAGATACAAGGTAGTAAAAAGCAGATTGCAGAGGAAGAAAGTTACGAAAGAAAAAAAAACAAACTAATAATCAGACCCACATGAACAAACAATCAGCCAAACGTAAAGACGTTCCCCTCATGTCGAGAAAAAGATGAAAGAAGAACGTGTTTCATTCATTCATTGTCATAGAAATGGCTGTTAATCGTAGGGTACTTACCAGAATATAAACATGATCAAGACGGTTTCGGTTTTGCGATACGACAATGGAACTGTTAACAACAAAAGTTCTTGTACAATATTTGCCTATTAATGTGGAAGCTAGCTAGCTATCGGAAAATCTAAAAAAGAAGTACTCTATAATTGACACAGTTCATACGCGTATCATATGCTTACATACGTTGTATGTAATTTGGTTTTCCTGAATATTCCATATATCTATGTTGGAATATGCAGCGTATGTTTGCATTTTTATTTGTTTATTTTTGGCTTATTTTTCGCTTTTTCTGCAACTTTTTTTTTTCTCACTGACAAAATGGTGGGAGAGAAAGAACTCTGTGAAACGGAATATTTCGTAGAGTTTTTCCTCTCTTGGCAGTTTTTCTTAGTTTTTTTTTTATGGATTATTCTTCATCTTTTAAGGTTTCCTGTGTTCTATTCGTTTATCTCTTCCTATATTTTTCTCTCCTGTTCTATTTGCCGAAATTGTCATTTTTTTTTTTTTTTTTAATGTTTTATTGTTCTTTTCCCCTTTCGCGTAAGTCTTTTTCATCCTTTCTAGGCAATCATTTTAAACTCGTTCAGAAATATCTAAACTGTCAGTCGATAACAGCCGTTTTTTTTTTTTTTTTTTTCAGATCAATGGTTAAAAACTGTTCCGAGCAAATGAAGCGTTTAGCTCTTAACGAGGGCCGTACTTCTTCTTCGAACCTCGTGAACTGGCGCTACACAATCACAAGTAAAGAACTGTACGAAATAACAGAAGTCACATCACTCGAAGACTTTCCAGCAAATGGATATCTCATGGAACTCGAAGATAAAATAAGTACATAATGTTGACGTTCTCCATTCAGTCAGTCATGTGCCATGTGTGATACACGCTTAGGCGATCATGTATCTTTCGATACATGACTGACGAGGCAGTATTTTTTTTTTTTTTTTTACCGCAGTAAGTTGCTATTTCTTTCTGCGGTAGACCAGTTGCCATCCAAGGCTATAGAACCCGATATGTCTTGCTACTTTCCTAGGGGAAGAAGAAGACGATTCATACCTTTCCCTAGGGTATTAGCACGTCAGTGAGTCAATTATGTGCTATGAGCAATACACATTTATGCCATCTTTCGATACAAAGCAGATTTTTTTCCTGTAGTAGTTTGCCATTTCTTTCTCTGCTAGACCAAATGCCATCAAAGGCTGTCTTTCTATTTACCCATAGCTGGGGGAAGAAGAAGTGGATTCATGCCTTTCCCAAAGATATTAGCACGTCAGTCAGTCAGTTATGTGCCATGCGTGATACACGTTTAGGCGATCATGTATCTTTCGATACATGACTGATGAGGCAGATTTTTTTTTTTACCGCAGTAAGTTGCTATTTCTTTCTGCGGTAGACCAGTTGACATCCAAGTCTGTCCTGCTATTTACCCATAGCTGGGGGGGAGAAGAAGAGGATTAATACCTTTCACATGGATATTAGCACGTAAATGAATGTAACTGAAATTCGAACTCGACTCTCCGATTCCTCAATCCGAACCGCTATCCATTACTCCACCTTGCTTCCTCGTTCCCCACAACTTCAAACAAAAGGTTAGGAAGGAAACTCCCTTCTGTACTGGAAAGAGCGATAACAGCTACTGGACTTGAGAAACCTATTTTCATGAAGAATTGTAATTAATGACGAATGTTTCCTTATAAGGAAACTGTTACCTTCAGCGTTTCATTCCCATTCTTGTTTCCAATTTCTTTTCTTTTTTTTATTTTCTTACTCTATTATTTTCTTATCAGCGCTGTAAATGGAAACGGCAATCCGAGTTCAAATTCCACCCAGGTTTTTTATGTTCATTTTCGCTGAAATGCCCTTCTCCCTCCCCGGCTAAAATAGCAGCAGAGATTATGTTCTCTAGCCTAGGCTGGCAACCAACCTTGGAGAAGGAACACTCTGAATTTAAAGGTGAGAAGGTAACTGAAAACCGCTACACAAACAATGCATGTTAACTGACAGATAATAATGAAAAGGAAGGTGATCATCCTCGTCATTAAGAAACATGGCATTTATGATCAAATAAAAGTATTTATTTCTTCTTTTCAATCATTTCTACACCTTTATTCTCCTTCAGGAAACACGCATGACCATTACACACACACACACACGCACGCACGAGCGCGCGCGTATGTACGAACATTCACATTCACTGTTCCGTACGTACGTGTATGTATGCGTGTGTGATGTCGATAGCGTTCTCCACAGAGGGAGAAACGCGATTTCTCTGCTGGACTACATGGTTGATAGGCAAGAGAAGCAAAAAGAGGAAGAGTGAAGATTTACTACGTATTTATAACCAATGTGGTCACTGGGTAGGTTCGAAACACTTAGACAGCTTTTTGGTGGTAAATTAATTTTAACCATGCGGACGTAGTTGAAAACATGATATTAGCATTAATTGACCAATGAGGAGTCAGAAATATCAAGGCTCTGAGATTCAGTTTTTTTTTTACAGATCTTGCCGATTGCAGTGCCGTTACGTAGGAAATGAATTGGAATCTTTTTTTGATAGCAATAGAATTAGATCCCAAATAAAATATTAAATTGAAGTAGGACACTAAAAGTTTACTCTTTCTTCATTTATTCATTTTAAATTTTCAAGTGATTTTTTCTAATTTCTTTCAATCTTTTAACTTTCAATTCTTTCTTTCTTACTGAAGAATGCCATCTCAATTTATTGCCAAGTAATTTCTTCTTTATTTATTTATTTCTGCTGAAGAGTTATTTTTTACTTTCTTTTGCAGAGTTCTTTCTTTCATTCTCTCTTTCACATGGACACAATGTCAGTTTATTTCCAAGGTATGCTTGCTTGCTTGCTTTCTTTCTTTATTTATTTATTTCTTATGGACACAATGTCAGTTTATTTCCAAGATATGCTTTCTTTCTTTCTTTCTTTCTTTCTTTCTTATGGAGACAATGTCAGTTAATTTCCAAGATATGCTTTCTTTCTTTCTTTCTTTCTTTCTTTCTTATGGACACAATGTCAGTTAATTTCCAAGATATGCTTTCTTTCTTTCTTTCTTTCTTTCTTTCTTTCTTATGGACACAATGTCAGTTCATTTCCAAGATATGCTTTCTTTGTTTCTTTGTTTCTTTTTTTCTTTGTTTCTTTTTTTTTTCTTTCTTATGGACACAATGTCAGTTTATTTCCAAGGTATGCTTTATTTCTTTCTCTCTTTCTTTCTCTCTTTCTTTCTTTCTTTCTTATATACACAATCTGATTTTTTTCCAAATGATTCTTTCTTTTTCATGGATACAATTTCAGTTTATTTTCAAGTAAATTTTCTTTCTTTCTTTTTTTTTGTCTCTTTTCTTTCTTTCTTTCTTTCTTTCTTTCTTTCTTTCTTTTGTTTCTTTCTATTTCAAAGAGATTTTTTTTTTCTTTTATAGACTTCTTTCCTTTTCTTTTTACTTCATTTTCCCTTGTCTTTTCTGCCTACCATTTTCCTTTTTATTGCTTTCATTTCAAAGATATTCTCTCTGTCCAAGGTATGCTTGCTTGCTTGCTTGCTTGCTTTATTTATTTATTTATTTATTTATTTATTATGGACACAATGTCAGTTTATTTCCAAGATATGCTTTCTTTCTTTCTTTCTTTCTTTCTTTCTTTCTTTCTTTCTTTCTGTCTGTCTTTCTTTCTTATGGAGACAATGTCAGTTAATTTCCAAGGTATGCTTGCTTTCTTTCTTTCTTTCTTTCTTTCTTTCTTATGGACACAATGTCAGTTTATTTCCAAGATATGCTTTCTTTCTTTCTTTCTTTCTTTCTTTCTTTCTTATGGACACAATGTCAGTTTATTTCCAAGATATGCTTTCTTTCTTTCTTTCTTTCTTTCTTTCTTTCTTTCTTATGGACACAATGTCAGTTTATTTCCAAGATATGCTTTCTTTCTTTCTTTCTTTCTTTCTTTCTTTCTTTCTTTCTTTCTTATGGACACAATGTCAGTTTATTTCCAAGATATGCTTTCTTTCTTTCTTTCTTTCTTTCTTTCTTTCTTTCTTTCTTTCTTTCTTTCTTTCTTTCTTATGGACACAATGTCAGTTTATTTCCAAGATATGCTTTCTTTCTTTCTTTCTTTCTTTCTTTCTTATGGACACAATGTCAGTTTATTTCCAAGATATGCTTTATTTCTTTCTCTCTTTCTTTCTCTCTCTCTTTCTTTCTTTCTTTCTTATATACACAATCTGATTTTTTTCCAAATGATTCTTTCTTTCTCATGGATACAATTTCAGTTTATTTTCAAGTAAATTTTCTTTCTTTCTTTTTTTTTTTGTCTCTTTTCTTTCTTTCTTTCTTTCTTTCTTTTGTTTCTTTCTATTTCAAAGAGAAGATTTTTTTTTCTTTTATAGACTTCTTTCCTTTTCTTTTTACTTCATTTTCCCTTGTCCTTTCTGCCTACCATTTTCATTTTTATTGCTTTCATTTCAAAGATATTCTCTCTGTACTTATTTTCTTTCTTTTTTATGGTCTTCATTTCATAATTTCTGTCTTTTTTTCTCCTAAATTTCTTTTCCTATTTCTGTTTTTTTTTTCCAATCAGTTTTTTTCTCATTCAACCTCCAAAACAATTCTCCTTTTAACTTTCTTATTCTTCCTTCTTTCCATTTATTTTTCATAATTTCATCTTCTCCTTCATTTCTTCGGAGTTTTCCATTTCGATTCGCTCCTCCATTTTATCTTTTTTTTTTCTTCCTTTTTCTTTGTTCAACGTTTTCTTTTCCGATTACCGTTTTCCTGAATTCCTCTACGCCATCTTTTTCCCTCTTTTTTCACACCTACCCGTACCTGCCATCTTTAGAATTTTCGTCTTCCACTGGGCCAAGGCATAGTTAGAAACGTTAAAAAAGTAAAAAAAAAAAAAAAAAAAAAAACGAAAAGAAAGTGAAACAATACCTTTTGATAGCGAGAACAGAAAAGACGATAACCACTCATTTCTTTATCAATTCAACGACAGCCCAGGAGCACAGGTAAGTATCAGAATCAGTAATATTACCTCCTGATTCTGTCTAACATGGCCGCTTACTGCAACATTATTCTAAGACATGACAAGAAAACATGAAATAGGCGTAAAATTCACCATTGCAGTCATATCCACTTATATGTACAAATTATTTATGGAGAGAAAATTGGTTTTCAATTTAAAAAGAGTTCCTGTCGTACAGTTGACGCTATTTTTTCCTTTACTTCGCTTTCATATTGTTTTATTTATTTATTTTTTTTTTTTATTGTGACTGCCATATTTGATCCAGAACAGAATTGTTAGATCTGAATTTGAATCTACATCTTTGTTAGCTTTCAAACTTTCTCTTCGTTCAATACCAATTATTGCTTTTCCTTTTATTTCCTCTCACATTACCTTACATTATTGCAACCATATATATATATATATATATATATATATATATATATATATATATATATATATACGAAGGTGGGCTGAAAACTTATCGGCCCGACTCTCTTCCAAAAATGATAAAATATCAAAACTTTTTAATTCTTTTCTGTGAGGGTGGAGAATCTTATAACACGCATGCGCAAACACACACACACACATAAGCATCACACACACACACGCACACACATATATATATATATATATATATATATATATATATATATATATATAAGTGGACACTGAAGTCAAGACCCAGAGGCAATAGTCTATTTCATTCTAAAAGCAATCTTCAGCCCTTATTTACATATATTCTATCCCTGATATTAAGCACTTTAACCCATAAGTATAGCATACGTTAAAACTATTTTATCATATATATATATATATGTATATATATATTTGTATGTGTGAGGGTGCGCGCGTGAGTGTGTGCGTGCGGGTGTGTGTGTGTGAATATACATAAGATTAATATTAGTAAAAGTATGTTACGTAGCTGATTGATGTTGGCTCGTGTATTCCGACTCTAGAATTTCGTAGGAAGACCAGTGTGTTCACTCTGCAGGGGCCATCAGCAATTTGCTTCTTATTTTTTTTTTCCCTTCTAAAATATATATTCACTTAAACCCTGTTATCATACATCGAGCCCCGTTTCAGTTACTGTGTGCTGTCACACACACGCACACAGATATATATTAGGTTGGTGCTAAAATAATGACGTAATAATGCCGTTTTTTGACGTTAAAAATACGTCAAAAACGACATTATTACGTCATTATTTTTGCACCAACCTAATATATATATATATATATATATATATATATATATATATATATATATATATATATATAAGAAACAGTTTGGACATATTTTAGCGTTCACACTATTTATATCTTTATACTGTCTGTCTATCTGTCTCTCTCTCTCTCTCTCTCTCTATATATATATATATATATATATATATATATATATATATATATATATATATATATACTGAGAATACCATGAATCGAACATGTGAGCAAAGACGAAATTCAAGAGAAAACGGCAACAAAAAGAACACTTCTGCTTAACATCAGGAGGGAGTAATTGAAATTTCTTGAGCATATGATTGGTTGGTTGATTCTGTTTAGCGATACAACCTCCATGGGTTATCTCATGCCGAAATCTAAATATTTTGAACATAATTTTATGGGTTCAACTAAATATATTTCGAACCCAATTCTATGCCTTCAACTACAGATGAAATGTGTTGCTTGTCATTTTGCTATAAAAGTATAAAATGTATTGTTGGTAATTCTGCTGTAAAATGTATTGCTGCTCATTTTGCTTTCAAAATGTATTGTTGGTCATTTTATTATAAATAGGCATTGTTAGTAATTTTATTATATTAAAATCTACATTTTTACTATAAAAAGGTATTTTTATACTTTCATATATTGAGGGTTCACTATTTGCCCATAGTTGGGACCCTAACAGGTACTACCACCCCGGGTCAGGTGGATCAGGGAAGAACAGCAATTAAGTAGATGTTTCAAGATCCTCAAAACCGCCAATCTTCCGATCAGAGGCCTCGGTCACGAATGGGCTTATCGCCATACAACACATAATCAGGAAAGAGGGCTTCGAAATTTTGTTACCCACAGGACAGATTGAATGTAAGAGAAAGAGAGGAAAGCAATTCACAACCTACCTAGCGAGTTTGAGTGAATGGATAGCGGGGCAGATTTTGGAACGGATGTCAAAAAGACAAATGTTATTAAGAGCTACAATGGATAGAAAATTGTGGAGAGCCATGATCGCCAACGTACTGAAGGGACACGGTACATTGACGAAGAAGGTGTTTCAAATATAAGCAGAAAGAAAACAATGCAGATCTTAGATCAAGATCTTTGGCAAAAGGCATGAAAGCAAGCAAATTACCTCTTTTCAGTAAACATCTCAAACATCTATGTCAGGCAAATAAGTCTATGAAAACTGATTTCGCAAGACTAAATTTTAAATAATGAAAAGTAGAGCTATATTGGCCAGAACTGATCACTGAACGCGAGTTTGGGTCCTTCATAGATATAATCATCTAACACAATTTAGAAACTGCAGAAAGAGGAGGACAGAGTAATTTTGAGGGTTCTTATTATAAACGGTAAAATTATAGCTTTCTTAATAGATTATCTTTTTTTTATACAGATAAACGCAGATAATTTACGTTCTTGGAGAAACTGCTTCTTTAATGGTTCAGCTTACAACCAAAAAGCTCTTTCATATTCTACAAAGCAAGCGATTGTTCAAAAATATTTCAAAGACACAAAATAAATGGAATGGGCCCCAGCCTCTCTGTACATTGACACAACTTTTGATCCATCATTAAAAGAGATGGTATATAGATATGGAAAACAGTAATGAAAATCTCCAGGTAACGTTAAAATCAAAACAGTAGTATCATTAAAGAAAATCAGTGGCTGCTGGTGTTGCCAATGTAAACAAAGAGAAAACGATGCCAAACATGAAGAACTCTAGTTGAAGACATGAAAACAATAAAACTACCTCTTTTAAGTAAACATCAGAAAGGGAATTGTGTAGATTGGTCAAAGAAGTACATTATAAGTGATTTTTTGACAATGCTTTTTTAATGATTAATGTAGAGCTACATTGGATGAACATGATGCTTAGAATGGAGGTCGAATTCTTCATAAAAATAGTCAACCAAGAGAACAGGGAATGCATTGGATTAGTATTGTAGAAAATAAAATTATAAGTCTCTTCAAAATGGACGATGGCATCAAAATAAATATAGAATATTATTTTGGGAGAAGAACCTTTATGATTGACACAGGTGACAACAAAAACTTTTAAGATAAAGATTATAATAATATAAGAAAATACTAATTTGCATTCGGCAAAGCTGTCTATTTATATTATTCTTCACTTAATATAAGGCCTAAGCGTCGCTCAAGATAGAAGATTACTGAATTATAATAGGTCTTATGGTGAAGAGAGAAAGAGTTGCATGTTATAAGGATATGAGGAGATCTTAATATTCTACATTGTTTTCATTTATATTTGTAATACCATCTTCTTTCAATATCTTTCTTGCTGGTGTTGACTCTTAACTTGAACCAACATAGAAATCAATTTAGATTCTGAGTTTTTCTCTGTTAGTTCGTATACCGCATTATGCTACAATACGAACTATAGAATATACGAACAGATACAGAAATAAATAAATGTTGTACCTTTAGGACAAATTTCAAATCCAACAGACGGTAACGACTTCAATAAGGATTTATTGCTTGATTTGATTCTTAGCAGGAGTTTTGGGGTTATTTAAAGCCGGGACATTGGATTACAAGGATTATTTTCTGCGATTGATTATTACATTAACAATTTTTAAGAATAATAATTATCTAGATATGTTTCTACTATTTGACCTATAAGTGGGGGAGGTCATGGACTCATACCTTTCCGATAGATTATTACATTAACAATTTTTAAGAATAACAATAATTATCTAGATATGATTCTACTATTTGACCTATAGGTGGGGGAGGTCATGGACTCATACCTTTCCGATAGATTATTACATTAACAATTTTTAAGAATAACAATAATTATCTAGATATGATTTTACTATTTGACCTATACGTGGGGGGGTCATGGACTCATACCTTTCCGATAGATATTTGCGTGAAGTAAATTTAGCGAACCCGACTGGAATATGAACTCGCTTCTTCGATTTCTCATTCCGACCTGTTATTCATTACACCACCCGTACATCCCTAGCTAGACTGTTGGAACCAAAGAATGTAGTAGATTGCCCACATTGATCTAGATAGTTTAAAAGTTAACAGAATGGCTCCTAACCTCCCCAGGTATTAATTTGTTAAAAAAAAATTGTGATCCATCATTACAAGAGATCTAGAGATGAATGGAAATGTTTTTTTTTTTACAGTGATGTTCATCGTGTATAAGGGCCGAGAGCCTCTCGTGGTAGAGGGTTACTGAGTAAGAGATATAGCTTATGCAGATATGTGTGGAAGATAACGATTATACCTAAACTTAAACAGGTTAAGATTGTAGCGATGAGGGAATCGTTCTCTTGGGATCCGGTTCCATAAGACATTTTTCAAGCAACGAACTATTGGAAACAATAAAAAGTATTGCAAGTAACGTTCTATTTTAAACAGGAGAAAAAGTAACACAGTCAACGGCCTAAACACATATGGTGGTTCTAGAATATACAGTAATCTAATATGAAAATATAATAAAATAAGGAATAAGGAATTTCTTCTATTTGCCCCATCCGTTGAAGATGTGGCTGATCATGCCTCTCCACAATTTCCTCTACTTCGTAACTTTTACCCAAAGTTAGAATACGACTTTAGTGAAGTGAAGTTAGAAAAGGACAATGACCGAAGAGGGGTTCCAAAAGACAGAAGATGGCCATTTTACGTTGCATTTAAATTATTGAAGATTGTAGTTATCAGGGAAGCAAGAACTCGGAAGGGAGTTCCACAAGTGTGTAATGAGTGAAAAGAAACTGCTAGAATAAAAGTGGCACTTGTATCTCGCTACTTAAACTGTAAAATGGTGGGACCTAATTGCCAATCTAGTAACACGCTTAAATTCATGTAGCCGAAGCACAACGTTAGAACACATCAGAAAAGTCTTCATAAAAGTATTTGTACAAAATACAGGGGGGGGGGAACTGAGTTACATCGGTGAGAAAGGAACGTAGCGACCTGCTAGATCAACCGACCCTACTGTATATATGATTTGAAAACATTATGATCGGGAAAGCATCCATTTGGGAGCGGGGTCTACAGGACATTTTTTCAAGCAACGAATTATGAAAAGTATAGCAAGTAACGTTCAATTTGAAACAGGAGAGAAAAATAGCAAAGTCAGTGTCATGAATACTGATGGTGGTTCTAGAATATCCAGGAGATTTTTCAATTAGTTTCACCCCATCGGACTTATATTAAATAGTTAATTAGTAGGACGTATATTAGTTAATGTCATTGTTTCCAACATAAAGTTCTTAAAATCTAAAAATATTTTCTTGATTTAAATTACCCTCAAAGATTTGATAGATTGTGAAAAAAAACAACACAATCAAAAAGTACTATTAATTTTCTTCTGTTTCTACGAGGTATAGACTTTTTTTTTACTGATTTATTATTTCACGGATTATCAACCCTTTGCATGTTATTTTAAGCCATAAAATATTTTTATATTGTAAGAATTTATTGGAGATAATAATACATAGCTGGGGAGATAAGTTGCGGTTTTATAACTTCCTTAATGGTATTTATGAGCAAGTGGGTATAAGGAAACAGGCTGGAATTGGAAATTGGCTCTACGATTTCGAATTCGGAACCTTTATCCATTACACCATACACACATCCATAACTTACAACACCTGTTATCCCCAAACGGCCAACCATCCAGTTACTGACCAGGCTTGACGTTGCTTAACTACGGTGATCGTACGAGAATCGGTGTTTCAACGGTGATCGTACGAGAATCGGTGTTTCAACGTTATATGGTTGGAGGCCATACCACTCATACATCCAAAATTACAGAACCTGGTTTTCCCAAGGGGACACCCATCCAGGCACTGACCAAGCTCGACGTTGCTTGTCTTCAGTGATCGTACGCGAACCAATGTTTGAACGTGATATGGTCGTAAGCCTTATCACCCACACATCCAATCTTACAGCACCTGGTTTTCCCAAGTGATCACCGATATTGGTACCGACCACGCTCGATGTTGCTTAACTTCGCTGATTGTACGAGAATTGATGGTTTAATGTGATATGGTAGTAAGCTTACAGCATTTGGTTTTTCCGGGCGATCTTGGTACTAACCAGGCTCGCCATTGCTTAACTTCGCTGATCGTACGAGAATCGATGTTTTAATATGATATGGTCGTAAGCTTAGAGCATTTGGTTTTTCCTGGCGATCTTGGTACTAACCAGGCACGACGTTGCTTAACTTTGCTGATCGTACGAGAATCGATGTTTTAATGTGATATGGTCGAAAGCTGACAGCATTTGGTTTTTCCGAGCAATCTTGGTACTAACCAGGCTCGACGTTGCTTAACTTTGTTGATCGTACAAGAATTGATGTTTTAATGTGATATGGTCGTAAGCTTACAGCATTTGTTTTTTCCGGGCGATCTTGGTATTCACCAGGCTCGACGTTGCTTAACTTTGCTGATCGTACGAGAATCGATGTTTTAATGTGATATGGTCGTTAGCTTACAGCATTTGGTTTTTCCGAGAGATCTTGGTACTAACCATGCTCGACGTTGCTTAACTTTGTTGATCGTACGAGAATCGATGTTTTAATGTGATATGGTCGTTAGCTTACAGCATTTGGTTTTTCCGAGAGATCTTGGTACTAACCATGCTCGACGTTGCTTAACTTTGTTGATCGTACGAGAATCGATGTTTTAATGTGATATGGTCGTTAGCTTACAGCATTTGGTTTTTCCGAGCGATCTTGATACTAACCAGGCTCGTAATTGCTTAACTACACTAACCATACGGGAACCGTTGTTTAAACGTGATAAGACCGTAGACGTAGGTGTTGGCAACATAAAATACGATAAACGATAAACTCGTCAAAAATTAATAATGTCACTTGTTATTCAATTAAACCTTTTTTTATTTTTTCATAAAGTATTTCACTAGTAGTTCTCACTATCTACATCTCCCTCAGGTGGTTAATAGGAAGGACCTAAGAGTTAACAAAAGGATTATCCAGACTAGTATTATCCAGACTGCGATAACAACGTTCATAAAAGGCATTAGCCTTTCTTAATTACGCTATCTCTTTGCCAACTCTGCTCCCCGGATATGTGACAAAACTTGGCGATTACAGTCAAGACAGGCTTTAGTATACCAAACACATACGGACATTACTCTCAAGTCCCAGTTTCAGCAACATGCTTGGTGACTTTTGGACTTGAGTTAAAGACGACAGCCAATACAGTCAACAAATCAATAATTTGTTTTTCTCCTAACATTATTCTGTTTTTATTTCTTTTTCGTCCTTTCTTCATTCTTTCTTTCTACATCCTTTTTTTTCTACTTCTTTTTGTATTCATTAGTGCAAAGCCAGACATTTGAGCCTACCTCTTGTAGAACAGATAAAGCAACTCGTTCAATAAACTCAAGCTCGGATCAAAGTCTGTTGTGACTTGCATGCACAACTTACACACTACTTTTATCCAGAAATCTGTTATAAACTTTTCATAGTGTAGGCAACGCAAAACAAAAACTGTGAGATATCTGCCTACTATTTCACGAGACTAATAGATGATACATGGTCAGTTTAATGTTGCGTACTCATATGCATACATACTTTGATTTTTACAGGTTATCAACCGTTTGGGGATTATTTAAAACAAACATATTTCGGTTTGTCTGAGTTCGCTTACACTACTCGGTATTCTGAAGTGGTCCCCACTAAGTACTGACCAGTCTACACACTGCTTAACTTCGGTGATCGAACAAGTACCAGTGTTTTCAGTTAAAGTTAACCGTAAGCAGGAAAGAACAAAAATTGTGCAACCCGTGTCATGCAAGCGTCAGACTACTCCAATTTTATATAGTGAGTGAGGTACCACCACAGTGTTGGGATATCCTGGGACAAGATTCACCTTCTGCTATACCGTGGGCTGTTGGAAAAGGAATATATACTACACTGAAGGAGACTACAAAAGCTTCTGCAGAAGGTTGCAAAGGAAAGAAAGAAGAAAGGATTAAATATAAACTACCAGAAGACAGAATTCATGATTTTGAGAAAATGGTGAGCCCAAAATACAAATTACATATAGGGAATACTAAAATCAAAGAATTCCAAAAATTATAATATCTGGAAAGTGTTCTAACAGAGGACGGAAAGTGTGACACTGAGATCCGAAGACGTATTGGGATGGCCAAAGATACATACCAAAAGCTAAGCAGAGTATTAAGAGACAGGAAAATTTCGTTGGAAACAAAGAAAAAAGTACTGAGCTGTTATGTGATATCTGTCCTTTTATATGGCAGTAGATGCTGGACAAATTCCCCAAGGATGAAGAAAAGACTTGAACAACAGAAATGCGATTCTACAGAAAGATGCTGGGTATACCATGGACCGAATATGTGAGCAACGACGAAGTTTTAGAGAAAATGGAAACAAAAAGGAAACTTATACTTAACATCAGGAAGAGACAATTGAAATTTCTACAGAAGGATGCTGAGGGTACCATGGACCGAATATGTGAGCAACGACGAAGTTTTAGAGAAAATGGAAACAAAAAGGAAACTTATACTTAACATCAGGAAGAGACAATTGAAATTTCTACAGAAGGATGCTGAGGATACCATGGACCGAATATGTGAGCAACGACGAAGTTTTAGAGAAAATGGAAACAAAAAGGAAACTTATACTTAACATCAGGAAGAGACAATTGAAATTTCTACAGAAGGATGCTGAGGATACCATGGACCGAATATGTGTGCAACGACCAAGTTTCAGAGAAAATGGAAACAAAAAAGAAACTTATACATAACATCAAGAAGAGACAGTTGAAATTTCTACAGAAGGATGCTGAGGATACCATGGACCGAATATGTGAGCAACGACGAAATTTTAGAAAAAATAGCAACAAAAAGGAAACTTATATTTAACATCAGGAAGACGTAGTTAAAATTTCTGGGGCACGTATGAAGGAAGAAAGGCTTAGAAAATCTGATACTCACAGGATAGATTGAGGGAAAAGAGGCAGAGGAAATCCGAGCGTAACATATTTGAGGGGCTTGAGCAAACGGATGGTAGAGCAAGGTTTAGGAGAAATAAGAAAAAGACAAAATTTATTAAGGGCTACAAAGGACAGGAAGATGTGGAGGGCCATGATAGCCTACGACATGAAGGGACACTGCATATAAAAGATGTTACTTACCTACCCAAACACTGTGTGATAAAAGGTAGTTTCAATATGGGATTCCGTACAAAGAAGACAACATACAAGTTCGTGTTGAGTAGCGGCTATCGTCGCCCAAAGTGGCATAGGAGAATCCCTCTCCTCTTCTGCTCGCTATGGGTTAAATAACAAGACAAATCAGGCACTCTAGTCTTCATTGGTAATAGCATCTAGGGGGAGGGATACTCTGATTTACAAAGCAGTTTCATAGATATACATAAATGATTGATTTGCTTTTTACGGTTTATCAACCCTTTGCGGATTATTTAAAACGGTAACATATTTCGCTTTGTATGATTTCGCTTACATTACACGGTGTTCTCGAGAGGTCGTCAAGCTATCTTGCCCTCAACTCATCTACATGTGGCGCCCCAACAACCATAAATGGTTCTGTTCGCCATGATCATGGGATCACTGTCGTTCTGACATGCGTATTACTCAACTTTTCCCCTTTCGGTCAGTGAAGAAGGTGCAGCCGCAGGGTTGAATTCAAGAGAACAATAACCGATACAGTCCGGTGAGTTACAAAAATATATCTTTCTTGTCTTCTTCTTCAGGACATAAGTGAGAGCGAAATGCCAGCCTAGTTGAGCGCTTAAATTCATGAAGTCTGGGAACCAGCGAAAGCATCTCATCGGAGCAGTTACCATGAAAGTATTTGTAAAAAAGACAGACGGGGGCGATGAGAGAGCAACTGCAGACGAGATGCCAGATCAGGGCCAATTACATTGCATATCCGTCTTTGAATTTTATCAAGGACCTTGTGACAAACAGAAGGAGCTCCAGACCATATATGGCAGCAATACTCCATGCAAGGGCGAATGGTTGATTTGTAGATTTGAAGGATCGACTCCGGCGAGAAAAATTTCCTGGCGCGACACAGGGAGCCAACTTTTCTTGCGGTGTACGAAGCTATTGACTCAATGTATTTGTTCCATCTCAGGTCAGCAGTCAATGTGAGACTGACCAGTCTCAAAGAGGTGCTCTCGTGGAGTTGAGCGTCAGACATTCTAATGAGGTGCAGCGATGGTTCTCTGCGGTGAGTAATAGAGAGCAGTTTTGTTTTTGAGACATTAAAGTTGACCAGCCAATACCTGCCCCAGTCCACAACCGATTGGAGGTCCTTTTTGAGACAAACTGCCAGGTTACTTTTGTCAGCGACTCAAGATTTGTTTTTAAGGCAGGAGTAAATAGTAGCGTCGTTCATGTAGATGCCTGCTTGGGAACCTATGACGTCAGGAAGATCGTTATATATATATAAGTGAACATTCTGTTCCTTTGCTTTCGATAAGTCCTGTGAGTGTCAAATTTTCAAAGCCCGCCCCCGCTTTCTCATTATGTAACCGCAAAATTTCAACTGTTTCTTTCTGATCATTTATTTTCCTTAAGACTTCATTGTTGCTTACGCGTTCCATCCCTAGAATTCTCAATATCCTTCTGTAGAACCACATTTCTGTTGCCTCCACTCTTCTCTTTATCAGCCAGAACATTTATTCAGTATTCACTATCATATAGGAGGATTGATATTATATAGCAGTTTCGATTTGTTTTTCTTTGTTTCTAAAGAGATTTTCCTGTTTCTTAATACTTTGCTTAGCTTTTGGGAGGCATCTTTCGCCAATCCGATTCCCTTTCAAATTTCAGTGACGCATTTTTCATCCTCTTCCCAGATATTTTAAACTTTTGTACTTCATTCATTTTGTTATCTCTAAGTTGGTGTGCGTGCGTGGGGGTGGGGTGGGGTACGGCCATGTCACTTTCAAAACATCGGTTCTCATACGATTACAGACGTTAAGCAGATGATCTAGATGGGTAACCTCTTAAGAATACCCGGTGCTGCAAGATATTAATATACAGGTGGCATAATAGATAACGATTCAGAATTTGAAATTGAAAAACCGAGTTTCAATTCCAGTCGGATTCGTTATGTTCATTTACGCGCAAACGCGCTTAAGAAAAGTATGAATCGACTTCTTTCGCCAAACTATTGGGAGGTGGGTTAAAGAAGGGCTTAATTTTAACATTGCACCTTTGACAGGAAGTGAAAATATTATATTGAATAAATTGCTATGTCTGCTGCTAGGAATGCTGGTTCACTTTGTCATGATAGACAATTTTTATTTCTCTATTAATCACCCGAGAAACCCATTTCTAGATTCCATTAACATGGCTGATGCTAACCTCTAGTAGTGTGACTCTATCGCCTTTTAGAGTTAACTTTCTCGGCTGCCACACAAGGTCCGTTGCTCCTGCTGTATATTTAGAGATTCTTGATAAAATCCAAAGAAGAATCTGCAATATCATTGGTCTTGACCTGGCATCTCGTCTTCAGTACCTTTCTCACCGCTATAGAATAGCTTCCCTCGAACTTTTCTATAAATACTTTCATGATAATTATTCAGATGAACATCCTTCTATGTTGCATAGACTTTATGAATGTTGGCACCTGATTGGGAGCATGCTCTCATCATTCTACAGTTGAAACGGCTTCATCTTATCGCAAGTTCTATGCTAACATTTTCTTCTCTCGCACTTTTCGCTTGTGGAACTGTCTTCCGGATTCTTGCTTCCCGGTTAACTTTGATCTTAAAAAAGTTTAAATGCAATGACAATCGTTATCTTTTGTCATCTTAATTATTGTTCTTTTATTGTTTTCTCTCCTTAATAGTATTTTCGCATATTTTTTTACAATCAGTAAAGCATTGAGTCTTAGTGGCTTTATTTCCTTGCTTGGGGCGAAATGATTTACAAACACAGAAATTTAATCCAGGGACTTGGGCTAGAGTAGAAGATTGATCATGCACTCTATAATGCAAATTATATCGAGTGTCTCATGCAATCCATGCACACAATAGTATTTTCATTTGTTCCTTTCATCGGTCTAGAACGGTGCTAATTTTGTATACAATACTTAACATATTTAAAATACTCTTTTAGTTGCAAGTTGGAACTCCCTTGATCTTACTTGCAACCTCCTCAGAGGTTAATTCTTTGTTGCTAAATTGATGAAATTATATATTAATATGATTAGAGTATAAGCCAGATCCATTGCTAGTGTCATTTGTCATAGTCATTACACATCTGATCACGAGATAACCGGAAATTGTCGCTTCAGTGCCCACAATCAGCCTGAGGCTAAGGCCAGTTATATTCAATGCAGCTTGAATCATTTCCGGGCTCCTTGCAGCAGATTAATTTTCAACAAAATAAAAAAAAACGAAAATTACGTCAAGCGATATCAGCACAAGATGACATTGAATCGGCTGTACGACTCCATTTGCAAACTGACCAAATCCCAAAAAAAGTAAACTTCCGTTAAGCAGTCATACGTCTGTTGGAACTTTGAAAATGCACGCAAATAAATGAAACACATTTTCAAGTTACCAATTTCATCAATTCAAAAAACAGACAAGGTAAAAGCTTAGTGGCACCAGATGTGGACGTAACAGTAAGCACAGCAATTTGTCCGCTCCAAACAATTCGGAACATGGCTAAAAAAACAAACAAATTTTGCCTTTCATTAGAAGCCTATCACCGGCCTATATAAAAACGCACTCAGGAACTTAAACACGAGATGATGATGTCAAAGACATCGCTTGTTGTTTTCTTAGAACTTTCTTTCACTCATTTCACCGTGGTTGCAATATTACCTTCCTTTTAATCTAAAAGGAGTTAGCCGTAAACGTCTTCACCGTCAAACAAGGCCAGCAAAAATCAGCGGCAGCCAGCAAAACAACAAGTCTTGAAGAATGCTGATAAATTTCAGTTTCAAGAATTCTGAACGTATAAATGTTTTACTTAACGGCAGAGATACCATATTTAAGCAAACTGAAGTTTGAACGGAAAACGTGACAGAGATATATGAAGGCGCACTAGAATAATGAAAGATGCCTTCAAAAGCTAAACAAAGTATTAAGAAACAGGAAAACAATTCATTAGAAACAAAAGAGAAATGAGAGCTGAAATGCTATGTAATACCAATCCTCTGATATGGCAGTGAATGATAGACAATCTCCTCACACACGAAGAAGAGATTTGAGGCAACAGAAACAAAGGAAAAAATACTGAACTACTATGTAATTTTGATCACCATATATGGCAGTGAAAACAGGACAATTTCCTCACGGACGAAAACAAAGAAAAGTGTGCTGAATTAAATGCTATGGAATATCAGTCCTCCAATATGGTAATGAATGCTGGACAATTTACTCACAGATGAAGAGACGAAATGGAACAGAAACAAAGAAAATAGTGCTGAACTGTTATTTAAAATCAGAGCTCCTATGTGGCATTGAGTGCTAGACAATTTCCTCACAGATGAAGAGGTGACTTGAGGCAACAGAAACAAAGAAAATGGTGCTGAACTGCTATCTAATATCAGTGCTCCTATATGGTAGTGAATGCTGGACAATTTCCTCACAGATGAAGAGGAGACTTGAAGCCACTAAGATATCGTTCTACATAATTATGTTGAGTTTAACATGAATAGAATATGTGGGTAACGAGGATGTTTCATGGAAAATGTGAGTACAGAGGACAGTGAGAATCAGAAAGGGACAGATGACAGAATTAGGAATGTGAAGTTGTTGAAGGCAAGAGTTACATAGGTAAGAGTAGACAGAGAGTGTTCTTTCAGGTGATTAATAAAAAGCAGTTTAGTTTTGGGGGGCGTTAACATTAACAAGCCATCGTTTGCCTAAGTTAACAACAGACTGAAAGTCGTTTTGGATATTGGGACTATTTCGAAGCAGGAATAAATGGTTGCGTCAGCAGCGCAGATACCAAGTTGAGAGCCGATGCCATCGGGAAGGTCATTGATGAAAATTAAAAACAAAGTAGGACCCAGGATAGAGCCCTAGGATAGAGCTCTTGCTTTAGTACGAAAGGATCTGGAAGATAACTTCCATTTCACGATTTGTTAGGAAAGAATGGATCGCTTCAAACATTTGTCCGGAGACACCGTAACTTTTCAGCTTAGCTTAGCTTGTGAAGAAGCCGTATATGAGAAACCCTGACGAACGTTTTCAAGATGTCCAAAGCTACAGCCGACGCTTCACCATTCTTAGATAGAGTTTGATAGAAATTTTTCGCAATTATAGTCAGTACATCAGCAGTTGACCTGAAGAAACGAATGACATTGATTTTCTGAAAATACACAGCGATGTGTGATGCTTAATCAATTTAGCAATAATTAGAGTCTTAAGGAGTTTGTCCAAAAGAGGTAGAAGATTGATAGATGGAATGGTCGGACGGTTCACCCGAAATCTTAAAAGCTAGAACATATGAGGACTTCCAGGAGTCAGAAAAGCAAAAAGCAAAGAGGCATTTATTATACAGTTTAGAGAGAACAGGAGCCTGTTCGGAAGCACACTTCTTAATGACTATTACACGGATAAAATCAAATACACATGCTTTATGGGGATCCAATTTAGAGATTATAGAAACGATAAAAGGGTTTATATGCATACATTCAACAGAGACTCAGTTCTAAGTTAGGCAGGGTACTCCAGATGAGTAGAGATTAAGGAGAATTTACTGGCGAAACATTCAGCTTTAAGAGCAGAAGATAAACACCTTAAATAGATTGAAAAGAGAAAGAATAGAGACCTTAAACTTATTTAATATCCTACTACAGAGATTCCAGTAAACACGAGAATCAAAGATGTTACGGTGCCTCATTCTGTCAATACTTAGCTCCAACGAATAGGCGTCTGTTGTGACGGAAGCTGTCACGCTAGTATAGCTGAAAATAATGGTTCCTGTGCGCTATAGCGGCAGAGCATGCTGGTGTAAACCATGAAAAAGATTTCATCTGATATTTCTGAAAAGGAAGAAAATCATCTATGTCAGCTTTGACACAAGAGGAAACCTCAGTGGCACAATTCTCAATTTGAAGGTTAAAAATGTCAGTCCTAGGGGCGTCTTGAAGAAAATCTCAGAGCGAGTCCTAATCAGCATGCTGGTAACGGAAAGAGATCATATGAATAAGTGGTTCCAGTTTAATAGATGATTGGAACGAAATATTAATCTCAGAGTGATCCGACTTTCCACGGGGAGAGTGTTGCGAAGCTCAGCAAGAGAGCGGAGTGGAGATAAGAAATAAGTCAAGTAAAGTAGCCTGTTGCTCGGATTGGCTACGGAAACTGGTAGGGAAATCTATTATTTGAGTAAGGGATTGAGCATTAGAAAAATTTAATGTCAGTATACCGGCAAAATCAGTAACATTAAAATATTTAAGTCACATTTCATGCGCATTAAAATCACCGGAGATAAAAATGTTCGCAGATGAATGAAGAGAGAGTGAGTGCCGTTTCTATACTATCGGAGATTATATCTAATATACTACAGTCCTGAGAAGAGGGGGAGCGATAAAGGAAAAAGAGATAGCACAAATTAAAGACGAAAGCGCATGTAAGACTCGAGAAATTCGCCCGGATGTAAACACCAAGGTCATGAATGTGAATGTTGGAATCTTTTTGACAAACAGGAAGATAACCTGTAACAGAGAAATCATCGTTAACTATGGCAGCATTTGATTCATAAAGTGCTAAGACAACCGGCGATCATTCCATGAGAAAAGATTCTATACTGCTGAAGTTGGAACGGATGCCACAAACATTGGAGAAAGAGAGGTTGACGGGGGTATTTATTTTTTAATCATTTCACCTCAAACAAGGAGGAAATGCCACTAGTACGCAGGGGGTTTAGAGGGAGAGAAAGTGAGAGAAAAAACTGAATATAAGGATTGAGGAAAAGACAAAAGATGAATGGGATTCAAGTGGACAGAAGACGGTGATTGACGTTGCCTTTTATTGAAGATTGTAGCTATCAGAGAAGCAAGTAAACCGGAAGGAGTTTATGAATTTAAGCGCTGTACTAGATTGGCAACTAAGTCTCATCAATTTACAGTTTAAATGGCTCGATATAACCGTAAGTTCGATGGTATTTAAATACAATGTCAGTCGTTATCATCTGTCTTCTTAACACCTGTTCTTTTATTGTCTTCGCTTCTTAATACTCTTTGTCCTTTTCTAATATTCTTTCACACTAAGTAACCCCGTGCGACTTAGTGGGAGTCACTTAATTACAGAATATGTTTTTCTTCATTTGTCAATCATTTGTTAACCAGAAATGACAACCTGTTTTCCACACTGGGTTTTTACAAGTTATCACTCTATGTCAAATTGATCTCAAACTGCAACGGGTTGATAAATCATAAAAAAAACGGATCAATCATTTGAGACACGATATTTCAGTTGGCTCACTACTTTAAATTTCTGACAAGTGACTTTTACTTCCCAAAGTCTCTTCTCACCGTTGGTCATGAGTTGTTTTTTCTCCATTAATCCCCAATGTTATATCCGGAGAATGTTACATTCGGGTTCTTCAACAGATTGGTGATTTCTTCTTCATTGCCCTATACTGAGAGTTTGCTTTAAGCATTACGTGCTTAACCCTTTCAGCCCTGCGTTCCTGAACAATTAAACCCTTCTGCCTGAGCTCCTGAGTCAAAATTCGCAAAATAACTGGTATATAATGTTTCACGGTAGATACAAAAATAGTTACAAATGTCTACAACTGGTGGCTAGGCATTACGTCATTTTTCTCTACCACCGTTCAACCGGTGGCTGGGCATTACGTCATTTTTCTTTACCACCGGTAAAGCGGTGGTCAGGGATCAAAGGGTTAAATACACTGAAGACCCTTTTTTTTTTTCTTAATCTGCTCTGCTGAAATTGAGGGTGCATGCCCGTATGTCTTTTATGCTGGCAAAGACAGCACCGTACATAGCCTAGCCTAAAGTCGCTGGAAACTGCTGAAAACCTCATAGACAATGATCGAATCACGTTCAATGGGTCCTGAAAATAGAATAGAATTTGGCAAACCCTTTTCCCTTAGCTACATACATGTTAAAAAATGAATAGCTGTAAAAGAGTTGTTACACTTATAACCAACCTTGACAGAAGTAAGTGAATAGATCCTTTGTCATGACTTTTTATGAGTTCTTGTCATCAATTATTATACAAATAATGAATACATTATGTTGATATTCTACACTACTTCAAACAAAAGGTTAGAAAGGAAACTCCAAATGGTACTTGAAAGCGCAATAACAGTTACTGAACTTGAGAAACCTATTTTCCTAAAAATTGAATTAAGACAAGGATTTTATAAATTTCAACCGAAGGTAGCATAGTTACTTATTCAGGAATACCCAATGTTTCTTTACAATGAAACTTCTAATATTAGTATTGCCACAGCAGTGAGAATAGATTCTACACTTCAATCCCAATCCGTTGATCAGGGAGTGAAGACAAGCGCAACTCGAGTGACACTAGCTGCTCGATCAATGAATGTTGAATGATTCCTTACAAGGAAACAGTTAATATTACCGTTACTATTAGACTTTAGTAGAATAAACACTATACTTTGATCCCTAGCCGAGCCACACGGAGTGAAGAAAATCATTACTCGAATGATACTGGATGCTCAGTCAATGAATGCCCAAATATTTACACATAAAGAAAATGTTTATATTATACCACTATCTTCCAATAGTCTAGGTACGATGAACTACATCCGGCAGCAAGGCCTCTGATTGGGAGATTGGAGATTTTAAGGAGCGTGGAACCACCTCTTAATTGCTGTTGTTCCATCCAGATTTGGGGCGGTAGCAAGTGTTATGGGTCGGAGCTATGGGTAAAAAACCAAACACTATGAGAGTATAAAAACAGTTTTATAGTAAAATTCCCAGCAATACCTATTTATATTAAAATTACCAATGATATCTATTTAGAGTAAGATTACCAGCAATACCTATTTATATTAAAATTACCAATAATTCATATTTACAGCAAAATATCCAACAATGCCTATTTATATTAAAATTACCACTAATATTTATAGTAATATTACCAGCAATACCTATTCATAGCAAAATGACCAGCAATACATTTTATAGTAGAATACATTTTATCTGTAGTAAAAGGCATCCAACTGCGTTCAAATTATATTTAGTTGAAGCCATAAAATTACGTACAAAGTATCTATATTTTCGCATTAAATGACCCATAGAGTGTGATATGCCGCTAAATAAAATCAACCAACCAACCTACCATCACCGAACACATAGACACAAACCAGTGACAGTAGCATAATCTTTTACGTGGGATTCCACTCACGTTTGCCAAGTGTAATATTTGCCGTTGGAGACATCTACTTATTTTGGTTTCTTGTATTGCAACTGTCAAAGACTGAGACAAGAAAGCAATCAAGCACTAAGGAAACCAAAAAAAAAAGAAAAATAATTCAATGGCGGATTTTCTTGCCAGTATTTTTGACATAAGTGAAGAAACATAAAGTGTGGCACTTCGGAAATTTGCTAACAAAAGATTTAGAAATTCCTATTATAAATATTCCCTTAATGGCCATCAAAGACAGCTTTATGTCAAATTCCTTCTTATTAAAAAAAAAATTATATTACATTTTTCTTGTATTAGGTTGGTGCAAAAATAATGTCGTTTTCTCACATATGTTACTATTTGAGAAAACGACATTATTTTTGCACTAACCTAATATATACTGTGTCCCTTAAGGACGTTGGCGATCAAGGCTCTCCACAACTTCCTATCATTTTTAGCTCTTAGATATTTGAATCGGTTCATCATTATCAATCCACCGACTACTTCAACCATCGAGGAAAACCTAACGGCAGAAGAAGCAGACAGCTTTCTTCAGGATGATCTATTGATGATGGCTCTCAGGAGTTCCGGCATTGTCTCGTCCGTCCACTCTTTGCTGTTGTCTGACCAGTTCTTTCGTTGCCGTCCCCGCGCATGTATCCGCCTTCAACAGTGCTATGCATGATGGCCTTGCAGAAGCTGTGACGTTGCCTAACTGCACCATATTCCGACGCTTAATACTGGTGAGGAGAGATTCCAGTAGTCGACCCAGGAGACTTTTGACCTTGATCCGTAGATAGTCATTGGATTTTATGCGAGTAGGAGATGCGGAGGAGCTTTCTCAAGCTTTTGTTCTCGAACGCCTGGATCTTTTTTCCTGTTTCAGACAGCAGTGTCCAAGACTCAAACCCGTAGAACAGGGTGGATATGACCAGCCGTTTGTAGAACTTGAATTTGGTATGGATGCTAGTGTTACTCTTCCATATCCCTTTCAGTCTGGCTATCGCTGCTATGGCTGTGGTGATCCGTACGCTGATTTCTGCTTAGCAGGTGAAATCTTTTGACAGGGTTACTCCCAAGTATTTGAAGCTGGACATTTCCTCCAATGGATCGCCGTCCATAGTAACGCCGGCACTAGCGTTGTTTGTGCTATTTACGATTACTTTAAATTTCTCAGTGTTGAGTTCGATTTCAAGTGCTACGAATCTTTCAACGAGATTGTTGGTCACGTCTTGCAGCTCAACGTTACTGCTCGTCATAAGGTCAATATCGTCTGTGAAACGCAGGTTGCAGACAGGTCTACCGCTGATAGAAATATTAGTGTTGTTTCCTGCATAATTCTCTCCAGAAACACATTATCAATTAAATTGAATCAATGAAAAGCTTCAAAAATGTAAATGCAGCCACTGTCGTCTTTTTTCATTTCCTTGTCCTTGTTTATCAGTAACGTTTACGCAGTTTGCTTTCATTCCATTGACCTTCAGTTAAACTATCCTCTTACGTCATAGTGGCTCTATCGTCTTGCTGTGAAATGACTAAAAAAAAACAAATTAAAACGTTATTTGAAGTTCATGATCCCCGTTGTCATGAATGTGAAATAGGATTTTATTTTGGTTGAAAGCCTTTGATCATTGCTCCGCGAGAGTTTGCTTTTGTTGCCATTAATCTCCATGTCATATCTGGAAAATGTTTCATCCAGTTTCTTCCGCGGACTAAAAAGTTCCTTTTTCTTTAACATACACTGATAACTTATTATTTTTTAATCCACTAAATACTATTTTTATTGAATGTGACCTGCTGAAATGGATAGATTTTTTTTTTTTATCTTGCTTAGCCATTGACTGAGATTGGTTGCACACGTATTACAGTATATTTAATGCTCGCTTCTTGTCTTGGTCTCGAATTTTGCATCCAAAATATATAGGGTGAGGTGGGTTAATTGACATCATTTTATACAAATAATTTCGCGCATGCGCACTGTTTGATTTTGATTTTGTCGACTGCTCAGTATAGTAGGGTCAGTTGGGCACCATCTATGTGAAAAAGAGCACCATGACGCAATTCACTCCGCCAGAAATATGGAAAACAGTATACTGTATTAGTTGGCATACGCGCCGGAAGCTCCAATACGAACATTTCAGAGTGTTTGGGTGTCAATCTGACAACAGTGTAGAGGCTTTGGAAAGAGTTGGATGATATATCCAGTCAGTTTCATGGTGTTTGAAATGATCACTAGTGATGACGAGTTATGCCTCCATTTATTTTCACACACGGCCTGAGACTCAACGTGGAGGTTTCTATCC
>OZ010601.1:31464129-31506629 GCA_963932145.1 Acanthosepion lycidas
GACGATAATGACACTTAGAATCAATGGATTAACGGGAGGGAAAGAAAATGAAAATACTTTAGAAAAAAACTGGAAACCCAATCCTAAATAGGAAAGAAGAGATAAATGTCTATTACTGTTAAAAAAAAAAAAAACGAGTATGAACCGGACGATAGGCGGACGTATCTACTTCTATACCAAACCTGTTGTAACAGTCGCGATACGATATAAAAATTAGGACGAATGCTCGCAAAAACAATTTCTGTTCATAAAGAAAATATCTATCTACTCTAAGAAGACTTATTCCTGAAATCTTTCCCAGAAATTTGATTAATATAAACAGATTTGTGATTTGGCTTCAAGTTCAACCATATAATATCCTCCATCTTCTTTTTCTACCAAATCGCCCAAGGTCTGTGTCCAAGTAACAATATCACCACAGGGACATTTGATTCCGTGAAAGTAGGAAAATCTGGCCTGGGCTGCGATTTATCTATTTCTTTGCGAAACCAATATTTGTTCAATTGCTAGAATGTGATTCATCTCCTGCTAAATTTGGTTCCTTCCCAAAGACCATCAAAGTAAGCGGCAGATGCATAAACATTTACCGCAGCTGAACGTGTCTATCTTTGATTCCAGACCGTGTTTTGTCTCCTCCGAGCCATAAAACACAAAGATTAACAATCACTGTGCAATTTGGATAGAGAGCAAGGGATAGAAAATAACATTAAGTATCCCCCGCCTTGCATTTTACGGGTAAAAGTCAGAAATTGTCTGCCTAGAGGGGGAAGGGAAAGCAAGAGACGGTTGCAGTAAACAAACGAATTCAACACAAAAGGTGTAAAGCCCTGTAACATTTTTTTAGTGTAAAGGTTCATCCTGTAGAAGGCCCGGGGGCCACTCGAGGTAGAGGGTTACATTAAGTTTATATAGAGAGAAGATATTAACGGTGGACTCATGAACAGTTTAAAATTGTAGCGATCGGGGAAACATCCTGTTGGGAGTTGGTTCCACAGGGCATTGGTTCGCGGAAAGAAGCTGTCCGAGTGGAACTTAACTCTCGCAGAGGGAATACGGCGAGGGTGATTTACTACATGGCAAGGAATGTAGTCCGTCCGGAAAGTAGTGGTATATATATCACTAATATATATATATATATATATATATATATATATATATATATATAGTATCATCCACAGACAGACTGTTTCGCTGTATCATAGCTCTTCAGTGTGGATAGACATCCGACTGCTTCGAAACCCGACCGATTTGGTATCAGACAGAGATTCTACCCCTCGGCTATCGTCGCACGGCAGAGGGGAAGGGAAATTTTAATGTTTCTATGCGAAATCCGTCAGTGGCTCGGAGAGCTCAATTCGGTTGAAGAGCAATGTATATTATATATAGTATATATCTAGACTCGATGGATTAGTTAATTATGATTATCTCAAATCCTCCTAATAATTTCTATCACTTGTATATCCTTGCTTGAACCGGCTTCTAATTCTCTGGATGGAACGGCTTGGGGATAGTAGTCGTGGCTCGTAGGGGCACACTCCTATGGTTAAGGGAAACCCGGATGAGTTTCACCACGGTATATGTGATCAGGCGGTGCTATATTGAGTCCACTCCATTACCTCTTCGTCACCGTTGGTACAGTTGGTATGACGCTTGCCTGATATCATAACTATCTGGGTTTCAATTCTCGGTAGTGGATGCGCACTGCTGATGAGTCCCAAATATAGGACGAAACGGCCGTTCAGTGCTTTCTGCATTCTGTTGAGGTTTCAACTAGACTCGATGAATTACTTAATTATTATTATATATATATATTGATAATATTGGTGGTTAATATACATATGCATATATATGTGTGTGTGTGTGTAAAAAAATTCCAAGAGGATAGAATCCAGGTAGAACTCAATGTCCAGGACAGAATAAGGATATAATAAAAAGGCTTAAACACTAATATTCCATGGTCATAATTTATTCCATTGGAATCGTAAATACGATCCAATTCATCAGACCTACAAATTCAAAAAGCTTTTTGAATTTGTAGGTCTGATGAATTGGATCGTATTTACAATTCCAATGGAATAAATTATGACCATGGAATACTAGTGTTTAAGCCTTTTTATTATTAGGTTGGTGCAAAAATAATGACGTAATAATGTCGTTTTTTTACGTATTTTTAACGTCAAAAAACGACATTATTACGTCATTATTTTTGCACCAACCTAATACATTAAATAGCTTCACCGCCCATCAACTGGCCAAGCATTTTGTGTAACGTCTACATCCCTGAAGATATGATCAATCAAGGAGGGTTTCCTCAGCGTCAAGTGATAAGTCCATAGATTTCAATTTCGATAAAGTAAATCACACTCGGATTAAGATTAAGATTAAGGCTAAAGATGACCGATGCAGATGACCTGGCTATCACTGCAGGCACCATTATCAATGTCACAGTTTTCCTACATCATCAAGTAAATGCTGCCAACGATGTCAATGCCTCTAAAACTGAATTCATAGGCTTCAACTAGCATGGCTAAAACCAAACTGTATTGAGTAAATCAATAAAATCTATTGAATGTGTTACATAGCTAAAAAGAGAAATAAATTTTACCGAAAAGGATGTGAAAATTCGCCTGGGCTGCCTCGAATAAAATGGATGCAATATGAAAATCTGCTCTACCAGGCAACCTCAAACGGAGATTCTTTCGAGCCACTATAGAGACGGTGTTAATGTATAGTGACACTGCTTGGGCATTAACTAAAATCCTTGATGGATGCTGAGAGCTCTACTTAACATCTCCTGTAAACATCCAACTAGATCACAGCTCTACGGACCCATCCCTGATATCTCTACAATCTTACGCGTGCGCAAAATGCATTTTGCAGGACATTGCTGGTGAGCAAAACAGGAACCCGCGAATGATCTCTTGCTCTGGACACCTAGCCATGGAGCAAAACCACATATATTGACCAGTTACGTTATAACACAGAATGTCTCTCATATGACCCTCCACCCTTGAGCAGAGCCCTGATGGTTGCCGTGATAGACTCATGAATGTCCGAGCTAGCTCCACCGAATAAATAAAGAAAATCACAATAAAATTAAGGCTACTATTAACGCCAAGGAGAATCTCACTAAAACTAAGCTTAAGTTTAGGATTAAGATTAAGATAGGGATTAACACTAAGAATGAAGAAAATCTTTTATATGTCTGTCTACTTTGCTATGTGCGATGTTCATTCAGAATGTAGACGATCATGGCTCTCCACAATCTCCTGTCCTTTGTAGCTCTTAATAAATTTTGTCTTTTTGATATCTCTCCTAAACCCGGTTTCACCATCCATTTATTCAAGCTCATTTTTCTTTTTTATGTGTCATGTTCCTTCTGGATGTAGGCGATCATGGCTCTCCACAATTTCCTGTCCTTTTTAGCTCTTATCCTGACCCACTCAGTGCATGAAATCCTGTGAATTACAATCCCTTTCTTCTAATTTTATTAATGTATACAAGTCTCGAGAGCCACTTCAGGTAGAAGATTGCTGAATGATGTGTGCAATATTAAAGTAAATGTAAAAAGTAGGAAGTGAATATTACGAGGATAGATTTGAAGCGTTCAGTTATTACAATACACACAACGCCCCCTGTTTTCGCGTTAAATTATTATTACACTTTAACACCCACTGATTGTAGTGTTTAGTTACTAAAACACCCCCCAACCCCCGGGTTGTAGCGTTCTTTTCTAAGAAGACCGCAGCACCCCCAATTGTAACATTCAGTTATTAGAATAGCCCCAACAACCTCCGATTGTAGAGTTCAGTTATTAGAACATCTCCAAGTCTAACCGATTATAGCGAATAGTTATTAGAACACCGCAGCATCACCTGATTCTAGAGTTCAGTTATTAAAACAGTTGCAACACATCAGATTGTAACGTTCAATTATTAGGACACTAACAACATCCCCAATTGTAGTGTTCAGTTATTAGAACGCCGAAACACCTCCCTATTGTAGTGTTCAATTATTAGAAGGCCGAAACACCTCCCGATTGTAATGTTCAGTTATTAGAACGCCGAAACACCTCTCGATTGTAGTATTCAGTTATTAGAACGCCGAAACACCTCCCAGTTGTATTGTTCAGTTATTAGAACGCCGAAACACCTCCCAATTGTAGTATTCAGTTATTAGAACACCGAAACACCTCCCGATTGTAGTGTTCAGTTATTAGAACGCCGAAACACCTCTCGATTGTAGTATTCAGTTATTAGAACGCCGAAACACCTCCCAATTGTAGTATTCAGTTATTAGAACGCCGAAACACCTCCCAATTGTAGTATTCAGTTATTAGAACGCCGAAACACCTCTCGATTGTAGTATTCAGTTATTAGAACGCCGAAACACCTCCCGATTGTAACGTTCAGTTATTAGAACGCCGAAGCACCTATCAATTTTAGCGTTCAGTTATTAGAACGCCGAAATACCTCTCGAATGTAGCGTTCAATTATTAGAACGCCGAAATACCTCTCGATTCTAGCGTTCAATTATTAGAACAGCCCCTACACCACCGACTGTAGCGTTCAGTTTTAAGAATTCCCACCAGCAGAGCAATTCTTAATCTTTACAAATTTTGTTATATCAAGCAAATTTATGAATTACACCCGTATAATTTCCGTCTTTTTTTTTTTTCTGTTCTTGCACCTCAATTGTTTGAAATGAATCTATATTCTTTGATATTCTTTTAGGCCCCGTGTCTCCATTTATTTTTTTTTATTTTCAAAAGTGAGAAGAAGAAGAATTGTAAAAAATGATAATTGCTACTAAAAAGACAAACAAAAGAAGAAATGATAAATAAAAAAAAAAAAAAGAAACACGACTAAGTCAATAATCGCATCTCTGAAAATACTTTGCAAGCTGTTTCCGTTTCGTTAAGACACGTTGATTTAAGCAGATTTAAATGTCCAGTCAGTTAAAAACTTAAAAGTTTTTTGTTTTTTTTTATTATTATTTTGTTTTTGGGGGGATCATTTTTACACTCAAAGAAGCATATAAAAGTAACTTACACTTTTTGTAATATGGTGGATTTATTGGCATGTAAAAAAAAAAAAAAGGTATCTGATGTGCAGATAGGAGACCAGAAACATAAATCAGTAAACCAAATTCGAATTCACATTCCCTTCGTATTCCACTGGAAATGAGGAAGTTCCAGCACTTTCCCAAGAGTTGCTGCTTTGTGGAACATACACCCGAAAAGATGGTTCACCGACATTATATATATATATATATATATATATATATATAATTTATTCGAAAATTATAGCATAAATATGTCATAAAATCACTACAAAAATAGCCATTTTGTTTCAGCACTTCTGGTGTCTTATCAAGTGATGGTGTCGAATGTAGAATAAAGGACTTTAAAAAGTTTAAATCGACCAAACACCCCTCGATAAGGCTGCTACATAAGCTGCAATGGCCAATCAAAATACAAGTATATGAGAATTCAAAAAACTTGACAACGAACTTCGCTTATAATAATTACTGCCTTAATGTTAGTGCTAGACTAAAATAGACATCATTCTACCTAATTAATATTGAATTTTACTATACAATTGAAAATTAAAACTTACCAATTTTAAATTTATTCTGTCTAATGTTTAATATATATATATATATATATATATATATATATATTATAATTTTATCATATAGACAAAACCATTTTATTCACTACGAAGATGCAACTTCGTTTCAGTGCATTTCAACTGCACTTCGACGGGTGACAATCGAAAATGCTTATGAACAATCCTGCTTGTAGGCAGGGTGTACGTGAAGCGTAACTTCTTTTTTTTTCCATTTGTTTGAGAAGAAAAAAATACATTAAAAAAATAGGTGATGGAGTGGAACAATAGTGCTTGTTGATAGCAGTTTGGTGAAGAATGGATTGGGTGTTTAATGTTGACTAGTCTATGGAAATTATTTTGGCCGATAAACACCGGTCAAAAGTTTAGGCACATCATCTCACAAGCGTCCTAAGAGTGAGAGGTAAGGAAGGAAAGATGGAGATTGAGGATAGTATTACGTTTAAGTAGGTAGAAATTGTAGCGATAGTTCTAGTAGTAATTGGGAATGGTATTTTTGGTTTAATATAAAAATTCTAGAGCTGAATTGTATGTATTTATATTGGGGTCATCACTACTAATTCTGTAATCAATGAACGTGTTTTGTGAATTAAAATTTAGAAGTGGTGATTTCCTCTAAAATAAATAAGGGATGTTAATATAAGCTTTTATAATAAAATCTTGGAATATTCCTGGACCGTATAGCGTGTAGAATAAGTATGGATGTAGAAACGATTTATCTAAAAATATTACCAGTAATTTTATGAAAAAAAATTTTTAAGAATCATAATTTAATTAGGTACGTAAGAGGGTAGGAAATATATTGAAGGAGGTGATTTATAATTTTAAAACGTTTATAGTTATGGAATTAAGAATTTAATAAGATTATAGTGTTAGACCCACTAAGGATCTGACACTACAATCTTGTTAAATTCTTAATTCCATAACTATAAACGTTTTAAAATTATAAATCACCTCCTATTCCATATTCCCTACCCTCTTACGTACCTCTCTACTAATTAAATTATGATTCTGAATTTTGATTTTCATATAAATTACTAGTTGCTAATCTAACAGTACGCTGAAATTCATGTACTCGAGGTGTACCAATGCGGTGAATTCATTAGGAAAATTGCCAGGAACATATTTATAGAAAAGACAAATGGAAGCCATCTGGGAAAGTGACTGAAGTCGAGATGCCAGGTCAGGATCCATTATATTCCTGACCTTTCTTTCGGATTTTGTCGTGAATCTCGAGATATATAGCAGAAGCACCAAACCAAATATGACAACAATATTCAGAGCATCAATGAATGATAGATTTATAAATGTGCAAGGTGGCTTCTGTTGAGAAAAATTGTCTGTCACGAAACAATGAGCCAAATTTACTGGCAGTAGAGCTGGGAAATTGATACAGTATACCCATTCCACTTTACGTCATTGGAAATCGTGGGCCCAAGAAGGCGTAAAGAGTTGCTCTCCTGAAGGTTAGCATCAAACATGGCGATGAAAGGCAGAAAACATTCAGTATGGTGATTAAATCAAACATTTGATGTCATTTTTTCACTGCTACAATAATTCATCCAATCCAAACTACAGCTCTCTTCAGGTGTGCAATCTATAAGAAAAGAGAGAGAATGTTTTTACAAAATGAAAGTGAATGAAAAAAGAAAGAAAATTATAATTAATTCGTAAATTAATTATAATTATTCGTAGGTTCAGTTCATTCCCAGCAGAATGAGCCACACTGATAATGTTGACTTTTTTTTTTTTTTTCCCAATTAAATTTATTATGGTAAAATGTACGAATGGATGGAAAAAACGTTTTCTTGTGACTCGTTTCGTCCTTTAGGACATCATCGGACTAAATCTTTTTATGTTGTTGCGACTACACATGCGCACAAATGAGGGATGCTGTGAATTTTTAATTTTATTTATTTATTTATTTATTATCTAGCAGATTTCATTTATATTCTTTCTCTTTCCGCTTTCCATCATTAGTAGATATCCCACATTGAGATAATAGAATTTCTGCCAGGAATGGTGAACTGTTGGAAGAGCCAGAGCGTACATTTACTGTAGATGACCTTGTGATCAAGGCACTCTCTAGACATTTTGGTCGTAGTGAATAGTTTCTCCTTTGATCAAAGTAGCATTTTTTTATATCAAAATTGTGGTTAGTCTCGTTACGGTGGGCAACCAACGCATTTGATGTGTTGTTTTGTAAAATGTCCCTTTGGTGTTCATATAATATTTTATTTAGATTTCTTAAAGTTTCTACTATGTACTTTTTGTGACAATCATTACAGGCGATCGAGTAAATTTCTCCTTCAAGTTTTAACTTATTGTTTTCTTTACAGGTTAAGTAAGGTTAAGTTTTTTTTTTATTGTTTTAGATGTAGGAGTAATACATTTTAGAGTTAGATTCTTTCCAATTGTAGATGTGATAAAATTAATTGGTAGGACAATATATTTTTTGATTAATTGGATTTATCAGGAGCAGTTGTATTTTTTTTTATTTTAGAATATTTTATGAGCCTTTTGTTTCGTAGTGACTATAAAATAACTCAATATCAAAAATTAGTAACTTCAGTGAATCCTTTCTTCACGATACGGTATGTACATTGTTCTGATCCCGTACCCCATGATAGGGGATATCTTGAATAGGTCAGTTCTTTTTATTGGTCCACGTGATGTCTACAGTGTTTACATTCGGAATAATGTTCTACTTTTTGTTGTTGCTATCACAGCTTTTTGAATATTATGACCTCTGGCCTTCCTCATTCAACACGGGTAACATTCAGTAAATTTAACCTACCGAGGTTGATTTTTTTCTTGTTCCGCTATTCATATCTAAAGATATTTCATCTTGTTCCTTTGTAGATATTCTTTATATGCTAGTTTTAAAGAGATTGTCCTGAAAATCTCCCATGACAAGATGAACTTGAAATATTCGAATGCCTACTCGGTCAACCATAGAAATATAGAGTGTAAAATTTCTAGCTTTTAATTTTTCTCTGAAATTTACCTCATCTCACGCTATCATCACAAACCTTCGGACGCTGTACTCTCCGGCCTGCTTCAGGTGTCTATAGGTCCAGGTCACCTTCAGGAAAATTAAACCGGACTATTTATGAAGACAGAATGCATGGCCATCAGCAAGACGAAGAGCCCGAAATGCGATCTGATGGTCGGAAATACTAGAATCAAGCAGACGCAGAAATTTAAATATCTGGGAAGCGTTTTGACAGGTGACGGTAAGCTAGACACTGAGATCCGTAGACATATTGGGGTGGTCTAGGACACATCCCAAAAGTTGAACAGAGTATTGCGAGACAACATGATTTCTTTGGTGAAAAAAAAAAAAAAAGAATACTGGACTGTTCCGTGACATCTGTTCTTCTTTACGGCAGCGAATGTTGGACGATTTCCTCAAAGATGAGGAAGAGACTCGAGGCGACGGAGATGTGGTTCTACAGAAGGATGCTGAGGATATCATGGATCGAGCATGTGACTAACGATGAGGTTACAAACAAGGAGAAGACTTATACTTAACATCAGAAAGAGACAGCTGAAGTTTCTGGGACACATAATGAGGAAGTAGATCCTGGAGAACCTGGTACTCACGGGTCAAATGGAGAGACAAGGGAAAGCAGTGTGTGATATACCTGACAAGCTTGAGCAGGTGGATGACAGGACGTGATCTGAGGGAGAAAGCAGAGAAAAGGAGCTTCTTGAGAGCTGCAAGGGATAGAAGGAGGTGGAGAGCCATGATCGCCTACATCCTGAAAGGAGATGGCATATAAAAAGAAAAGTATTAGGTTGGTGCAAAAATAATGACGTAATAATGTCGTTTTTTAACGTATTTTTTAACATCAAAAAACGACATTATTACGTCATTATTTTTGCACCAACCTAATACCTTGGTCTTGTCCCGCTGTTCATGTCTAATGATAAATCGTCATTTTTTTAGTACTGCTCAGTTATTAGTACTATTACCACTAATTCTGAATTGGTACTACCCGATCCCGGGATTAGACTGACAATTACTATGTCTCTTCAACTGTTCCTGAGTATGTGACATTTATTTAGAAGATGGCCTACTGGATAGAAGAATTTTACTCCAGTTATGACATTAATACCAAAGTCAAATAGTACAAAATGTCATATGCACGGATTCAATGGATGTAGAAGGAAGAATTAACGAGATAAAAATTCTCAGATATATCAGTCACTTATGTGCCATGCGTGATACACGCTTAGGCGATCATGTATCTTTCGATACATGACTGACGAGGCAGATTTTTTTTCCCGCAGTATCCAAGGCTATAAAACCCGGTCTGTCCTGCTGGGGGGAGAAGAAGAGGATCCATATCTTTTCCAAGGGTATTATCATGTAAGAAAATGTAACGGATTTGACTGGAATTCGAACTCGGCTCTCCAATTCCTCAGTCCGAGCCGCTATCCATCACTCCACCGCGCCTCCTACTTTGCTATCTTTGATGGACACCTAAAGAAATTTGGAGGATAGAACAACTGAAATATTGTGGTAGTAACCCCACTGACATGAGAAAGCTTTGTTGAACATATTAATGCTTAGGAATTATAAGTAATCATTTCAAAAATTTAGAGACAAAAATCCATTCAATAATTACAATGATTATAAAAATGGATTTTAGAAATGATTTTCTTTCTTGAAAAATTTAACAATGATACAGGATCACCATTTTATAGGGACAACGACAGAGACTTAGAAACGGATATTTTGGGTCCCCTCTTTAAGATTAGATTGAAGACGTGCTGAACTTGATCCTTTTTCGAAATAACAAAAGCTACGGCGCTTTGAAAAAATGGCAAAGAAAGTAAGACTTTTCATGAATATGCTAACCAGATTAAGAAATGAAATTAGAAAAAAAAGAAAAAGAGAAAATAAAATAATCAAAAAAAGTAGGAATTGTTTGGGGGAAAATATTCCTTCTAGAATAAATAAAAAATCAACTGTACTTTCTGCTGATAACAACTAAAAAAATTCACAATCTTGGAGATATTTTAATGTTATTTCAAATAGACAGTTAAGACGGCCACTAATATCGAGACAGCCTAAATAATTAAATGCCTTATTCCTATCTTGACAAAACATATTTTCTTTAAGATTTTTATTCTTCTCTGTGTCAGGGCGCATGGGATTATGGCTCTCCACAACTTTCTATCCTTTGTAACGTTTACTAAATGTTGTCTTTTAACTATCGCTCTCATTTTCTGTTCTACCATCGATTTACACAAGCTTGTTATATTGGTTACTCGCTGTTTCCTTCAATGGTCCCTGTGAGTGTCAATTTTCTTAACCCTTCTCTCCTCATTGCGTATCCCAGAAATGACTTTTCTTTACTTCTATGTAGGCGGATCATTTTTCTTAAAACTTCCTTGTTGTTCACATGCTTTAACCATGTTATTCTCAGCATACATCTTTAGCATCACATCTCTGTTGTTTCAAGTCTCCTCTTCACTGCCAAATAGGAGGATTGATATTAGATAGCAGTTCATCCCTCTTTTCTTTGTTTCTATTGCCTCACGTCTCATCTTCATCTGTGAGGACATTGCCCAGCATTCACTACCACATAAGAGGGTTGATATTACATAGCAGTTAAGTACACTTTTCTTTGTTTCTAATGATATTTTCTTGTTTCTTAATATTTTGTTTAGTATTTGGAAGGCATGTTTTACTATTTCAAGATGTCATCTGATTTTTGTGTCATATTTTCCGTCCTCTATTAAAACAAATTCCCAGATATTTGAACATCTTTACTAAATAATAACTCTTGGAAGGATGTCTCTTAGGGTTGCACCACTGTTAATGTTAAATAAATCCGGCGACACGATGCATCATTGCCTTAAGTCCCTTTCTTATTTTGTGTACTAAATTCATTTTCTCCCAGTATAAGTTTTGGTTTATTTTCATATTTTAACCAAATAAATAAAGTTCTCCTAGCGGTTCAAACTTTCTTAAATACGAAAGCATTATATTTTAAAAAGTTGCATAATAAACTTTATAAAATACCGTGAAATAGTTGATTAGTTTCATAACATTTTTATCATACTAGTTTACTGACTTTAATGTTGGGATTATTGTAACCCATCGATTGTATTTAGACGGAAGAAATAAATCAAAGTCTCAATGATTGTTTTGTCTCAAGTCCCAGAGTTCCTTTTATCTCTGAGCAGATAATTGCATCAACTTGCAATTTCCAAACGAGTTACCTACACTTTTCTACCTCCTTTCTACAAGAATAAAAAAAAAATAAAGAAACAGGGGAGATAACTACAAAATTTAAACGGGAATAAAAAAAAAAAAAGAAAACTCTTACCAATTTGGGTTATGATGCATAACAAACAAAAAGAAAATAAAAAGAAATTAAGCATTTTTTTTTTTTAAATAAAAAAAAAAGTTTAAACTTTGGAAAGCAGACTGATTTGCAAATGTCTGAAAAGGGTATTAGAAATGTAAATGGATAAGGTCTTTATTTTTTTCATTCTCTCTTATTTAAAATGAGATGGATGTGTTTGCCGAAAATGAGGTTGTTGAACAGAGGCTTTGATAGAAAATATAAAACCGAATAAAGAATGAAAAAAAAAACAAAAAGATGAAACGGAAAGACAATTGTAGAGGCCGAAATAATGAAACAAGTGAATCGAATTGGGAAGATTTCTTCTTGAGTTGCGTGTTTAGCGATGTCTGGACAAGAATCCCAGTTCAATTTGACTGTCTGTCTCTATCGTTATAAGTCCGTTATGTTAGAATTGACTGACTGCCAGCCTATAAAGATATAAATAAAAACTAAAAAATAAAATTAGTGACAATTAGTGTTTTTGTGCATGTGTAAGTTTGTATGTATGTGTTTTGTGCGTATTTGTATGTGTGTGTCTGTCTATGTGTGTGCATTTGCGTTTCCTTACATGGATTTTGTAATTGTATGTATGTGTGTATCTTTTTGTGTTTCTGTGTATGGGTCTGTTTTGTGTGTGTTTTGTGAGTGGGTGTATTCGGGTGTATGCGTATTCGCATGTGTGTTTTAAGTGTTTATGTGTATGTCTGTTTGTGTGTGTATTTACATGCGTGAGTTTTGTTGGTGGGTGTGTTATATTTTTATGCATGTCTGTTTCCGTGTAGGTGTGTATTTTTATCTGGGTGTTTCTGCATTTTTGTTTCTGTGAGTTTCACGTGAGTTTTATATGTGTGTGCACTGTGCGCCTGTGTGTGTAGTGGTTGTATGGATATGTGCCTTTTGTGTTTCTCTGTATATATGTTTTTTGTATGTGTGTGTTTTGTGGGTAAGTGTGTCTTATTTGTATATGTACGCGTTTCCTTTTTTTTGTGGGTGTATGTGTTGTAATTGTATGTATGGGCCTGACTTTTTTCTGTTGTTTTCTCTGTGTGTGTTTTGGAGATGTGTTTATGTGTATGCATATACTTTTGTAGATATGTATGCATATATGTATGTTTCGTATGTTTATGTGCCGGTACATTCCTGTGTTTGTGCGCGTGTGTATGTTTTTGTATGTGAGTATGTCTTATTTTTTGTGTGCTTGTATAATTACACGTAAACGTGTAACTACAGAAGGAATATGTAGATAAATCGATAAATGCATAGACATTTTTTGTTTTACAATAATTTCCACCCTGTACGAGGCTTAAGAGCCACTCGAGGTAGAGGCAAGAGGCTTTAGAATAAACGACTGTCAAAAACGAAAATACTTCTGATATATTAACTAGAACAGTCTACCATATAAAGGGTTCAGTTCGACATTCCAACTACCTGAAGAAGGCCGGAGCGTACAACGGCCGAAACGTTGTAATAAATATGGCGACAAAGATAAGGACAATAGTCGGAATAATATAAATAATGTACATAATACCTCATCTCAGAAACATAGACACAAAAGGAAAGACAATAAATGGAAAATCAATGTCGTATTGTACCAGGGTGTGATATTTCAACACTTTGTTTACTCGCATCGACCGAGTGCCGAATAAAAAAACGGCAAATTTATTATCACAGTTTTATCTTTCAGAAATAATTGACCTTGAATAACCGTGAATAAATTTCTTGAATATTCATGACATTGAATAATCATTCGCCTCTCGCGTAATTGCTTAACTCTGATTGGTTCTTTCATGATTGATTACTTGCTGTTTGATCTTGTGACTCGTCATTTCAAGGTTATTTGCAGACAACATTCGTCTTTCGTTCTGCTCTTCTTATGTGGCTAAACAATTCATAAACGTTGAGCGTCAAGTTGCCGTACTTTTCAAAGAACATCCAACGTGGCGTTTGATTAAATATGGAGAAATTCTTCCCGAATTTTTCAGTCACGTCAGTCGTCACCAGTTTTCATCGGTTGTCTCACGTCTTTCTGGATTTAACACTCTTTTTGCCGGGTACCCTGTAATAAGTAACGCCCCTCTCCTGCGTCTGACTGGCGAGTGCATTTTGCTAGCAGAAACCCAGTCTTAAGCGCCTAGAAATATCCAAACTCAATATCTTGTAAAGACTGATTATTCCATTCCTTCTTCTATTCATTGACATATGTGTTTTTTTTATTATACACAAGAATAGAATACTGCTTTTTTAATAGACAAAACAATCACCTGACAGGGCTTTGGATGTGAGTTCTCTTTACCGGGCACGCTGCAAGATTGCAGCAGGATTGCAGTAGAATTCAACTTATGTTTTTTAACGAAAAGAAATAATAATTCCTTGCTTTTAATCCTCTAGTCGTCTTCGTCTTCTTCTTTAATACTGTAATCCTCTTTGTCTTCCAATTTAATCCTCTTTAATCTTCCAGTTCTCTTCGTCTTCCTCTTTAATTCTCATTAATCTACTTTAATCCTCTAATCCTCTTCGTTTGGATTATGATGTATTATTATTATTATTATTTGAAAAACCTTAGGGATTTATCGTTCTTGTTGGCGCTTCGGTATTTTTGTTCCGAAACATATATTCTACGAAATAACGAAAGCCTAACAAAGTAATGTAGGGATGTAGTAGGCAACTATCTCTATTTTAACCGGAAAAATTGACTGATATCATAAGAAGTGTCATAAGGAGTCCGTGAGAGCCACGTGAGAACACGTTGGTGGGCATAGTCAATTGTTTTTGTGTGTGTTTTGATAAAGACGACTGATAAGGTTTTTTTTATGTATGTCTTGGAAGTTATAGGAATGTTTTATTTTCCAGACACAGTCTGCACATACAAAAAACATACATTCAGTTAAAAATCTAAAATATATATATCCCTTGATAATGGCTAAAAGAATAGCCGAAAGCGTTCAGATATGCAGAACTTTTGGACAGATTTTACACACTTTGTGTCCAGAGAAGAAAACACTTGTACGAACACAAGAAAAATTAAATAAAAAGCTTAATTGCAGTACCTTGTCTTTCACGAAACTTGTATAAATGAGAGATTACTGTTCAAATACACAATTGTCATATATATATATAGCTATGGGTATAATATATATATATATATATATATATATATATATATATATATACTTGCACTTACATATAAATATATTTCTTTCTCAGGTGCTCAATATTAAGTAACAGAGCAATAAATATTTTTTATTGAATATACATAATATCCAATCTTCAGACGGTTAGTCTACTCAGCACCTGAAGATTGTAAAACAGAATGTAACTCCGAGTTGTGCTATGTATATCCATATATATATATATATATATATATATATATATGGATATTATGTATATCCATATATATATATATATATATATATATATATATATATATATATATATATATATATATGGATATTATGTATATCCATATATATATATATATATATATATATATATATATATATATATATATATATATGCAGGTATGAGACCTTGGTTCGAATCTGACCAAGGGAGATTTATTAGGAAAGTGGCCTCTTGAAGTTATTGTCTTGGAGAGGTGATCCGATTTGTCAGGAAGGAGACTTCCTGATGTTCTTGGACTGGAGGGGTTGATCCCAGGGTGCGGCACCTTTGGAAAGTGCCAGAAAACCATACTACGGGTTGACTTAAACTTGTGAGCGAAGTTGGGTATAGGGAACTCTTGGGTGCCGTCGATAGCTGTGATAGCACGAAGCCACAAGTCAACGTGGCTGAGGGTATGAGCGTGCTGTCCTTGTTCAAATTGTTGATCACGCTAGATAACGCGCTCTTTCCCAGAAACTGTAACTAATGTCTACCCAGCATAGTTGCAATATAAAGCACAGGTGGACAATGTGGGTATTGAGTAAACACAAATGAGGCTGAACAAGCGTCTGCAATAGGGATTGGCTAGCCACCCTAGTAGACGGGAATCCTCGAATATGTGTGGCCAGCTATACATACCTTGGCTCTGCTTGTGACACTAAGCCGTCGGCCCGTGGTCAACTCCCAGTCGCAGCGCGAAGCTGTAAGGTTTCTTCTACCGGCGTTTTGGGGTTGACACTTTGTCGCTGCCGCCAGCCTGTGTCCCGGTCGTTCAGTGGTCCTCGCTACTCGGCGAAATACCCGTGTCAGGATACCAATATGTGACACTCAGCCGTCCAGGGTCGAATCCAGTGGTTACGGAACCAATATTTAGCACCAGGGTCAAGTTCTGGTCGTCGATGTTAACGGCTTCACCAGCTGTACTGGTTCAATGCCAGCTCCATTGTTTACAGCTCACTTGCAACGTCTGGTTACTGGAGTAACTGCTTCGATCTCAAGTCTAACCTACCCACGTTGTGACTTTGATCTTAGGTAGACGAGATCAGTCAGGCGTCGGGCCGTAGTGTCATCTGAGTCCAAATTAAAGGTAACATTGCACAAGCGCAAAGAAAAAAATAAATGAAAGAAAAACCCAAAAGGTTCTAGTATGTCAAGAAATAACAGTTTAACTTTATTCTTCTGTTATATATAGGAGCGTGTTTTTCTCCCAGCCCGTTTCCTACGAAATCGTAAGTCACCTAATTTAGTTTTTAAGTGCTGGCTATTTGATGAAAGGTGAGATCACATTCGAGGCTTTTATTAGTCCTTTGAAGTGTTTTGCTTTTAACCCTGCTAGTTGTCTAAACAACTTCTTCAAACTGTAACACTAGATAAACTATTTGATGAAAGGTGAGATCACATTAGAGGATTTATTAGCCCTTTGGTGGGTTTTGCTTTTAACCGAGCTGGTTGTCTAACCAACCTGTTCAAACTGGAAAACTAGATAAAATCTTTGATGAAAGATCAGATCACACTCCAGGATTTATCTGGCCTTTAACGGGTTTTCCTTTAAACACTTCTGGTTGTCTAACCGACCTGATCAAACTGCACACTATATAAGCTAGTTGATGAAAGCTGAGAACACATTCTAGGATTTATTAGCCATTTGGCGTGTTTTGCTTTTAACCCTGCTGGTTGTCTAACCAACCTGTTCAAAGTGTAACACTAGATAAACTATTTGATGAAATTTGAGATCACATTCGATGATTTATTAGCCCTATGGCGGGTTGGCTTTTAACCCTGCTGGTTGTCTAACCAACCTGTTCAAACTGAAACACTAGATAAACTAGTTGATGAAAGGTGAGATCACATTCGAGGATTTATTAGCCCTATGGCGGGTTGGCTTTTAACCCTACTGGTTATCGAACCGACCTGTTCAAACTGAAACACTAGATAAACTAGTTGATGAAAGGTGAGATCACATTCGAGGTTTTTATTAGCCCTTTGGTGTGTTTTGCTTTTAACCCTGCTGGTTGTCTAACCAACCAGTTCTAACTGTAACACGAGATAAGCTAGTTGATGAAAGGTGAGATCACATTCGAAGATTTATTAGCACTTTGCCGTGTTTTGCTTTTAACCCTGCTAGTTGTCTAACCAACTTCTTCAAACTGGAAAACTAGATAAGCTAGTTGATGAAAGCAAAAAAAAAAAAAAATTAAAGGAAGGATTCCAAAATTAATTATAAGAAATTAGAATGCATGATTGCTAGCAAAAAGGGAATACTCATCATATGTATTTACACATCGGGAACGCCAAAATCAAAGTTAGTTATTTTGGTAGTAGAGTAACAGGCCACTTTATGACAGAGATTCGATTGTGTATGGGAACAGCAAATGGTGCTCTTGAGTAACTAAGCATAAGCTAGGAAACACGAATACAACATATGCACTTAAAACACTCCCCACTCATATATATATATATATATATATATATATATATATATATATATATATATATATATATACCTACAAAACGCACACATAGATCTGTACATTACCTATACCTCGATGTTGACCAGCTAAAAATCACCATTGCAGAGAAAAATCTAGGGTTTTCAGGACACTGTTGTTTCATCAAGTTATAAATTATCCACAATGTCATATTATGGGATTCTCCTCATGGAAAACGTAATGGTGGACGTACATCCCGAATATACATCAACCAAACTGGCCGCCATCTTCAAACTGGAAAACTATTAGACATGGTAGTTGATGAAAGCAAAAAGAAATGATTAAAAAAATAATAAATATAAGAAAACAGAATGCATAATTGCAAGCAGAAAAGTAAAATATGAGTTTACATATCGGGAACGTCAAAATGAATGTCAATTATTATACCGACCAACAATTTAATTTTTTCAAACGGCACGGTACATTAGAACGGTTTTAGAGTAAACCAGACTCGATGAATCCGAAAATGTACTTTGGGAGGCACGGTAGATTTTTGGATGGCGGCTTGAATTGAGGAATCGGAGAATCGCGTTCGAATTCCACTCGAATCCATTACATTCACTTACGTGCTAATACCCTTGAGAAAGATATGAATCCTCTTCTTTCCCACCCTCCAGATATAGGTAAATAGCAGGACAGACCAGGTTCTATATCCTTGGATGGCAACTAGTCTACCGCAGAAAGAAATGGCAACATATTGCGAGAAAAATTTGCCTAGTCATTTATGTATCGAAAGATATATGATCGCCCACGAGTGTATCACGCATGCCACATAACTGACTGACTTAATTCTACTTTTCAAGACATTGGATATCAATAAATTTCAATGATTTTTATTTCCTCCGAATATGCTAGTTTTGCTCTCTCTACTCGTCACTTTTTTATGTTAGTGGAGAAAACTTTACGCAAGAAAGAGAATTGCAGAATCGAGTACAGACAATTGCTTCCTGACAGGGTGAGAAACAAGATATTTCGTTGGCCAGTGTAATAAAGGGTGTTTCATTAAGACGGATTATATATATAAGGGTGTTTCATTAAGACGGATCAAAGTCAGCAGTAAATAAATCAGTGTTATTGGTGAAATTTTATTTATTTCTCTATTGGATCATGTTATTTAAGTCATAGCAATTATGTGTGAAAAATAATATCGCCCAAATGTCTGCCAAATCTGAAAGAAAAAGAAAAAATCATTAGACGCTTAAATTTAATTATTTAAAATAAGCTCAAGTTATTAGAACACCCTTTATTTGTTATCTTTCTCTAGGCATCCCTTTATAGTAGCAGGTTCGCTTTCTACGACTACAATGAAAAAAGTATTACCGTATTTTCCGGTTTACATGTACTTTTTTTCCTAAAAATCACGTGTGCGTCTTCCAAGACGAATGTAAGGCAATGACCAGGCTCAAGTAAGCCTGGACGGTCACCTAATTGTCTTGACTGATAGGGACTTGGATTTGTTGTCATTACACTATAATGTTAGCTATCTATGTAATCCAGCCTTTTATATGATTTAGCCTCAGTACTTAGCTGTTACATCGTACCCTTCAAACGGAACTCGTTTTGTAAATGAGTAAATTACAATATGTTCAGTGAATAATTTTTTTTTCTGCAATTTCGTCATAATAAATTTCTTGTTGAATTGTTTTGTGATGTCAACGAAAACTCGTTCTCACTTTTGTAATGCTCGTTTTAGTAAAGACTTTGTAAGAGCAAATACAACTATAGTAACGCCGTTGAACAATACTGGTGTCAGACGCCTTCAAATATCACTCGCAGTAATAGTACTCGCTCGATAATATTCGCTCGAAATGTAACCACCGAATAGTGATCCGTATAGACATACTATAGTGAATAGTTTAGAGAATAGCGACCCGTATTATAATAGAGGATACAATAGAAATGGTGATCAATCAGACGCCACGCTAGTTCCCATATATACATTTCCTTTACCATCAAATGATCCACTTATTCAAAATGGGATCGCTTGTGTTTGCTCACTGGCGATCTAGGTTCAAACTCCAGTGTCGGCAGCGACACTTTATTCCGATATAATAAATTGTCATTGCCAAGTTTTAACGCTTATGATTGGTCAATAAATTTAGTTGGCTTAGAAATGTTACCATAGTTAAAGCGGTGTTTCTTGACGTACATATGATATTTTCTGTCGAAAGTTAATCTACTGTGTGAAGCCGGAAGTTATTTTATCTGCAGTCATTTTATTTTTCTAATCTGCTCTTCAGTATCCTTGTGTTTAACTTCCTGTTTGTTTATAATCAGTTGTATAGTAGCTCGAACATAGCTAGATTCGTGATCACTGGCGATGGAGATCACTGGCGATACTGTATCGTATTTAATAAGAAGATTCGTGCATATTTCAGATTGCGTGACATGTTTGAAACATAAATATGGCGACATGCCAGTAATTACATGTGCAAGCACAGTTAGGAATTGTAAAAGAAATATGTATATTCTATATACAGAAAGTTTTAATTTAATAATGTTAGAGATAATTATAATAAATAACCACAGTTAAATGATGGATATCAATTAACTGAATTAATTATATTCAATTACCTTGGTAGGGTTTCGATTTAATTTCTACGTCGGCCCCAAGAGAACTAAAAGATGTATAAAGATTTATTATTGTCGGACATAAGTTTAACTGTATAGGATACGCAGATGATGCCGTGTTGATGTCAGACTCAGAAAGAAAATTGAAAAAAAAAATAGACAAATAACTCTTAAATTAGTAAATGATAGCAAAAAATGAACAAAGAACTAAGGGTGTTTCATTAAGACGGATCAAAGTCAGTAGTAAATAAATCAGTGTTATTGGTGAAAATTTATTTATTTCTCTATTGGATCATGTTATTTAAGTCGTGACAATTATGTGTGAAAAATAATATCACCCAAATGTCCGGCGAATCTAAAAGAAAACGAAAAAAAATCATTAAACGCTTGAATTTAATTCACATTTAAAATTGGTCCTAGTTATTGGAACACTCTTTACTAACTGAAAGTAAACACAATGAATGGTTGTTAGAAAAAAAAATACAACCCAATGTGTGAGCTACCTTTTAGGGACGTCAAAATCTACTTGTTGCAGAAGATTAACTGTTTTATTAGTTTTATAACAGACAACAGGAAGCGTGATACCTAAATTCGAACACACATAGGAAATACCGAGGGTTGCCTTTCAGAAAATAAGCAAAGTATTAAAATATTGTTCATATTCATTTTTTTACGGCTTATCAACACTTTGCAGGTTATCTAAAACCATAAAATATTTTTTTTACGTTGTAAGGATTTTTTGGAAATAATAATGGTTTAGTGATAGAAGTCATACTAATTAACCCATAGCTGGGAGGAGAAGAGGTGAATTCAGACATTTCCGAAGGGTATTTCGGCATAATTGAATATAAGGAACCCGACAAGAATTGGCACTCTTCGATTGCCAATTCCAAGCTATTATCCATTGAACCACCCACGCATCCAAGCTTACAGCACTTGAAATTCCTAAGCGGTCAGCAGATTTGTCGTGGCATAACTCAACGGATATGACCGTAACCATATAATGAGAAAGGACGGATTGTAATATTTAACACCTTGTGAGTGTTAAATACTCCAGACCGTCCCTCCTGAAATTTTTAATATGAGGAAAGAAGGGTTAGAAAATTGGACACTCACAAAACATAAAAAGACAGGGGCAGGAAGGAATAGTTGTGTAAGTGGGTGGATAAAAACATTGTTGGATAGATAGTAAAAAGACCAAATTTACTAAGAGCTACAACTGAAGGAAAGTTGTGGAGAGCTATGATCGCCTATATCCTGAAGGGACATGTTGAAGTAAAAAAAAAAAAAAATAGTAGATGAAATAAGGTAACGTTCATGAAAAGTCTTAGGAAATAGATGTCAGAACAAATATCAGAATTTGAATAAATGGACCATAAAAGGAAAAAAAAAATCAGCAAAAGTTAGAAAGTTGTGGAGAGCCATGACACCCCACATCCAGAAGGTTGATGACAGAGAGCGAGATAGAACGAGAGAGAGAGAGAGAAGGGGAAGATATTTAACGTACACATCACGTAAATAAAAGAAGGTCTAATTTATATTCTGTAAGAAGAACTACCCAGAAGTAAATAAAAAGTTATTCAGACGCTCCGGATATTTGGCAAATTTTGGCTCAAGAGGAAAACCGAAGCCAATAATCTGTCAGTAAAACGTTCAAATATTGTTTTTCAAAATTAGTATCGATTTAGGTAATAATTGGCGCTGTTATCTCTTTCTGTTTGGGTTGACATGAACTGTTATATTTGCTTCTCTTTATATGCCATGTTGTTTGAGGTCTCGAGCGATCATTATCCTCATTGTTCTGTCTTTTGATCTTTTACCATTTCTCTTTGTCCAGGTTTTGCAAACCGTTCACGAAAACGCGTCCAGTAAGTTCCTTACTTTCTCAGCATAATCTTCATTTTTGTGAGTGTCAAATTCTCCACATCTTCTTTCCACAATATATTTCATCATTCTCTTTCAGATTGTAAATATAAGCTTTCTCGTAGTTCGTATTTTCCTTAAAACTTCCTCATTGTTCACATGTTTAGTCCACGTTATTCTCTGCCTTCAACAATGGACCTACATCACTGTCTCTTTCTAACCGTAAGTATGAGATACCTTGTACATCCTATTTTCCACAAGACTTCCACATTGTCCATATGTTAAGTCCATGTTATTCTCTGCATTCATCAGTAGAACCGTATCTGTCGCTTCCAGTTTATCTGTGGATAAATTGTCCAGAATTCACATCAGGGATTACATGTGACACAGCAGTTTAGGACATATTGTCTTTGTTTCTCTTGAAATTTTCCTATCTCTTAATACTTTGCAAGCTTCCGGCTATATCACGTTGAAACACCGGTTCCTATATGATCACGAAAGTTAAGCAACGTCGTGCCTGATCAGTGCCTAGATGAGTGACTGCTTGGGCATTCCTGTCAGTTTACATGTGCGAGTAAGGGGCTGACAGACATATTATCTTGAAACAACTTCGAGCTAGGTTGTTACATAGTTGGGTTACCCCTTGAAAATACCAAGTAATATATCCATGGATGTGCAGGTGGTTTAAAAGGCTACGTCCACAGTAAGTTGAAACAGTTTCCTTTACGATTACCGAAGTTAAGCAACGTCTAGCTGGTCATTACCTAAATTGAGAATACCAGATGCTGTAAACATGAATGTGCTTGTGTTGTAAAGGGTTTACGGTCACATCACGTTGAAATACCGATTCCTGTGCGATTACCGAAGTTAAGCAAAGTCTAACCTGGTCAGTACCTAAATATCTGACCGCTTGGGAATACCAGGTGTTGTCAGAATGGATGTGCGAGTAGCGTAAAGAAATTACGACCACAGTACGTTAAAATGCCGGTTCACTTACGATCACCGAAGTTAAGCAATGTCGAGGCTGGTCAGTGCCTAGATAAGTGACCGCTTGGTAAGAATGGCTACTGTAAGGTTGGATGAATGTACAAGTGATGGAATGGATAATGACACAGAATTGTTAATCGTTAGTTTCGTTATATTCACTTACGCGCATCAAACCACCTCTTTCCCCCAGCTATAGGTTAAATAGCAAGACGAAATCATTATTAATTCAAACCAAAAAACCCTTACACTGAAAAAATATGTTCTGGCTTTAAATAATCTGTACACGGTTAAGCCGTAGAAAACGAATCACTAGATCAGGAAATTCCTTATTATAAGTCTAAATATTTCATCTGTCCCTTTTTGATTGGAAGCAACTTTGTAGTTCATATTCTGTTTTAAAAAGTCCTCACTTATCACATGCGATATCTATGGTATTCGCAACAGTCTTCGGTACAACCATATATCGCTCAATTTTTTCATCTTTCATTAACAATATGAAAGCGTAAATACCATATAAGCAGTCCAGCATTCATTTAATTTTCGTTGCTTTAATATGTTCTTCAGTTATTGACAAAACAGATTTCGCCATTCCCATGAACCGTCGAATGCCTGTGTCATAATATCGGCTGTTACTCTACTAACTAAATACCTAAATTTAATTTTGGCATTCCCGATGTGTAAATATATATGATGAGTATTCCCTTTTTGCTAGCAATCATGCATTCTATTTTCTTATAATTCATTTTTTAATCCCTTCTTTTTTGCTTTCATCAATTAGTTTTGTTGCAGTTTTTGTGTATACTATGTAACTAGTGGGCCAGTCAAAATGACTTAACTCCCTTTATAGTCTACCAATAGAAGGTTAACCAATCAGAAGACGTAGAACATTCTATCCGTCGTGTATAAAGGCGGCCATTTTTGTTTACCCTACCCGAATGAACAGTGCCAACTTGTCAGACGAAGATAAACAGAAGGAAGTACTACGCTCTGCTACTTTGTCTTCGAAATATTCACTGCTAACCTCTGGATTCTATACTCGAAGACGACCGTCAAAATGTCTAACAAGTTTGTCTAATATTCCAATTTGAATAGGTAAGCTAGACACCCAGTAAGGTTATATTAAAAAAAAACCCGCTAAAGAGCTGATAAATCCTCGCTCTGGACCTAAACTTTCTTCAGCTGTTTTCCTGTTATTCTTCCATGCGTTTTGACACAACACTATAGCGTGTGTTTAGGGTCAACTCATCCAATCCCATTGAGGACCGCAGTCGGGACATCCATCCCAAAACCAATCCATAATTGACGAGCTTCTATAGCTTTCAGTAGCTAGTCTATTCCCCGACTTTTAACCGCCATTAGTTGGTCGATATTCGGGTAGGGCACCAACCATTCCGTTTTACATGAACATGATATCACAGTATACCTTTGTGAATAACTTCCTGTTTGATGCACCACTAATGTCCTAAGGACCGTACCTTCCTCTGTAATAGTGTTTGGTATTTTTAGCATGTCCCTATCGAGGTTTTCATTAATAATTTCCTGATATCATTTGATATTTTGTTCTGATCGAAGTATTTTTGCGTAGGCATCATCTAACTTTTTATGAAGGGAAACGGGGAGAATTCATGAACCTGATCCGTATACGACGATTTTCTCTTTACAGCTGCTCTAAAGAAAAACTCTGATGTTCCTTTGCAATGATGACTTCCTGCGCTGAAGAAAATGCCGACTTATCTCTTCAAATCCAGTGACAGCGTGTTGCGTGTGTTATAATCCGTTGAAAATTGAAGGCACACGTGACATTTCGTTTTATAAAGAGAACGTCATGCAAATTTCTGTGCCACCTCAACCAATCACTGACTTTTCGACTTACATCTCTACAGAGTGCCCTGAACACCAGGCAGGATATTGCTATGTTCTCTGCTATTTTGGAAAGGACGGTTTTGTGACCGACAACCTACAGATTTTTATTTATTATTTTTTCCCCATTTCTAGAACTCTTCAGCTACACTTCCACACACTTTCGTCTCTCTGCTTTCTTGTCAACTTTGACCTTCAAAAATTTAAATGCATTGTCAATAGTTGTCTTCTGCTTTTTCTATACCCTGTTCTTTTAGTGTCTTTTCTCCTTAATAATGTTTTCAAACGAGACTCTCCAATGTTATCGGTCCTGACCTGGCATCTCGGTTTCAGTCACTTTCCTACCGCCGTAACGTAGCTTGCCTGCACCTTTTCTATAAATATTTCAGTGATAACTGCGAGATAATTAAGAGAAGCTTTCCTCTTTGGTTACACGATTTTACGACTTTTAAAGACTTTGGCGGCTAAGTCTTATCATTTTACAGTTGAAATGACAAGATGTAACAGTAGGGTTAGGGTTAGGGTTCTATGCTAACAGTTTATTTTATACTTGTAGATTTTTTTATATAATACCATGCTCGCCGCCTACCATGATTCTAATTGATACAATTCATTGACCGTTTTGGTGTATTGAAAGACTTGCCAAAGGGCGATATCCATCGTGTACTTAATACATATATTATTTCTAAATTAATGTTTTATAAAGATTTTTTTTCTGTTCAATATAGTAGACAGGAGAATATTTCAGTTCCTTGTAAAAATATGCTGACATAAAAAAGGAATTCTAAAATCTAAGAGAAAAAGAATGTAAAAATCTTCCACACTTTGCCATGGAATAAAAAAATCTTTCCTTTAAATGATACCACAGTTTTCCATGGAACAAAAAATCTTTCTTTTAAATGATCCCACACCCTGCCATGGAACAAAAAATATTTTGTTTAAATGATAACACACTTTGACATGGAAAAAATCTTTCCTTTAAATTATTCCACACTTTGATATCGGACAAAAATATAATTCCTTTAAATGATATCACACATTGCCATGGGACAGAAAATCTTTCCTCTAAATGATACCACACTTTCAGATGGAACAAAAAAAATCTTTCCTTTGAATGATACCACACTTTGACAAAGAACAAAACAAATCTTACCTCTAAATGATACCACACTCTGACATCGAACAAAAAATTTCTCCTTTAAATGATACCACACTTTTCCATGTGATCAGAGGAAAATTTCATGATGCCATTTCTAACCTTAGGTCTCTAGGCGGGACCCAGAAAGAAATGTGTACACACCAGAAATCAAAGGAAATAATAATAATAATAATAATAATAATAATAATAATAATAATAATAATAATAATAAATTGTGTTGATCTCAAATGCAGCTTCTGTAATGAATATCCAGAAAAATCTTGTATCGAGTTGCGCGGTATTAGAATCCACTGAATATAAAACTCGCTATGACTGGATGACTGGATAGGCCAATATCTGCACTGGAAAAATCTGCAACGTTTATGGGAAGGAAACTTCGAGAAATTGGTATGAACACCACCCAGGCCCGATTATAGACATTAGGGTCTGTAAGAAATTTTATGGGACTGTACAATACACACAACTAGAACAATCAAAGATAATCGCTAAGACAAATAATCACAGGCTACAAAAACTGAATATGCTTTCTTATTGACATGGCAGTTCCTGCAGATTGTAATGTATCTTTGAAGATCTTTAAAAAATTACATATGCAAGCATCTTGAAATGAACATTTAAAAAAAATGTGGGACAGGAAATAATTCCAGTTGTCCTGGGGGCCTTGGGTTTGAATAGAAATATTCTGCTAGTTTCAATGAAGGGATCCTTGGTCGCCCATGCTTTAAAGAAATTACAAAAAAATGTTCTTACAAGTGCAGCTCATACCTTACGAAAGGCTTATCAATGTAAAATGTGTGTGTTCTTAGATCCTATTTTGAATAAAAATATTCAGTGGAAAATGTTATGATGCCATTTCTGACATTAGCACTCTGGTTGGATCCCGGAAGGAAATTACTATGTCGAGTCAGATAGAAATGATCGCCTGTGGTATGTGTTCGGGATAAAATTAACATATAAGATGCGTAGTGATTTTTAAAACCATTTCAGGCGTTTTTATAGGTCGTTAGTTTCTCTAAGATGGTATATTCTATATATCTACCTATTTCCATACACATTATTTAAAAGCCTTATTCTGTCAGCAATACTTGCCTCAATTTCTGACAACTGACAGCCATACTTTTCATTATTTCCAATGCATTTCAAGAAAAATAAGAATTAAAAATAAATAAGAAAAGCATTCGTTTTCTCGCGTTGAATAGCAGTCCAACCGTTTTTTTCTCAAGACAAACGACATCAATCACATAGCCATTACTTACATTTTTAAATCCTTTCACCCCCGGCCACTACAGCATAGGGGGTTACAAAGAGTGAAAGTGAAAGAGAAAGGACAAAAGATGAACGGGATTCAAGAAAACAGAAAAAAGCGATTGATGTTACATTTAAATTTTTAAAGATTGTATTAGGTTGGTGCAAAAATAATGTCGGTTTTTGACGTAATTTTTAACGTCAAAAACCGACATTATTTATTATAACCTAATAGTTACCGTGGAAGTAAACGGAAGAGAATTCCACAATGGAAAGTGCGAGAAAAGAAACTTTTGGAGTAGAAGTGGTGGTAACATTTAGATATTTCAGCAGTAAAAGAGTGGAACCTAGTTTTCAATCTATTAGCAAGCTTAAATTCATGTAATCAAGCCATCGGAGGGAAAAGATCGTTAGAGCAGCTGCCATGGAAATATTTGGACAAACGGAAGTCACATCCCGTCTGTGAGAATTACATTTCAAATTCTTCATTGGACTTTGTCAAGAAGCTCGAGATGTACCATAGGAGAAGCAGATCATGGCAATAGTATTCAATGCACAGACAAATATTAGATCTGTAAATATCCAAGATGGATTCAAACGATAAAAATCTTCTGGTACGACACAGTGAAACAACATTTCTATTGATTCGATATAGTCGCTCTGTTTCAAGTCCGTGTAAAACGTTTGGCCAAGAAGGCGCACTGTGTTGGTTTTCAGGAGTCTACCGTCGGCCATGCTGATAGCGGGCAGAAAAAGTTCTCTATGGTGGTTAAATGAAATCCGTTTCGTTTTGGAGGCATTCAAATTTACAAGCCGTTTCTTGCACCAGTCAACCACTGATTAGAGGTCCTTTCCAAGAGCACCTGCTAGGTTTACTTTTTCAGATCTGTCGGATTTGTTATTGAGACAGGCATAAATGTTAGTGTAATCTGCATAAATACCTACTTGGGAACTGAAGACATCGGAGAAGATCATTGATGAAGATCAGAAATAGTGTAGGCTCCAGATACATGATGGTTGCCAACTCGTTATGGAGCATGACCATCGCAAGATATCATTGCAAGATTCAGTTTTCATTTATGATATCAAGCAATGTCTTTTTTTTAATCAGTATCACCCCAAGCAAGGCAGTACAGCCACTAGTACGCAAGGGGTTACAGAGTGTTGGGAAATTAGGAACAGAAACCAAGAGGGCAGTAGATTGTGATTGACATTGCATGCTTGCAGATTAAAGTTGGTTGGAAAGCATGGAGACGGAAGGGAGTTCCACAAGCGAGAAGTGTGAAAGAAGAAACTATCAGCATAGATCTGCCTAGATCAACTGCAAATTGATGAGATCTCGAGGCCAGTCTAGTATTGCGCTGAAATTCATACAGTCTAGGTCCCATAACGAAGATTGAGACTTATTTCGGTATTAATACAGAAAATGTGGCACAAGGCAAAAAATGGGGAATGGGGGGAAAGGACGGTCTTGTTCTGTCTTAATTTTAAACTTAGCTAGCCAAAATCACTGACCCAAACATACAAACAATATTCCTAACACCAAAACAAGACATTCTTACTTACTACATCTACCATAATACCTCATTGCCTCTATGACAATCCTGTCTAGTCCCCATATTGTCTGTAGGTGGAGGGGGAATAAAAAAAAACAATTAAAACCTAGCCTCATAGCAAAGAGCTCATTCGAACAATTACCCCGAATGTATTTATAAAGAAAGGCACAGGGAGGCAACATTGCGGTGGTAGGCACGTGACTGAAGCCGAGCCGCCAGATCAGAACCAATAATATTGCTGATTCTTCTTTGGATCTTATCAAGGGGCTCCAGGAAAATAGCAGGGGCACCGGACCATATGTGACAGCATTATTCTAAGCATGGACGAATGGTAGATATATAGATGTGCAAGATAGATTCCGGAGAGAAAAACTGTCTCTCCCGACACAATGAACCGACTTTCTTAGCAGTTGATCTAGCGATAGATTCAATGTAATCGTTTAAACTCATATCAGCTCAGAACTTTAGTCCGAGAAGGCGCAATAAATCGCTTTCTTGGTGGACAGAAGGCAGAGAGGGGTCTCTCAGATTATTAATAGAGAGAAGTTTAGTTTTAGAGGCGTTAAAATTGACAAGCTATCTTTTGACCCAGTTAACGGCGGTCTTGAGGATGTTTTGTACATCAACTGTGTAAGATTTTTGTTTTTAAATTGGAGAAAGTAGTTGCATAAGGCCAATCCAACTCTCTAAGCAGGAAAATCGTTTAACCAAAAAGAACAACCAGTCAACATTATTGGATGCTTTCAAGCCCCAGGAGCCACATCAGTGTTTTTATTTTCCTGGAAACCATGACGAAGTTTAAGGGTTTCAATACACCCAGTGAACTTACCGTGCAGTTGGACACAAACCTCATGTATTTCTATATTCTGTTGGGCGTCTTGCCATACTCCTCAGCAGAAAAGCCTGGTAGGGGAATCCGTTTACTTTCAAATAAGCCGACCATACAGCACTTGGTAATGTGTCGCATAATGCTAGTAGCCCTTATAGAAGGAACTACATACCTGATGACTGCCAACTCGTTTGGTCCATGGTTTTAGTTCACTTGAGAACGACGATGGCTCCTGAGGCCAACAAGTTACTAACAATGCTTATTGCGGGCGCGGCAAACTACCGTAATACGCACCCATAAATAATACGCACCCCAACAAATGATCCAAAAAATAAGAAATATATCTATATAAATTTTAGCAAAAAAAAATAATTGCGAAGACATTTTGTCGACCTTGACATTAAGAATAAAATCGAAACTAAGCGGCTAAAATAATATTGAAAATTACCAGCGGTTTTACATTTTATTTTACCGCCATTTTCCCGATCAATATAACATTTTATTTTACCGCCATTTTCCCGATAAATATAACATTTTATTTTACCGCCATTTTCCCGATAAATATAACATTTTATTTTACCGCCATTTTCCCGATCAATATAACATTTTATTTTACCGCCATTTTCCTGATCAATATAACATTTTATCTTGCCGCCAAAATGACGTCAAAACGAGCAAGGATATTATAAGATGAGAAGTGTTGTCTCATGACAGCCATGGATGGCTCTGAAGATGATATCCATTGACAAGGGAATGAAGAGGTCGGAGATAATTTTAAACAGGATGAAGATAATATTGTGAATGATAATTTGTTTAATGATAATTTAGATATTGATTCTATAATAAAAAATGGTGATGATGAAAATTAAAATTTCAATAAATATAACTTTATATCCTTTTTTTCTTTGAAATTGTCCCTTTTATAGATTTTTTTATTTTTTCACCAAATAAAAAATGCGGTTACTGATAAACATAAATTTATTCACAAAAAATATGTTACAATTATTATTGTTGGATTTAAAATGAAAATTGGGATAATATATTTCTTATTTTAGAACAACAAGTACGTATTTATTATTATAAATCAATAACGAAAAAATATTTTTGTTTAAACCTATTTATAATACACTCCCCTACTATCACCTGTAATTTACAGTAAAAAAATGTGTATTATTTTCGAGAAATTACAGCAAGTTGTTTTGTACAGGGCCTGGCTTGTTTTGCAAATTCTGTTCATTTCGGGGATTCTCATGTGACCGGCGAGACAGAAACGATTTCTGCAAGTTTTCTGACACGCCCCTCATGTTAAATCATTCACAGAGTAGTACTGATCGTAATTATGCATATATATACTCTGGGCACTTCGACTTAGTGTAATGGTTAGCAGGCTTGTCTCGGTGGATCAGTTACGACTGAATAGTGTGTTTGATCCTCACTGGGTGCCCCATATTTTCGACCTTGTGCCACATCTAAGCTACGCTTAGAACGCACAAAATGGATGGCGTAGTTTATTCAACAACCGGACGTGAAAAAATTCAACTTCAAACGCAAAAATCAAACTGGCAAAATTTTGTCTCTGCACGCATTAAATAATACATAAAAATTCAAATAAATATAATCTAAATTCCTAACCAATTAGATGCTTTCCAGCTTCCTTTTGGTAGCCTAAAAAATCAGCCTGTGTTATCCACTTCAGATCCATATAACCATAGATCTTTTATCATTCTATTTATTAGTCGTCATTGAGGGTTCCTACTCATGAACTTGACTTCACCTACCCAGATCTTATCCCACAGACCTGACGTACCAGCCATTACGGTGGGTTATTAATTCTTTCTTCGTCTGTTGAATATAAAATGTAGAACATGACTAATTCTGCTAAAATTTCAAAATAAAAGTAATTATATAGAAAGACTTAATAATATATATTTTTTAAACGAGTTTCTTGTGACAAGTTCGCGCAGAAATAATAAAGTTAGGCGTAACGGAAGAATAAGTTATCACCAAGTTTTCTTGAATCTAACAAAAAACATATCTTAAGCAGTGTTATGCTTAACAAGTCTATTAAATGCAGTTAGTATATCATTGGTCGTAATTATTTTTACAGTAGCAATTTTTGGTTAGCTTTTATTTTCAAGAATGATTTTTAATGTGATGTCTACAAGAAGAGGTATTAATTCGATAAAACACGAAGAAAAAAACGTCGGCTTGAAAATAAAATAAAAAAGAACACTGCGTTGTCTTCAATGTTTATTCTATTCAAACACACAAGGGATTACTTTAAGCATGAAATATTTAATAACTAGTATAGTACCCGTCAAAAATGATTAATTGCGCATACATCGGCGCTTTTGTTTAGAATAGGAACGTAGTTGTTTGTTCTTTGAGTGAGCTTAAACACGGTATATTTTAATCATGTAACGCCAAGCAAGGCCACTAAAGTCACTAAGACGCAAGGGGTTACTGGGTGTGAAATAATATAAGAAAAAGAAAACATTATTAAGGACAATAAAAAAAACGGGAATTTAGAACACAGAAGACAACGATTGACATTGCTTTTAAATTTTTGAAGGTCAAGGTTGACAGGAAAACAAGAAGACGAAAGAGAGCTGCCTTCTCCATCAGTGAAGAGATTGTCCAGCATTCATTGCCATATGAGAAGGACCGATATTACATAACAGTTCATTACTCTTTCTGTTTCTAATGAAATTTTCCTATTTCTTAATACTTTGCTTACTTTTTGGAAGGCATCTTTTGCTATTCCAATGTCTTTCCACACACACACAGACAAACATATTTTACATAGATAATGCCGTTCGTAAAACGTGGGCTGTACTCGTGAAAACAATTTTTTATATGCTTATTATCATTGTTATTATTATTATTATTATTATTATTATTATTATTGAGTAAGAGAATAAAAGGTTAACAAAGTGACGTTGGGGTGCAAATATAGCCATAATGGCAGCCAGGCTTATACAGGTATACCGGGCACATTCTTCACAACTCAAGGTGTGCGATATGCTGATAAGTTTTGAGTTAAAAAACAAAAAACATCTTATGACCTTACAGATATTTTCAGGTTGGATAACCCAGTCTATTTCGGGTTGAGGATGTTCCCAAATACCTTGACGTCGCGCCCAATTCGCCTCAGCGGTCTCATCTTTCAAACTATTCCCACTCATGAACAGAGATTCTCAAGGTCAGGCAACTGAAAAGCAAGTTCCATTAGTCTATCTTATTTGACATTCACAAATCATTTACATCTAGTACTTTCAATAAATTAATATCAGATGCCAGGAGAGCAAGGCTTGGTATAGTTACTATTATTATTATTATTAATTTTATTATTATTATTATTTCTTCCTTTGATTTCTGTTGTGTACGCAATTCCATCCGAGTGCCAACCAGAGACCTTAGGTCAGAAATAACATCATGGCATTTTCAGTGAACATTTTGAACGTAAGAGCACTTTTATCATAGACATTTAAAATTCACGATCCGCGCACAAAACGGATAGAAAGACGAGTTGTATCGTTACTTTTCAGAATGCTTATAAAAGTCGTAAATTTCAGCCGATAAACGTCATAATTTCAGATTAAACGAAATCATGTGTTCAAATGCCACCTACTGAAAATCACAGCAAACTCTCATCCTTAACCAATATATTCTTTATGTGTATATATATATATATATATATATATATATATATATATATATATATATATATATATGTATACATATATATATATATATATATATATATATATATATATATATATATATATATATATATATATATATATACGTGCGTGCGTGTGTGTGTGTGCGCACGCGCGCTATATTTTAAATTCTTTACACTTCAAAAATTCTCAGGAGGGCTATTAAACGATTTTGATAAATCGCTAAGCGTAAGACAGCATTGTAAATTTTCAAAACAAACAAGCAAACAAACACACATACATATATATATATATATATATATATATATATAATAAAGTATTAATAATAATAATAATATTATTATTATTAATACTTTATTATATATATATATATATATATATATATATATATATATATATATATATATATATATATATAATAAAGTATTGATAATAATAATAATAATAATATTATTTCCTTTGATTTCTGTTGTATACACATTTTCTACTGGAACCCAACCAGAGACATAAGGTGAGAAATGTCTTCAAGACATTTTCCACTGATCATATATGTAAAAAAAAAAAAAAAAAAAAACTAATACCACACACATTTAATATTGATAAATCTCTTTGTAATGTGTGAGCTGAAAATACAGTTATTTTCGTATTTCTTTAAGGCATGGACTACCAGGTATCCCTTCAATGAGTCTGTCGGAATCTTTTCCAATCAATGCTTCTATTTTGATAGTTTCTTGAAGATCCACAAAGATACATTACAATCTACAGGGACTACCATGTCAATAAGAAAGCACATTCTTTTTTGTGGTCTTTGATCACGATGTCTGGCCGATTAAATTTAATTGTTCTATCAGTGCATAATGTAAAAACCAAAGTATTATTATTATTATTATTATTATTATTATTATTGATTTCTGGCGTTTACACACTTCTTGCCGTGTCCCGCCCAGAGACCTAAGGTTAGAAATGGCATCATGACACTTTCCACTGGCAAAAAAACATATTACATAGATAAAGCCCTTCGTAAAGTGTGGGCTGTACTTGTCAGAACAATTTTTTGTATCTCCTTGAGGCATGGACTTCCAGGAATCCCTTCAATTAGTCTACTGGAATCTTTTCCAACTAATCCTAGGGCTCCAACTACAACAGGGATTGTTGATGTTCCCATATGCCACATTTTCGAGATTTCTATTTCAAGGTCCTTGTATTTTGACAGCTTTTTGAATATCTTCAAAGATACATTGCCGTCAGCAGGGACTGCCATACCAATAAGGAGGCAATTATTATTATTATTATTATTATCATTATTATTATTATTATTATTATTATTATTATTATTATTATTGTCACCGGTACTCTAAAAAGATTTTTACTAGCAAAATACCAGCGACGTTCGTCGGGACCAGCTGATACATCATACCTAAATAAACCTCAACAAACTCCTATCATTAATCATTTGGAAACTACAGAAGAAAGAAACATAATTGAAGGCAAATAGCGATAATAGGGAAACTGACTTTTGGTTTATGTTCAACTGCAATGGAAGCTCTTTTTATATAAAATGCTTTCTGTTTTGGTTTCTCTGGCAATGTTTTATTTCCATAATTATGTAAGTTATTTGCACTACTGTGAGTTCTTGCTTTATGTTAAGCTGTATTACTAGCTTGCTTTTTATATACACTAATGTTTTCTATCACATCTAAATTGATTTTATAACGTTTTCTAAATTACTGATTGCTTGCTTTTTATATAGTAATTCTTTCTGCTAAAGTGTTTTTTGTGTTGTTTTGTAATGTACTGATTGCTTGCTTCAAGCATTACTTACTTAAAACGCAGGTGTGAGCAAACGACGGACTGCATGATGATTTTATGCGGCCCGCAATAGCATAACAATGTTTTTAAAATATCCTTTAATATATTTCAGTAGTCTTGGGTTCCATGTTTCAAAAAGTAATAATCTGTCCAAAATAGTAAAAAACAAAAAAAATTACAGACGGAAATCATATTAAATAGCAAAAACTCGTCCTCAGGAAACTCACTTTCTAAAAAATCAACATGTTACATTATGTACTGCAACATGGATACCTGGATCGCCACGTCCCACCTTTTGCCGATGTCCTTGCTCTATCAGCACTGTGTAGACTGACGTAGGGATCTAGGCGACTGTGTGTATATAGGATGTCATTTCTGCGCTTTGTTATAAACATCTCACGAGATTTAACGAGAATGTCTTCTAATATATAAAAATACTTTTTTCAGATGTACAAATACATTTGCTATAATAGTAGCAAATGTATTAAATATCAAACTAATTTCTCGGACATTTGTACAGCCTGCTCACTTCACACTGGGCCAAAATGATGCGACCCATCATGAAAAAAACTTTGCCCCCCCCCCCACACACACACCAGCTCTAATGAAAGGGATATATGTGTAATGTCCCGTTGCTTCCTGTTTGCCTTCAAATACAGTAAATTAGTAATGCTTGGAATGCAAATGATTTTAAGTATCCTAACTGATTAGATTCTTTAATCAATTTGGGGGTCTTAATTGCCGTTGTTCCCAGGTGAACCCTGGCCCGGGTGGTAGCACCTGTTAAGACATTAATCCATATAATAATCCTATAATTACTTAACTCAAACTGTATTCAAAAATATAACTTCAAGAAAACGTGTATATTCACAGAAGCTGAGTATCATCTACCATGTATTCAATTGCGAAAGCAGAATAAAATAAATCCTATTTTTATTACTTCAAAGCTCCCACGAAAATTAAATTTCGGCATTAAATGACCCATAAGGAGTTGATATGCCGTTAAACATAATCAACCAACCAACTAATTTGAGGAGACGAAAAATTACTCAGTTTGATGCACGATATCGGAGTTACTTCTCTTTAGAATTGTGAAAAATCAAGAGATTAAATGTGTATTTATAGTTTTTCTTTCCGCCATCTTAAAATTTTGCGTCTTTTTTTTTTCTTTCCATAAAGGTTGAAAGAAAATAAATATCAAAATTGTTGTCAATTGTTTAAGAACATTTTTTAATATGAGATTCTTTGAAAAAAATGGTACATTCTGTCTTTTGCATTTTAGTTTCTTTTTCTTTTTCTTTTACATTATACTGTTTTAGTTCCTTTTAAAATAAAGGAACGTTTCCTCTCGTGTTCAAATTATCAAATCGAAAGGCTTTACAATAAGTCATCTCATCTTCTAGTGACCTTCTATTTTCCACTTTTAATGCTTAATTTTTTTTTTGTTTTCATTTGTGATAAAACAAAATCCTTAGAAAACAAAGAAAACAGCTCTTATTGTGTAACAGATCATTTTTAGGTGCATAAGCCCGCAGAGATATTCTCCCAAGTGACGCGTACGCCATGTTTTTATTACTCAATTGTTCTGTAAAAAAAAAAAAAAAATTAAAATACTATATAATAATCAGAGTTCATTCAAATCATTGAAGACAGGAAATATTTTGTAGGGTCTTGTTCAAATGGTGGACTCTTTATTTTATTGTTCTTATTTTAATTTGTAGGAGGGACCGAGGCTGTTGATTGTTACATGGGGTAGGTTGGATCATTTTCTTTAGTTTTTGCTCACTCCATTTGCTGTCGCTATTATTAGCATCGTTTTGAACAGCAAAAGTTTCCGACATTTTTCTTCAGATTTTGATCTGTCCGTGCTTGTAAGTATGAAAAGTTTTGTATGAAAAACTTTATTTCAACAGAGTCACCACAAACTGGTTATGAATTTTTTTTCAGCGATGAACAAGACTTACCTTGCTGTATTTCTAAAACAAATAAAAATATTACATCAGCAGAGACAATCCACCTTTATTTTATTTATTTATTTATTTTACACTGAAACGATATTAACCTATGCTCAGATCCACTTTTTGGTTTCCATAAACGCTCAGTAAGCGTTAATGAATGTCAGTTCGTACAATTTTTGCACGTACAGAATATCAGCATTTAGGGTGTTGCATCAGCAGTAACATGATTTCTTTCATCTTACATATCGACCACCACTGATCAATCTATATTAGTAACTTTCCTATAACATCTTATATATATATATGTGTGTGTGTGTGTGTTAATAATAATATTAATCATCTTATGATAATAGTTATTTTCTGTTTCTTTGTTCCTTAGAACGTACGTGCGTTACAACCTTCTAAAATCTCATAAATTAAAAACTATTCCGGTTTGATTGCGTGCAAAGACGGAAAAGACTTGGTTTCAGCGAGAAAGAAAGAAAGAAAGAAAGAAAGAAAGAAAGAAACGCATTGCATTACCTCATGAATTATGAACTATTCCAATTTGATCCCGAGGAAAGACGGAAAAGACATATCAGAGACGCTACTTAATTTCAGCGAGAAGAAAGAAAGAAAGAAAGAAAGAAAGAAAGAAAGAAAGAAAGGAAGAAAAAACGTTTGCCAATACGTCATAAATTAGGAACTATTCCGATTTGATCGCGAAGAAAGACGGAAAAGACTTATCAGAGACACAACTTGGTTTCAATGAAAAGAAAGAAACAAAGAAAATAAGAAACAAAGAAACAAAGAAACAAAGAAAATAAGAAACAAAGAAAAACTCCTGCCACTACCTCATAAATTATGAACTATTCCGGTTTAATCACGTGCAAAGACGGAAAAAATATATCCGAGATTCTACATGTTTTTAGTGAGAAGAAAGAAAGAAAGAAACGCCTGCAAATACCGCATAAATTATGTACTATTCCGATTTGATCTCAGTGAAAGACGGAAAAATGATATCAGAGACACTTCTTGGTTTCAGTGAAAAGAAAGAAAGAAAGACAGAAAGAAAGAAACGCCTACCAATAACTCATAAATTAGGAACCATTCTGATTTGATCGCGAGGAAAGACGGAAAAGACATATTAGAGAGTACATGTTTTCTATAATAAGAAAGAAAGAAAGAAAGAAAGAAAGAAAGAAAGAAAGAAAGAAAGAAAGATATAATTAAACGCCTGCCAATACCTCATAAATTATAAACTAGTCTGATTTGATCTCGGGTAAAACGGAAAAGACTTATCAGAAACACAACTTGGTTTCAATTAGAAGATAGAAAGAAAGAAAGAAAGAGCCAAAAACGCCTTCCAATACCTCATAAATTATGAACTATTCCGGTATGATCGGGTTCTATAGATGGAAGAAAAAACTGGATGCATCAGAAATGTGAGTTCTCCAGACTGAAGAGGAAACTGGAGGATTCCGAAGTGTGGTTTCAGCAGACGAAAGAGGAAACTAGAGGTATCAGAAATCTGGTTTCTACAGACGGAAGAGAAAACTGGAGGTAACAGAAATTCTTGGTTCTACAAACGGAAAAGGGAAAGAGGAGGAATCAGAAAATTGGTTTCTACAGACGGAAGAAGAAACTGAAGGCGTCCGAAATGTGGGTTCTTCAGACAGAAGAGATTTCAGAAATGTTGGTTCTCCAGACTGAAGAGGAAACAAGAGGCATCAAAATGTGATTCTACTGACAGAATAGGGGGGATTGGAGGTAACAGAAATCCTGAGTTCTACAAACGGCAAAGAAAAGAAGAGGAATCATAAATGTGGATTCTACAGACGGAAGGGAAAACTAAAAGAATCAGAAATATCTGAGTTTCACAGACAGAGGAGGAAACTGGAGGCAACTGAAATGTGCGTTCAACAGATAGAAGAGGAAACAACGAACAATAAATTTGGGTTCTACAGACGGAAGAGGAAACTGGAAATATCACAAAAGCGATTATGCAGCCGAAAGTTTTAGGGGACATCAAAATCAAGTAGATAGACAAATTCAGTTATCCAAGTAGTCCCCTAACAGAACATGTGACACAGACATCCGTAGACTCATAGGAATTTCGAAAGGTACCTTCCAGAAATTAAGGAAAACATTGAGTTAGTAAAGAAAAACAAAGCAATGTACTGAATTTCTATGATATTTCTAATTTTCTATATGGTAGTAGTTGTAGTGTCTTCCCTCTAATGAGTCTTTCCAATTACTCTTCCACTTACTTACTTCCACTTAGTAGGAAAAGTAAGCCTCGGGGGGGAACAATATTATAGACTCCGAGGCTGTGACTGTTCGCCGCTCCTGTCAAACTCTATGCCTTGGGCAGAGAGGAACTCGGACGAGGCTGTGCCGAAGGGCAGAGGTGCGTCCTAGCAGGTAGACAGCGGCTTCTACGAGGAGTATTTGGTCGAGCCTACGAGCTTGGATAACCCACGATAAAAACTCGGCCATGTACCACATATAACCCTCATGGGGGGACTGTTAAATATCAACAGTGATATAGACTGAACGCTCGTCAACCGACACACACTCCCAAGTCGTGTAACAATCTTCTGTTGTATTTACTGTTCAATACACTATTTATCTGAAACCTCTTGTTTTGTCATCTCTTAAACAATTACTTGGTCACAACAGTAGTGAATGCTAAACTATTTCTTCACAGACTAAGAGATTTGAAGCGACAGAGGTAAGTTCAAAATAAAATGGACAAATTAAATAACTGATAAGGGCGACTTGTAAAAAATCAGTGCAATAAAAGAAGCAATAACTAACAATCTTAGACATATAATAAGGAAAGTGGGACTGGGTAATCTAACACATACAAGGCGTGAGATCAGAGAAACAAAGCTAAATGTCGAGTCGTCTGCATAGCCAGTTTGTGTGAATGGATGGCAGACGAAGGAGAAGTAGTTAAAGAGACAAAAGTAAAGCCTGAGGAAGCCATTTTAAAGCCTCAATTTCTCTTTCACCGTCGAAACAAATGATAATAAAACGATTCTTTGAGGTCTTTAGTTGCTTTTGACATCATTTAACAAGCCCAAACTTCAAAAGCCAGAAAAATGTGCCAAATTTGAAAATTAGTGAAACAGGTACCCGTTAACATATCAACACGATTTCGCGATGAAAAATATGGAGTCCACAGTTAACCATATTGTATAGTTGTGGACTGCATTCGACGAGTAGAATACGTAATAGTTAAGGTGATAGGAGGAGGATGTCAGTAGTAATAGTCATTGTTAAGTGTAAATACAATTATCCTGTTATCTAATTTGTACCGAAACATTTTTGTTTTGATGGTATGTCATGGGTCTTTACCTATAACTACAAAATGAACTCTTCCTAACACTATGCATACTACGCCTCTCAGGAGAGAGAGTCGAATCAAGCCGAGCTTCTCGGCTTGACGGTCGAACTCTCTGCCTCTGTGCAGAGAGGAAGCCGGACGAGGCTCCGCCGAAGGGCAGAGTCTCGTTCGGGGAGGTTAACCAAACCAATCCCGTTTATACGGGATCTACGGGCATTTTTTGTCCGAGCCTACGGGCTCAGGAAACCGACGTTAAACTCGGCCTTTTGCCATATGCAACCCTCGTTTTGGCTAGATAGCGAATCAAGCCGAGCTTCTCAGCTTGACGGTCGAACTTTCTGCCTCTGGGCAGAGAGGAACCCGGACGAGGCTCCGCCGAAGGGCAGAGTCTCGTTCGGGGCGGTTGACCAACCCGATTCTGTTTTTACAGTTTCTACGGGCATATTTTTGGCCGAGCCTACGGGTTTGGGAAACCCACGTAAAACTCGGCCTTGTGCCACATCTTTCCCTCGGGTTGGGGGGTAAGTAAATCTCGAATCGAGTCGTGCCGATAGTAGTTCACTCCAAACCAGACTGACAGTCATACTAACACCTTCCACATCTTGTATTATTATTCCGTGTAATATACCTTCGTTATTTCTACTCTTGTGTTCACGTTGTTCTCATTTGTTCCTAACCTGGACCATAGCACTATGCCAGTGACGTATCCCGTCAGCCACTCCAAAACACTCAGAGCATTCGCTGTCTTCACCACTATTTGCGAAATGTGTTGAATTACTATCCGATTCCGGTGTAAAAGGTGCCTGGACAAAGCTATCACGTGGTTAGTGGATGTGTGTGAATGGATGGCAGAACAAGGACAAAGTCAGCTGGTAAAGCGTCAAAAGTTAGAGCAACAAAACACAGGAAGTTGCGGAGAGCTATGATCACACACATCCTGAAGAGAAATAGCCCATAAAAGAAAAATATTCGATGCTAACAGTGAGTGGACTAATGGTTATCAAAAGAAGAACTGAATCGTCAAACCAAATGTAGTATAACTGATTGTGGGGTCTGCTTGATTATTGTTGGAAGGTGGTCGTAAAACGTGTATATGTAAAGTCGTTTGTCATTGGGTTTTCTATATAGTCATGATGTAATGGAATAACTTGTCACCCCCATGAGTGTCTACACTATAGGTAGTAACTACCTTTAAGTATCTGTAAGTCAACGAACTACAGAGACTAGCTGCGACCTGTTCCAGCGAAACAGTCGAACTCTCTGCCTCTGAGCAGAGAGGAACTCGGACGAGACTCCGCTGAAGGGCAGAGACTCGTTCGGGGAGGTAGACTGCCCCTGAACCCGTTTATGCGGGTTCAAAAAGTGAATATTTTTGGCTGAGGCTACGGGCTTGGAGAACCCACGTTAAATCGGCCTTGTGCCACATGCAATCCTCGTGGTGGGGTAGCTAAATATACTAGCTGGAATCTGTTACTCGTCTCTTAGCTGTTGTCAAACTCTCTGCCTTCGGGCAGAGAGGAACCCGAACGAGGCTATGCAGAAGGGCAGAGTCTCTTTCGGGGAGGTAGACAGATCCAAACCAGTTTATGCGGGGCTTTTGGGGAATTTGGGGCCGGGCCTACGGGCTCGGATTGCTCCACATTAAATTCCGCTTTGGGCCACATCCTACCCCGTGGGGGGGTTGGTAAATATTTCTAGCTGGGATTTGTTGAGTACGACTCAGACTTACGCGACAACTACCGACCTTTCAATAGTAGCCCTCACTACTGGATTGAATTGCGATG
>OZ010601.1:31511629-31566629 GCA_963932145.1 Acanthosepion lycidas
AGGGTCGCTAAAAACTTATCATAGCCCGGTGTAATAGCCATTGTTAAGTATAAGCACAATTATTCTGTAATCTAATTTAGGATCGAGATATTTTTGTTTTGATGCAATGCCAGTGATGTATCCCGTCAGCCACTCCAAAACAATCAGATAATTCGCTATGTTCACCACTATTTGCGAAATGTGTTGAATTACTATACGATTCCGGTGTAAGAGGTGCCAGGACAAAGCTATCATCTGTTTACTGAGTTTGGGTGCATGGATGGCAGAACAAAGACAAATGACATGAATACCAACAAATGATAGGAAGTTGTGGCGAGCCATGATCACCCACGTCCTGAAACAAGACAGAACTAAATGAAGACTCCATCTGAATATTAAAAACCGTTAGATTTTCATGGGTATTTCTAGTAAGCATAACTTTGTATTCCGACAGAAATAACAGAACATTCAAGGGAGAAGGGGGAGAGGGTGCTGAAAATTTCTGGTTTTCCGATAGCAGAAAACTCTGTCAAAATCAACAGCCAAGGAGACAGAGATATTTATATCAAGGACATAAACGTTCGGCTTCTGAAAGCGAATATTTTAATCCGAGGAGATTTTGAAAAAAAAAAAAAAAATGATGATTTATTAGGTTGGTGCAAAAATAATGTCGGTTTTTGACGTTACAAAATACGTCAAAAACCGACATTATTTTTGCAACAACCTAATTCTTACCTGTATCCAATAATAACGCATGTAATATTCACATGTTAGTATCGTCTTATAAAATACAGACGAAGCCAATGTGTATCTTTTCCATTGTTTATGCTTATAAGATGTTTACCTGTTTCTCGTCCGGTTGTTTATGGCTGTACGCGTTTACGCAACGAGTATAACGTTACTAACGATACTTTTATCATTCTCTTTTACTTTTTTAAGTAGAAGATGAGGTAAATTAATTGAAATAATTTATTAAGTTTTAAATCTTTTAAAACTCTGTATTAATTTCAGCCTTTTAGATTATATTCTTGTTCAGTAAAAATTATATTTACTAATCATAAATGGAAAGGCTTAATGCAAATCATCAAACATCAATATTTTTAAAAGAATTGTGTTTTTTTTATATGTATAAACGTGCCGATTTTTTGTAAGTACGGTCGACCATACACGATACAACAAAATAAGCGGGATAATTATAATAAATTTACAACCGAAAATATTTAAAATTTAATAAAACATTAGATTATGGGGAATATTTTGTTACATTTTTTTTAAGATTACACCTTAAATAAACAGTTACTGTTCTGTTGTCTATGGCTATACGCGTTTACGCAACGAGTATAACGTTACTAACGATACTTTTATCATTCTCTTTTACTTTTTTAACTTATTTTACTAGAAGATGGGATAAAGAGATAGGGAAAAAGAAGTCATTCGATTGTAATTTGGTCTCTCAAAAAAGAAACTCGCATGATACACGAGGTACATGAAAAAATCATTTTTTATAAGTGAAAATTTGGGGGTCGTACGATACACGAATATCTGCGATATATAGAATTTAAAAGGCTGCGTGTTGATGTGTATTTTTGTGTTTTTTTTGGGGTTTTTTTTTGGTTGGGTGCGTCTTCAGAGACGAAGCATACAGAGACGAAGCATACAAAAACTTGGGTTTCTACTATGTACAAAGATTATTTAAGTAACAGCATTGACTTTTCTTTTTTTTATTTTAGAAATTGTCTCATTTCAACCACATATAGCCATCATTTAGAACGTAGGCGATCGTGTCGCTCCAGATCCCATATATTCATTATCTGTGAATTTTCATGACTCCTTGCAAAAAACAGTGAATTCCATTCCTGTTGTTTTCTGTACAGTTTTGTCCTCATAACGCCAACCAAGGCTAGAATGCACACTCTGCTATTTAACTAATTGCTTGAGGGAGAAGAGATGAATGTATGCCTTTCCCAAGGTTATAAGTGAAACGGTGAACACAAGAGATTACGTACCGTTTTGTTTTGTTTTTTGTTTTTTGTTTTTTTCATGGTGACTGTAGGAAAACAAAGTTATCAATGTCTCTTGGGTATATCCGTTTCCCTTTTTTGGTTCAAAGCTAACTTATGGTAAATAAGGATAAAAACAGTTAAAATAGTTCAGCTCAAGTCAGCTTTGCGCTGAGATGGAACGACCAAATTACTTACTTCATGAACATGAGCTGCCAAAAGTCGCCCAAACGGTGTCGTTGGAAAGTGGAAAGAGAAACATTCTGTCCTTTTCCGGAAGTGGGGTCATAAAATTGCGTAGATGACCAAAAACCCTTTCCGGTTTCTTTTTTACTTGTATCAAGAGAAAATGAATTTATTTTTATCTTTATTATTATTATTTATTGGTTTGATTTCATTCTCCCACAACTACAGCCGATTTTTTCAATAACACTGCTGGCAAGGATGGCTACAGTTGTTGGAATCACCTGGTATATCTCATCAATATCAATTTAAGAACGTATCTCTTTCTCTTCATTGTTAGTTCCACTTTAACATGGTTCTTCTTGGGAGCCCGCCTTTGACACTGGCTATCAACAGCAAAATATTTTACAGCCATACTCGAGCTGATATTTAATTTAAAACTGACTGGTCTGAAATTCTTTGCTGTTCAAACGCAACATTTCAGCCTTTTACAGAGAAGTTGTCTGCAGGTCACGAACGGGTTAAGCCAAGATGACCTTTGCGAATTTGTCTTTAAGTATACATGTTTTAGAAAACAAAGTGCTTGCTCTAACTGGTGATAACTTCTTGTCTGTCAAGAATTAAATAAAGTTTATTTTCGTTTTCTTTTTTTTTCTTTTCATTGTTTCTCTTATAGTAATACATTAACTACTTTCTGAGTTTATCGGTTTTCTTTTTAATGTTCTTAAATACGTATTAAGTATTAAGAAACGTCTAAATTTCGTTAGAAGCATACGGCCATATCGCGCTGAAATATCGGTTCAACTAGGAAAATTGGGTTTTTTTTTTCAGGCTTGGTTGGCAACCAGACTAGATGAAGGAGAACTCTTAACTCAAGACCCGCCCGAAGAAGGTCAGCTCCAACCGGCTATTTTGCCGTAGACACGCCACTGCTGCTACGGCTGCTCTACATGTAGTGCTCCTACGACCTTTATTGGTTTTGGGACGCATGACATTCCTTAACATGCAAGAATTTGTCTCCTTGTATATTTCACTGTTACAAGACGCCTCAGCGCCTTTCATCTTCGCTGTCTGAGATGCATTCTGGGTATCAATTGGTAGGACTGGGTCACCAATGCGGTAGTTCTCACCCGTGCCTAGTTACCCATCCTATGCTCCCCTCTCAAACAGCGCCGGCTCCGCTGGCTTGATCATGTACGCTGTATACCAGGTGGGAGGATTTCGAAGGTCCTTCTGTACGGGGAACTGGCTATCGTCAAGAGGGCATGAGAGCGACGTCATCTTCGCTTCAAGGACATCTGCAAGAGGGCCATGAAACCCATGAACATAGACATAGAGAGGTGGTAAGACGTCACCAACGATCGCTCACGCTGGAGATACGATTTACACTGAGGGCTGGAGCGAGAAGAGAAGAGACGGAGGCTTGCCACCGGAGAGAAGCAGAAAGAAAACAAGATGGCGACATCGAGTAGAGAATTTAGTTAAAAGCAAAACTCCTTGGAGAATTTAAATCGTCTGTTTTTGTTAAACAGAAACACCATTTACTGAAAATTTACTCTGAATCGTATAATAAAAATGCAATAAACTAAAACATTATTTAATGAGAAAAACTTTTAATTTATAAGGATATTTTAAAAACACTATTGTCTTAAGAAAAACATTTTTTCGATGAATAATGAATTTTTACAAGAATTGTATTTATTTTTAAAATTTTAATTGCAACAATTTATTAAGTTTAAATCTTTTAAAATTCTGCAATAATTTCAGCTTTTTAGATTATATTCTTTTTCAGTAAAAACTATACAGTGTAACCCGGATATAAGAGAGTTGTCGGGACCGGAAAAGAAGTCTCTTATATCCGGGTTTCTTTTATATCCGGGTTTGAACTATTTTGTTTAGGTAAGTATGGCTCTAATTTGGGACCAGAGAAAATCTTTCTTATATCCGGGTTTCTCTTATATCCCGGTCTCTTATATCCGGGTTACACTGTATTTACTAATCATAAATTTACTAATCATAAATGAAAATGCTTAATGCAAATCATCAAATACCAATATTTTTAAAAGAATTTTGAATCTTTTTTTTATATATATAAACGTACCGACTTTCTGTCATACGGTCGAACATAAACGACATTATCAGAAAATAAGAGCGACATCTGTTGCAAATTTACAGCCAAAAATATTTAAAATTCTTTATTAGATTACGGAGAATATTTTCTTAAATTTTTTAAGATTGATGAGTACTTAAAAATTATATATAAAATGCGCTTACGTCAATTCAGTAAATTTTTTAACGCGTAAAGCCCCGATAGAACAACATTAGGTACATATCAATCTGTTAAGGAGCTGCAAAACTAGCAAACCTCTTAAATAAATAGCTACTCTCGCGTTAAAAAATGCATTTCTGCGATATTTTAAACTTGAAGTAAATAATAATGGTTTCAAGTCAGATTAATTATACTTTTCATTTTAATAAAGAAAATTACATTGCAATGAAAGGCGACTAAAATGACATAAGTCAGCTGTGTTAGGTTTGCTTCAGTTTGGTTTGATTTGGTTTTACATCATTTCAACATCAAAGGGTAACTTAATGCCAATAAGATTTTTAGAATAAGTTCGTATGAGTATAATATGCATTCTTTATAAGAATTCAGTTTGTGCATCAGGTTTTATTGACGCATTTTTAAAGAAGTTTTTTGTCTGTTGCTGGTAATATTTTTTTTTTAAGTGTATTGCTGGTCATTTTTTTTATTTCAAAAATGTATTGCTGGTATTTTTACTATAAAAATTTATTTTTATACATTCATAGTGTTTGGACTCCAGTTTTAGGGGTTCACTATTTGCCCATAGCAGGGACCCTAACAGGATCTACCACCTAGTGGAATTTTCTACAGGAGGATTCTGAGAATACCATAGACCGAATATGTGAGCAATGACGAAATTTTAGAGAAAATGGAAAGAAAAAGGAAACTTATACTTAACATCAGGAAGAGACAGTTGAAATTTCTACAGAAGGATGCTGAGGATACCATGGACCGAATATGTGAGCAATGACGAAATTTTAGAGAAAATGGAAAGAAAAAGGAAACTTATACTTAACATCAGGAAGAGACAGTTGAAATTTCTACAGAAGGATGCTGAGGATACCATGGACCGAATATGTGAGCAACAACGAAGTTTTAGAGAAAATGGAAACAAAAAGGAAACTTCTACTTAACATCAGGAAGAGACAATTGAAATTTCTACAGAAGGATGCTGAGGATACCATGGACCGAATATGTGAGCAATGACGAAATTTTAGAGAAAATGGAAAGAAAAAGGAAACTTATACTTAACATCAGGAAGAGACAGTTGAAATTTCTACAGAAGGATGTTGAGGATACCATGGACCGAATATGTGAGCAACGACGAAGTTTTAGAGAAAATGGAAAGAAAAAGGAAACTTATACTTAACATCAGGAAGAGACAGTTGAAATTTCTGGGGCGCATAATGAAAAAGGATGACTTGGAGAATCTGATACTCACAGGGTAGATTGAAGGAAAGTATGACAGAAGGAAGCAGTGCGTAACATATTTGATGACCTTGAGTAAGTGGATGGTAGAATAGGGTTTGGAAGAAGTAACAGGGACAAAACTTTATTTTAAGGCTATATAACGCGCTCTGTCCTGCTATTTACCCATAGATGGGGGTAGAAGAAGATTCATACCTTTCCCAAGGGCAATAGTACGTCAGTCAATCAGCTTGTGCCATGCGTGATACACGCATAGGCGATCATGTATATATCGATACATAACTGACGAGGCAGATTTTCCCCCAGAAGATGACCATTTCTTTCTGCAGTAGGCCAGTTGCCATCCAGGACTATAGAACCCAGTCTGTCCTGCTATTCCCATAGAACTGGGGAGAAGAAGATTCATATCTTTCCCAAGGGTATTAGCAAGTAAGTGAATGTAATGGATTCGACTGGAATTCGAACTCGGCTCTCCGATTACTCCACCGTGCCTCCTGCTTTAATATAAAGATTTTATAAATTTCAATTCTAACTTCAGTAAATAAATGCCTCATGTCTCGTCTATGGAAACGGCTAAAAATAACATTTGAACTTAAGTCGGACACTCAAGAGCTAACATCTTCTATGAGCTGTGCACCATACAGGACGAAGGAGATCATGGCTCTCCACAATTTCTCTCCTTTGTAGCTCTTAATATTTTTGTCTTTTAATTATCTCTCCTAATCTTTGTTCCATAAATAATTATGCGTTGTTTTCCTCTGTCCCTCTTTCCTTCAATTTGCCCTGTGAGTATCAGATTTTCCAAGCTCCCTTTCCTCATTATGTGCCGCAGAAACCTCAACTGTCTCTTCTTCATTTTAATATATGTTTCCTTTTTGTTTCCATCTTCTCTAAAACATCGTCGTTGCTCAGACAATGGTATACTCAGCCTCCTCCATATTTATTCTGCATCAAGTCTCTTCTTTACCTGTGAGGAGATTGTCCAGTATTCACTGCCATAGAGGAGAACTGACATTACGTAACAGTTCAGTACTCTTTTGGCTAACAGCTCTGCCTAATGAGCAACTATATCTGATGCATAATTTATTAATGGAGTTCGACAGGAAGGGATTTTTATGTGTACATATGCATTTCGTTTTATTTTTATATTTCTGTTTGCAACTCCGTTAACATGTAGCCCTTGGTAACAAACCTTTAAATTGCACTTCCTGTTCAATGTAGAGGCGTAATTATCTTTTACAAGTGCATTCTGGGAACTGTTTTAGAATGTAGTTGCGGAATTCCATAAAAGAGTTTCGTCTCACTGCCTCTAAACACGCAAATATTGTATTATATCAGATAATTGGATGGACAAAAGAAACGTTTATTCGAAATCCTTTTCATTAACTTGGTGACTGTATTCTTTCGTATTTTACAAACATTCAAAATATTCTATTTTTGCTTTTACTTTTTTTTTTTTTTTTGGATAATGGGTTATTATGTGTATTTTTTTAACTATAATTTTCAGTTGATTAATTTTTCATATGATTTCATATTTCCAAGAAGGAGGTTCGAAGAGAATAAAAACTGTTCAAATTAAAATTAATCCACAATTAGGAGAGCTGAAATCAATATTAATTTAAATATATACCGTATTTTCTGGCTTACATGATGCACTTTTTTTTCTAAAAAATACCCTGAAGAATTAGTGCGTCTTCCAAGACGAATATAAGGCAACGCCCAGGCTCAAGTAAGCTTGGACGGCCACCTAATTGGCTTGACTGATAAGGACGTGGACTTGTATGTTGAGTCAATACACTATTTAACTTAGCCTTTTATATGATATAACCTCAGTACTTAGCTGTTACAAGTATTTCCAAGACAATAAACCTCCCTGGAGCCGATTCACAAGCTTAAACATGATTTATTTACAAGCAGCGGCGGGAGCCTTTCTGCTCATGACTAGTTTTTTTCTTAGAAATTTCTTTCCAATATAAGGCTGTGACTTCCAAGCCGCAGAGTCTTGTAAGCCAGAAAATACAGTAATGGTATATATAATAGTATACAAGGAAACAATTATGAAAAATTTGGTTGCCGAGAAGAAAAATAACAAGGATAATAAGCATCTTTTGGGATATTTCATGTGGATGCTAAAGAATAAAATAAATTAAATATAAATTAATATGTACCAAAATGGTAATTTTCTCTTTCTTTAATAATGATACTAAGAAGCTTGTCCGTGAATAGGAGAGACCCTCTCCTATTCACGAACAAGATTCTTAGTATCATTATTAAGAAAATAAGTAAACAAAACTTGTCTAAATTATTCAATGAGACATGTCTTAATATACATACATACATACATGCATATATATATATATATATATATATATATATATATATATAATAAAAAGAAGGAACAGTAAGATATATAATCCGGTGTTCTTATTGATATATATATATATATATATATATATATATATATATGTCCCGTGGCCCGTAGCGTCGTAGGGGCATCATGTGTACTGCAGCTAGCTGCTGGTTTTGAATTCAGAGTTTTCCTTCTCTTAGACCGGTTGCCTCCCAAGGCTATAGAACCCAGTCTGTCCTTCTATTTACCGATAGCTGGGAGGCGGAGAAGAGGAGGATTCATAACTTTCCCAAGGGTATTAGCACGTAAGTGAATGTAATGGATCTGACTGGAATTCGAACTCTCTGATCCATTACCTCACCGTGCCTCCCCATATATATATATATATATATATATATATGTATGAAAACGATATTTTTATACATCAAGAACAATTTTAGGGAAAACCTTTCGCAATAACAAAAGTGATGGAAACATAAACAAGCAGAAACTAAATCAAATCAAGTAGACTATGTAGTCAAAATATATATTTAAGAAAAATAAATGAATTTAAATTTACAATTCTCAGCGTCAACTCTCCTATAGCGCATGCGTAGTCTCATCAACGTAAACATCATTCAAGCCGATGAGGTATTAAAGGACAAAACGCGTTACATCAAAACTTTTACACTTTGCCACAGTTTTTCCTTATATATATATATATATATATATATATATATATATATATATATATATATATATATATATATATGCTCCCGAAAAAATATTTCGGTTGAGCTCTCTGTGGAAATACGCTTAAATTCACCTTCCTACCGTGTGCCAACGGATTAGGGGTAGATTCTCCGACTGACGCCAATTCAACCGCGTTTCGATCCTACCTAGAGGCAACCGGACGTCTAACCACACTGATAATCAGTGATACAGCGAAACTCTCTATGGATGACAATATATATATATATATATATATATATATATATATATATATATATATATATATATATATATATGTATGTGTGGGGGTGTATAATGTGTAAGTAAATATATATATATATATATATATATATATATATATATATATATATATAAAGTTCTTATATATATTATTTATATATCATATATTCGCGGTACTTATTGGTAAGCGCTTATATAACAGCGGTAGAGCTAACATATTTATTTGCTTTGATGACTGTGACCCTGGCTTTCACGCCCTTTGCGATCGTCAGTTTTTCTGGGCGTGAAACCCAGGACCACAAACTCCCATCAACGCAATTATATATTTATACTTCCGTACTTATGCGTTTCTTCCGTGGTCACGTGATCCACTTAATTCAATAATGGGATCGACTGTGTTTGCTGAATGGCGATCTATGTTCAAACTCAGCTGTCGATTCTTATATAACAAATTGTATCACAAAACCATCATCACCCCTGACTCCCAAATTCTTATATTCTAAATTTTTTTTCTGGCTTTAAATAACCTGCAAATGATTGATAAACCGTAAAAATCGAATCAGACAATCAAATAATGTGTCTACCTTCTTTACTTTTTTCTTTCTTTCGTTTGTTCGTCCATTCGTTCTTTCTATTAGGTTGGTGCAAAAATAATGTCGTTTTTTGACGTAACGTCAAAAAACGATATTATTTTTGCACCAACCTAATATCTTCTTTCTTCTTTCCTTCTTTCCTTCTTTCTTTCCTTCTTTTTCTATTGATTATCTTTATTAATTTTTTGTATGTAAATTTATGCTTAATATGCAAATTAAAGAACAATTCTGTGAGCCCCTTACTATATACGCGATCTTAATGACGATATCATCTGGAAATATCCCACAAGGCCGAATCGTTTTAATTACTCATGTAGATGGTCAAAAAAAAAAAAAAATTAAATAGAAAGACGTAAAGATTTATTTCCAGAAAATAATTACCAATAACCCAACTGGAAATTTAATAAAACAAATAAAAAATTTAAAAAGAGTTTTCTATTTAAAATATTTTGGCAGAAAAGGCAAAATTAAATCCTTGAAAATTTCCGAAATCAACATGTGAACTAAAAAAGCAAATACTATTCCTCAAACAATAGAAAATTTTAAATGGTTGCGGAAAACAAATCGAATTGAATTTGTTGAATAGATTTGCTAAAAAAATAATGCGTGGTTGCAAATATTTTGTTATACTCTCATAAATGACGCCGTCAGCGGCCTTTCTCTTCTATATGAAAACACTTCAGATTTTTTTTTTTTTTTTTTTTTTACTATAATTCTCCTTTTTCTATGTGCCGACTCACTTCAGGATGTGGGCGATTATGGCTTTCCACAACTTCTCGTCATTTGTATTAGGTTGGTGCAAAAATAATGACGTAATAATGTCGTTTTTTGACGTTAAAAAATACGTCAAAAAACGACATTATTACGTCATTATTTATGCACCAACCTAATAGTTCTTAGTAAATTTTATCTTTTTTTTCTCCTAATCCCTTTTCTGCCAACTTTTTAGACAAGGTCGTTAGGTAGGTTATTCGTTACTTTCCTCTTCCCCTCTTACCTTCATTGTCTTATGCGTGTCAAATTCTCCAAGCCCTATTTCCTCAATATGTTCACTAGAAATGTCAACTGTCTCTTTCTGCTTCTAAATATAATTTTCCTTTTTGTTTCCATTATTCCATAATCCTTCTGTAGATGCAGATTTCTGTTGCCTCAAGTCTCTTCTTCATCTGTGAGGAAATTGTCCAGCATTCACTGCCATAGAGGAAGATTGATATTACATAGCAGTTCAGCACTCTTTTCTTTGTTTCTGTTGCCTCAAGTCTCTTCTTCATCTGTGAGGAAATTGTCCAGCATTCACTGCCATATAGGAGGATTGATATTACATCGCAGTTCAGCGCTCTTTTCTTTGTTTCTGTTGCCTCAACTCTCCTCTTCATCTGTGAGGAAATTGTCCAGCATTTACTGCCATATAGGAGGATTGATATTACCTAGCAGTTCAGCACCCTTTTCCTTGTTTCTATTGCCACAAGTCTCCTCTTAATCTGTGAGGAAATTGTCCAGCATTCACTGTCATATAGGATGATCGATATTACATAGCAGTTCGGCAGTCTTTTCTTTGTTTCTTTTGCCTCAAGTCTCCTCTTCATCTGGGAGGAAATTGTCCAGCATTCACTGCCATATAAGCGGATTCATATTACATAGCAGTTCAGCACACTTTTCTTTGTTTCTTTTTCCACAAGTCTTCTTTTCATCTGTGAGGAAATTGTCCAGCATTCACTGCCATATAGGAGGATTGATATTACATAGCAGTTCGGCATTCTTTTCTTTGTTTCTGTTGCCTCAACTCTCCTCTTCATCTGTGAGGAAATTGTCCAGCATTCACTGCCATATAGGAGGATTGATATTACATACCAGTTCACAACTCTTCTTTGTTTCTTGTTGGCCCAAGCCTTCTCTTCATCTGCGAGGAAATTGTCAACCATTCTCTTCTTTATAGGAGAACTGATATTACATAAGAGATCAGTTGTCTATTAAAAATGGCGGCTATAATTAAGTCATTTTGCAATTGTATTTCTTATATTTTCTTCATTAGTAATCTAACAGTTTTATCCATAAAATTAACTAAGAAAGAAATCTGCTTTTGAAATCATAATCATAAAACCAGAATCGTATCTAAAGAAAATTAATACGTTCTTTGTCATACAAAATGGCGGACATAATTAAGTCATTTTACTATTTCATTTCTTATGTTTTTTTGCATTAGTGTTCTAAGTCATTTATCTTAACAATTATCTCTATTGTCACATTTAAGAAAGAATGATGCTTATTAATTCATAAAAAATAAAAAATATACCCAAATCAAACTAGTAACGTCAAAAACGAGCGTAATTTTTAAGTAATTTCGCAATTGCATTCTTTATATTTCATGCATTAGAAATTGATTTTTTATTGATGCAGTTAATTATTTCCCCATATAAGAATTAATTCTGCTTTTTAGAAATATTATAAGTAAAAATATATCGAAAGAAATCTAACAATGTTTTAGCAGCTTGATCTTCCTCCGTACTAATGAGATATTCTGTTGTTACAGTAGCTGGTGACATATTGACGTTGAGTGATGTCTCCTGATACCAATATAACAGAATGTCTTATTAGTGAATAAGGAATATCAGACTGTGGGAGCAATGAATATATAAAGTCAGAGTGCGTACCTAGATTACTGAAAAGATTATTTGCAAATGCTAACTTTCTTTAAGCTATATTATTATTATGATAATCATCATCATTATTATTATCATCGTTATCATCATCGTCGTCGTCATCATTATTATTATTATTATTATTATTATTATTATTATTATTATTGTAACTCGTTTTACCAGATCTGTTGTGCCTAGAATCTAAACTTCTGTCTTTATTTATTTTCACTTTCTCTATTAAGGGCAGACCAACCAATATGTCTTCTGCTTCACCTATGACCAAACATGTCTTCCGTTTACCATCCAGTTCAAGGGCTATAACTCCTCTTATCAACTATTCCTCTGTTACTTCGCATCATTTGCGACTGAGTAAATGCTAAGCGTTTTATTTTATTTGTGGCAAAGATCTGTTTGGTTCTGACAAATATCAAAGAATTTGAAATGAAGGAGCTCCTTGCTCTGATAAAGAAATTGCAATCTGTTTGAATGCTGATACACTTGATATTTGATTATTATTTGATGTTTCTTTTGTATTTGATATTTCTTTAGTATTTGATATTTATTTCACACCTACCTAAGGATAGCAATTTCGATGCAGAGATTCATACGTAAGATTTGCGCAAAAAATACACCGTCTCTTTGGGAGAAGAATTATCGGTGTAACAGTTGGGCTCTTTTTATCTTTTCTTTTTTTTTTTATTCATTATCAAAACCAAACGACTTCAGATACTGTAAACAAGATACGAAAGCAGAAGTGATCGCCTCCGTGGCTGGAATACAAGTGAAGAAAAATGTATTCCTGCGCAAGCGCATCACGCAGTACTTCCGATTTAAAAAAATAAAAAAGTGAATTCAAAATACTTCAGCCAATAAGAAAACTTCGAGCCTCAAACAAAAATTCTCCTTAGAGAGAGAAAAATATCTCATCTCATTTAGCAATCGTGTCACTTCCAGCTTCTCTCCAAATTTTTATAACCTCTATACTGCAGTTACATCGACTCATAAAGTATCTGTTAAACTAGTCTTTCGTTACAGTGAACATGCAAGAAATTCGGCTGTCCACGCCTTTTTATATTTAACATCAGAACGTTCGAATTCCAAACAATAATAAAAGAAAAATAAAGAAAACATAGCTATGCGTGTTAAATAAATCATTTTTATTTACAAATATATGTACATGAATTCAAAAATGTCAAAACATAGTAAAAATAGTTATTAGTCTAAGTCTTGGGCAGTTGGTCCACAGAAAAAGTCTACTGTTTAGAAAAGACTTTGATCGTCAGCGAATATTCGCTGACCCTCCGAGCTGTTGGTGTTGGAGATGAAGTCACCGACACATGTTTCTTCCAACACGTGCTGCGTAGTGGGGGAATAATGTAGTTCTGTGTGTTGACTTCAATGTCGAGTTTTACATGTACATTCGCTCTATCCCTGATATTGAGCACTTTAACCCATAAATATAAAATATATTTTATCAGATAGATAGATAGATAGATAGATAGATAGATAGAGTAAATAAGACATCTTTATCTCCTCACCAGTGACATAATTACCAGTTGTCAATAACTGAAAACAGGTAATGCAATTATCAGTAGTCAAAAAAACTGTTTAGGAAGTTTTTCAAAATCTTATTGGGAGATCAGTAATCTCAAAGAGACTGGGTGTATGGCATTAACAAAAGCTTCACAATGAGTAAACTGAGTCCAGACTTAAATCTACTTTGGCAATTTTATACAAATACATTTGACTGTCAAGAGAAATGGCAGTCTTCTTGTCTAAGCGTGGGGGATTCAATTGAACGAGAATAAATGTATATTGATTCTAGATATTGACCTGGTCACTGGACATTGATAAATGTAGCGTAGGAGAAAGTGGTCTTCCCAAAAAGCAACTGTGCTAAGAACATTAAAACAAGAGACTCAATAAGGAACAAACTGTCTACGATTCCACACAATATTAAATCTAAGATTTAATAAATCTAAATATGTCTTCTAGCAAAGCATGTGGGAAAGTTCAGGGTTAAATTCAGTGAACTGAGCTGAAAGTGATTGGCTGAGGCTATCAAGAGTGGAATAAATTTTTCTTGCCTCATCTCATATAGCAAATAATCATTTTATACGGAGTCGGAATTTATCATGAAAATCAATGTTGAAACAATAGAAAATTGGTGCTATCGAACTGAATTTGATGACATCTTCAGGATATATTTATATATACAATCACGCGGTTATTTTCTTTTAAATAACATAGTAATGGTTTAGAACAAGGTGCAGAGAAAAGGATATTCGCTAAAAGGAAAGAAGACAAAGGTTTTAGAATGAAAATGCCAATCGTCAGATCTAAGCCCCATAGAAAATCTATGGAATTGATTTCAAATTAGAGTTCAGCAGAGTAATGAGCAAAACTTTAGCAATCTTGTTCATATGTGGTTCTACAGAAGGATCCCGAGAATTCCATGGACGAGTAAGCAAAAAGGAAGTCTGAAAAAAAATGGCAACAGAACACTTATGCTTAAAATAAGAAGTAAAAAGCTGAAATTCATTGGACACATTATGAGGGAGGAGGGCTTGGAAAACTTATTCCTCACGGGGTCTATTCAGGGCATAAGAGACAGGGGAAGACAGCCAGCCACTTACCTGATGAGCTTTTGTGAATGGATGATGGGACAGGGCTAAACTAGATAGCACAATGTATGTCCCGAATGAACGCGGCACAGAAGAAGAAGAAGGAGGAGGAGGGGGAGGTGCAGCAGAAGGAGGAGGAGGAGGAGGTACTGGTGGTGGTGGTACACCAGCAGCAGCAGCAGCAGAAGAAGAAGAAGAAGAAGAAGGGGGAGGAGGAGGAGGTGGGGGAGGTACAAGAGCAGCAGCAGAAGAAGAAGAAGAAGGAGGAGGAGGTGCAGCAGCAGTAGCAGTAGCAGCAGCAGAAGAAGAAGAAGAAGAAGAAGAAGAAGAAGAAGGGGGAGGAGGATGTGGTGCAGGTACACCTGCAGCAGCAGCAGCAGAAGAAGAAGAAGAAGAAGAAGAAGAAGAAGAAGAAAGTGGATGCGGATGGGAGCAGGAGGAGGAGGAAGCAGAGAAGAAGAAAGAGAAAATCAGAACTTAATTCAATCTGCAAAGTGTTGGATGTTTTAACATGATAATATTCCGATACATACTACAGAGAAAATGAGGGTTTTAGAGTGACCAAGTCAGACGGATAGCGGCTCGGATTGAGGAATCGGAGAACCGAGTTCGAATCCCTGTCGAATCAATTACATTCACTTACGTGCTAATACCTTTGGGAAATGTAAGACACCTTTTCTTATTCCCCTAGTCATGGGTAAATAGCAGATCAGACCGCGTTCTATAGCCTTGGATGACAACTGGTCAACCGCAGAAAGAAATAGCAACCTACTGCGGGAAAAAATGTGCCTCATTAGCCATGTATCGAAAGATACATGATCGCCTAAGCGTGTATCCTGCATGGCACATAAGTGACTGAAGTCAGACCCCTACAGCAAAACCCACATATATGTAAAAAAAATCTGAAAATAGAGCTCACCAATAGAGTATTAAATACTGAATTCAGTTTACTGGCATGTATTCAACACTTTTTGTGTTGTGCCTTTTTACCAAATTTCCAAATAAATTTGTGAATAACAAAAATCGCTTATTTCTTCTTCAAGAATATGTCTTCTCACCGTATACCCTGAGTCAACTTTAACAGAAAGTTCTACAATGTTTCTTTATTTGCGGCCACAATTTTAACAACATAAGATATGCGGATGACACAGTTTTGATATATATGGCAGTGAATACCGGACAATTTCCTCCCGGGTGAAGAGGAGAGTTGAGGCAACAGAAACAAAGAATAGACTGCTGAGCTTCTATGTAATATCAATCCGCCTATATGGCAGTGAATGCCGGACAATTTCCTCCCAGATGAAGAGGAGAGTTGAGGCAACAGAAACAAAGAATAGACTGCTGAGCTTCTATGTAATATCAATCCTCCTATATGGCAGTGAATGCTGGACAATTTCCTCCCAGATGAAGAGGAGAGTTGAGGCAACAGAAACGAAGAATAGACTGTTGAGCTGCTATGTAATATCAATCCTCCTATATGGCAGTGAATGCTGGACAATTTCCTCCCAGATGAAGAGGAGAGTTGAGGCAACAGAAACGAAGAATAGACTGTTGAGCTGCTATGTAATATCAATCCTCCTATATGGCAGTGAATGCTGGACAATTTCCTCCCAGATGAAGAGGAGAGTTGAGGCAATAGAAACAAAGAATAGACTGTTGAGCTGCTATGTAATATCAATCCGCCTATATGGCAGTGAATACCTGACAATTTCCTCCCGGGTGAAGAGGAGAGTTGAGGCAACAGAAACAAAGAATAGACTGTTGAGCTTCTATGTAATATCAATCCTCCTATATGGCAGTGAATGCCGGACAATTTCCTCCCAGATGAAGAGGAGAGTTGAGGCAATAGAAACAAAGAATAGACTGTTGAGCTGCTATGTAATATCAATCCGCCTATATGGCAGTGAATACCTGACAATTTCCTCCCAGATGAAGAGGAGAGTTGAGGCAACAGAAACAAAGAATAGACTGCTGAGCTTCTATGTAATATCAATCCTCCTATATGGCAGTGAATGCTGGACAATTTCCTCCCAGATGAAGAGGAGAGTTGAGACAACAGAAACAAAGAATAGACTGCTGAGCTTCTATGTAATATCAATCCGCCTATATGGCAGTGAATGCTGGACAATTTCCTCCCAGATGAAGAGGAGAGTTGAGGCAATAGAAACAAAGAATAGACTGTTGAGCTGCTATGTAATATCAATCCGCCTATATGGCAGTGAATGCCGGACAATTTCCTCACAGATGAAGAGGGGAGTTGAGGCAATAGAAACAAAGAATAGACTGTTGAGCTGCTATGTAATATCAATCCGCCTATATGGCAGTGAATGCCGGACAATTTCCTCCCAGATGAAGAGGAGAGTTGAGGCAACAGAAACAAAGAATAGACTGCTGAGCTTCTATGTAATATCAATCCTCCTATATGGCAGTGAATGCTGGACAATTTCCTCCCAGATGAAGAGGAGAGTTGAGGCAACAGAAACGAAGAATAGACTGTTGAGCTGCTATGTAATATCAATCCTCCTATATGGCAGTGAATGCTGGACAATTTCCTCCCAGATGAAGAGGAGAGTTGAGGCAACAGAAACGAAGAATAGACTGTTGAGCTGCTATGTAATATCAATCCTCCTATATGGCAGTGAATGCTGGACAATTTCCTCCCAGATGAAGAGGAGAGTTGAGGCAATAGAAACAAAGAATAGACTGTTGAGCTGCTATGTAATATCAATCCGCCTATATGGCAGTGAATACCTGACAATTTCCTCCCGGGTGAAGAGGAGAGTTGAGGCAACAGAAACAAAGAATAGACTGTTGAGCTTCTATGTAATATCAATCCTCCTATATGGCAGTGAATGCCGGACAATTTCCTCCCAGATGAAGAGGAGAGTTGAGGCAATAGAAACAAAGAATAGACTGTTGAGCTGCTATGTAATATCAATCCGCCTATATGGCAGTGAATACCTGACAATTTCCTCCCAGATGAAGAGGAGAGTTGAGGCAACAGAAACAAAGAATAGACTGCTGAGCTTCTATGTAATATCAATCCTCCTATATGGCAGTGAATGCTGGACAATTTCCTCCCAGATGAAGAGGAGAGTTGAGGCAACAGAAACAAAGAATAGACTGCTGAGCTTCTATGTAATATCAATCCTCCTATATGGCAGTGAATGCCGGACAATTTCCTCCCAGATGAAGAGGAGAGTTGAGGCAATAGAAACGAAGAATAGACTGTTGAGCTGCTATGTAATATCAATCCTCCTCTATGGCAGTGAATGCTGGACAATTTCCTCCCAGATGAAGAGGAGAGTTGAGGCAACAGAAACAAAGAATAGACTGCTGAGCTTCTATGTAATATCAATCCTCCTATATGGCAGTGAATGCCGGACAATTTCCTCCCAGATGAAGAGGAGAGTTGAGGCAATAGAAACGAAGAATAGACTGTTGAGCTGCTATGTAATATCAATCCGCCTATATGGCAGTGAATACCTGACAATTTCCTCCCAGATGAAGAGGAGAGTTGAGGCAATATAAACGAAGAATAGACTGTTGAGCTGCTATGTAATATCAATCCGCCTATATGGCAGTGAATACCTGACAATTTCCTCCCAGATGAAGAGGAGAGTTGAGGCAATATAAACGAAGAATAGACTGTTGAGCTGCTATGTAATATCAATCCGCCTATATGGCAGTGAATGCTGGACAATTTCCTCACAGATGAAGAGGGGAGTTGAGGCAATAGAAACAAAGAATAGACTGTTGAGCTGCTATGTAATATCAATCCGCCTATATGGCAGTGAATGCTGGACAATTTCCTCCCAGATGAAGAGGAGAGTTGAGGCAATAGAAACAAAGAATAGACTGTTGAGCTGCTATGTAATATCAATCCGCCTATATGGCAGTGAATACCGGACAATTTCCTCACAGATGAAGAGGAGAGTTGAGGCAATAGAAACAAAGAATAGACTGTTGAGCTGCTATGTAATATCAATCCGCCTATATGGCAGTGAATGCTGGACAATTTCCTCACAGATGAAGAGGAGAGTTGAGGCAATAGAAACAAAGAATAGACTGTTGAGCTGCTATGTAATATCAATCCTCCTATATGGCAGTGAATGCTGGACAATTTCCTCACAGATGAAGAGGAGAGTTAGGGCAATAGAAACGAAGAATAGACTGTTGAGCTGCTATGTAATATCAATCCGCCTATATAGCAGTGAATGCTGGACAATTTCCTCACAGATGAAGAGGAGAGTTGAGGCAATATAAACGAAGAATAGACTGTTGAGCTGCTATGTAATATCAATCCGCCTATATGGCAGTGAATGCTGGACAATTTCCTCACAGATGAAGAGGGGAGTTGAGGCAATAGAAACAAAGAATAGACTGTTGAGCTGCTATGTAATATCAATCCGCCTATATGGCAGTGAATGCTGGACAATTTCCTCCCAGATGAAGAGGAGAGTTGAGGCAATAGAAACAAAGAATAGACTGTTGAGCTGCTATGTAATATCAATCCGCCTATATGGCAGTGAATGCTGGACAATTTCCTCACAGATGAAGAGGGGAGTTGAGGCAATAGAAACAAAGAATAGACTGTTGAGCTGCTATGTAATATCAATCCGCCTATATGGCAGTGAATGCTGGACAATTTCCTCACAGATGAAGAGGGGAGTTGAGGCAATAGAAACAAAGAATAGACTGTTGAGCTGCTATGTAATATCAATCCGCCTATATGGCAGTGAATGCTGGACAATTTCCTCCCAGATGAAGAGGAGAGTTGAGGCAACAGAAACAAAGAATAGACTGTTGAGCTGCTATGTAATATCAATCCGCCTATATGGCAGTGAATGCTGGACAATTTCCTCCCAGATGAAGAGGAGAGTTGAGGCAATAGAAACGAAGAATAGACTGTTGAGCTGCTATGTAATATCAATCCGCCTATATGGCAGTGAATGCTGGACAATTTCCTCCCGGGTGAAGAGGAGAGTTGAGGCAACAGAAACAAAGAATAGACTGTTGAGCTTCTATGTAATATCAATCCGCCTATATGGCAGTGAATGCTGGACAATTTCCTCAGAGATGAAGAGGAGAGTTGAGGCAATACAAACGAAGAATAGACTGTTGAGCTGCTATGTAATATCAATCCGCCTATATGGCAGTGAATACCGGACAATTTCCTCCCGGGTGAAGAGGAGAGTTGAGGCAACAGAAACAAAGAATAGACTGTTGAGCTTCTATGTAATATCAATCCGCCTATATGGCAGTGAATGCTGGACAATTTCCTCAGAGATGAAGAGGAGAGTTGAGGCAATACAAACGAAGAATAGACTGTTGAGCTGCTATGTAATATCAATCCGCCTATATGGCAGTGAATACCGGACAATTTCCTCCCGGGTGAAGAGGAGAGTTGAGGCAACAGAAACAAAGAATAGACTGTTGAGCTTCTATGTAATATCAATCCGCCTATATGGCAGTGAATGCTGGACAATTTCCTCAGAGATGAAGAGGAGAGTTGAGGCAATACAAACGAAGAATAGACTGTTGAGCTGCTATGTAATATCAATCCGCCTATATGGCAGTGAATACCGGACAATTTCCTCCCGGGTGAAGAGGAGAGTTGAGGCAACAGAAACAAAGAATAGACTGTTGAGCTTCTATGTAATATCAATCCTCCTATATGGCAGTGAATGCTGGACAATTTCCTCCCAGATGAAGAGGAGAGTTGAGGCAATAGAAACGAAGAATAGACTGTTGAGCTGCTATGTAATATCAATCCGCCTATATGGCAGTGAATGCTGGACAATTTCCTCACAGATGAAGAGGAGAGTTGGGGCAATAGAAACGAAGAATAGACTGTTGAGCTGCTATGTAATATCAATCCGCCTATATGGCAGTGAATGCTGGACAATTTCCTCCCAGATGAAGAGGAGAGTTGAGGCAATAGAAACGAAGAATAGACTGTTGAGCTGCTATGTAATATCAATCCGCCTATATGGCAGTGAATGCTGGACAATTTCCTCACAGATGAAGAGGGGAGTTGAGGCAATAGAAACAAAGAATAGACTGTTGAGCTGCTATGTAATATCAATCCGCCTATATGGCAGTGAATGCTGGACAATTTCCTCCTAGATGAAGAGGAGAGTTGAGGCAATAGAAACGAAGAATAGACTGTTGAGCTGCTATGTAATATCAATCCGCCTATATGGCAGTGAATGCTGGACAATTTCCTCACAGATGAAGAGGAGAGTTGGGGCAATATAAACGAAGAATAGACTGTTGAGCTCCTATGTAATATCAATCCGCCTATATGGCAGTGAATACCGGACAATTTCCTCCCAGATGAAGAGGAGAGTTGGGGCAATAGAAACGAAGAATAGACTGTTGAGCTGCTATGTAATATCAATCCGCCTATATGGCAGTGAATGCTGGACAATTTCCTCCCAGATGAAGAGGAGAGTTGAGGCAATATAAACGAAGAATAGACTGTTGAGCTGCTATGTAATATCAATCCGCCTATATGGCAGTGAATGCTGGACAATTTCCTCCCAGATGAAGAGGAGAGTTGAGGCAATATAAACGAAGAATAGACTGTTGAGCTGCTATGTAATATCAATCCGCCTATATGGCAGTGAATGCTGGACAATTTCCTCACAGATGAAGAGGAGAGTTGAGGCAATAGAAACAAAGAATAGACTGTTGAGCTGCTATGTAATATCAATCCGCCTATATGGCAGTGAATGCTGGACAATTTCCTCCCAGATGAAGAGGAGAGTTGAGGCAATAGAAACAAAGAATAGACTGTTGAGCTGCTATGTAATATCAATCCGCCTATATGGCAGTGAATGCTGGACAATTTCCTCACAGATGAAGAGGGGAGTTGAGGCAATAGAAACAAAGAATAGACTGTTGAGCTGCTATGTAATATCAATCCTCCTATATGGCAGTGAATGCTGGACAATTTCCTCCCAGATGAAGAGGAGAGTTGAGGCAATAGAAACAAAGAATAGACTGTTGAGCTGCTATGTAATATCAATCCGCCTATATGGCAGTGAATGCTGGACAATTTCCTCACAGATGAAGAGGGGAGTTGAGGCAATAGAAACAAAGAATAGACTGTTGAGCTGCTATGTAATATCAATCCGCCTATATGGCAGTGAATGCTGGACAATTTCCTCCCAGATGAAGAGGAGAGTTGAGGCAATAGAAACGAAGAATAGACTGTTGAGCTGCTATGTAATATCAATCCGCCTATATGGCAGTGAATGCTGGACAATTTCCTCACAGATGAAGAGGAGAGTTGGGGCAATAGAAACGAAGAATAGACTGTTGAGCTCCTATGTAATATCAATCCGCCTATATGGCAGTGAATACCGGACAATTTCCTCCCAGATGAAGAGGAGAGTTGGGGCAATAGAAACGAAGAATAGACTGTTGAGCTGCTATGTAATATCAATCCGCCTATATGGCAGTGAATGCTGGACAATTTCCTCCCAGATGAAGAGGAGAGTTGAGGCAATATAAACGAAGAATAGACTGTTGAGCTGCTATGTAATATCAATCCGCCTATATGGCAGTGAATGCTGGACAATTTCCTCCCAGATGAAGAGGAGAGTTGAGGCAATATAAACGAAGAATAGACTGTTGAGCTGCTATGTAATATCAATCCGCCTATATGGCAGTGAATGCTGGACAATTTCCTCACAGATGAAGAGGAGAGTTGAGGCAATAGAAACAAAGAATAGACTGTTGAGCTGCTATGTAATATCAATCCGCCTATATGGCAGTGAATGCTGGACAATTTCCTCCCAGATGAAGAGGAGAGTTGAGGCAATAGAAACAAAGAATAGACTGTTGAGCTGCTATGTAATATCAATCCGCCTATATGACAGTGAATGCTGGACAATTTCCTCACAGATGAAGAGGGGAGTTGAGGCAATAGAAACAAAGAATAGACTGTTGAGCTGCTATGTAATATCAATCCTCCTATATGGCAGTGAATGCTGGACAATTTCCTCCCAGATGAAGAGGAGAGTTGAGGCAATAGAAACAAAGAATAGACTGTTGAGCTGCTATGTAATATCAATCCTCCTATATGGCAGTGAATGCTGGACAATTTCCTCCCAGATGAAGAGGAGAGTTGAGGCAATAGAAACAAAGAATAGACTGTTGAGCTGCTATGTAATATCAATCCGCCTATATGGCAGTGAATGCTGGACAATTTCCTCACAGATGAAGAGGGGAGTTGAGGCAATAGAAACAAAGAATAGACTGTTGAGCTGCTATGTAATATCAATCCGCCTATATGGCAGTGAATGCTGGACAATTTCCTCCCAGATGAAGAGGAGAGTTGAGGCAATAGAAACAAAGAATAGACTGTTGAGCTGCTATGTAATATCAATCCGCCTATATGGCAGTGAATGCTGGACAATTTCCTCACAGATTAAGAGGGGAGTTGAGGCAATAGAAACAAAGAATAGACTGTTGAGCTGCTATGTAATATCAATCCGCCTATATGGCAGTGAATACCGGACAATTTCCTCACAGATGAAGAGGAGAGTTGAGGCAATAGAAACAAAGAATAGACTGTTGAGCTGCTATGTAATATCAATCCGCCTATATGGCAGTGAATGCTGGACAATTTCCTCCCAGATGAAGAGGAGAGTTGAGGCAATAGAAACGAAGAATAGACTGTTGAGCTGCTATGTAATATCAATCCGCCTATATGGCAGTGAATGCTGGACAATTTCCTCACAGATGAAGAGGAGAGTTGGGGCAATAGAAACGAAGAATAGACTGTTGAGCTCCTATGTAATATCAATCCGCCTATATGGCAGTGAATACCGGACAATTTCCTCCCAGATGAAGAGGAGAGTTGGGGCAATAGAAACGAAGAATAGACTGTTGAGCTCCTATGTAATATCAATCCGCCTATATGGCAGTGAATACCGGACAATTTCCTCACAGATGAAGAGGAGAGTTGAGGCAATAGAAACAAAGAATAGACTGTTGAGCTGCTATGTAATATCAATCCGCCTATATGGCAGTGAATGCTGGACAATTTCCTCACAGATGAAGAGGCGAGTTGAGGCAATAGAAACAAAGAATAGACTGTTGAGCTGCTATGTAATATCAATCCGCCTATATGGCAGTGAATGCTGGACAATTTCCTCCCAGATGAAGAGGAGAGTTGAGGCAATAGAAACGAAGAATAGACTGTTGAGCTGCTATGTAATATCAATCCGCCTATATGGCAGTGAATGCTGGACAATTTCCTCACAGATGAAGAGGAGAGTTGGGGCAATAGAAACGAAGAATAGACTGTTGAGCTCCTATGTAATATCAATCCGCCTATATGGCAGTGAATACCGGACAATTTCCTCCCAGATGAAGAGGAGAGTTGGGGCAATAGAAACGAAGAATAGACTGTTGAGCTCCTATGTAATATCAATCCGCCTATATGGCAGTGAATACCGGACAATTTCCTCCCAGATGAAGAGGAGAGTTGAGGCAATAGAAACAAAGAATAGACTGTTGAGCTGCTATGTAATATCAATCCGCCTATATGGCAGTGAATGCTGGACAATTTCCTCACAGATGAAGAGGAGAGTTGGGGCAATAGAAACGAAGAATAGACTGTTGAGCTGCTATGTAATATCAATCCGCCTATATGGCAGTGAATGCTGGACAATTTCCTCCCAGATGAAGAGGAGAGTTGAGGCAATAGAAACGAAGAATAGACTGTTGAGCTGCTATGTAATATCAATCCGCCTATATGGCAGTGAATGCTGGACAATTTCCTCCCAGATGAAGAGGAGAGTTGAGGCAATAGAAACAAAGAATAGACTGTTGAGCTGCTATGTAATATCAATCCGCCTATATGGCAGTGAATGCTGGACAATTTCCTCACAGATGAAGAGGGGAGTTGAGGCAATAGAAACAAAGAATAGACTGTTGAGCTGCTATGTAATATCAATCCGCCTATATGGCAGTGAATGCTGGACAATTTCCTCACAGATGAAGAGGGGAGTTGAGGCAATAGAAACAAAGAATAGACTGTTGAGCTGCTATGTAATATCAATCCGCCTATATGGCAGTGAATGCTGGACAATTTCCTCCCAGATGAAGAGGAGAGTTGAGGCAATAGAAACAAAGAATAGACTGTTGAGCTGCTATGTAATATCAATCCGCCTATATGGCAGTGAATGCTGGACAATTTCCTCACAGATGAAGAGGGGAGTTGAGGCAATAGAAACAAAGAATAGACTGTTGAGCTGCTATGTAATATCAATCCTCCTATATGGCAGTGAATGCTGGACAATTTCCTCACAGATGAAGAGGAGAGTTGAGGCAATAGAAACAAAGAATAGACTGTTGAGCTGCTATGTAATATCAATCCTCCTATATGGCAGTGAATGCTGGACAATTTCCTCACAGATGAAGAGGAGAGTTGGGGCAATAGAAACGAAGAATAGACTGTTGAGCTCCTATGTAATATCAATCCGCCTATATGGCAGTGAATACCGGACAATTTCCTCCCAGATGAAGAGGAGAGTTGGGGCAATAGAAACGAAGAATAGACTGTTGAGCTGCTATGTAATATCAATCCGCCTATATGGCAGTGAATGCTGGACAATTTCCTCACAGATGAAGAGGGGAGTTGAGGCAATAGAAACAAAGAATAGACTGTTGAGCTGCTATGTAATATCAATCCTCCTATATGGCAGTGAATGCTGGACAATTTCCTCCCAGATGAAGAGGAGAGTTGAGGCAATAGAAACGAAGAATAGACTGTTGAGCTGCTATGTAATATCAATCCGCCTATATGGCAGTGAATGCTGGACAATTTCCTCACAGATGAAGAGGAGAGTTGGGGCAATAGAAACGAAGAATAGACTGTTGAGCTCCTATGTAATATCAATCCGCCTATATGGCAGTGAATACCGGACAATTTCCTCCCAGATGAAGAGGAGAGTTGGGGCAATAGAAACGAAGAATAGACTGTTGAGCTGCTATGTAATATCAATCCGCCTATATGGCAGTGAATGCTGGACAATTTCCTCCCAGATGAAGAGGAGAGTTGAGGCAATATAAACGAAGAATAGACTGTTGAGCTGCTATGTAATATCAATCCGCCTATATGGCAGTGAATGCTGGACAATTTCCTCACAGATGAAGAGGAGAGTTGGGGCAATAGAAACGAAGAATAGACTGTTGAGCTCCTATGTAATATCAATCCGCCTATATGGCAGTGAATACCGGACAATTTCCTCCCAGATGAAGAGGAGAGTTGGGGCAATAGAAACGAAGAATAGACTGTTGAGCTCCTATGTAATATCAATCCGCCTATATGGCAGTGAATACCGGACAATTTCCTCACAGATGAAGAGGAGAGTTGAGGCAATAGAAACAAAGAATAGACTGTTGAGCTGCTATGTAATATCAATCCGCCTATATGGCAGTGAATGCTGGACAATTTCCTCACAGATGAAGAGGAGAGTTGGGGCAATAGAAACGAAGAATAGACTGTTGAGCTGCTATGTAATATCAATCCGCCTATATGGCAGTGAATGCTGGACAATTTCCTCCCAGATGAAGAGGAGAGTTGAGGCAATAGAAACGAAGAATAGACTGTTGAGCTGCTATGTAATATCAATCCGCCTATATGGCAGTGAATGCTGGACAATTTCCTCCCAGATGAAGAGGAGAGTTGAGGCAATAGAAACAAAGAATAGACTGTTGAGCTGCTATGTAATATCAATCCGCCTATATGGCAGTGAATGCTGGACAATTTCCTCACAGATGAAGAGGGGAGTTGAGGCAATAGAAACAAAGAATAGACTGTTGAGCTGCTATGTAATATCAATCCGCCTATATGGCAGTGAATGCTGGACAATTTCCTCACAGATGAAGAGGGGAGTTGAGGCAATAGAAACAAAGAATAGACTGTTGAGCTGCTATGTAATATCAATCCGCCTATATGGCAGTGAATGCTGGACAATTTCCTCCCAGATGAAGAGGAGAGTTGAGGCAATAGAAACAAAGAATAGACTGTTGAGCTGCTATGTAATATCAATCCGCCTATATGGCAGTGAATGCTGGACAATTTCCTCACAGATGAAGAGGGGAGTTGAGGCAATAGAAACAAAGAATAGACTGTTGAGCTGCTATGTAATATCAATCCTCCTATATGGCAGTGAATGCTGGACAATTTCCTCACAGATGAAGAGGAGAGTTGAGGCAATAGAAACAAAGAATAGACTGTTGAGCTGCTATGTAATATCAATCCTCCTATATGGCAGTGAATGCTGGACAATTTCCTCACAGATGAAGAGGAGAGTTGGGGCAATAGAAACGAAGAATAGACTGTTGAGCTCCTATGTAATATCAATCCGCCTATATGGCAGTGAATACCGGACAATTTCCTCCCAGATGAAGAGGAGAGTTGGGGCAATAGAAACGAAGAATAGACTGTTGAGCTGCTATGTAATATCAATCCGCCTATATGGCAGTGAATGCTGGACAATTTCCTCACAGATGAAGAGGGGAGTTGAGGCAATAGAAACAAAGAATAGACTGTTGAGCTGCTATGTAATATCAATCCTCCTATATGGCAGTGAATGCTGGACAATTTCCTCCCAGATGAAGAGGAGAGTTGAGGCAATAGAAACGAAGAATAGACTGTTGAGCTGCTATGTAATATCAATCCGCCTATATGGCAGTGAATGCTGGACAATTTCCTCACAGATGAAGAGGAGAGTTGGGGCAATAGAAACGAAGAATAGACTGTTGAGCTCCTATGTAATATCAATCCGCCTATATGGCAGTGAATACCGGACAATTTCCTCCCAGATGAAGAGGAGAGTTGGGGCAATAGAAACGAAGAATAGACTGTTGAGCTGCTATGTAATATCAATCCGCCTATATGGCAGTGAATGCTGGACAATTTCCTCCCAGATGAAGAGGAGAGTTGAGGCAATATAAACGAAGAATAGACTGTTGAGCTGCTATGTAATATCAATCCGCCTATATGGCAGTGAATGCTGGACAATTTCCTCAGAGATGAAGAGGAGAGTTGGGGCAATACAAACGAAGAATAGACTGTTGAGCTGCTATGTAATATCAATCCGCCTATATGGCAGTGAATGCTGGACAATTTCCTCCCAGATGAAGAGGAGAGTTGAGGCAATATAAACGAAGAATAGACTGTTGAGCTGCTATGTAATATCAATCCGCCTATATGGCAGTGAATGCTGGACAATTTCCTCAGAGATGAAGAGGAGAGTTGGGGCAATACAAACGAAGAATAGACTGTTGAGCTGCTATGTAATATCAATCCGCCTATATGGCAGTGAATGCTGGACAATTTCCTCCCAGATGAAGAGGAGAGTTGAGGCAATATAAACGAAGAATAGACTGTTGAGCTGCTATGTAATATCAATCCGCCTATATGGCAGTGAATGCTGGACAATTTCCTCACAGATGAAGAGGAGAGTTGAGGCAATAGAAACAAAGAATAGACTGTTGAGCTGCTATGTAATATCAATCCGCCTATATGGCAGTGAATGCTGGACAATTTCCTCCCAGATGAAGAGGAGAGTTGAGGCAATAGAAACAAAGAATAGACTGTTGAGCTGCTATGTAATATCAATCCGCCTATATGGCAGTGAATGCTGGACAATTTCCTCACAGATGAAGAGGGGAGTTGAGGCAATAGAAACAAAGAATAGACTGTTGAGCTGCTATGTAATATCAATCCTCCTATATGGCAGTGAATGCTGGACAATTTCCTCCCAGATGAAGAGGAGAGTTGAGGCAATAGAAACAAAGAATAGACTGTTGAGCTGCTATGTAATATCAATCCGCCTATATGGCAGTGAATGCTGGACAATTTCCTCACAGATGAAGAGGGGAGTTGAGGCAATAGAAACAAAGAATAGACTGTTGAGCTGCTATGTAATATCAATCCGCCTATATGGCAGTGAATGCTGGACAATTTCCTCCCAGATGAAGAGGAGAGTTGAGGCAATAGAAACGAAGAATAGACTGTTGAGCTGCTATGTAATATCAATCCGCCTATATGGCAGTGAATGCTGGACAATTTCCTCACAGATGAAGAGGAGAGTTGGGGCAATAGAAACGAAGAATAGACTGTTGAGCTCCTATGTAATATCAATCCGCCTATATGGCAGTGAATACCGGACAATTTCCTCCCAGATGAAGAGGAGAGTTGGGGCAATAGAAACGAAGAATAGACTGTTGAGCTGCTATGTAATATCAATCCGCCTATATGGCAGTGAATGCTGGACAATTTCCTCCCAGATGAAGAGGAGAGTTGAGGCAATATAAACGAAGAATAGACTGTTGAGCTGCTATGTAATATCAATCCGCCTATATGGCAGTGAATGCTGGACAATTTCCTCCCAGATGAAGAGGAGAGTTGAGGCAATATAAACGAAGAATAGACTGTTGAGCTGCTATGTAATATCAATCCGCCTATATGGCAGTGAATGCTGGACAATTTCCTCACAGATGAAGAGGAGAGTTGAGGCAATAGAAACAAAGAATAGACTGTTGAGCTGCTATGTAATATCAATCCGCCTATATGGCAGTGAATGCTGGACAATTTCCTCCCAGATGAAGAGGAGAGTTGAGGCAATAGAAACAAAGAATAGACTGTTGAGCTGCTATGTAATATCAATCCGCCTATATGACAGTGAATGCTGGACAATTTCCTCACAGATGAAGAGGGGAGTTGAGGCAATAGAAACAAAGAATAGACTGTTGAGCTGCTATGTAATATCAATCCTCCTATATGGCAGTGAATGCTGGACAATTTCCTCCCAGATGAAGAGGAGAGTTGAGGCAATAGAAACAAAGAATAGACTGTTGAGCTGCTATGTAATATCAATCCTCCTATATGGCAGTGAATGCTGGACAATTTCCTCCCAGATGAAGAGGAGAGTTGAGGCAATAGAAACAAAGAATAGACTGTTGAGCTGCTATGTAATATCAATCCGCCTATATGGCAGTGAATGCTGGACAATTTCCTCACAGATGAAGAGGGGAGTTGAGGCAATAGAAACAAAGAATAGACTGTTGAGCTGCTATGTAATATCAATCCGCCTATATGGCAGTGAATGCTGGACAATTTCCTCCCAGATGAAGAGGAGAGTTGAGGCAATAGAAACAAAGAATAGACTGTTGAGCTGCTATGTAATATCAATCCGCCTATATGGCAGTGAATGCTGGACAATTTCCTCACAGATTAAGAGGGGAGTTGAGGCAATAGAAACAAAGAATAGACTGTTGAGCTGCTATGTAATATCAATCCGCCTATATGGCAGTGAATACCGGACAATTTCCTCACAGATGAAGAGGAGAGTTGAGGCAATAGAAACAAAGAATAGACTGTTGAGCTGCTATGTAATATCAATCCGCCTATATGGCAGTGAATGCTGGACAATTTCCTCCCAGATGAAGAGGAGAGTTGAGGCAATAGAAACGAAGAATAGACTGTTGAGCTGCTATGTAATATCAATCCGCCTATATGGCAGTGAATGCTGGACAATTTCCTCACAGATGAAGAGGAGAGTTGGGGCAATAGAAACGAAGAATAGACTGTTGAGCTCCTATGTAATATCAATCCGCCTATATGGCAGTGAATACCGGACAATTTCCTCCCAGATGAAGAGGAGAGTTGGGGCAATAGAAACGAAGAATAGACTGTTGAGCTCCTATGTAATATCAATCCGCCTATATGGCAGTGAATACCGGACAATTTCCTCACAGATGAAGAGGAGAGTTGAGGCAATAGAAACAAAGAATAGACTGTTGAGCTGCTATGTAATATCAATCCGCCTATATGGCAGTGAATGCTGGACAATTTCCTCACAGATGAAGAGGGGAGTTGAGGCAATAGAAACAAAGAATAGACTGTTGAGCTGCTATGTAATATCAATCCGCCTATATGGCAGTGAATGCTGGACAATTTCCTCCCAGATGAAGAGGAGAGTTGAGGCAATAGAAACGAAGAATAGACTGTTGAGCTGCTATGTAATATCAATCCGCCTATATGGCAGTGAATGCTGGACAATTTCCTCACAGATGAAGAGGAGAGTTGGGGCAATAGAAACGAAGAATAGACTGTTGAGCTCCTATGTAATATCAATCCGCCTATATGGCAGTGAATACCGGACAATTTCCTCCCAGATGAAGAGGAGAGTTGGGGCAATAGAAACGAAGAATAGACTGTTGAGCTCCTATGTAATATCAATCCGCCTATATGGCAGTGAATACCGGACAATTTCCTCCCAGATGAAGAGGAGAGTTGAGGCAATAGAAACAAAGAATAGACTGTTGAGCTGCTATGTAATATCAATCCGCCTATATGGCAGTGAATGCTGGACAATTTCCTCACAGATGAAGAGGAGAGTTGGGGCAATAGAAACGAAGAATAGACTGTTGAGCTGCTATGTAATATCAATCCGCCTATATGGCAGTGAATGCTGGACAATTTCCTCCCAGATGAAGAGGAGAGTTGAGGCAATAGAAACGAAGAATAGACTGTTGAGCTGCTATGTAATATCAATCCGCCTATATGGCAGTGAATGCTGGACAATTTCCTCCCAGATGAAGAGGAGAGTTGAGGCAATAGAAACAAAGAATAGACTGTTGAGCTGCTATGTAATATCAATCCGCCTATATGGCAGTGAATGCTGGACAATTTCCTCACAGATGAAGAGGGGAGTTGAGGCAATAGAAACAAAGAATAGACTGTTGAGCTGCTATGTAATATCAATCCGCCTATATGGCAGTGAATGCTGGACAATTTCCTCACAGATGAAGAGGGGAGTTGAGGCAATAGAAACAAAGAATAGACTGTTGAGCTGCTATGTAATATCAATCCGCCTATATGGCAGTGAATGCTGGACAATTTCCTCCCAGATGAAGAGGAGAGTTGAGGCAATAGAAACAAAGAATAGACTGTTGAGCTGCTATGTAATATCAATCCGCCTATATGGCAGTGAATGCTGGACAATTTCCTCACAGATGAAGAGGGGAGTTGAGGCAATAGAAACAAAGAATAGACTGTTGAGCTGCTATGTAATATCAATCCTCCTATATGGCAGTGAATGCTGGACAATTTCCTCACAGATGAAGAGGAGAGTTGAGGCAATAGAAACAAAGAATAGACTGTTGAGCTGCTATGTAATATCAATCCTCCTATATGGCAGTGAATGCTGGACAATTTCCTCACAGATGAAGAGGAGAGTTGGGGCAATAGAAACGAAGAATAGACTGTTGAGCTCCTATGTAATATCAATCCGCCTATATGGCAGTGAATACCGGACAATTTCCTCCCAGATGAAGAGGAGAGTTGGGGCAATAGAAACGAAGAATAGACTGTTGAGCTGCTATGTAATATCAATCCGCCTATATGGCAGTGAATGCTGGACAATTTCCTCACAGATGAAGAGGGGAGTTGAGGCAATAGAAACAAAGAATAGACTGTTGAGCTGCTATGTAATATCAATCCTCCTATATGGCAGTGAATGCTGGACAATTTCCTCCCAGATGAAGAGGAGAGTTGAGGCAATAGAAACGAAGAATAGACTGTTGAGCTGCTATGTAATATCAATCCGCCTATATGGCAGTGAATGCTGGACAATTTCCTCACAGATGAAGAGGAGAGTTGGGGCAATAGAAACGAAGAATAGACTGTTGAGCTCCTATGTAATATCAATCCGCCTATATGGCAGTGAATACCGGACAATTTCCTCCCAGATGAAGAGGAGAGTTGGGGCAATAGAAACGAAGAATAGACTGTTGAGCTGCTATGTAATATCAATCCGCCTATATGGCAGTGAATGCTGGACAATTTCCTCCCAGATGAAGAGGAGAGTTGAGGCAATATAAACGAAGAATAGACTGTTGAGCTGCTATGTAATATCAATCCGCCTATATGGCAGTGAATGCTGGACAATTTCCTCACAGATGAAGAGGAGAGTTGGGGCAATAGAAACGAAGAATAGACTGTTGAGCTCCTATGTAATATCAATCCGCCTATATGGCAGTGAATACCGGACAATTTCCTCCCAGATGAAGAGGAGAGTTGGGGCAATAGAAACGAAGAATAGACTGTTGAGCTCCTATGTAATATCAATCCGCCTATATGGCAGTGAATACCGGACAATTTCCTCACAGATGAAGAGGAGAGTTGAGGCAATAGAAACAAAGAATAGACTGTTGAGCTGCTATGTAATATCAATCCGCCTATATGGCAGTGAATGCTGGACAATTTCCTCACAGATGAAGAGGAGAGTTGGGGCAATAGAAACGAAGAATAGACTGTTGAGCTGCTATGTAATATCAATCCGCCTATATGGCAGTGAATGCTGGACAATTTCCTCCCAGATGAAGAGGAGAGTTGAGGCAATAGAAACGAAGAATAGACTGTTGAGCTGCTATGTAATATCAATCCGCCTATATGGCAGTGAATGCTGGACAATTTCCTCCCAGATGAAGAGGAGAGTTGAGGCAATAGAAACAAAGAATAGACTGTTGAGCTGCTATGTAATATCAATCCGCCTATATGGCAGTGAATGCTGGACAATTTCCTCACAGATGAAGAGGGGAGTTGAGGCAATAGAAACAAAGAATAGACTGTTGAGCTGCTATGTAATATCAATCCGCCTATATGGCAGTGAATGCTGGACAATTTCCTCACAGATGAAGAGGGGAGTTGAGGCAATAGAAACAAAGAATAGACTGTTGAGCTGCTATGTAATATCAATCCGCCTATATGGCAGTGAATGCTGGACAATTTCCTCCCAGATGAAGAGGAGAGTTGAGGCAATAGAAACAAAGAATAGACTGTTGAGCTGCTATGTAATATCAATCCGCCTATATGGCAGTGAATGCTGGACAATTTCCTCACAGATGAAGAGGGGAGTTGAGGCAATAGAAACAAAGAATAGACTGTTGAGCTGCTATGTAATATCAATCCTCCTATATGGCAGTGAATGCTGGACAATTTCCTCACAGATGAAGAGGAGAGTTGAGGCAATAGAAACAAAGAATAGACTGTTGAGCTGCTATGTAATATCAATCCTCCTATATGGCAGTGAATGCTGGACAATTTCCTCACAGATGAAGAGGAGAGTTGGGGCAATAGAAACGAAGAATAGACTGTTGAGCTCCTATGTAATATCAATCCGCCTATATGGCAGTGAATACCGGACAATTTCCTCCCAGATGAAGAGGAGAGTTGGGGCAATAGAAACGAAGAATAGACTGTTGAGCTGCTATGTAATATCAATCCGCCTATATGGCAGTGAATGCTGGACAATTTCCTCACAGATGAAGAGGGGAGTTGAGGCAATAGAAACAAAGAATAGACTGTTGAGCTGCTATGTAATATCAATCCTCCTATATGGCAGTGAATGCTGGACAATTTCCTCCCAGATGAAGAGGAGAGTTGAGGCAATAGAAACGAAGAATAGACTGTTGAGCTGCTATGTAATATCAATCCGCCTATATGGCAGTGAATGCTGGACAATTTCCTCACAGATGAAGAGGAGAGTTGGGGCAATAGAAACGAAGAATAGACTGTTGAGCTCCTATGTAATATCAATCCGCCTATATGGCAGTGAATACCGGACAATTTCCTCCCAGATGAAGAGGAGAGTTGGGGCAATAGAAACGAAGAATAGACTGTTGAGCTGCTATGTAATATCAATCCGCCTATATGGCAGTGAATGCTGGACAATTTCCTCCCAGATGAAGAGGAGAGTTGAGGCAATATAAACGAAGAATAGACTGTTGAGCTGCTATGTAATATCAATCCGCCTATATGGCAGTGAATGCTGGACAATTTCCTCAGAGATGAAGAGGAGAGTTGGGGCAATACAAACGAAGAATAGACTGTTGAGCTGCTATGTAATATCAATCCGCCTATATGGCAGTGAATGCTGGACAATTTCCTCCCAGATGAAGAGGAGAGTTGAGGCAATATAAACGAAGAATAGACTGTTGAGCTGCTATGTAATATCAATCCGCCTATATGGCAGTGAATGCTGGACAATTTCCTCAGAGATGAAGAGGAGAGTTGGGGCAATACAAACGAAGAATAGACTGTTGAGCTGCTATGTAATATCAATCCGCCTATATGGCAGTGAATGCTGGACAATTTCCTCCCAGATGAAGAGGATAGTTGAGGCAATAGAAACAAAGAATAGACTGTTGAGCTGCTATGTAATATCAATCCGCCTATATGGCAGTGAATGCTGGACAATTTCCTCAGAGATGAAGAGGAGAGTTAGGGCAATAGAAACGAAGAATAGACTGTTGAGCTGCTATGTAATATCAATCCGCCTATATGGCAGTGAATACCGGACAATTTCCTCCCAGATGAAGAGGAGAGTTGAGGCAATAGAAACAAAGAATAGACTGTTGAGCTGCTATGTAATATTAATCCGCCTATATGGCAGTGAATGCTGGACAATTTCCTCACAGATGAAGAGGAGACTTGTGGCAAAAGAAACAAACACTTTTAATAATTTAATATAATTAAAAATAAAATAATTAAATAATAAAAATATAATTTTTAATAATATAATTAACATAATAAGTAAGGTTCACTCAGCCTGGGGACCACTCAAGGTAGAGCGTTATGTTAAAGGGTAGTTTATATGGAAAGGAGAGGAAGATAACGGTTAACTTGAACAGATTATCATTGTAGTGATCGGGAAACATCCTCTTGGGAATCGGTAATGCTTCGCGGGAAGAAGCTGTTTGATTGAAACTTCTCACCGATGGAATACGGAGGGAGTGTGGGGGGTTTGCTACTATGTAGTTATAACTTTTAGTTGTTGCCGCTGTTGGAAGTCTTCAAGTCATGTATTTTTTCTTATTGGGTAAAGCTTTGTTTGGGATTCTAAGGACTTGATGACGGGATGTTTTCTGATAGTTTAGGCATTTCTTACCAAGTTGAACGCTATGCATAGCATCCATAATTACGTCTCAATCTGACGAAGCTATTTAGGAACTTGATTCAAATTCTTCGGATAATATTATGGTTTAGCAGTATCCGGCGTTGTTGGGCGAAACTACTCCGAACTCAGCCTATTCTAGGTTAAACCTCCTTGTCCCCTATACTAAATTTCTTATATCCGGTTTACAGCCACATCACGTTGAAACACCGGTTCCCGTACGATCAGCGAAGTTAAGCCTGGTCACTACTTGGATGTGTGACTCTTTGCGAATACCAGATTCTGTAAGCTTGTATGTGCAGGTGGTATAATGAATAATTGTTAATCGGTGAGCAGAGTTCAAATTACAGTTGGGTTCGTTGTATTTTCTTAGGCGCAAATTCCCTTGGGAAAGTTATGAATCCACCGATTCTCTACCCCCCAGCTATGGGTTAATTAATAAAACCTGTACACTTAATTATTATTATATCCCCTCCAAAATTCTTACAATCTAAAAAACATTTTTTGACTTTAAATAACCTGCAAAGTGTTGATAAGCCGTAAAAAACGAATAAATCAACTCTATCGACAAGACCATGGATTTAGCAATAACTCAATCATTTCAACTGCATTGATGTATTATTATTACTATTATTATTATTATTATTATTATTATTTACTTACGTGCAAATACCCTTGGGAAAGATATGAATCCACTCTTCTTCCTTCAGATATAGGTTACCGTATTTGACGGCATATAAGGCGCACTTTTTTCACTAAAATAACTTTTAAAATTATTCCCCTGCGTCTTATATGCCACATGTAGGTTTAAAATTCGCAATTAGCTACCTGGCAATCCTATTAGCTTAGACTTTAGAGGAACTTTCATATAATTATTGTCATTATTTAAAAGGCTATTATGCAAATTGAAATTGTTATCATTGATAAAATTCATTATATCAGTTTCATCACGTTTAATATTAGTACTTTGTTTCACTAAAATTATATGCAATAAATTCAAATTATATATTTGTAAAATATATTTATTTCATTAATATTTTTCTTGTGATAACTTCCGCTTGCATTTGTGTAAATACAATCAGAATTTTTATATCCTAATTAATCGAATAAGACGTTTACAATATTCAAGTTCTACAGATCATATAAAGGATATAATAAAGTTTTTATAGGCTCGTGTTTTTCCTATTATTTTTCGTTTAATTGTAATCATGACTTGTTTAACCAAAATAATAGCTAATAAATATACCCTAGGCTGTATCATTTACTAATAATTTTACTAATTACTAATATTTTTGCCCTACAGAAATTGGGGATGCGTCTTATACACCCGTGCGTCTTATATGCCGTCAGATACTGTAATTAGTAAAAATTGTATCATTAAAACATTGTTATCTAAAAAGAAACTGAATTCTTACAATCTAAAAATATTTTCCGGCTTTAAATAACCTGCAATGGGTTGATAAACCGTAGAAAACGAATCAATCAATCGTAAATTTGTTATAACTGATTTATACACTGAGGTATTTGAAATGTTTAGTGTTTATTAATCCCACATGGTGATCTTTCTTATAATGAATTCAGGACAAGTGCCAGCACTATTATTCTTCAAATTATTGATCATAGTTTCTGTTTATAGAAAGATTTAAGTTTTACAAGACCCTTGAAAAATAAAGTTGATATTTTTAAAAGATTACTCTTTTCCTGGTCATGATTGTCTATGTCATCAGCATAACTGACTCCCACCTGACATAATCAATGTACAGGTCTCTGGAAATAAAATAGGAATGATGTTATAAGTGGATTACTTTAGGATATGATAATAACTGTTTAAATGGTCAGTGCCCATCTCTTCACATCGGTACTTGTACACAGGCAGGACATAGTCTCAGAAGTGATTAAATATGTAGACGGGCTCTCTCATTTCGTTTGTTTCTTTTTTTGTTTTCTGTTTTTTTTGGGGGGGGTTGTTTTATTTTTTGTTGTTGTTTTTTTTTGGGGGGGGGGGTTGTTTTTTGTTGATATTTTGTTGTTTTTTTAGGGGGGTTATTGTTTTAGTTTTTTTTTTTTTTTTAACTGTTGGGCGTGTTCAAGTGATGCGGTTTGGGTCCTTTGTGGTTCTGTAGCGCCAGTCTATATAATTGATTTTTCAGCGCGCCCTCGAATCTTGATAGAACGTCGTTGTTTAAAATGGGTTTAACAGCAATACCGTAGAAAAAATTGTTCAAAACCTATCAGCACCTCCTTTTCTGGGGACGCCTAGGGCGCCGAGTAATGATCGCAGCCCTCTCGAAGAAGAAGAAGACATACTGCCTGGTGGGGATGACCCCCTGGTGCTTGAGCTTAATAGTGTTACGAAACTACTCCAGCAGAAACCAAAGGAAGTATCTGAGAGAGGATATGGGTTTATAGCCAAGAGGATTGATTCACTTGATGATCCGTGAAAACGTTTGGATATAGCCTATAGTTTCGACATAAGAAAGCTTCATGAATCGATATGTAATGGAGATAATTGCTTTTTAAGACTCCATTGTTAGCGTTTGGGTTGAAAATGAAATGCAAATAAATGAGTGAATTATTTTGTTGAACAAGTCCAACAAATGATTTTCGATGTAATTGAATTGTAAGTGTCGACTATTATATTTTTTCTTTTGAAAGGCGATTTATTTCTGAAATACATTCAAAGACATTTCATCTGGAAATTAATCAGAAGAAAATTTATTAATACAATTGATAAATTATCAAACGTTTTATCAATTATGGTAAAGGAAAGAATACAATATTTGGAACGTGTGATAATTGTTCAAATATAGATATTGATATGGTAAAGATCGATATTTGACAGATTATCACATTCTCCAAATATTGTATATATTTTTTTTAATTTTCATATCCCCCTTCCCAGCGGGACGCAGGTTCGGATCCTGCCGGAGCGCGCAATTTTTTTAAATATTATTTCACGAATATTTAGGCTAGTAAATAAAATTAGATAAATATACAGTTTAATAAATAAACGAAGCGTCTACTCGAAGAGGAGTATCCACTAAAAAATAACGTTTAAAGTGATATATATATATATATATATATATATATATATATATATATATATATATATATATATATATATATATATCTGTGTGTGTGTGAAGTATGTGGTGTAGTTCAATTTACATTACATGAATCATTCATACAAAAAACAGATATAGAAAAATGTTTTTAGAAATGTGTTATTGTTAATTGTAAGAATTTTTTTGGAGCGTGCGGTCGCAACGCTGAGGTTGAATTTTTAAATTTTAAGATTTGCGCGTTTTTGTACTAATATGGTAATAGGAGAATTCTTTTGTACTGGTAGGTTTTTCTGTCAATGTGGCAGAAACTGAATTGTTCAATAAATACAGGAATGTCACAGTTATTATCCGAAAGTTGCACATCGGATCAGCTATTTTAATTTTTCGGATTACATCTATATTTTCGTTGCCCTGTTATTATCGAGAAGTAAAAAAGAGAAACAAATCTATTTCCATACCTGAAGATGTCAGTAGGAACAGAGGAAAGCTTGTAAAAAACTAAAAAAAGACCTTATGCAACTGGAATTTATAAACAGGGATCATAACATTCATGTACAGGTTCGGGGTAAATGTAGTTTATTAAATTTGTTTGCGTAGGTGTATTCTCGCCATTTATAACGTTAACTTCTATATTTTTTTGTACGAATGATTCATGTAATATATATATATATATATATATATATATATATATATAATAAATCCAAAATTTTTTAAATTTTTTCCCTCGAGTACCAATTTGTTTTGATAGACTTACAAGTTGTGCTATCCGAGATTTTTTCAAGCGAGTATTATTAGTATTATATATATATATATATATATATATATATATATATATATATATTAAAAGAAAAAAGAAAGGCGAAATGCAAACGCCTACATATGCAATAAAGTGCTCAATGCCCAGATTACACAGACAGACCAAAAAAACGCTTCAAAACGTCATCACTTTACAAAGGTTAGCTCGAGTCGCTACTCGAGTTTCGCGCTCTCACGATCGTCAGATGGCTAAAATTTGACCACGCGACACTAAAATCTATGGCATTTCCATAGTATGTGAGAAGACGTTCTTTTTCCCCTACCGACCGTTAAATGCATAAACGCTCCTCTGACTAAATCTTGACTTCTACCGCCTACGTGATCGGAAGACTGTGGAAGTTTGCTGGACATGGGCCTACTAATTTGTGACAGAAAACTAGAAAATATCAGTGTGGCTCCGCGCATAACTCCCGTTATGAAAAATGAGAAAGAAAGGAACACCGGAAAATAAAGTAATTTTGACCGATGAATAAAATGAGCACAAAGAAATTTTTGATGTTAGCCAAGACCAAGGTTCGTTGTAGAGTCTCGGATCCTAGGCAAAAGGATATCAGTTCCCACCTCTGAGCTCGACGACAGATAGACGCGCCCATCAGAGAAACCAGCCATGCTCGACGCGTAAGAAAGTAGTTAAGCGGTCATCTGCTAATGAAAAATAGTAGATTTACACTGACCTATTTCTAACTTTAGCATTATTCCGTGTACGGTCTGACTTCAAAACCACCAATAACGGACTTTCTCCAAGCTACAACCATGATCCGCCTTATAAACGAATATTTTTGTGATACTGAATATCAATGGACTAATTCTAAAGCAAAAATATATTATTTATTTTATACCTTTGAGTCAGTTTCCAATAAAGAAAATACTGCCACCTATACAGATATTGAAACATACGCAATGGTCATGTTAAGATTAGCCGTTTCCATACAGGAAATATTCGTCATTCTTTGACGGAGAAGTTAGCCTTACTGTCTGTTGAAATTTATAAAATCTTTCACTTAAAAAGTTTCTCAAGTCCAAGTATTCTTATATATCTTTCTAGTATTGATTGACTACTAAACTTTATGTTTATAGTAGTATGGAAAGTTAACATTGATTATGTCATGATTTTCTCTTCCTCGTTACATGTGCCACCAATTTTGGTTGTTGCTGCTGTTGAAGCGGCTAATTTCACCGTTGCTATTACTGTTATATCGCCAGCCATTTTTTTTTTCTTTGGAAAAACCTACAAGTAAAATAATAAATGGCAGTTGTACTCTGTCAGTAAAAAGGGTAAGCATCGACAGATAGAACGTATTGGAAAAAGTGACAGAATGCACACAAGAGAAACAAAGAGTTTAATTTAGAAAACATAGGCTTGGATAGAAAGTTGGAGAAATAGCAAATTCTTTCTCGACCGATCAAACGTCAGAAAGTGAATTATTGTTTTACTTCGTAGAAAGATGGAGGAAAGAGAAGTTATTTGACTGTTCTAAATAGCTGAGTGGTAAGAATTAAAAAGAAGAAATCATTGTAGAGAGTAAATGTAAAGAGATACAAATAATATGAGGAAAGGAAAACGGAAGAAAAAGAAAAGAATTGTAATTCTATTTATAGATTTGCAAATATACAGAAACAAAAACACAAAGAAATTTAAGAAGATTTGTCTTCAGTAAGTTTGATTAGGCAATGCAAGATTGAATGCAAGAAATTGATTGGACAATATCAAATGGCCCAGGTGCATGCCGGGATTCTTTCATAATGGAATATAGAAGGTAATAACGCTGCTTTTTCGGCAGTTGTAGTAACCATTTAAGTAGAATTTTACAAAACTAAAGGAAAAGTTAATGGTATCAAATAAAAAACAAAAAAGAATTAATAATATGAAAAAAAGAAAGAAAAATATGAATGAAAAAACGCGGGAAAAAGTAAAAAGATTTGAATAATAAAAGAGGAAGAGAAAAATTGAAGAAACAGATAAAAAAGATATGAATAAAAAGGAAAAAAGAGAAAATGAAAGAAAAATGAAAGAACCTATGGAAAATAAAATGAGATTTTTTTATAAAAGAAAGAAAGAAAGAAAGAAAAAAAGAATTTGTTCATGTAAAATCCTGAAGAAAGAAAGAAAGAAAGAAAGAATTTGTTCATGTAAAACTCCGGAGAAAGAAAGAAAGAAAGAAAGAAAGAAAGAAAGAAAGAAAGAAAGAAAGAAAGAAAGAAAGAAAGAATTTGTACATGTAAAAAACTCCGGAGAAAGAAAGAAAGAAAGAAAGAAAGAAAGAAAGAAAGAAAGAAAGCGGCAGTAAATACGAAATTTAAAGAGGATAAATTGTTTCAAAGAAAGAAAGAAAAAATGAAAGAAAGAAAAAAGCCTTAAAGACAAAATTTAAAGAGGATAAGTTGTTTTAAAGAAAGAAAAAAAATGGAAAGACAGTAACGACAAAATTTAAAGAGAATAAGGTGTTTCAAAGAAAGAAAGAAAGAAAGAAAGAAAGAAAGAAAGAAAGAAAGAAAGAAAGAAAGAATTTTCTCATGTAAAACTCCGGAGAAAGAAAGAAAGAAAGAAAGAAAGAAAGAAAGAAAGACGTATAAAGAGAAAAATAAACAATGAATTTAATGAATTTAAAAAGGAAAATATCAAGAAGGAAACGAATGAAGAAAGAAGGAAAGCAATTCAATCTTCTTGCTGGTATTTTTTTTTTATCGCATCGTAACAACAGAACTTGTACTGATAGCGAAAAGAATTGAATTATTTATTCAATTGGAGACGAAAAACAACCATTTTGTTTTTTTCCCGATATGCAACTGACAGTAAAATCAATGGAGGTGCTTAAGAAAAAGAATTCTTTGAAAAACTTTTAAGTCAAAAAGGAAAGAACAAACTCTCTTTTTCTCTGCCAAACTTTGCAATGACTACAGCAAGGTTATTTGGCAGCGCCCAGGTCAAAAGGCTTCTGGTTTTATTCCTCAAAGCTAAATATCACTGTGTAATTTGAATCTATTCGAATATAGCTGCTAAAAGTATCTACAGATTCAAAGAATATATTTATACCCGGCAAATTAATCACAATTAATTGATTTAAACTTATAGCACAGAATCTAGCAGGCAAATAATGAGGTATATAATTTTAAACTCTAATCCCTGTTGTAGACGCCTACTCAGGCAGATTTGTGTTTCTTCAACATCCAATCTGTGAGACCATTGAGAAATGCATGAAAACTGGAAATCCGAACTCAACTTGTCGATGTCTAGTTCCTTTACACCATCTGCACATTCGCTATTATATATATATATATATATATATATATATATATATATATATATATATACAATAGCGAATGTGCAGATGGTGTGTGTATATATATATATATATATATATATATATATATATATATATATCAGTCAATTATGCGTTATGAGTGATACACGCTTAGACGATGACTGACGAGGCAGATTTTTCTCGCAGTAGGTTGCCATTTCTTTTTGAGGTAGACCAGTTGTCATCCAAGGCTATAGAAGCCGGTCTGTCCTGCTATTTACCCATAGCTGTGGGGAGAAGATGAGGATTCATACCTTTCCCAAGGGTATTAGCATGTAAGTAAATCTAGTGGATTCGACTGGAATTCGAATTCGACTCTCCGATTCCTCAATCCGAGCCGCTATACATTAATCCACCTTAAAGATGCAAAAAGATGTGATTATATCTTTGATTTCGCAGTAAGTTGAGCTTTTAGAGCTACATTTATTGACATTACTTATAACCACAAGAATTTAATATCCAGTTCTATGTTCTATATTACTACTGATACAGTATCTATACGGAAAAACACTCACACACACACATCCACACATTCTTTTACTTCTAGTCACAAAAGTGGAATTATATATATATATATATATATATATATATATATATATATATATATATATATATATATATATATATATTTAAGTCATGAAAAACTTGGTAATCCGTATGGGTAGTACCAAGAAGGATGAAATCCTGAGAGCTCAATGTAAATCCAGAGTTAATATTCTAAAGAAAAAGAGATCACTTTAAGGCCTCATTATAATAATTTATTTCACCAGAGACCTTTTAAAGCACTCTGGATCATCAGATAGCACTTATGAAAAAAATTATTTATATTCGTCACACTACAACTACTTTGTCTCGGGAGTTGAATTTTCCTTTGAATAATGGATCTAATATTTCTAAACCTTTGCACTTACGCAATTTAAGAAAATTCTTGTTGAAAATACATGTATACCTTTTCATAAAAATAATAAATATAGACTAAAAATTTTTGAAGCTATCTATATTAAAAAACTTAAACCAATCATTAATAAAAATTAATTATGAATACCGCACAAATATTTTAAAATGATTACAGTAGATAGTTTCAAAATATCTAGGTTTTAAATATAGCATTAAATAGTTTTAAAATATAGACATCTTAATAACTTAGTTACCTCCCTTGAACTTCCTGCACGAGTATGCTTACATCATAAAATTTAAAAATCTTACAGTACATAAGTTTAGCGTTTTTCACTTCACAAATAAAAATTTTACTTTCAGAAAAGCACAACAAATGTGTCTTAGATAAAACAAGACCCTGATAAAATAACACCCTGAAAATGATATTTTGCTAATGTCGAAAGTACACGGAATAAATGAATATGCATCAATATATATATATATATATATATATATATATATATATATGCCCGGTCGCCATACCATATATATATATATATATATATATATATATATATATATATATATATATATATATATATGCTCAGTCGCCATACACACACACACACACACACACACACACACACACACATATATATATATATATATATATATATATATATATATATATATATATATAGAAAAAGTTGCAAATTAAAAGAATAATGTATTTTATGAAAGTATTTATTTATTTATATAAATATGCGGCTGATGAAGACAGGCTATCGCACGTGCTAACACACGTTGTATGTTAAAAAAAGAAATATATATATATATATATATATATATATATATATATATATTTGATATTTCAGATTGACCTCAATCTTTCTTCAGAAATAACTGTTTGTTACAAATAAATTAAAATTACTGTTTGTTTACGAGTAGCGTCCGTCGCAAGACGCGGACGTCACGTGATATGGAACGCCACTGTGTTCGAATATTCCTAATGTAAATCTAACTGTAATAATATTTCAGATGTTGTTTAAAAAAAAAAAAAATGTTTAACTATTGAAATATTTATAAAGATTTAAAATACCCAAGTCTTTATTTAACGCTAGTTTATATGTATTTAATTTTAAAATCCAGTATTTTTCTTTTTTTCTGCGTGTGTATCTGGAACTGAAATTGGAACATATATATATATATATATATAATTATATATGCCTCTTGCTTTCCTGTCTGATGGAAGTCATCATTATGTTGTGTCAGTTTTTAAGAACACTGGTGAGCCGTCCGACCCTTCCAACTATCAGCCTATTAGCCTTCTATCTCTTTTTTCTATCTCTTTTTGGTAAACTCCTAGAGGCTCTAATCAATTTGCAGACAAGCAAGATGACTTTCGTTTCTCCAGGTCAACTGATGATATGTGTGGTATGATAATAGCGGTGAAGCCCGAGCTGTTGCATTGGACATCTTGAAAGCCTTTGACAGGGTCTGGCATTCAGTTCTTCTCCATAAGCTAAAAAGTTACGGTGTCTCCGGACATTTTTTTTTTTTAACTGATCTTGTCTTTCCTGCCAAATCATGAAATGAGAGTTATCCTAAATCCTTTCGTACTGATGCAGGTGTTCCCCAGGGCTCCAACCTTGGTTCTACTTCAATTTTCATTAATGACCTTCCTGGTGATATCAGGCTTCACCTGACGAAACAACAATTTACTCCTGCCTCGATAGTAAGGCTTATCAGTCTGACAAGGCCATAATGGCAGCCGATGACCAAAACGATCTTCAGTTCGTAGTTAATTCGAACAAAAGATGGCTTGTTAAACTAGACCATTAATCATAAAAGAGACCCGTTGCTGCCCTCCATCAGTATGTCTGATGCCATCCTCCATACTCGTTTGTGAAACTACTTTCCGGTTCCATACTTTCCAGCCAACTTTAATCTGCAAAAATTTATATACAATATCACTCGCTATCTACTCCTGATTGCTATCTTCTCTATCTGCTCATCATTAGTATTTCTGTTCCTAATTCTTTCACACCCTGTAAGCCCTTGTGTTTTAGTGACATAACTGTCTGGCTTGGGGTGATTCCGATTAACACATATATATATATATATATATATATATATATATATATATATATATATATATATATATATATAGTAAAATTTACCAGAATAATTAACCAGTTGCATGCTTACGCAAGAACGTCTCTCTTTTTTAAATTTTGGATTTAATGTAACTATGACAACAAAAACATTTCGCTTTCATTGTTTGCCTTGGTAAAGTCAGAAGACGAAACGCGTCGATAAAAAACTAAGATTTTTTCCAAGTCTATTATATATATATATATATATGTATATATATATATATATATTGTACAATATATATTCTTAGATAATATACATATATATATATATATATATATATATATATATATATATATATATATATATATATATATATATATATATATATATATATGTGTATGTATATTGCCGATTTGTGACTGGTAGGGATAATTCCAAGGAGGATATTAATCCAAAGAGAGCTCAATGAAATCTACAGAGCATTAGAATGATAATAATCGAGAAGAAAACATTTCGGTTATAATTTATTTCGTATATTCATCTCTTCAGTTTTTAATATATATATATATATATATATATATATATATATATATATATATATATATATATATTAAGTTTATTAAAATACACTTTTAGACAAAAAAATAATTAAAAACACAAACACACCGGTATAAATTACATACTTAAAGTTACAAAGGTAGAACCATAAATTAAAATATAAATCGACATTTACCGATGATTACAATAAAAGAATGCAGAGATAATTGTCAATATCATGGATATTAAATTGTAGTATTTTATATTATTCTGGTCATAACTTAACATAGTATTTTTTGCTAGTGTGGTTACTCCTACGTATCCATATCTATATATGTATATCTATATCCTTAATAATTTACATATGTTGATGGGCCATGTTATTGGTAAATAACTTTATTACAGGATTTTTGGGGGTTTTATATGTATTTTGATATGAATATTTATATTAAATATGTATTTTAATTCTACCTTAAAGTTAATGTTTTGTGTACTTGCGTGTATGCTTTATTTGTTTTGTTTATTTTATATATAACATTCATATTTTTTACGTTTTTGTTAAAATGCAAAAAAAAAAAACAATCTGCGTATAAAATATGGACTGCCTCATCATTGCGAGAACCAGATATATTTAACAAGATTTAAATTATGAATGTTCAGTTTTAACTCAACACCTGAAGATTGCTTTTAGCATGAAACCCCGAGTCGCACTACTGGTGAGGAACATAAAAGGAAATTGTCCGTATATTGTTTAATATGTTGTAATTGACATCTTTGATAATGGCTTATGTAAGCCGAAAGATTATATTGTATTAAAAAAAAATGGATCAATATTGTCAATTTCTTTCTTCGTTCAACGATAATGTTATTAAACTTATCAGATGTTACGAAAAATTTTTACATAAAATAAATAGACAACACTTGTCTATAATATTTAATGAAACGTGTATCAATATATATATATATATATATATATATATATATATAGGAGTAACCACACTAGTAAAAAGTACTAGATTAAGTTTTATATATATATATATGTGTATATATATGTGTATATATATATATATATATATATATATATATATATATATATATATAGAGAGAGAGAGAGAGAGAGAGAGAGAAAGAGAGAGAGAGATATGTAAAGATTAATGATCAGAGTTGAATCAGATTAAGAAACAGTGTTATTAAAAAGTGCTCAATACACGTGAGAAAAAATATAAGTAAAAATGAAAATTAAGTTTAAATATTTTAAGTCAAGTGATAGCGATTGCTGTATGAGTCGTACGATTTTTGAATCAAGCACGGGCAACGCCTGGCCATGCTGCTAGTATATATATATATATATATATATATATATATATATATATATATATTCCTAAAATGATGTCTCTTCCGGTCGGCCACTACATTTTTCATGCAAGGTCTAGTACGCAAACTTTATCCGATCGACAGTGTTATTTTATATAAAATTTCGTGTAGTTACCTTACTGACAAAAACTTATCATGGTAGGTACAGAAAGAAGGGAAAACAGAGTTAAACAGTGGAGAAGGTCTCGTTGCCTTCTTCTTCAATTTTCCTTAATCCTCCAGTGATTTATACATCCTATATACAGCCTGCTAAAGGAGTAGTGACACTTGATCTGAAGATTGTATCTCGACGTGAAACTAGCAGTCAACATGCAGCGAGGAGGCTTCCAAGATGTAAGTTACATTAAAAATAGACTGTAACTCCAAAACTAAGCCGATAATATCATAAAATATTTCCAACAGAGTTAAACAAATCTTTCTAAGGCTCTTCCCTGATGATGGCCGATGTAACGGTAGAAACTACTAGGACTCAGTCTTCCTCCAAGTTCTACTATGGACTCTTCATTCACGGATTACCCTTTAACGTAAAATAAATGCTTCGATTGATATTTTTGCTTAACGGCATATCAACTCGTTATGGGCCATTTCCAACCGAAATTTAATTTTCTTTAGAATTTTGAAGTTGAAATGATGATCCCTCTTCCTGTTGTGACCTCTTCGTCCAGTTTTCTTTTCTATTGTTCCTTCTTTTTTAAACTTATTGTTAGCGGACCTTACCCATAATAACATAATGGACTATTCCATACGTAATAAATACTGTGCCTCAAGAGGAAGCAGGGAGTTCCGTCTGAAGTCTGGAGTTCCGTCTGAAGTCTGGAGTTCAGTCTGAAGTCTGGAGTGAATTCTGAAGTCTGGAGTGAAGTCCATCAGAAGTCTGTCAGTCAGTCAGAGCGAGCGAGTCAGTCAGTCGTGTCAGAGGCAGTCCGAAACAGAGTCGCGTTCAGACAGTTACTACTAAACCTGATTGTTCGTACTAACACTTTCTACCTCTCTGTATATATTCCTGTCTGTAATATATCTGTGTTATTCCATATCCGTATTCGAGTTCTTCTTTATTGGTTCTACCTTGGACTATCACCGTGGTATAAGAAACCGGACCATAACACTTATTCAGCATTCTCTTGATGATTCTTGAATGTACATTGAAGATGGAAGCCATAGTATGAATGTTTGTACCATTACTGAAGGCCTGAATGATCTTATTCCTCTCACCATTGCTCAGTTGAGGTGACACAGTGCGGCTGACACAAAATGATTTTAACCTGTTCTCTTTCTAGCTGAATAACTCAGAAGGTTTTTCAATCATTGTTATGACAAATGGTGTCAAGATGGCTAAACGTCCTATCTTAAAAACCAGGAAAAAAGAAACTCAATGAGTTTAGTGGTTTTTTATCCCGTGCTGTTACACGATTTGGACAATTTTGCTGTATCTTTACGGTATATTCCCAAACTGATGCCCTCTGCCGACCGACCACTGCTTTAAACTTCATGCATACACAAGTAAGCAATCTTCATCCAATCGACATTGTTTGGTGTTTTATATAAAATTTCGTATAGTCAGGATACAGAAAAACTCATCATCGTAAGTACAGAAATGCCCTATAGGTTGTCGTCTCAAGTATTACATCGGCACAGAAATAAATTGGAACAGAAACACTCAAAAGAAACATCTACCATGAAAGTGCTCGACATTGTAGACAAATATAAGCAAGAACCTTATATATATATATATATATATATATATATATATATATAATTGTATATTTGAGCAGCAACGTCGCTTTTATACAAGTTGTATTAAAAACGGCTGATAAGATACTGCTTTTTTTAATTTTTTAAGTTCTTTTATTTAATTTTTTTTAGGTTTTTCATAATTTTATTCTTTTCTGAACATAAAATATGTAGAAATTGTCCGAATGTTCTGTATTTCCGTGCGCTTTCGGCTATACATTTAGCTATTATCAAGGATGATGATATTTTAAGTGTCAGAAAGAATCCAATAAAAACCCCAACAGTAAAATGGAAATTAATAAGAAAAGCTAGAATATGTAGGCCATTAAATGAACCATGTCCTTTGTGCATACACGAGAAACTATATATTACTAAGTTTATAAAATTAAAAATTTACTGAATCAGAGAAATGAAATAGCTATTCTTTGCCGTCATTGTCAAAAAAATTCCTTAAATAATATTTAAAAATAAAAATAAAATAGAAACATGGGAGCTGGTAATATAAATATTTATATTTGATATGAAAATAATTTAAATAATTTAAGTAATTCTATTACATTTACTTCTTTTAAATAGAAATAAAGTTTATTAGTAATTAAGAGTAAAAATATTTTAAAATTGTAGTTAAATAAAACGTATTATAACCAAAACATCCCTAGATAGAATATTTAATTATATAAGTACGAAAAAATGCCGAAACACTTTTTACCGATTTAAAAAAAGAGACGACATGCGTTTAACGGATGTCAGAATCCGTTGAAAAATACACCCCTACCCTCCCTAAACTTAACCTCTTTTCCGAACGTAACTCATAATTGATACAACAATAGTTAATAAAAATGAACACGTTACCACCGCTATCTGAATAATAGGATTTCTCTGTATCCTTGGAAACAGGAAATTATGATTTTATATGTGTTCAGTAAATTTGAAAGTAAGTTATTCCCAAATTCGTTTGAACATGAAACGGAACTAATGCTTTTAATATAATTATATAATTAAATTTGAAGTTTTTAGCTTGAGTTTTTGAAACATGGTTATTGCTGAGTAGCGAAAAAACATATTTTAAATCAGTTAATTTATATTTATGCTCTGCAAATTTACATTGAGCACTGTTTTGTAAAAATAAAAATAAAAATTATCAATAAGAACACGGATTATATATCTTACTGTTCTTTCTTGTTATATATATATATATATATATATATATGATAAAATATATTTTATATAGTATGCTATATTATGGTATATTGTTCTTTCTGTCGCTCTCTCCCAATATATATATATATATATATATATATATATATATATATATATATATATATGATAAAATATAGTTTATATAATATGCTATATTATAGTATATTTCTCTTTCTATCTCTCCCAATATATATATATATATATATATATATATGAAGTGATTGTCAGTTAGTAAGTAAATGAAAGGATTTTGCGGTTGATATATATATATATATATATATATATATATATATATATATATATATATATATTTGGGGTAGGGTTAGATCTTGGGTAAGTAAAAAGTTATACCCGACAATGGTGTCTCGTCTAGGGGACGGAATTAAGCTACCCGAGCCATTGTTACCTACAGGTGATTTCTGGCTAGCATCTATCACCTTTTTGATCCATATCAGGGTTAGGGTATTTTTTTTTTTTTAGATTTGTATGTCGTTATGTGTGTGTGGCGGCACTGATATGTGTGTGCGTGTGTGTACCTCATATAGTGGGAGGGTCAAGGATGAAAAAGAAAAAATATGGGAAGGAAACAATTTTTTTTCTTTTTTTCTTTTCCTTCGGCAGGTGATTAGCATGAAAGAAAATGGGATAAGTGCTAGAGCTTATGCGCATTTCTCTGTGTGTGCCTGTATGTGTATATGTCTCAGTGAGGGGAACTAAATCAGTACTTAGCACTTCAAGCCACGCACGCCGCCATATTCCTGATTTCTTTTTTATGGAAAAGTGCACATTACTGGTGAACCGGAAGTAATCCGGGATTTGACAATAAATTGTCAAAAGAAGTCGCATGGTGTGCAGTTTGGAAGATGGAAAAAAAATGTAGCTAACGGAAGGTACAAAAGTCGATACCCGATCAGTATCGGCTGAATCACTGTGGAGATGGCGTATGATGTTGAAAGACCTGAAATCTCTAATGAACCTCGGCTAGAAACATCACTGATGATGTGTACTAAAGCATCCAATAGATGTATTTTACGAAATATGTAGAGAGAGCGACAAATAGACATATAAATAGACATAGAAAATATGAACAGAGAAATGAACACTATATACATGAGCCATCTTCAGCGGGGGTCATATGGACATTTAAACCAAGATATTCACCAGCAAAGATGATATTCTGTTATGTTGACATAGAAGATTGCTGTGCGACGATCAAAGAACAGCATAATAAAAAATATCTAAATGTTGGACAGTTTTTGCTTTTATTTTCTCCCAAAATTAAACCAACTATACGAAGCTTAGAACAGCTCATGATCAAACATAACAAATATTCGTTGTCTGTTATATTTAATAATACAGGTTTGAATATATATATATATATATATATATATATATATATATATATATATATATATAGAGAGAGAGAGAGAGAGAGAGAGAGAGAGTAGGAGGGAGAGAGAAAGAGAGAAAGAAGGAGGGGAGGTAGATAGGGAGACGGATGTATCGCAAAATAACCTGAAAATGTTCCCTCCAATTTTGGCATGCATTCAAACAATAGCAGTTTTTTTATATATATATTTTGTGTGTAGCTGGTCACGAATTTTGCCGAAAAACATTTCATTTTCAAATTTTCTAACATTCGCTGGCATGAACCCGAAAAAAAAAAACAATTTCCTCTGATATCTCATCAATAGGTCGACAAAGATCTCCATTGATTCCGTAGCAAACCTTTCAGTTTGGCTTGTTGAAGGTCGGCCAGATCATGGTTGGTTTTCAAGTAACAATTAATCATGTTTGACAATTATGCTCAACCACGGGGAAATCCACCCTCGAGGGACTTTTATAGTTTCTAAGAGGAACCCGGTTCACAGATTAGCAGTTTGAAACTGCAAGCAGTCAAATATTGATCTTCCGACAAACTAGAATTCTACAATGGACCTTTTGAATCAGTCTTGCAAACGGGGAATGGCATTCTACAATGTGTTGAAAATAATTCCTTCGAAAAGATGTGTTTTATTCAAGACAGTCAAAGCCAAATCTGAAAACTGTACAATGTCACCACACTCGCCCACCGTGTTATTTTACAGAATTATTAGCTTTTCTTTTACCGCTGTCTTGTTATCACATTATTGCCTGGCTATTCTGGCCTGTTTTGTGAAAAATAGGAACATTCCATTTACTGGAAATATATTATTATTGCCCATCTTTTTTTTTTCTTTTTTTTATTGGCGCCACTTGATCGGCGACTCTACAACAGGGAGGTTGCCAAAATTTTTGGTGTCATCTCTCATTTTCACATGGAAATATTTTTCCACCGCCCACCTGTATAGTAAATATTCAAAAGCATATGAATATTTTTTCGTAAATGTTTGTTATTAGTTCATATACTTACTTTGTGATGTAGTAAAAAAAATCAAAGGAGATAACAAATAAGACCGATTTATGCGGCGGCTGCTGCTACTACCGTATTAAAGAACAAGCGAAAGCAAACCTGACCACTGAAAAATGACATATATATAATTTAGTTTTATGGGCAAGATAACTTTTATTAGTAAAAGAGAATGAGAAAACATTAAGAGAAGGAACCGGAAACCCAATCCTAAACAGGAAACAAGGGATAAACCTCTAGTCCCTTTCAAAAGACGGTGAAGGAGAATAAACTGGGTGATGGACGAACCTATCTATCTATTCATATGGAAGGGATTACTGAATGTAAAAGAATATGAGAAAAATTGCTGTTTCACCCCGTATATATATATATATATATATATATATATATATATATATATATATATATTTAATGGACTCTCCCGTCGTTTTCAACGTATGAGGATCTGACAGCTTATTGATTCAGTTATGAAAGTTTGTGCGATAATCTTAAGTGGCATTTAAGACCCGCTAGTGATTTACAAAGGAGGCAACATATGGAGCAAGTGTATAAAGTATATATATATATATATATATATATATATATATATATATATACACACTTTTCTCTTTAACTACAACCCTCAACCCCCCACCCTGTTAAATTACAAATATTACACCACCCATCAATTTTTAATCTCATTTTTCCTTTCATTTCGATGTTGGAAGTGTTACCTGATGATCCGGAGTCCTTTAAAAGGATTTTGGTGAAATAAATTATTGTAATGGTACTTTAAAGTGGTCTGTTTTTCATTATATATATATATATATATATATATATATATATATATTAAAGTCGGTAAGACGCTAGAGGTTACTGAGTCTGAAAGTATATGAGGAAAAGAAAAACATTATTAAGAAGAGAGAACAATAAAAGAACAGGAATTAAGAAGCCAAAAGATTGACAGTGCAATTTGCTTTACAAGTGTTGGCAAAAAAATAAATGATTTTTGTTCATAATTATAAAATTAAACGGAATATACGCAACTAGCAACTAATAAAATGTTTTTTATTGTTTTTGGTTACTGTTGTGGTAGGATCCACCTAATTTGCATAGTGGAGTACCGACCATATAAATATGGTTGGTACCGGGAAGAGAGGGGAGGAATAAAGAGATTCAGAGACCGAGAGACAGACTCTCAGCGACTGTCGTACTCTGCATTAGCAGAGGGGAACCCGGACGAGGCTTTGCCGATGGGCAAGGTTTCGTCCGGGGAGGCTGACAGGGCCTGAACCCGTCTAGGCGGGTTCAGAAAGGCCATATTTTTGGCCGAGCCTACGGGCTCGGGGATACCCACATTAAAACGGCCTTGTGCTACATTCGATCCTCGTGGGTGGATTGATAAATACAGGAATCAAGAGATTCAACCAGAGACTCTGCCCGACTGCGACTCAGTCAACACATTCTCCAGGAACGGTCTTCCCAGGAATATACAAAAGACTATATGTAAATATTGTGTACACTTTCTTGTTTCAATACATTTTGTTCTAAGTACATTTTGTGTTGCATTATTATTCCATGCATTAGTCAAGTTTCAACAGTTACCCTCACCAAACTCTTATCTTATTTATATTTGATTTTATATAATATGATTTTATATCGAAAGAAATATTATTTCATCTGAAGAAATATTTGAATGTTGATGACTCTTCACATAACGATAGAAAATACCAAGATGTCCCTTGTTTGCGGGGATATTTATATCTTGTCTAAGAATGTGAGCCATTTATTCTCAAAGAGTTTCTTGATTA
>OZ010601.1:31569129-31634129 GCA_963932145.1 Acanthosepion lycidas
CGTCAGGTACCACTGGGTCCGTTGTTTCTTAGCATTTTGGTCTACGACAGTTTCGTGAAAAATAATGAGTCTGTCACAACAGTTCAGCATTAGTTTCAACATTCAGCGAAATCAGGCTGTTCCCACTCATAACACAATCTTACGTTGAGATCATGTACTTCGTACATGAGGTACACTAATGAACAGCAGACTTGTAGGGGGTCCACGAACGGTACGTACCCCAGAAAATATGGATCGCGTCAGACAAGCATTGCTGCGCAGTGAGAATCTCCCTGGGGAAGTCCTTTTCATCAAAATAAAATATACTTATCCACGTACTCTAGGAGTCATTCCCTTGTTTAATTTTAAATTTAATTCATATCAAAAGAAAAAAAAATTCAGTGTGAGGAGTCCCCGCGGGTACCCACTTTGATCAAAATGAAATATACTTATTAAAGTACCCTGGGTAATGTAGTTTCAGAATATATATATATATATATATATATATATATATATATATATATATATATATATATATATATATGGTTATGGCGGTCTATCTCTAAAACACTAGGAGTTTGATAACAGACAGGCAGATTCTACAACTTTATATATATATGTATATATATATATATATATATATATATATATATATATATATATATATATATATATATAGAGAGAGAGAGAGAGAGAGAGAGAGATGTGGTATGCTATAATTGTGTTATTATGGTCTCTTGGAGGATTTTTTGGAAGGAAGGACACAGAAGCAAGGTCGATATTACTGCCTTTAAACTACAATTCTCTATGATTTTCTCTCGTACATTCATATCTGCTCGATGCGTATCCAAATTTAAACAAATGACGTAAAGTATTATGAAATTGTAGTTTAAAAACAGTAAAATCGACCTTGCTAACCGAAACGCTCCTCTGTGGCTCAATCGGTAAAATCACGTCAGGTTCGATTCCTGTCTGAGGATGCATATTTTCTATGAAAATTTCTCGGACATTCAGGCCAGTAAATGTTATTAATTGTTTATTATAAACAGATTATTTACTTAAATATTTGTATCTATAAAAAGAAACAAATAAACATAAAAAATGTCTTAAAATAATTGTCGGACTTTGTCCATTTCATTATATATATATATATATATTTGATTGATTTGTTTGTTTCACGGCATATCAACTCCTTTTGTGCCATTTAATGCCAAAATTTAATTTTCTTTGGAGCTTTGAAGTAACTAAAATATTATATATCTTATTCTGCTTTCACAGTTGAATACATGGTAGATGATGCTCAGCTTTTATAGATATACATGTTTGTGTGGACATGATTACTAGAGGCAGGGGTGTATGTGTTTTATGTTGTAGTTTTGTTGAAGTTAAATCTTTAAATACATTTTGATTTCTTTAAGAAATTGCCGGTGATTATATAGATTAATGTCATAAAAGAGTTCTTTCATTTTCGTTGATGTAGTATCAATAATTTTACTATAAATAACTATTATTGGTAAGTTTTTATATAAAAATGTATTATTGGTATTTTTACTATAAACGTATATTTTTATACTTTCATAGTGTTTCATTCCTTCGCAGGTGTTTACTATTTGCCCCAGCTGTGACCCTGACAGGTTCTACCATCCCGTTTCAGAGCGGACTTGAGAACAACAGCAATTAGCAAGCAGTTCCACACTCCTCAAAGCCTCTAATCTTCTGATCAGAGGGTTTTCTGCTGGATGTCATACTCAGGACTATATATATATATATATATATATATATATATATATATATATATATATATATATATATATATATATATATATGTTGTAGCATACCTACGTACAATAATGAGTATGTCCCCATTCACATAAATACAGTAGTAAATACTGTAAGTTGGTCTGCAGTTGGAGATTCGTCTCCAGCTGTACTAGTCGAACTCTCTGCCTTCTTCGGGCAGAGAGGAACCCAGACGAGGCTATGCCGAAAGGGCAGAGTCTCGTCTGGGGTGGTAGACAGCTACCAGACCCCGTTTTTTACGGGGAATTTTTGGCGGAGCCTACGGGCTCAGAAACCTCACATTAAATTAGGCCTTGTGCCATATCTGACCGCGTGGGGCGGTTGGTAGATATCCTGCAGTTTGAGATTCATTGTGGAATTCACTTGACTCACTTCTAGCAGTTGACTACTTCTCTACACGCCGCTGGCGAATCTTATGTGTTGTTCGTGTCCTAAGTTTTATCGTTCAAACTTCGTGTGATTATTCTATTCAGTAACCTTCCCTAGCTCACAACTATATATATATATATATATATATATATATGTGTGTGTGTGTGTGTGTATGTGTGTGTGTGTGTGTGTGTGTGTGCGTGCGTGCGTGTGTGTATGATCGCTAATTCTGGGGTTTACTATTTTTAACAAGCTATGTTAAAATGGTAGTGATTTTTTCAAATAGGATAAATTGCACCAAGATGATGTCTTTTACCTATTCTTCATCCTAATACACACAAACGTACGCACGTTTACACACACACCTATACACACACACGCGTACACACACACACACACACATCTATATATGTGTATATATATAATTTGCCATCATTTTAATATCTAATTTTCAATCGATTTCAGACGACCTGCAAAAAAGACATTTTTTTTCAACTTCGCAATTTTACAAATAATAGCCCATTAGTTTTTTTGTATTTTTTATTAAATTATTTTTTTTTTTTTTTTTTTTTTTTTTTAGATTTTAAAAATTATTATCCATCTATTTTTTTTCTCGTTTATGAATGAAATGTAATTTTGAATAAGATTCGGTCATGATATTCAATTTTTAAGTTGGGACTATCGTACTTGTTAGTTATATTTGGCAACAGTATAAAGGTAACAATGATGAACAGTAGTAAGAAAATGATTTTACTTCTTCTTTATGTGCTGTGTCTCTTCACAACGTAAGCGATCATGGCTCTCCACAATTTCCTGTTCTTCGTAGTTTTTAATAATTTGTCTGTTCAATGGCATATCAACTCCTTATGGTTTATTTAATGTCGAAATTTAAGTTTCTTGAGAACTTGGAAGTAATAAAAATATGACATATGTTTTTCTATCTATATTTCTGAGATGAGGTATTGTAATTATCTACATTATTTACATTGTTCGGACTGTTGCCCTCATCGTTATTGCCATATTCACGACGTTTCGGCCGTTATACGCTCCGACGTTCTTCAAGTGCTAGGAATTTCGAATTAAACCTTTTATTTCATCCACCGGAGTAGATTGTTCTAAGTCCACGTGCCATGCCTCTTCCGGATGTCTCATTTATCTCCCTTGAACTCAACTCTACAAGTTTTTGTTCACCACTGCAATAGCCAGATATTGAGCTCATAAATCTTTGGGTCAAGTCACTGGATCCGACCAACGCTTTTATCCACTTGAAGAAGGCCGGAGAGTACAACGGCAAAAACGTCGTCGATATGACAATAAAGATTAGGACAACAGACTGAACAATGTAAATGATGTAAATAATTGTTACTGCGAAATATAGACAGAAAATCAAACAAGTATGAAAATCTAAATATTTGGGAAGTGTTTGTACGTCAAGGAAATATGACACCGAAATCCGAAGACAGTGAACGATACCTTCCAAAAGATTAGGCAAAGTATTAACAAACAAATAATTTCGCTAGAAACAAAGAAAAGAGTACTGAACTGTTATGTATTAGGTCGGTGCAAAAATAATGACGTAAAAATGTTGTTTTTTGACGTTAAAAAATACGTCAAAAAACGACATTATTACGTCATTATTTTTGCACCAACCTAATAATATCAGCCCTCTTACGAGGACTGGGACTGTGTGTACTTATGTACTGTGTGAGCTCTGGACAAAAACGGAATAAGCCGATCGTGTTATCATCTAACATTATATCTTGGAAGTAGAATCTTGTGCAAATTAATTGAAACAAAACGAATAATTCCGTTATTATTTACTCTTTTCGTGTTTATCCAATGAAACATGGCCCAGTGCACATGTTAGTACTTCGCATGTCCATTCCACGAAGTCATTCCTTGCAGATTGACCACCGATCCTCGATTAAGAAGAGAACTGTTATGTAATATCAGTCCTCGTAGGAGGGCTGCTATTACATAACAGTTCAGTACTCTTTTCTTTGTTTCTTGCGAAATTATTTCCTTGTTAATACTTTGCTTAATACTTTGCATATTGACGACTTTTTGGTCGTTGTACGCTCCGGCCTTCTTCAGGTGATTGACCGCAGATTCTGGATTAAATTTATATCAGGAGAGTTTCCGGGCCAGTCGATAGTACTTTGATTTGCTCACTGGTAAGACTTGTCAGTTTGTTTGTGCAGCGTTACAATTTTTATACGTCCATCGTAAATAATAGCCGTAGGACAACTAGTCGACAGTCGAGACAATAGTGTCTGGGTGTGATAAAAATCTGATGCAATCACGGATGACGCAATATTTTTCAATGCCAAACAAATTTCATTATACATCCCGAAAATAGATTCATATTACTGCACACCACTGCAAATGGCCTAATCTGAGGAAAAAATAGAAATCAATTACACCCTGTCACACCAGTGGGACTAAAACTGACCGTATGCTGAAAGAAAGGAAACTAAAGCGGCTGTTTTAATTCATTTGCACAAAGGTGTATATAACTAATCTTATCGTTTGCTTCGCTCAGTGTGCGGGAAGAGACGACGGTTGTAGCAGGACAAATTGTGGCTGTTTCACCACGAGAATGTACCTGCTCACAATGCCTTCATCAGGCAGTTCCTGGCCGAAAATAAACACGCCCTACTGGAACAACCTCCCTATTCACCTGATCATGCTCCGTGTGACCTTTTTTTTCCCAAGCTCCAATGTATCCCATTTTGAAGACGTGGAGGCCATCAAGAGGGCTGTAAGGACGAAGCTGAGAGGCATCCAAGAAGAATTCTTCCAGCAGCGCATACAAGCGTGGCAGAGAACAATGGAAAAAATGCACTAGACTCAAAGTGGGGTGGCGGTAATTTGAAAAGGAAATCGTGTTGTTTGGAAATAAATTGTTTGTGACACCAGTCAGGTTACTTTCCAGACAGACCTCGTATATGACAGTGAATAGTGGACAATCTATTCGATGAAGAGAAAACAGAAATATCTTTCTACAAAAAGATGGAGAGAATACGGACTGAATAAGGAGGACGTTTTAAGGATAATGCAAACAGAAAAGCATGCTTATACTTAGAATCAGAAAGAGACAATTGAAATTTCTAGTGTAAGAAAGAGGAAAGACGGCTTGGAGAATTTGATACTCATAAGACATATTGAAATCAAAAGGGGCCGAGAAGAAACATTGAATAACGTATCTAAAAAGGGTGTGTAATTGGATGATACCACAGGGAATGGGGAGGATAGTAAAGAGGCAAATATTATTAAAAGATAGGAAGTTGTGGAGAGCTATGATCCCAAGTATCCTATTATTGTAGCTTTGTGCCTGACTTAAGAAATGTCTGCACAGGCACGCGTGTCTGTTCTTAACGTAACACAAGATTCTACATGGATATTAGAAGGAGCTTCCTTATTTTCTGATGGAATAATTTTCTGGTGGAATAATTTTCTGGCGAGACACGGACAGGCATGGATAGCTTTCAGCAATCCCTCATATAACTGACAAAGAGATAGCTAGCTAGCAAGCACGTGGCCGAGTGGTTAGAACGTTCGTATTATGATCATGAGACCCGGGTTCGAATCTTACCATGGTTGATTTGTTAGTAAGGAGACTTCTTGATGTTATTGTACTGGAGAAGTCAATCCCAGAAAGTGCCTGAAAACTAGTTTCATCCAAGCATTGTGAGTGAAATTAGGTGCTGTCAATAGATGTGCTAGCACGAAGTCACAAGTCATCGTGGCCGAGGGCTTGAGCGTGCTGGCTTTGTTCAAATTGTGGATCACACTAGATAATACGCTATTTCCCAGAAACTGTAACTAAGGTTTGCTCAGCATAGTTGCAGTATTGGTTTGGTTTGTTTTATGGCATATCAACCTCAATGGGTTATTTAATGCCGACAAAATTTTTATTGCTGGTAATATTTTTTCTTCAAAAATCTATTTCTGGGAATATTTTCCCTTGAAGAAATCTATACTGGTCATATTTTTTCAAAGAATGTATAGCTGTTGTATTGCAGGTACTTTTTTTTAAAAAGTATTGCTGATAATAATTTTTCCTTCAAAATTTATTGCTGGTAATAATGTTTTTTATTATTCTGGTATTAAAAGCTATTTTTAGACAATTTTGGGTGTTAACTATTTGCCCATAGCTAGGACCCTAACAGGTGCTACCACCCCGGTTTAGGGTGGACCTGGGAACACAAGCAATTAAGAGATAGTCCCACGCTCCTCAAAACATCCTGATCAGAGGCCTTGCTGTTGGACGTAGTTTATCGTCTTACCCAGGACGCGGATGTAGTTTATCGCCTTACTCAGGACGACATAGTTGCAATATAGACCAAAGGTCTGCTCTGTGGGTGTTGAATAAACACAAATGCGCCTGAGCAAGCATCTGTAATAGGGATTGGCTAGCCTCCCTAGTAGACTCGAATACAAGTGGCTTGCTATACACATAAACTTATCAAAAGACATGTGCCATTTTGTTCCACTACCATTCACTATCTTTTAAGCAGCTTCACGATTCTATGCACCCAGGACGTCTTCTTTATGTTCCCCTTAGGACGTAGGCGATCATGGGTCTCCACAATTTCCTGTCCGTTGTAGCTCTTAATAAACTTTGTCTATTATTTCTCCTAAGTTCTGTTCCGCCATTCATTTACTCAAGCTCACTAAGTAGATTTTGCGTTATTTTCCTCTGTCCCTCTTACTCTCAATCCGCCTTGTATGTATCAGATTTTCCGAGCCCTTCTTCCTCATTATGTTCCCCAGAAACCTTAGCCGTCTCTTCCTGATGTTATGTATTAGTTACCGTTCTGTTTCTATTTTCTCCAAGATTTCATCGTTGCTCATATATTCGGTCCAACATATTCTCAGCATCCTTCTGTAGAATCACATTTCTGTTACTTCATCTTTGAGGAGATTGTCCAGCAATCACTGCCATGGATATCACGCAGCAGTTTAGTACTCTTTTCCTTGTTTCTAGCGATTTTTTTCTATTTCTTAGTACCCTTCTTAGGTTTTGGAATGCCCCCTTAGCTATCCCAATACGCCTACGGATTTTCAGTGTCGCACACATTCCGTCCGCTGTTAAAACAATTCCCAGTTATTTAAAATTTTGCACTTGTTTGATTTTAGTATCTCCGATTTAGTCGGAGATACTAAAGTATTTATCAGGAATGACATGTTAGAATTCCTGTCTTTTATATAGAAGAGACGGTTAGTAGTATGTGTCCCAACAGCAGATGCCGCCTTCAAGTGCTGCTGGGATCGGCGTTTCCCGCCTTCCGTGATGCCTTGGATAAAGGTTGGCACTTCAAGGTACAAGGCTTAATGCATCTGTGGGCTTTATCACCATAGTTAAAATGGTGCCAGCATAGCATGGGTCGATACGAAAGCTCCCACAGTATCTCCGATTTAGTCGGAGATACTGTGGGAGCTTTCGTACTTTCCTTTCAGAGTTTGCTATCAACACTGTATCATTTGCATATTTTCTGCTGTTAAGATTGGCCACCAACAAAAATTCTGTTAAGATATCCTATTCTCTCAGTATTGCCTAGCTGTATAGGTTGAACAAGTCCGGTGAGATGACACAGCCATGCCTTACATCCCTTGATTTTGATATTGTCGATTAGCATTAGCTATTAGCATTTTGGGTTCATCCTTTTGCAAAAAAAAAAAACATGCATTCTGTCTTCTTGCAGCCAATGTGTAACCCTTTCTCGCTTTCCTTCACTGGCTTTTGTAGGAGTTTTTGTAGCTTTCTTTACGTGTCTACTATCAAAACTGTGTCATCTGCATAGGTTGTCACGACTGTGGCTACAAACAACAAATTCTGGCAGAATATCCAATTCTCTCAGAATTGTATGTCTATGGGTATTTGAACTTTATTTCAATCCTTCATGAGCTTCCAATCATTAGCTATGATTAATTAATTATGAACATGTCATTTTCGTTTATGATCGATTTCATCACGATTCTTCTATTAAGCTCGGAGAGTAATTATACATTCTTATTGCTCAATGTAGAGTCCAATAGTGTTATAAAAACCTCGGCGAATTCCAGTAAGATATCTTTAATCATTTCTAAGACACAACAATTCAGAGCTTAATCTAAAAATTGGATAATTCTGCTCTTACACGATTTGAACAATTTTTCTGTTACACCCGGTGTATATATATAAATATTTTTATTATTCACTATGTTTTCTTGGTAATTCCTTAGTTAGCAAGTCTTATTAACACCAACATTAACATTCTATTTCTATACAGGACTATGCAAAAATAAGTGAACGTGGTTGCCAGTGCAAACAATTTTTTGTGCACGTGTAAAAATCAAAATGACACCTGTTTATTTTTTTATAAGCTGTGTATACTGCAGTTAAACAATATAACTCATTGTGTGTGCAAAAGGTTAGAGACTAAATTTTTGAAAAAATATATATGCAAAGATCAAAAGAACTGGCGCTTTAAAAAATTGCATAGCTGAAACGTATAATGAGGGATAAGGCTACCAAAAGGTATCAAAACGATTTGGAGTGCACTTCTGCACCGTGAAATAAATTATTTATAAAGGGAAGGCATTTGGTATGATGGCATCACAATCAAGAAGTTGCTGTTCACGAAAAATAACAGCAAAAGAAAATACACGTCTAGTTCTGCAAGTCCAGGCAAATCCTGTTGTGACTTTTGCAGTTTTCCAATGCTCACTTGCCAAAGTCGTAATCAATATGCATGCATCTACAGTGTGATGAAATACCTAGAAAAAAGCCACTGCTTACGAAATAGCACAAGCATACTCGTCTCAACTATGCCAAAGCTCATATTAATAAGCTAGAAACATTCTGGCAAAAGGCTTTATTGGTCGGATGAGACCCAACTAGAGCTTTTTGGTACGAACAATAGGTGGTATATCTGGCGAGCTCTTAATACAGCTTTTGAAGAGAAGAATTTGATACGAACCATTAAACATGGTAGTGACAACATTATGACCTGGGGGTGCTTTGCTGCAGCTGGAACAACCTAAATAGTGTTTATTGACGGCACAATGGACTCTGCAATATACCAAGCCATTTTAAATGAAAGTGTCCTGTCCTCAGTTCAAAATTTGGGTTTAGATCTGGGCTGGAACCCCCAGCAGGGCAATGATCTGAAGCATGAAATCAAATCCACAAAAGACTAGAGTTTGTAAAAAGAAAATTCAGGTTTGGAACGGCCTACTCAAAGTCCTGATCTAAACCCAGTTGAAAATCTGTGATTTAAGTGAAAGAAGGCAATGCATAGAAGTAACCCAGATAATTTCGAGCACTTGTGGGAGTTTTGCCATGAAGAATGGTCAAAAATCGACACTCACTACTGCCGGAAACTCCTTAAAAATTATAGAAAAATGCTGTTTAACATTGTAACTTCAAAAGAGCAATCACCAAATATTAAATATAAGAGTTCGCTTACTTTTGCACGTTTTAATTTTTAATTAATATTTTTATCCCAGCTGAATAAAACTTTTTGAAAGTGTTTGTGATTAATTTTTTTATTTTTATTTTTTTTTTTAACAAATTATAATTTATTGAAACAAAACAATTGCAGTTGACCACTGGTTGTAATTAATTTAGTTTATACTTTAATTAAGCCTTGTTAATCATCTGGAAAAAAGTGACAATTTTTTAAATGTTATCTTAGGCATTCACTTATTTTTGGACAGCACTATATATATATATATATATATATATATATATATATATATATATATGATATGATATGATATGATATGTCCCGTAAAGGGATATATTTGAACGAAGTAGCTAAGTGGTTTTGGCAGTAATCGACTGGTACGCGTCGTAGTCGCAGGTAAGAAATGTAGATCAATGGCGTAGTCCAATGGGCGTCTTTATAGACTTCGCTCTCAGACTAAGGCTCTCCGACTCTCCTACACGTCCCTCGGTATTTATGACGGACACCAGCCAATCATATTCCAGTGAGGGGGGAACACAGGTGTAAGCATATTCCATTATATCAATATATAAAGCACTAGCAGCATGGCCCGGGGTTGCCCGTGCTTGATTCAAAAATCGTACGACTCATACAGCAATCGCTATCACTTGACTTAAAATATTTTTTGCCCTTCCTTGCCTTTAAAGGAGTGTCCTTTGCTGTGCTGATGTTGCTACATGCCTTACTTCTTGCCTCACACTGCGAATTATTTCTAAGCTCTATACTAAAAATTAAATCTGTTATGAAAAAAGAACTAAAAAAAATGAACACAAAACGATCAGCTTTAAAAGAGAACTCGTAACTGGAAAAACCAAATGAAAAAAGAATGTTAACAACAAATACTTTTTCACACCCAACCCAGTTCTGCGGAATCAGAATCAACGTTGAGTTTAAGCAGGCGAATGAGCCAATTGGAGTAAAGTGCCATGCAGATTTAATTTTTTCCCACTTGTTACGAATGCAGCTGTCGATTTTTTTTTTTTTGCATGCTAGCATGCTAGTTAACATTCGTGACAGTCAGCTGTTGGCTCTCACGCTGGCCAATAGAATCTTCCTGCCTATTCGTGGCAGCCAGCTATAGGCTCTCATTCTAACCAGTAGAAAATGGCCGCAAACTACATGAAAACTGTCATAGAAACATGAAAAAAATCGATTATTTCCACTATCGATGTGTGTTGGGAAATGCAAAGTCGGTCTTGGCCTTCCCGCTAACTTGGAGCATGTGCATGTAAATTTTGGTGCAAATCCGTCGAAAATTGCGGCTGTGCATTCGTTACACACACATCCTACCTTTTATAGATAGAGATTAATAATAATAATAATAATATTTCCTTTGATTTTCTTCTGGTCCCCAACCATAGTCCTGCGGTTAGAAATGCTTTCATGACATTTTCCATTGATCATTTAAAAAAAGATTACGATTACACACATTTTACATAGATAAAGATCTTCGTAATATATGAGCTGTACTTGTGAGTACGATGTTTTTGTATTTCTTTAAGGTACAGACTACTATGAATCCCTTCTATGAGTCTCTCGGAAACATTTCCAATCAATCCGAGTGCTCCAACTACAACTGGAATTACTGATGTGCCCATGTGCTACATTTTTTAGATTTCCACTTCAAGATCTTTGTATTTTGATCGCTGCTTTTTGAGACCTTTAAAGATGCATTAAAATCTGAAGGGACTGCCATGTCAATAAGAATGCGGTCTTTGATCACGATGTCTGGGCGATGAGCTCTGATTGATCTGTCCGTGTGTATAGTAAAATCCCATAAAATCGTTCCATGTCCTATCTTGGTAAACGGGTCTTGGTGATGTTCATACCAGTTCCCTTTCCATAAAAGTTGCATATTTCCCGGTGCAGATATTAACCCACTCATCATACCGAGTTTTATATTCAGTGAGTGTTAACACCGTGCAAACTGATACAAGATTGTCAATTATTTCTGGATATTTATCACAGATCTGCATTTCGGGTTAGCATAATTGGTAATTTCTAGTTAGCAAGCATTGGTTCTGGGCGGCAAGAATGAAACCTTCAGTTCCAGCATTTAACTCTGCACTACGTAACCACTGATGAGTACGATGTTTGTCTACATCAGCTTGTTTGATACGTGCAGAGTATTGATCATGATTAGGCTTATCTTGCCATCGTTTTTGCATTTGGTACATTGCATTTGATTTTGCTTTCTTTTTTTAAGTTCTTTGACACTACAGCAAGTGCATTATGGTTTATTTGCACTTCTGCATTCCTTCAAATTCCATTTTGAATTTGTTCGCTTCCTTTATTACTGAATAATCTTTATTAGTTCTTTCCTCCTCTTCTTCTTCTTGTTTCTCTACCCCTCGAAATTGAGATTGTAGACTGCTTGCCGAAAAACACTATGTTCCAGAAATATACAAGGTAACAGTTTTCCTTATATTAAAAATATTTATACTGAAACAAACAAGATAATCCATTGTTTCTGGATATTTATCACAGAATATGCATTTCGGATTAACACAATTGGATGCTGTTCATATCAGTTTCTTGCAGTTTCCTTCCCGTAAAAGTTGCTTAATTTCCATGCAGATATTGGTCCACTCTATCATGTCGAGTTTTATATTCAGTGGATGCTAACATCATGCAAACTGATACAAGATAATCCATTGTTTCTGGATATTTATCACAGAATGTGCATTTCCGGTTAACACAATTGGATGCTGTTCATATCAGTTTCTTGCAGTTTCCTTCCCGTAAAAGTTGCCTAATTTCCAGTGCATATATTTGTCCACTCTATCATGTCGAGTTTTATATTCAGTGGATGCTAACAGCATGCAAACTGATACAAGATAATCCATTGTTTCTGGATATTTATCACAGAATGTGCATTTCCGGTTAACACAATTGGATGCTGTTCATATCAGTTTCTTGCAGTTTCCTTCCCGTAAAAGTTGCCTAATTTCCAGTGCATATATTTGTCCACTCTATCATGTCGAGTTTTATATTCAGTGGATGCTAACAGCATGCAAACTGATACAAGATAATCCATTGTTTCTGGATATTTATCACAGAATGTGCATTTCCGGTTAACACAATTGGATGCTGTTCATATCAGTTTCTTGCAGTTTCCTTCCCGTAAAAGTTGCCTAATTTCCAGTGCATATATTTGTCCACTCTATCATGTCGAGTTTTATATTCAGTGGATGCTAACAGCATGCAAACTGATACAAGATAATCCATTGTTTCTGGATATTTATCACAGAATGTGCATTTCCGGTTAACACAATTGGATGCTGTTCATATCAGTTTCTTGCAGTTTCCTTCCCGTAAAAGTTGCCTAATTTCCAGTGCATATATTTGTCCACTCTATCATGTCGAGTTTTATATTCAGTGGATGCTAACAGCATGCAAACTGATACAAGATAATCCATTGTTTCTGGATATTTATCACAGAATGTGCATTTCCGGTTAACACAATTGGATGCTGTTCATATCAGTTTCTTGCAGTTTCCTTCCCGTAAAAGTTGCCTAATTTCCAGTGCATATATTTGTCCACTCTATCATGTCGAGTTTTATATTCAGTGGATGCTAACAGCATGCAAACTGATACAAGATAATCCATTGTTTCTGGATATTTATCACAGAATGTGCATTTCCGGTTTACAAATACTCACTATGTTTTCCTGGTAAGCAAGCATTGGTCATGTACAAAATGAATGAAATCTTCAGTTTCAGCTTTTAGCCCTGAACTACGTAACCATTGATGCATACGGAGATCGTCTACATCAGGTTATTTGGTACACGCAGAGTGTTGACCATTGAGAGGTTTATCTTGCTATCGTTTCTGCATTTGGTACAACGCATTGCCGCTACAGTAGATTCATTATTTGCTTATTTTTACATCTTCACTCACTTTAAATTCTCTTTTGAATTTATTAACTTCCTTTATAACCGAATAATGTTTATTTGTCCTTTCTTCTTCTTGTTGTTATTATTGTTGTTTCTCTTTCTTTCGATATTGAAATTGTAGACTGCTTGCCTGAAAACATTATGTTCTAGAAATACACAAGGTGACAGTTTTTCTTATGTTAAAAAATGCTGAGGTAGACTGTTCAAGTTCCACGTACCATGTCTAATGGATCTCAGTTATCAGTTATCTCCTGTTAATTCACCTCTCCAATTTCTCCACCGTCATAACAAGGTATTGAACTCTTTTGGTCCTGTCACTGGATCTAACTAACGTCTTTATCCAATATGTCATGTCTCCTTGAGAACATCTGTGTGTGAATTTCTAGGTATTATAAACCTAATGTCTTCAGCAATCATTTTAACTGGTAACTGACATCCATTAAACATGGCATGTGGAACTAGAACAGTCTACCCCATATAAAATTTTTGATTTTTGGTCATTAATTTTCCGCACATTTTATTCTATGTAAGATCCAAATTTTACTATTTATTATTAATAGTAAAGAAACCTGATTTTAGTTAAATATTACTAACAAAAAATGTCACAGGGGACACAGCGAAAAATTCAAGAATTTCCAAACAAACTTAATTTTAATTAAAAATTAAAATGAAATATCTTTTAAAAACTAATCTTTCAGATTATTTTTGGGGAGAGCAGAATAATATAGTTTCTCTTTTTGTTGACATATTTCACAAAAAACTTTCTCAAAAGATTTTGCAAAACAAATATCAGACAAGAAATATTTACGCAAAATGTTATCTAACTAGACTACTGAGTTGAAATTGTTTTTCATTTCTTTTTATCAGCTGTCAGTTTTTTTTTAATCGGTATCTTCAACTTTCTGTAGTTTTAGTTTTAAAACAATAAAATACGGTTTAGAAATGTTTCACAAACGAAGCCATTTTGTTAACCTTATTTATAATTTATAAATAAATAAAATTTGTCGAATTTAATGTTAATGTTTTTTTTTATTATTATTATTATCGAAACATTCCTTCTAACTGATTATGATAAAACTTTGTGAACAATGGATCTGACCAAATGAAACTAAATTAATTATATGTTGCGATTTTTTTGTGGGGGGGGGCATCAGTTACAATCAATCCTCGCCTCGGGCGCTACTAGACCCCCTATGCAAGCCACTGTTCAGCACGTTTTAAATATAACTGTTACCCGGACAAGGTAAACCTTACCAGTAACACACACACAAACATATATATATATACATATATATATATATATATATATATATATATATATATATATATATATATATATATATATATGTATATATATATATATATATATAGAGAGAGAGAGAGAGAAGAATTAAGATTTAAGAATGAGCAGATATTTTTATATATAGTGCTCAATATTAAAAATATTAAAATAACATTAAAAATAAAGCGTTAATAATATTACATGAAAAGATCCCGACTTCGAAGTTTCTTGGTATTTTTTTTTATATTTAAAAGTTAAGTATTATTTTCATATTATATATATATACATGTGTGTGTGTGTGTATGTGTGTATGTGTGTGCGTGTATGTGTGTGTGTGTTATCTGTATCTCACTCATTTAAACCATTCTTTAACTTCTCTCTTTAAAATTTTATTCCCCGACCTCACCTTAAGGCCTTTCCTGTTCTTCTTTTTCCCGTTACCCCTCTCTCTAAAGCTTTCATATATTTCCCTCTCACACTTGTCCCCCACTCCCACACATACACTCTCACTGAAATTTTGTTTTTATACCCGGAGTTATTTTTGCTGTTTCCTTTTATAGAATTTGTAGGTCTGATGAATTGGATCGTGATTACGATTCCAATGTAATAAATTATAACCATGGAATATTAGTGTTTGGGACTTTTATATTATATTCTTGCTCTGTACTGTACACTGAACTCTACCCTGATTTTATCTTCTTGAATACATACATATATATATATATATATATATATATATATATATATATATATACTACTAATATCATTAATATATATATATACTACTAATATTATTAATATATATATATACTACTAATATTATTAATATATATATATATATATATACTACTAATATTATTAATATATACATATATATATATATATATATATATATATATACTACTAATATTAATATTTATATATATATATATACTACAAATATTATTAATATATATATATATACTACTAATATTATTAATATATACATATATATACTACTAATATTATTAATATATATATTTTCGTTTATATATATATTTTTTTTTTCATATATATATTCATTTTATATATATATATATATTTATATATATATTTTCATTTATATATATATATATATATATATATATATATACTACTAATATTATTAATAAATATATATATGTATCTTTCTACCAAATAACCATTTGACCGAACGTATCTCCAATAATTTAAATGCGCTAAAAATTAAAACTACAATATTACCTACTAAAACTATCCGTAGTTTATTAAATAGCACCAGCAAACAACATATTACATCCGATGCTTGCATCTACCAAATCTCATGCAAAAACTGTGACTTAAAATATGTGGGTGAAACTTATGTAGGTTCTTAAAATCTCGTGTTTTCGAACATAAACGAGATATTCGCCTCGGTAATTTAAACAATGCTTTAGTTGTACACACAACTAAGTCTGATCATAATTTCGATTTTGATTCTGTGAAGATTTTAAAATATATTCATAATAAAAATCTTAGACGGATTTATGAGGCAGGCATAATATCTACCTCACGCACGGTGAATACTAGACCCGGCTTCTTTAATATTTCCTCTTTTCTGGCAAGATTAATGCTCGACAAACGTACATATAAGTTTTAGATTAAAATAAAATTCTTTTCATTTTTCATTAAAAATACTCTATTTTAGGAATACGTTTTCACAACATCGCCCACGTGACGCCGACATGATCATATTGAAACGGAACGCTGATCTTGAAAAATTTCAGTTATCTGTTTTGATTAGTCTTACTCATATGTCCATCGTCTTTTCATGTTGAATTAAATATAGTCTAATGTTAATTATGTTTTATGAATATGTCCTGAAGATGGTCTACTAGACCGAAACATATATGGTTTGGCTAGGATGTTCGCTTTACAACCATGCAAGCCGGGTTCAAATCTCACCATGGACGACCTATTTGTTGACTTCTTGATATGATCCCACCGTGCACCAACTTTGGGAAATACCTGAATACCATATCCATGAATTGACCCAAGTTTTGTGGGGGAAATTGGCTAGACAGAACTATTTGAGAACCGTCTATATTTGTGACCGAGGGTTTGATCGTGCTGGCCTCGTTCAGGTTTTTGGCCACGCCAGATGATACACACTTTCCCCCAAGAACTGTAACTAAGGTCCGCTCAGCATAGTTGCAGTATAAACCATAGGTAGGCTCTGTGGGTGTTGAACAAACACAAATATACCTGAACAGGTGTCAACAGGGATTGGCTAACCACCCTCGTAGATAGGCATTATCGGATATGAGCAGTCAGTCATTATTATTATTATTATTATTATTATTATATATATATATATATATATATATATATATATATATATATATATATATATATTAGGTTGGTGCAAAAATAATGTCGGTTTTGATGCTAAAAATTGGTTAAAAACTGACATTATTTTTGCACCAACCTAATATATATATATATATATATATATATATATATATACAGACAAACCTCTCATCTACGAACCCTTCCTCCCATCAAGGGACTTCGTATTATTTAACTACTTTCTTCGTTTTGCAGTTTTTAAGGTCATTTTGGTGTTTGTAAAATATACCTGCATTCTAACCCCACAACACATATGCAAGTTTCACTTATAATAGAGAATAAATGCTGCTATTTAAGTGTATCAAACATTTTCCTTTTTTACCGACACTACTTTTAAAACTTATTTTACGAGCCCTAAATTCTTTTTAAAATTTCCTTTGAAAGGAGCGCTTCTTCGAGAGGAGCTCTCATTCTAGGAAGGTGCATATTCGTGAGGGTCATTTATTTTAGAGGGTGCTCATTGGTCGCTAATTGGAGAGAGGTGTTTATTCTAGAGGAGCAGTTATTGGTGAGGGTCGCTTATTCGAGAGGGTCGCTTATTCAAGAGGAGCGGTTATTTGAGAAGATGCGCTTATTCTGGAGGGGCGTTTATTCTACAGGCGTGCTTATTCAAGAGGGACGTTTATTCGATAGGGGGCGCTTATTCCGGGGGAGCTTTTATTCGAGAGGGTGCGTATTTGAAAGGGGCGCTTATTCGGAAGGGGGGGCTTCTTCTAAAAGAGTGCTTATTCTAGAGGGCGCTTATCCGAAAGGAGCAATTATTCTGGAGGAGCGCTTGTTCTAGTGGGGAGTTTCTTCTAGATCGGTGCTTATTCGAAAGGTTAGATTATTCGAAAAAAGAGATTATTCGAGAGTGGCGTATATTCTAGAGAGCGTTTATTCGAGGAGACACTTATTTAAAAAAATGCAATTTTCAGACATTTTCAAATGTTGTTTAGCCAACTATAAGAACAGCACGAAGGAGCATAAAACAACACGAAGGACAACCTGTCATTTTTAACACAAAAACGTTTGCATATAAATTGGGAGGTCAATAAAGGAATAGAATAAACCATAATTGAATAGTACTAAAAAAAAAGATTTTTAAAAATCCTCATAGGTAGTGGGCGAGAACAAGTCTATCGCGGTAGATTAAAAATTCCCTCGACGTTAAAACAGATCGCCAGATACCTTAAGAAGGCCGGAGAATACAGCAATCAGGAAGTCGTGAGCATAACAACTGGTGTTTTGTGGTGTGTGTCACGTGATCAGTAGTCATTATTTAATGCATTGAAAACATACAATTGTGGCACAAGGCCGAAGATGAATTGGAGAAGGGTTGTTCGTCACTGCCTATCCTAAATCATACTAATCTGATTCATACACACGTTGTTTTGTTTGTTTTTTTTTGTTTTTTTGTTGTTGTTGTTGCTTTGTTTTTTTAAGCATTTCACCCCAAGCAAGACGGGAAGCCACTAGGACGCAAGGGGTTACAGAAAATTTGGAGCAAGATCAGATAGGAGTGATAGAGGAAAGGATAGGGAGAAGGATAGTGGATAGATCAAGGCAACTGGAGATGTCGATTGACATTACATTTGAATAGCTGGAGATTATAGCTCTCAGGGAAACTGGAATAGGGAAGGGAGTTCCACAGGCGAGAGGTGCGAGACATGAAGCTATTGGAGTAGAAGAGACGGCTACATTTAGGAGTTTCGACAGTGAGGGGTGAGAGCTGGATGCCAGCCTCGCAGGGCGCTTGAATTCATGAAGTCTGGGAACCGGCGAATGCAGTTCCTCGGAGCAATTACCATGAAAGTATTTGTAAAAAAGACAGAGAGTGGCGACGGCGCGTCTGTGAGAGAGAGATTGTAGGCGAGATGTCAGAACAGGGCCAATTAGGCAAACAGAAGGGGCTCCAGACCATATATGGCAGCAATACTCCATGTTAGGGCGAATTGTTGATTTGTAGATCTGAAGGATCGATTCCGGGGAGAAAAATTTCCTGGCGCGGCATCAGTACTCAACGTTCGCCTGTCTCTTTTCTTTACTATGCACTTTATTTCTCTTCCGCTTAACGTATGCAAATAGGTACAATCCTATTTACTAATCTACTACAACAACCTAAACGAGTAGACTTGTTCAAATGGAAGGGCGTAGGATAAAGCAAATAAGCCCTTAAGTAGGTACCGCCAATAATTCGCTAAAAAAAACAGTATAGCATAATAATAAAAGGCCCCAAACTTAATAAAAACAAAGTTTTAACGTCAACATATTTATGTTATTATGAAGAAGAAAGAACAAAGTATTTTTTAATTATTTTTTTTTTAATTTTCCTCCTTCCTAACACGTTCTAAATTTCGGTCAAAAATTTTGTTTAGTGCAGCAGTGTCCAGTGTAAAACACATTAATTTGGAAATTCTTGCAAAAATGAAATAATTGTCTAATTTTAATGAAACTTTCAGGACTTATTAAAAAATGTATAAATTTATTTTTATTTTTAGAAAATCTTGGTAAAATATTTTTTTTATGTCTGTTACCCCTCCCACCGCTCCGTAGCTTAATTTCATGAAATTTTCTAGAATTTCAAATAGTACAAAAATTATTTTATATATTACCTATAAAAAGAACTCCTTGGAGAAAGTAAATCATCATTTATTTTTTCACAAGTACTCCCAACTTTTAAAAATCTGCTCTAAATCGTAAAATAAAAACTGCAATAAAACTATCTAATTATCTAATTAGATAGGCTTTTATTTGCTTTTATAAATAATATACATTAAGAACTGACTGAAGAAAAAAATTTTCGATCAATAATGAATTTTTACAAAAATTGTGTGCATTTTTTTTTCATTTTTTTCAAGAAATGTTTTCATTTTTCTTTAAGTTTAAAAAATATCTTAAAATTTTACGAGTACGAGGTAGGTTATTAATCTATTAATTGAAGACTATATTTACTAAGGGAAAATTAAAACCTTATTACAAATCATACACCCAAAACCTTTTATCATAATTAAAGATATTTTTGTGCGTCAAAATGTTATATTTTTTTTAATATGGTATATCGTAAGTGATATTATAGCTAAAAGGTCACGTGTTTCAAGGCTTGTCCCCTTTAGAGAAATCTCCTTGACATAAAAAGTTTTTTAGCTACGTGCAATACTTTCATTTCACTTCTGTGTTCCATCGGCCCTACGTTTCAACAGACTTCATTTTAAATGTTGAAGGAATGATTTCTAAAGATTTTTTTCCTATTTCACTAAATATTTTTAATTTATCAATGTATTCATTTTATTTTATATAGTGTTTATTATGCATAATTTGTTTTATTTATTAGTTTTTTACTTAGTTAAGAAAAAGAATTTGTTTTTAGTTTATTTTAAGTTTCTTTTCTGCGAATTAAATAAAATAACTTTAACAATTCATAACCATCAAAGTATAGCAATTAATAATAAAGAATAAACCATATTATCTCAGTTAAAAAATTAATAACTGAGAGTGAGTTAATAATTTAATTTTTAATTTAATAACTGCGATAAAATTATTATATTATCTCAGTTATCAATTTTAAAATTTAATAATTGATAGTGAGATAGTTATTAAATTATCTCACTGTCAGTTATTAAATTAAAAATTAAATTGAGATAATAAAATGACCTCATTTATCAATTTAGACAATTAATAAGTCAGATAATTTAATTATTAATATAATAATAATTTCATTATTATCTACGTTATAATGTAATAACTTAATGTAAATTTTTATGTTTGAAGGAATAATTGTGTCGAAGTGTGGGGTTAAGATTTTGCTTAGTGTGTCGGCTAGTTCATAAAATCTCTATACACAAACGTTCCTATAGATAAATGCCTAAACCTACTAAAAACACTCTTAACAAAAACAGAAATAAACTTACCTATCCTACATGTAAAGAGTGTTCCAGTAACTTGGACCTATTTTAAATGTGAATTAAGTTTAAGCGTCTAATGATTTTTTTCTTTTTCTTTCAGATTTGGCGGACATTTGGGCGATATTATTTTTTACACATAATTGCCATAGCTTAAATAACATGATCCAATAGAGAAATAAATAAATTTTCACCAATAACACTGGTTTATTTACTGCTGACTTTGATCCGTCTTAATGAAACGCCCTTATATATATAATCCCTATTAATGAAACACCCTTTATATATATATGTGTGTGTGTATGATCGACTCTCCCGTCGAAATTCGACGTATGAGGGTCAAGCAGATCAGTTTTCAGGAAACCGACAGCCCGACACCGGCACATGAGATTTGATTATAGTGGTGAAGGCCTCGTGCAGGACCATCCACACTTTTTGGGGGGACGAATACAGAGACCTGGTGTATGCCACAAGGTTCCCAAACGACCCTCTGCAGGTTTTGAAGTTTTGAGTTTTAAATATATATATATATATATATATATATATATATATATATATATATATATATATACGCACACACATACGTACATTTATACCTACACACACACAGATATATATATGTGTGTGTGTGATGCGGTATTATGTTGTATGGAAGATTGACTGGTGACGGACAAATTTTTGTGATGAATGCGCAAATTGTAACGAATGAATAGGTCATGAATGGGATTAGCTAGGTATAAAATAGTTAGTGAAGACCAGCCTCAACCCCTTTCCTCCTTTCGGCATTGTGCCATAATTGTATCTTTAATACAATATATATACATATACATATATATATATATATATATATATATATATATATATATATATATATATATATATATATATATATGCACACACTCCCCAGTACTCACGTGGTATTCAAACCGCCGACTCTAAACTGTCACAGTTCCAATCCCGTATATTTATGTTTCTGCCACAAATGAAACGCCCTTTTATATGTGTGTGGAAGTAGTAACGTTAAAGCATTAGTATTCGAATAAATTAGTATTAGTAAGTATTAAAAAAATTTATCTCACATTAAAAAAGGCTTTATCAGTTTTATTGCAATTTTCTACTTCTTATTTATGTGAATTAGGATTCTCAACCCAAATAACCTCAAGACGAGAAAGACTACAATGAAGAAGAAATGAGTTTCAGCTTATCGCACATTCGATGTGTAACGAATGCACGGCCGCAATTTTCGACGAATTTGCACCAAAATTTACATGCACCTGCTCCAAGTTAGCCGGAAGGCCAAGACTGACTTTGCATTTCCCAAGTCCTATCGATAGTGGAAATAATTGATTTTTTCATGCTTCTACGGCAGTTTTTATGTAGTTTGCGGCCATTTTCTACTGGCCAGAGTGAGAGCCTATAGCTGGCTGCCACGAATAGGCAGGAAGATTCTATTGGCCAGCGTGAGAGCCAACAGCTGACTGACACGAATGTTAACTAGCATGCTAGCATGCAAAAAAAAATCGATAGCTGCATTCGTCACAAGTAGGAAAATTTTAAATTTGCATGGCACTTTACTCCAATTGGCTCATTCGTTTGCTTAAACTCAACGTTGATTCTGATTCCGCAGAACTGGGTTGGGTGTCAAAAAGTATTTGTTGTTAATATTCTTTTTTCATTCGGTTTTTCCAGTTACGAGTCCTTTTTTTAAAGCTGATCGTTTTGTGTTCATTTTGTTTAGTTCTTTTTTCGTAACAGATTCAATGTTTAGTATAGAGCTTAGAAAAAATTCGCAGTGTGAGATAGGCAAGAAGTAAGGCATGTAGCAACATCTGCACGGCAAAGGGTACTCCTTTAAAGGCAATGAAGGGCAAAAATATTTTAAGTCAAGTGATAGCGATAGCGATTGCTGTATGAGTCGTACGATCTTTGAATCAAGCACGGGCAACGCCGGGCCATGCTGCTAGTCGTTTAATAATTTTGCTCAGTGGGCCGTGATATTTTCATTTGCTCCTAGGCGGGCCTTTGCTTAAAAAGGTTGGGACATTGGTATAAATGCTAAAGAACTAAGAACATTTATAAAAATTAATTTGATTTCCATATTATTTTATAAATGATGGTGCTAGGAACTTTTTTTTTAGATCAGTTTAAAAAGTTGATTGTCAGAGGTCAATTACGAAATCTAAGTTTCAATGCCAACATTATAATAAACAATATAGAAAATAAAATATTTTTATGGCTTGATTTATAGCTACAACTAAAGTCTTAATATTGTTTCCACACTAAAAATATCCCTCCGAATAAAGTCGTTGTTGGTGCCTACAGATGAAAATGTATCAGAAAATAACAAGGACGAGATAACGCGTAATCAGCACGAGATAACTCGTCGTCGGTGTCAAAATAATCAGCACGAGATAACTCGTCGTCGGCGTCAAAATAAAAACTGCCAATCACGAGTTATGGTTGGCAATGTATTAATGCTGTGATTTAATATAGAAAAATTAAAAGATTTGTCTTCTCGCAAATATTTTGTTTTTCATTATTCTCTCAATATTCGTCTATGGAAATATTTGCTTGTAACAAAGTATATTTTTATACAAACAAATATTTTTATTAATTACTAAAAGCAGTGGAAATAACGTGTGGGGTTTAGCCAGCTACATCTTAACAATAACTCTGAAACAAAGAACTTAGAAAGGATAGTATATATATATATATATATATATATATATATATATATATATATATATATATATATATGGAGAGAGAGAGATAGAGAGAGATGAATACAGAATCCTTAAAAATCCATCTGGTTATAAATTTATTTCGTGGACCTTACGTCCATCTCTTCAGACCAGTTTCTCATTTCATTATTATATTGCTCTGTTGATACATTGAGCTCTCTTTAGATTAATATCATCCTTGGAATTATCTCTACTAATCATCAATTGATATTATATATATAAATATATATATATATATATATACAAAGTGGGCGAAGCAAATATTCCTACACATACAATTTTTTAATTTATTACACTCCGAACTAATGAATAAACATACTTTTCATATAATTAATTAACTGCATACAGATGCATAATAACTAAATATGCATAGAAAACGGGAAAAATTGATTTAATAGAAATAAAACCCATTTATCCATTTTAATGAGTGAAAAAAGTATTCGTACAATACAAAAAAGAAGACATAATCTTTTAATACGTTGTAGAACAGATCCAGTCAGGAAGTTGAAGATTTTCAACCGAAATCATTAAATATGCATCCAAAATATTTTGATATGCTGTGGAATTCATTCTACAATATATTACTGATATTTTACTATTATTCTTTGCTGTAAAACACCCCCAAACCTTGACGCTGCGACCACCATATTTCACTGTTGGAACTGTGTTCTTTTGTTTGAAGACATCGCCATCTTTTCTCTATACATGATTTCTAGAATTACGTCCAAACAACTCAATTTTGGTTTCGTCTGTTCATAATCCTTTTTTCGCGGTACGATTTTTCCTCATCCTTATGTTCACGAATGAATTTCAACCTGGCATCACTGTGTATTTTCAACAGCAGTTTATTTTTTTCGAGGGGAGCGTGAATTTAGATTGTTCCTATAAATTTCATTGCTTATTGTCTGTTTAGTGACACAGATTCCTGATGAAAGTAAATCATCCAGCAATTCTTGACGAATAACAATTGGATTTTGTTTTATTTGACTCATTAATTTCCTCGAAGATCATGAAGAAATCTTCCGTGGAGCACCTGTTCTTTGGTTTTCAACAGTTTTGAGTTTTTTATACCTTGTAATGAATGGACCAGTGGTAGTAAATGGAATATTCCGATAGTCTGAAATTTTCTTGTAACTTTTACCTTCTTTCTAGAGATTATCAATCAGTTATTTTTGCGAATTTGTCAATTCTTTACCTCTTGACATGATGATAACCTTCTTGCACGAATATCAATTGCAGAATGTTCTGTTTGTATTTTTAACTACTGATGATATTGGAACATTCTAGAATATTCCACTTAAAGTTTTAAAAGTTTTAAAATCTGAAATTTGCAACATTTATTTTATAAAATAAAATTTTGGCACAAGGCCGAACATTGTACGTGAGAATTGTGTTGAGGCTGGTCGTCACTTACTATCTAATACCTAATCCGATTCACAACCCAGTCACTCGTTGCAATTTTCACATTCACCACAAGAAGTATCCATCATCAATCAATCCTCCATGTACCAAATACCGCATACGGTCAGGGAACCTACAAAAAACACCCCATGACATAAAAATTAAATGAACATAAAATTCTATATATAAAATGAAAGGATGAACACAAAAACAAACTAAAATCTCAAAACAAACAAAATAAAGATAACTGATGCTAGTTGAACCCGTCAAATCCTCAAAATAATTAAGGGAGGTTTCTGTATTCTGCCTTTAGACAAAATCAAGAGCCTCTCTCGCTAAGGAGAGAGAAAGGATAAAATAAATACGGCTATGGGAAAAGAAGAACACTGACCTTGACGAGATGGAAAAAGCGGGCCAAAAACAAATTGGGGAGGTTGGGGATCTTGAATTGGATCATAACCAAAGAAGGAGCCGCGAACAGGCCGGGTACGACACTTACATTAACTAGATACACAAAAAGGGTCTCTCCTAACCAAGGAAGGGCTCCACCAGGAATGTGACCTAAAAAAGAAAATCAAAGCTAGCTCCGTTCACGATAACCAAGCTCGCCTATTCACCCACTTTTCCCTTAATTCTGTCGAAATCAATGAGTTCTAATTTTCATATTGAACTGATGCTTAAAAAATCAGATTAGATCCTGATAAAAATAAAAGTCACCTCACAAGACTCCCTTCAATCGCGTCGTCCAAATTGCCATTCGGGCCGTGGCCAGCAGCGATAGAAACACCATCCGTTTCACCCTTAGAATACGGGAGTGACACATTATCACATGCGTATACGTGATGAGCACGAGTTTTTCGGGAGCGATACGAGCCGTCAACTCGCCGATATGGTGCCATACGGGGCGGATCCGAGGACAATAGTAGAAAGTATGCGAAGCCGTTTCCTCTAAGCCAAGGTTATGAAAATCCGCCCCCACCCCCAAAAAAAAAGCAGACCAAAATCTATGGAGGTTGAGAATCTCGACTTGGATCATAACCAAAGAAGAAGCCGGGATCAGGCTTACATTAACTAGGTACGCAAAAAGGTCTATTCTAACCAGGGGAGGGCTCCATAGGAAACCACCCCGATGTGACGTAGGTGGACCTGGAAATGAAAATCAGGGCTAGCCCCGTTCACGAGATCCAGGCTCACCTCAGTCACCCACCTTTCGCTGAAATCTCTCGAAGCCAATCGCTCTCTATGAGTTCTAATCTTCATCTTGAACAGATGCTCAAAAAATCGGATTAGATCCTGATGAAAATAAATGTCTCCTCGCAAGATTTCCTTCAATCGCGTCGTCTAAACCACCATTTGGACCGTGGCTAGCGCTAGAAACATCATCCGTTTCACCCCTAGAATACGGAGGCGACAAATTTTTTACACGCGTATGCGCGATCAATACGCACGAGATTTTCGGGGAAGATACGAGCCGTCAACTCGCTGACATTGTCCCATACAGGTGGGGGGGGGGAACCCGAGGACAATAGTAAGTGCGAAGCCGTTTTCTCTAAGCCAAGGTTACATCTTTGACAATCTGGAAAATCTGCCAAGCCCCATATGAAGTATTGTCATTGAGAGTTAGTCTATTCTGAACTAATCGCCAGGTAAACGAAAGCTCAGAGTTGCTGAGGTAATCCGCTGCTGGCGCCCAAGACTAACACGAGCGCCACTCATCCGCTAACAAGCCGAGTCGGCCGCATAGCGGATCCTTCGCAACACCCTCCACTATTTCACGATAGAAGACCTTAGGCCGAGAAAAGTCACTGGATCGAGGAACGACCCTCGAGGCCGATTGGCACTCAAAGAGGAAACTCGATTGATTCCTGGGCTTACGATGGCGCTCAGGCCGCGAAATGGGAGGCGTGATAGTAAGGAAAAGGAAAATGGCTCACATGCACCCCGCCAAAATCTAGTCTCCTGTCAATGCGTGGCGTAGAAAGCCAGACTCGTGGCGAATTTGTGATTCTCCAAGTGCGGCATTCCCAGTCGCCCATGACACGGACGTTGGGCACAGCCTTCTCTATCGACGTGATGCTCGCATCGCCGAAGGCCAAAACGAGCGCCACTCATCCGCCAACAAGCCGAGCCGGGCGTGTAGCGGATCCTTCGTGACACCCTCCACTATTTCACGATAAAAGACCTTCTTAGGCCGAGAAAGGTCATTGGACCGAGGAACAACCCTCAAGGCTGATCTACACGTAAAGAGGAAAGTCGATTGATCCCGGGGTTTACGAAGGCGCTTTGTCAATTCGCGGCATAGGAAAGCCAACCTCGAGGTGAGTTTGTGATTCTCCAAGTGCGGCATTCCCAGTCCCCGATGAGACAGACGTTGGGAACAGACTTCTCTAGCAATGTGATACTTGCATCCCACCACCCAACAGACGGAGGATAGCAAGCGCTCGATCGTCTTCTTACGCTTCTTACAGAGAGGAAGTACAGACAAGCGGTAAAGGACAAGAGGAAAGACGTAAGTGGCGTACGCCTCAGCCCTAGAACAACCTTCTTCGGCGCCAAGTCTCGACCGCCGTGCCGACCTTTGCCCATACTTCTGACCAATTTTTCTCCAGCTTGAGGTCGGGTCTAAATCACAATCCAAGAATGCGGACAGGACCGTCCGTCCAAACAAAGGGCCTCGGAAGATCGATCTCCTTCTAGGCACCTAACCGTTCTAGTGTCTTCAGTACCAACTCAATGTCGCTGCTGGACGACACGAAAGTAGATATGTCATCGACGTAAGCGGAAACCCTGGATCGAGCCCCACCAGGGACAGTGATTCCACGTAGCTTCGGACTGCACACTCTGTCCCTCAACCAGCGAAGGAGAAGCTCCAACGCCAAAGCGTAAAGTTGGGGCGGCAGTTGACCGACCGAGACAGCACAATAGCACCTGACCGCCTTCCTTCCCTTCAGCTGTACCACAGCACAAGGGGAGAGATACAAGAGGCTAATCCACCGTCGGAAGTCGGGTTCGTATCCGGCAGCTTACAGGACAGCATACAGGTAGCGGTGGTCGACCCTATCAAGTGCCTTGGACTGATGCAAATTGATCAGCGCGGCGGCTTCGTCATTTTTTCCACCCTCTCGTATCGTGCGGATCATATGCAGGTTGCTCTGAATTGTTCGGCTCTTCACAGTACAAGTCTGCTCAGGTCCCAACAGAATATCGTCAACTGACTGCAAATGCCTCGTTAGGATCTTGGCCAAAACCTTTAACTGTATGTAGCAGAGTTATGGGCCTGTAATCATCTAAATCCCGCCCAAAACCTTTGCCCTTTTCCAACAATGTGATCACATCCCTGAAGATCCGGTCGAGGCAAGCCCCTGGCGGAACTAGTTGTTGAACACGACAGTCAAAAATCGGGACAAATATGTGCGACAGCCTCAAGTACAATTCATAAGGCAAGCCATCAAGTCCAGGAGACTTGCCTCTGCCGACCTTCTTCAGTGCCGTATAGACCTCACCCTTTGTGATCTCCCCGCTCACAGCTCGCTGCTTCAGTCGGCGAAAGTTCGAGGAAAGTTAGCCAAATAGCTGCGAAACTCTTCCACATTTATTAAATAATTAAAAAAAAAAGACTAGGCATCAGATAAATAGTAACAATTTCAAAAATATATAATATTTTTATTTATTCAATATAAATGAATAAAATTAAATTCTACAAATGTTAATTGGTTGAATTAAAGATGACAGGCTTGAAAAGTCATCACATCAAATCCATAGCCTTCTCACTTCTTGGTAGAATCCATTCATAATTGTCCATGGCTTTAGGGATATAGCCGTGTTAACCATACTTGGTTAGATGCAGGTATATGATGCTTTTTAACATTCTTCATAGAAGTAGTTCTAGCCATCCCAGGATATAGGACCAAGTCTGTCCTTCTATTTATTCCCAGCTGTGAAGAGATGAGATAGATTTATATATTTCTCCAGGGTATTTGCACTTAAGTGGACGTGTGTCTGTAGGATATATAATAGTATCCGAAAAAAGAAAGTGATACACTTGGTCTCATCCTTTTGTGACACTATTTGGCTTGCTAAAAAAAAAAGAAAGAAAAAAAAAAAAAAGAAAGGCGAGAATTAAAGTTAGGTGATAAGAAGCCATCACGAAAAGGAGACCGGGGGACGTCACACCTTTTACTTCAGAGAATATGATGGATTTGTTGCGGAAACGAAGAATGAGTAACGTGGAAGGTAGAACTTGTCGCTGTTGTTGTTTCTGCTGAAGAGGTTAACTTCTTCTTCACCTCAGCAAACATAAATTCGAGGAAAAGGAATATGTCGTATTTTGGGTAAATAAATGTATAAATTTATTTACATATATACAAAGCCAGCATACTAATCGTTGCTGTTGTAAAAGGCGACAGAGTGGATAAGGAAGAGAGAAAGAGAAAGAATGTTGGTCATGGCTGTCGGCTGATATTTTGTGAAGACGGTGACGGCGAACAATGAAAGTTGAAAAGTATCGCGTTCAGTCACAGTCTGCCTGCAGCGTTCTTGACCAACCTCTGTGTGTCGACATCTCAGCTTGGTCTCTCTCTCTCTCTCTCTCTTCTGCGGCGTTGAATCAAGGAATTTATATCCCAAGGAATTTATATCCGTCGTATCGGCTCCAAATCACAGACTGTATCTTTTAGCGGAAGTTATTTCTACTGGTCGATATATAAAGTTCATTTTATCATTTAATACCGAAAACATGCGTGGAGCCATGATGCACAGAGACGCGTTTTCGCATTCTCCTTTGGGTCGTCGAGCAGTCAACATCCGGTTTAGTGTAAGAAACACCACAGATTCAAAAATTTCATTGAATTCAGTTTGTTGAAATTAAAGCACAAAATACATTTAAAACAGAACATACTTGATGCAAAAAGATTTCTTCATGGAACTTGTCGATGTTTTAAATTGTCCCAGATTTCATAAAGGTCGATTCCAATCTTTTAATGACGAACATATTAAATATCAACAAGCAAAATAATGCAAAACTTACTAAAGCAAAGGGGATGAAGAGAATTAGTTTCATTGTGGTGGTAAATATTTCAAAAACCTCATATACAATCACCATAAATAACAAAATTATAAAAAAAATCACCGCCGAAATTAAAATTATCTTTTCTTTTTTCGAAAGGGCAAATATTCTGGACATCAGTTCAACATAATTAGATTCACATTCATCTTCCGTCATTATAGAAAGAATTTCTTCGGGAAGAGTTTGGGGTTTATTCTCCACTGATCCCCTACTTTTTTGCTTTGAAAGAAAAGACAGATATTCAGTTATGGTTCTCCATTTCCGAAAGGTAATGTGAGAATCGTCTTCTTTTACTTCTGTGACATCTCCCTGTATCATGTCATCCTCTTCGATATTAATAATACACGGTGTGACTATGTTACTTGGGCCTGCCATTTCCTCACTAGCGCCTGGTATTTTTTCTATTTTATCTTCTTTTTCCATTGCAATATACACAAATTGAACAAGGTTTAAAGTAGCTGAATTCTTTAACAGAAAACAAAGAGTTTTTACGTCCAATCAAGTTGAATAAGAAGTTCAAACTAAATGTAGCGTTTCACTTTTCATTTCGCTTTGGTCGTTATGACGTCATAATAGGATGACGTTTACTAATGCGACAAGAATTTGGAAACATTTGTTGCAAATATTGAAAAATTTTAAAATAGAAAAATGATTCGAAAAAATGTTTAATTTAATTAAAATTTAATCTTTTTCAAGAAGAACAAATAACAAAAGTTTATCAACTTTTTGAGCAACTTCATTGTTTTGTAAATTCTTGTTTAATTAGTGAAATTCTCTCATTAATTTTACAAGTTTTCAATTATTAAATCTAAATTTTTAACTGAAAAATTAATACAATATACTACAATAATTTTCTAATTGGTACAATAAGCTACAATAATTTTCTAAAACCGAGTATAGCATGATGAAAAATGCCCCAAACTTGATAAAAACAAAATTTTATCGTTAAAATATTTATATTAAGAGTATAGACAAAACTATTTTTTTATTTTTTTATTAATTTATTTAATCCTTTCTAGCACGTTCAGAATTTTTGTTAAAAATATTGTTATTCGTGTGTCAGCGATGGGCCAATGATTAATACGGGAAATTTACTGTCTTTGTTGGTATTAAAAGCACATTAGTTTGGAAATTCTTGCAAAAATTGAATAATTGTCAGATTTTAATGAAAGTTTCAGAACTTATTCACAAATGAATTAAATTATTTTTCAATGTTTTTTTTTTAGAAAATCCTGGTAAGAAGATTTCTTTTTTATATCTGTTATTACTTACTTAATTTTATGAAAATTCGAAAAATTAAAATATCATGGTTTTCATAAATTCATTAAAATATCATGGTTTTCATATTTTATTTTAAAATATGATGGGTTTTCATATTTTTATCCAAAATATGAAATATTTCTTTTCCTCGAATTTACGTTTCCTGAGGCGAAGAAATTAACCTCTTCAGCAGAAACAACAACAGCGACAAGTTCTACCTTCCACGTTACTCATTCTTCGTTTCCGTTAGTTGAAAGCAAGATTTCTTGAAAATTTCCGTTTAGTTGAAAGCAAGATTTCTTGAAAATTTTAAATCATCAATTCGCTTTTATCATTTACCGAAAATCTGCTATGAATCGTAAAATGAAAATGCAATAAAACTATGATATTTAATTAGAAATTTTTTTCATTGCTTTATAAATAAGATATATTATTGACACCCTTGTCTTAAGAAAAAAGTTTCAATGAATAATGGATTTTTACAAGAATTGTTTTTATTTTTTTTTAATTTAAGTTAGAAAAAATATTAAGTTTTAAATCTTTTAACATTCTGTATCAATTTCAGCGGTTTTCATTATATTATTATTAAGTGAAAACTATATTTACTACTCAAAAATGGAAAAGATTAATACAAATCATCAAACAACAATATTTTAAAAAGTATTTTGAATTTTTTTTATTAGTGTTTCAAAGTGAGGGCGACCATAGATGACATTATCAGAAAATAAGAGTAATAACTATAGTAAATTTAAATTCAACATTTATAAAATTCAATAAAACATTAAATTGCAGAGAATACATTCCTAAATTTTTAAGATTCCTGAGTACTTAAAAATTAAATTAAAAAAAAAAAAAGCCTCAAGTCATTTCCTTCAATTATGTCTTACAGATTAAGTCTCCATAGAACAACATTATATTTTTGTCATCCGCTTGTTAAACACGCAAACGCGGCTTGTTGTCTGTTAAAAACGCAGCCACTGTCATGCTAAAAAAAAATCATTTCTTCTATATTTTAAACGTAAAGTAAATAATATTTGTTTCAGATCAGATTAATTATATTTTTTAAATCAGCTAATATTTCTCAAATAAAGTTTCAGAAAAAACAAAGTTAGGAGGCTTGTCTCCGTTGGTAGTTACATAATTAAAAGAAAAAAAACTTGTAGTTCCAACGAATTATTTATTTTTATGGTGCTCTAAACTTGGATGTGCGGGTAGTGGAAATGATAATTGCCCGGAAACGGTGAGCCGAGTTCCAATTCTAGTTGGGTTTGTTATATTCACCTACGCGCAGATACGCTTCATACATATGAATCCACCTGTTCTCTCCCAGCTATGGGTTAATTAGTAAAACTTATGTCATTAAACCATTATTATCTAAAAAAAATCTTACAATCTAAAATATTTTCTGGCTTTAAATAACCTACAAAGGGCTGGTAAGCCGTAAAACCGAATCAATTAATGAAATACTGATTAGCTACACAATTTATCTACATTCTCTGGAATATGAATATATAGAAACTACGATATTCACAAAGTGAAGGATGAGTTTGTATATTAATTGCAATATAGGATTGATCCTCCACTTTATATACAAATTATAATGACTTGTTTGTTTATGAAATTCTGATTAAGTATAAATCCACCTGTTCTCTCCTCCAGACTAATCACTAAACCATTATTATCGCAAAAACAATTCTAAAAATATTTTCCGGCTTTAAATAACATGCAAAGGGTTGATAAGCCGTAAATAATAAATCAATCAACCAAAATATCATACAATGTAAAAAAAAATTGTTTACATTAGAAAAAAAAAAAACCTTGTCCACTTGCACATATTTTTTGTAAAAAAAATCTGAATAAATAAATTTTGGGGGTGTGTGGGTGGAGGTATTTATTTACATATCCCCTCGCCAACATCTTTTCATTTTCCTTTTTCTAAGTGCTTCCTTCAATTCAGTCATTCGCTTTTTCTCTCTTTCCCTCAATATGTCCGGTGAGTGTCAAATTCTCCAAGCCTTCTTTTCTTCATTGTGCATCCCAGAAATGTTAACACTTGATACTGAGATTCTTTTTTCTTTCCATTTTCCTTAAAACTTCATCGTTGCCCACTTGTTCAGTACATAGTATTCTCAGTATCCTTCTGTAGAACCAGATCCCTCTTGCTTCAAGTCTCCTCTTCATCTATGAGGAAATTGCATAGCACTCACTGCAATATCGGAGGATCGTTCATATCTAGCAGTCCAGTACTGTCTTCTTTGTTTTAACTTATCGTAATAATATCTTAAAAGGACGTAACATAAATTAATTCTAAATCAACAACTAAATTATTCATTTAACTGATGTAAATTTACATATATATATATATATATATATATATATATATATATGTGTGTGTGTGTGTGTGTGTGTGTGTGTGTGTGTATGAGCGTGTGTGTGTGTTTGTGTGGATAAATAAATATATATATGTGTGTGTGTGTGAATATATATATATATGTGTGTGTGTTTGTGTGAATATATATATATATATATATATATATATATATATATATATATATATATATATTCTGTTTATACGTTATTCAGTAGTGTTTATTATAAACAGTCTTTAAATAATTGTATAATAATAATAACGTAAACAGAAAATATATAAAAATAATTGTCGGTCTTATATATATATATATATATATATATATATATATATATATATATATATATATATATATATATATATATACTTTAAAAATCAGGAGGTCAATTAAAATACATAACCTTGGTTTCGACCTGACGGTCTCTTCGGGCGATGTTTTTAAAAATGACCATCTTAACGCTTTATTTCAAAGAAATCACAAAGAATGCTACATAATTATTTTAAAAAATAAATTAACAGTCGCGTGACGATCTAAAAACATGTTATTGAATGTAATAAAAAGGAAGAGGGGTATAGAGAAAATAGAAGAAGAAAAAAGAGAAGGGTGAAGAAAAGAAAAGAAAGGAACGTGAATGCAAGTCTATTGTAAAAATGTATGCAGTAAAGAAGTAGAAAAGCAAATATGTAATGGAGGATGTAATGAAGTGAGCGTATCTTAAGAATAACAGTGGGGTTTTAAATTAGATTTTTTTATCCGGCCTCATATTCACTTCATAAAAATTTTTGATATGAGTTCAAGCACTTAAACTTGCAGGTTTTGGTTTAAAAGATTTTTTGCATTAAGAAATGTCATAATCGCTAATTTCTCATGTTGGTATAGTTTGCAAATGCGGGTATAATTGTTATATTTTTAAAAAAATTTCCGCTTTACGATAAGATCCCTGTTATTTTTCCTTTTAAATTCCAGATGTGCCTGGCAATTACTTAATTATAATTATCTCAAATCCTCCTTAATTTCTTTCACTTGTATGTCTTTGCTTGAACCGGCTTCTAATGCTCTGGATGGAGCGGCTTGGAGAGAGTAATCGTGGCTCTCGGGGACACAGTCCTATGCGTTAGGGTAACACGAATATCGTAACTGTGTGGGTTTCAATTCTTGGTAGTGGATGCGCACTGCTGATGAGTCCCAAATAGAGGACGAAACGCCCGCCCGGTGTATTCTGTTGAGGTTTCTTCTAGACTTGATGAATTACTTAATTTTAATTATCTGAAACCTTCCTTTTTTTTATTTATATATATATATATATATATATATATATATATATATATATATATATATATATATATATATATAGTATATAGTATAAAATGACAATTGGAAAAAATCTTAGATTTTGCCGACGCGTTTCAAGGCAAAAATGAAATCGAAATGTTTTTGTTGTTATAGTTACATTAAAAGATCCAAATTTAAAAATTGATCTGGGAATTTAACTATATAGTAATTACTTTTCCTCTACCGCGGTTTCTACCTATGAAGGGTCAATTGTTTTTCTATCAAAAATTAGTGATAGAAAAACAATTGAATTTTGACTGCCTGAGGAAGCCTTCATTGGTAGAAATAAGGGATAACGTTAGTGTCTCTAATATTTTAGATCTTAACTAGCACTACACTTTGGAATTGTGCGTTGAAATGTTTACGAGCTAATTCATTGTGAACATTTTATAGTTTTTATTCTATTTAGATAACTTTTCTGGCTTTTAGTAAGAAAATATCAGAAAGAAAGTATTGTCAAATAATTTTTTTTTTTTTAAACCTAATCCGTAGCATGACTGTCACACAATCCATTTGAGTCGAAATGTCATTCAATGTTGAAAATTATGCGACTGACATTCTGTTAACATTACTGCTTGACGGACAGATGATAAAAAAATGACAGGAAGGAAATTAATGGCTGCGATTTTCCAAGTTTCCTAAATCTATTTCTGCACAATACATTTTTAGCCATTTTACACACAAATGCAGCGACAGGAAGTGACGCCATCTTTAGTTGCATCCGTTTTTTTTTTTGTGTTTTTTTTTATGAGCACTTCCTTGTCTGTGATAGTTTTAACCATTTTTTTCCTAAAATATAAATTCGTGAAAATAAGACAACTTAAATCGTCTAAACGGGTTACTCGGTAATTTCATCAGTTCAAATTTCAGATAAAATATCTGTTACTTTTTAAAGTACGAATTGGAATGGATGCTCTATTCACGGTGCCTACAATACCCCCAACTGCGTCCATTTAAATGTATTTGACCCTAACCACCCAAAAGGGACTAACTTTCAAATAAATTCTTAGAGATTTGAATATAAACGTCCAATATTTATCTATCTATTAAAAACGTAATGAACACGGGTCCTTGATATGACAATAAACTACATCCGACAGCAAGGCCTTTGATCGGGAGATTTTGCGCGTGGAACCACCTCTTAATAATTCCATCTATAAGACCATTATTTAGTCTGAAGAATTTCTTCTGAAGGACAAAATGTGTTACAAAAGATTTTTCCATTTTGTCATTTAATTATCCACTATATATATATATATATATATATATATATATATATATATATATATATATATATATACGCAGACTAACTCTACACCTTTCTGACAATAGATCAATTAGATCTCATTTAAATATTCATGGAGACCTACCGGACACTATTCGTAACATACTTGTCGACAACACTAATATAATAGCATCATCTACATGCAAAAAAAAGGCTAAAAATAATGGAAGCCTTATTAATAAAAACAAACAAGCCAACACTTACTAATATTAACTTCGAACATGGACATAATATCTTGACCGTGTTTTGAAACAAAAAAAAATGAAAACATTTTATAAAACGTATATACAACAAACTATTTCTAATTTTCACAGATTAAATATAATCCTTGAAAATGGCTAAATGTATAGCCGAAAGCGCTCGGATAAAAAGAACATTCGGACAGTTTTTATATAATTTATCATCCGAAAAGAAAAAAAAAATATTAGATCGCATGAGAAATTATATAAAAAACTAAATAAAAGTACCTTGTCTGTCGTTTTCAATTAAATGTGCATATATATATATATATATATATATATATATATATATATATATATATATATATATATATATATAAGTTTGTCAAAATGTTCGTAGTAGTCCTTGCAAGAATGAGTTTATGTGTATGTAGGTAGAAACGTATGTGTGGTTGTATGTATGTATGAGCGCTATCGAAGTGTAGGAATGTCTTTGAACTAAGCGCTCAATCTTAAATGTTCCTTTCGTTTATCAAGTATAGAGGTGAGGGAGAAGGGTAAAGATAATAATAACGCTCGCTTGACGTTGTCAAGGGACTTAATACGCTCGTCTCCTCCTCTCTGGTGACAAACGAACTTGCCTGTCCTTTATTTTGTTTTTAGGGCTTGAAAAAGTCATTTGGGAATTCACTCCCGGATATGATTCAGGCATTTTCATTGGACGATGAACAAATTTTTGCGTTGGCTCGCGAAAAGGTCCGTGAAAGAATTTGTTTCTGAGAATTGAAGATTATTTGAATTTTGTTTTTAAATGTTTCCTAATTTTCTATTGACCGAAAAACATTTCGCATCAAGGTGTGAAATTTTACGAGTTTTGTTTTGGATTTGCTTTTGCGTGTGTGTTAAGCAAAGTTTATAAATTCGAGCCTTTTTCAATTTCTAACAAAATCAATGAGTCAGTGCTTAGCAGTTGAATTTTATATCTAGATCTTGTTTTGTTCACTACAAGATCACTTCACCCATTCACTATAGCAGGGGTCACTAAACGTTTTTCACAGAGGACCAAATAACTGACAGAATGTCAAGCACGGAACGGATAACCGTTTTCTTCAATACAATACACTGAATGCACAAAAAATCAAGACAACAAACATATTTATTTACTAAAAAAATTATCTAAGAAGGCAACAATAGCAATAAAATAGTTATATCACACCAAGTGCGCACATATGGCGAATCTCATAAACTAAGCAGCACAAAAGGTTAGTGAGATTTATGAAACCGGCCTTTACCTTTTAAGATATAATTAATATTTGTTTTAGTATTGCTGCAGCTCCAGAGGCGGATATGCAATGTAGTTGGCCCTGCTCTGGCATCTCGTCTACAGTCACTTTCTCACATACGCACCGTCGCCTCCCTCTGTCTGTTCTACAAATACTTCCATGGAAATTGCTCCGAGGAGCTGCATTCGCTGGTTCCCAGACGTCATGAGTTCAAGCGCCATACGAGGCTGGCATCCCGCTCTCACCCCTTCACTGTCAAAACTCCTAAATGTAGCCGTCTCTTCTACTCCAACAGCTTCATGTCTCGCACCTCTCGCCTGTAGAACTCCCTTCCCTATTCCTGTTTCCCTGTGAGCTATAATCTCCAGCTATTCAAGTGTAATGTCAATCGACATCTCCAGTTGCCTTGATCTATCCACTATCCTCATCCTTTCTTCTATCACTCCTATCTGATCTTGCTCTAAATTTTCTGTAACCCCTTGCGTCCTAGTGGCTTCCAACCAAGAGAAATGCTTTCTAATGTTTGTCAGTCAACCTCATTACATGCGCTGACTTTACATACTTTAGATTTTAAAATAATTTCAGGCAAAATATATGACATAATTCACTGAAGTCAGTCATTTTTATATACTGCACTCTTCAAACAGGTTTAAACACAGCAATGCCATAATTACTGCTGCAGACTCGTAATCGCTTTTCTTAGAAACTTCATTGCAGGTACTTACACAAAAAGCGCTCGGATATCAAAAGTTGCAAAAAGTTGCCGAATTTTTTATTTCACTGATTTTCCTAAAACTTATATTACTGTCAGATGTAAAAATCAGATTGGCCAAAATTTTGGCATTTTACTTACATTTCTTCTAATTTTTTCGACATAGTAAGTTTAAATACAATCTATTGATAATTCCATATAAATAATTATGTTTTAGCTCATTTGTGGCGCAGTGAAGTCGGGGGCCGGATTCGGCCCGCGGGCCGTAGTTTGGTGATCCCTGCTCTATAGGGTAGCTAAACGGCCGTTAATTTGGGATAACATCTTGAGTTAAAGAATTGTATTAAGAACAGGGTTTAACATTTATCAGGATTTGTTTTTGCCGGATTCGGCCCGCGGACCGTAGTTTGGTGATCCCTGCTCTATAGGGTAGCGAAACGGCCGTTAATTTTGGATAAAATCTTGAGTTAAGGAATTGTGTTAAAACAGGGTTTAACATTTGTCAGGATTTGTTTTTGCCAGCCACAATCTTAACAACATAAGATATGAAGATAACACAGTTGTGATAGCAGACATAGAAAGGAAACTGCAAGACGTCCCACAGAAGGTAGTAAAGGAAAGCGAGAAGAAAAGACTAACTATCGATTGCAAGAAGACAGAATGCATGAGTGTTAATAAAAAAAAAAAAAAAAAAAGAAGGAAGAGACCAACATGCAAATTACAAATCGGAGATACAAAAGTCAAACAAGTTCAACAAATTTAAATATCTGGGGAATTTTTCAACAGGGGATGGAAAGTGCGACACTGTAATCCGAAGACGCATTGGGATAGCCAAAGATGTCTTCTAAAAGCTAAGCAGAGTATTAACAAACAAAAATCGATAGAAACAAAGAAGAGTGTTGAAATGCTATGCATTATCACTCCTCCTATAGGGCATTGAAGGCTGGACACTCCCTTCACAGACAAAAGTTTAGTGTTTGTACTATATATTTTAGATCTTTATATATATATATATATATATATATATATATTTGAAGGTCCTTTCAAGCGCAGGTGGTATAACCATATATCATCTTTTAAGCTACCAAACCTTAGATACTCCACCAGACTTGCCAGCCACTTGAAGCAGCAGAAATGTTCTTCTACAGGAGGATGCTGAGAATACCATAAACAAAACATGTGAGCAACGACGATGTTTTAGAAAAAATGGAAACAAATTGGACCCTCATATATAATATCAGAAAAAGAAAGTTGAAACTTGCAGGATGCATAATGAGGAAAATGAGGAAAGAGGGCTTGGAAAATTTGATACTTGCAGAACAGATTGAAGGCAACAGGGACAGGGCAAAACAATGAGTAATCTACCCGGTGAGTTTGTGTAAATCGATGGCAGGACAGGGTTTAGACAAAAATTATTAAGAGTTACAAAAAAGGAAATTGTGGAGAGCTATCATCGCCACGTCCTTAGAAGACGAAGCACCTGGAAAAAGAATAAGCATTTAAAATGGTAAAAGAGATTGTAGAGTGGAAAATAATTCATTACCCACAAGGAAGTGGAAACGTTTTGGGACTCTATCGAAACTGGAAAGGGAAGACTGGGCAGCTTCTGCCCATATATTGCAACAGTACCCCATTTTCGGACTGATCTGAGTAAGATAGAGAATGGCAGAATTTGTCAGCTACTTACTGTAGAAGTAGAAGGAAGCAACCACACATCCAGTATCGTTAGCGATGGATAGTATGTACGAATTCCAATTGAGGTCTTCGTCGAGTTTAATTCCAACGGGCACCCCAGGACACAGGACGTCCCTCAGAGAACACGCGTTCATAACGATAGATAAAAATCCGATGTTCACTCAGTGATGATGGAATATCACTAGTTTATTCTTCGAGGCATTCATTGTGACCAGCCTTCTCCCCTTCCTGAGCTGTTAGAGCTAGGTCAGAAAAGAGATCAGCTGCCAACCTCTGGTTATCTATGGCTTTGTAGGTGGACCTGTATACCGTTGTATCATCAACATAAACATTCACAAATAATCGGCGTAGACTCTTAGGCAGATCACTTATGTAAAGTACAAAGAGGACTGGACTGTGAAGCGAGCCTTGGGGGACGCCTTCGTTGATTGAGTGGACCACGGATGACTGGCCGTTAAACTTTAGGAACCTACGTCTTAGGAAGGACGTGGTAATTAAGAAGACACTTTATTTCAGTACCTCTTCTCCTTCGCACGCATGCGTAATCGCATCAACGTAAACATCACTTTAATCTGATGAAGGGCGAAACACGTCACACGGACATTTTTCTACTTTGTCACAGATTTTCCTTATATTAGGTTGGTGCAAAAATAATGACGTAATAATGTCGTTTTTTGACCTATTTTTTAACGTCAAAAAACGTCATTATTACGTCATTATTTTTGCACCAACCTAATAAAAAAGACGATATTTTTATTTTTATTTTACAATGATATTCATCCTGTACAGGGCCCAAGAGCTACTCATGCCAGAGGCTTACAGAGTAAGAGGCACAGTTTACGGGAATAAAATAACAAGTGACCTTAGGCTTGAACAGGTTAAGCATCTTTAGCGATGGATCGAATGTGAGAGTTCCACTTGAGGCCTGGATTGAGTTTAAGTCCCAAGAGATGTTCGAGGCACGAGGACTCAGTAAGAGAACACACATTCATCGCGATATTTGAAAATTCCGTGAAAATTCGTGATGATGGAACGTCACTAGTTTGGTTTTCAAAGCATTGTGTGGTAACTATCACCACCATTACATACACACAGTACATAGAAATCATGCGACAAGCATTCATTGGTTGATCTCCTCAAAACTAGCTCGCTGATTGGTCAATTCCGACCAATCAGATGTCCTGTACGCGAAGAATGAAATTTCCCGCTCACTAAGATTGAGCCGATCACGTGATACACCACCATATATAAACAAAACACGAGTGGTTCTCTCTCTTTTTCGTCACTCTTGCGTCTCATTCCTTGATGCTAAAATGTGACCTTCAAGAACTCCCATCTTGACCATGCAGTCAGACGTTAAAGAACATTACCATTTCACGCAAGTACGAACTCTAAAATCTCTTCTGAACTCTTACCAACTTTACCAATCTACGATTCCTTACATGTTAAAGGAACTTTATTCTTCTAAAGTACAGTTTAATAATTACTTCATCTTTATGAGCTCCGGTACAGATATTTCCAAATCTAAGAGACATAACTCTATCAAACCTACAGCTTATATACATGCACACCAAAACACTAATAAATTTAATTGTTATGTTTTGAACCATTACTTTCTGTCTTATATTTTATACTATGTGCTATTTTACGTCAAATATAAATTGCATTGTGCACACCACATTGGATAGTAACTTCCAGCGTCTTTGCTTTCCTTAATCACGCCTTTCCTAGCCAAATTTAATATGTACACGCATCTACTACAATTGAATGTGACCAGCCAGTTTTTTGCCCACAGAGCTGTTAGACCTCGGTCAGAGTTTAGATCAGCTCTGGCTATGGAGGTTATAACAATATATAAGCTTAACGTGTGATTGTATAAATTTAGCACTTTCAAATAGTGTATATAATTATTTCTAACGTTTGGAAAAGTATAATTAGTTTTAATTTATCCATTAAATAAATGCTGCTTTATATTTTTCATGTACATTAATTTGGACAGAAATATATACATTTGAAAATATGGTATATATATATATATATATATATATATATATATATATATATATATATATATATATATAATTAATATGAAGTTGGTGCAAAAATAATATCGTTTTCTCACATATGTTACTATGTGAGAAAACGACATTATTTTTGAACCAACCTAAGATACATATATATATATATATATATATATATATATATATATATATATATATAACTCATCTAAAAGAAAAAGAAAGAATCTTTTAAAATTTGTATTAACCTACAGGTCAACTCCTATCAATAACCACTGATTGCTCGTATTTGCTCCCAGTCCTGGAAAATTTAAAAGATAAGCTAACACTTCAATTGTGATTTTATCTCACTCTTACATCTCTCAGATGCTCTGGCACACGTCGTCAGTGATAACTATTTATAACTCTTTCAGGTGAAAAATTTCGTTAAATTAGACTAAATTAATTTTCACCGACCATGGTATAGACGAGCTTTTGCAAACGTCAGTAAGGCATCATGGGAAGGAAATGGCTGCCATGAAAGAAAAAAATTGTCACTGTAATGAAGAAAATTGAGGGAAACTGACAAACGGTGATAGTATTTTCGTAATAATGTTACTGGCGGCAGAATAATTAATTTTGAGTCGAGAGGAAAATATTTATGAGACTGATAAAAAGAGAATTAAGTTAAGTAATGGATGCAAATGCCGCAGAATTTAATGATATCTATTAAAAATAATATAAGATAAAATTTAGATGCAATATTTGGCAACTTTAAGGAAGCGGGGAATTGATAAGAAATTACCTTTTGTTATCAGGAAGTGTAGATTGCATTGTGGTTATTGGTGATAACATTGAAATTTGAGAACAGAGTTCAAATTCCAGTCGAAGTCTTTTACATTCATTTCGTACTAGAACCATCCTAAAAGGCCATCTTTTCTCCTTTCAGCAGACTGAAATAGCAGTCTAGTCACTTTAGTCTTGCTCGAACCGAAAGGTCTACGAGAGGGAAAATTCTAAATTCAAACTCCTCTGGCTTTTCTATTAATATTTTAATTGTAATTGTTCTTTCCTCTATGGTACCTAGACTTTATGAATTTAAACGCACTATTAGATTGGCGGATAGGTCTCACCATTTTGCAGTTGAAATGGCTGGATGCAAACATATGTTCTATGCTAACAGTTTCTTCTCTCCCACTTTTTGCGAACTAGATTGTCAGATAGGTCTCATCATATTACAGTTGTAATTGCTCGATGTAACCACATGTTCTATGCTAAAAGTTTCTTTCTAAATATTTCTCACTGGCTTCTTGCTTTCCAGTCAACTTTGATCTTCAAAATGTAAATGCAATGTCAATCTTTATCTTCTGTCTTCTTAATTCCTTTTTTTTTTATTGTTCAATCTGCTTAATAATTTTTCTTCATATTCATTCATACTCGGTAACCCTTTGCACCTTAGTGGCTTTATTGCCTTACTTAAGCTAAAATGGTTTTTTAAAAATGTATGAAGATGACAGCTAGGTCTTATCGCATTACAGTTTTAATTGTTTGATGTAACCGCAAGTTCTATGTGAACAGCTTCTTCTTTAGTACTTCTCGCCCGTGGAACTCTCTGTCGGCTTCTCGCTTCTCAGTCAACTTTGATCTTCGTGCATTTAAATGCAATGTCAATCGTTATCTTCTGTCTTCTTAATTCATGTTATGTTATTGTTTTGTCCCCTTAATAGTGTTTTATTTTCTCCTGTTCGTTTTTACTCAGCAATCCCTTGTGTCTTAGAGGCTTTATTGCCTCGCTTGAGGTGAAATGATTTTAACGCTGCGTTAGTCACCTTGGGTTTACGAAAATGAATAATCCTCTTGGATGTTTACACAGCCCAGTACAAAAGTACATGTAGTATTACAATTATGCCAAATATTGTCGTACTGCTGAAAAGAATAACAAAACAGACAATCTCCGTTACAATAGACATTAAATCAAAACTTATAATAAATTTGTTGTATAGACATATGCTGTAAATTGCGGATGAAAAACACTAATGCAATAATAGAGAAAAGGTTTTACTCATAAAAAAAATAGCCACAATACATGAATAGAAAGATATTACATTAGCTAAACTCATAATTACATGATTGAAAGAGTACACACACACACACACACACACACACACACACACACACACACATATATATATATATATATATATATATATATATATATATATATATCATGAAAACTAACCATCGCTAGTCAGGTGCAGTGACAGGACACCCAAAAGAAGACAAAGCGGCATCTGTCTCACACGACAATTCAGCTACAACTGCACCACACCACGTGCTACATACCTGCTTGTCAGGAGAGTAGTTGCTACGGAGAAAAAGTAATAAGTTGTCGGGAATTACGAGTATTTTAAAAATTTGGGCGTAAATAACATCTCATGTGACTAACGCACAGTTAAAATAACGACAACAGGGATAATCTCCAAATACACTTTTGCATGTTAAGCTGCATTATATATTGTGCATCAATGAGTACACAATAAGTGCATTTCAAGATGCATATATTTTCTAATTACCATTTTAATGAACTATAGTTCATTAAAATGGTAATTAGAATATATATATATATATATATATATATATATATATATATATATATATTCATAGAGTCTACACTCACTTATATGATTTGAAAAACGTCAGTATATTTTTTATAATATAATTATATAATACGTATTATATAATACGCTCCATTGTGAAAGTACTCGTAGTGGGAGAGAACATTTCATCAGAGCCGACTCCATACCGCCGACTCCATACCGCCGACTCCATACCGCCGATTCATCATCGGCCAATCGGTGTTGGCTGTCATAATGTGCACATATCTTAGTTTGGCTGTCATAATGTGCACATATCTTAGTTTGGCTGTTTATCTTAGTGATTTATTAGTTACAACAGACTATTTGGTTGATTGGTGTTTAATTTTCAAACTTTTCATTGCACCGAAAACGGAAATTCTTAGTCAAAGAAGAAAAGAAAAATTTGCACACGAAGGCCATTTATTTGTATTTGATAGTTACTAAACTTAACAAAGAGACAGCAACATAAAATGTTGGCGTTCTTAACCAGACTCTAGGTGCAGTGCAAGGATTCATACGAAATTTAGAGCAGTTATCAAGTCTATCAAGGAAGATGAAAGAATTTTGCAGTTTGTTTCTGCGTTTTCACAACGATCTTCATCTGAACATTTGAGGGGAATTGCATACGATTTTTAATATTTTCTAAATTAAAAATAAAGTCGTGTATTAAAAAATTCCTTTATATTAGGTTGGTGCAAAAATAATTTCGTTTTCTCACATAGTAACATATGTTAGAAAACGAAATTATTTTTGCACCAACCTAATAAATTACATTTATTCGGTTTTGAAAAGTTCAGTTTTAAAAATGATCCTTAATAAGTTACTTTTATTCGATTTTAAAAAGTTCTGTGTTAAAAATGATCTTTAATAAATTACATTTATTCGGGTTTAAAACGTTCTGCTTTAAAAATGACTCTTAATAAATTATTTTTATTTGTTTTAAAAAGGTTCTGTTTTAACAATTATCTCTAATAATTTGCTTTTATTCAATTTTAAAAGGAAAAGTTGCGCTTGTAAATTTCGTTCAGATTCCCAATTCAAGATCATTGATACTTAAACAAGCCCTGATATGAAATAAAATCAAACATTTAGTTGGCATATATAGTCTTTGACGGACGATCTGTTTATCTCGCTAGATAAAAGGTAGCGCAAAGGACCGAATTTTGACCCGTGTCAGTTTAAAGAACAATATAAGAGCTGCATCCTATACACTTCACACGACTTTAAATAAAGTTTTAGGAACTTGAGAAATCTATTTTCCTGAAGAACTATTTCACGAGAATGATTTTATGAATTTAAACACACAACAGTACTAGCTGTTCGGTCAATAAATGTCGAATATGAGGAAACATCTAATATTGCCATTTCAATTAGAGATGAAGAGAACAGATACTACACTTTGATCCCAGCGCGGTGGCTAGGGTGTAAAGAAAAGTATAACTAGAAATGCACAGATTGCTCGGGCAGTTAATGCCGAATGTGTCCTTATACGGAAACGTCTAATATTGCCATTGCAATTATAGATGAAGAGAACAGATACTACTCTTTGATCTCAGCCCGATGCCGAGGGAGTGAAGAAAGGCACAATTCGAGTATGACTGTTAATATTTAACAGCCCCCCCCCAACACGAAGGTGTATATGGCACAAGGCCGGTTTATTGTGGGTACTCCGAGCCCGTAGGCTCGGCCAAAAATTTTCCCTTTGAACCCGCCTAAACGAGTTCAGGGACTGTCTACATCACCGGACGAAACTTTGCCCTGCGGCAAAGCTTCGTCCGGGTTCCTCTCTGCCGAGGCAGAGTTCGGCAGTACGAACAGTCTGGTCGACTATTCCCCCAATTTCAAGTATGATTGTTTTACCATGATAATCTTTCGCTACCTTTTGTAAAGCAGTGTACAAAAGCCCAAGGTAGCTATTTCGAAGTAGATAGTGGAAATTTGATGTGAGGGGGAGTAGTTTTTTTTGTTTTGTTTTTTGGGGATTTTTGGGGAATTGCCTGAATTTTGATTAACGCCCAATATAGAACGCCTTACTCAGGTGGGCGAAAAATTGAACAAAAGTGTTTCGGTATATACATAAGAATCGGCGTATGTGGTGATTGTTCTGATTTTTTTTTTTTTTTTTTTTTGTTTTCTCTATATATACCCCGATATTTTAATAATTCTGGCCCATGACCTTCCTTCGACGTTGAAATCTGGAATTTGTTCCTTAGGAGACGAGGGCAAATTAAAATATACTACTGAATCATCCTGTCTTCAAAAATTGTTTTCTAGAAGAGATGCGAGTTACAAATTGAAGATGCTAATATCAAGTAGGTTCAGAAGTTTAAATATCTGGGAATTTTCTTTTAACAGAGAATGGAAATGTGGCACCGAGTTCCAAAATGCATAGAAGTAACGAAAGAAGCAGTCCAAAGAACAAGGCGCCGAGAAACGAAAAAAAATAGTTAAAAACAAAGAAAACAGTGCTGGATTGTTATGCGCTATCCATCTTCTTATATTCTTATATGGCAATGTATGCTGGGAAATCTCCCCACGAATCAGGAGAAAACTGGAGGCAACAAAAATGTTGTTCTAAAGGCTACTGAAAAATTCCATGGACGGAGCGAATAATGGAGATAGTCTTAAAGAAAATGGCAAGAACACTTCTGCTCAGAATCAGGAAAAGATAGCTGAAATTCCTTGGGCACATAATGAGGAAAGAGGACTTGGAGAACTTAACCTTCACGGGACGGAGCGAGTAAGTAACAAGGAAGCCTCAAAGAAAATGGCAAGAGAAAGAACACTTATACTCAGAATCAAGAAATGACAGCTGAAATCCCTTGGACACATAATGAGGAAGGAGGGATTGGAAAACTTAATCCTCACGGGACGGGGCGAATAAGCAACAAGGAAGCCTTAAAGAAAATGGCAAGAGAAAGAACACTTCTGCTCAGAATCAGGAAAAGACAGCTGAAATACTTTGGACATATAATAAGGAAGGAGAGCTTGGAAAACTTAATCCTCACGGGACATACTGAGGGTAAGAAAGATAGAAGATAGAGAACTACTTGCATGATGAGCTTGTGTGAATAGATTACCGAACGTGGGGGGGAGAATCTTAGCAAAGAGTTAAAAACGGTTACAGGCTATAAGAGATAGGAAATTGTGGAGAACCATGATTGCCTATGTCATGAAGGGACACGGCACATAGAAGAACAATTAAAAACTCTACGGAATCTACTATGGCAAAAAGTTAGGGATCTGTTTCTGACTTGCTTTAAAATAAAACTTATTCGCCGCTTGATATCCACTTGTTAATCAAATGTTGATTATCAACAAGTTGCCATATTGAGCTAACAAGTAGCAAATTTGATCAGCACTAATAGATTTTTTATCGCAAGTTAGCTTGTTTTGAAAGTAAAGTTTCTTAATCCAATGCAATAGGGCAAAAAGTCGGGGATCATTTCATTACTTGTTAATCAGTAGGTTTATTTATGAGCTAAGAAATTACAAATCGGACCTCATTTGAAAGATCAGCGTTTGTAAATTTTCAGTTGACTTTAACCAAGTTTATTTTGAAAATATTACCAAAATTAAAAAGTTATTTTTTAAAGAATTGGGTTTTCAAAAATCACCCAAACAACTTAACCTGGCAGATTACCGAATGTGATTTGTAGAACTTTTACATGTAAACATTTACAAATAACAATAATTTTTTTTTTAATATCATGTCCCACAAGACGTAGGTGATCAAGGGTCTCCACAATTTTATTTTCTTTATTATCTGTGAATTGTCATGAATACATGAGAATAGTAGTTGAGCGGTTTTCCGTTGCCTCAACTGGTTAATAACCAGACTAAAAATCCAGTCTACTCGGTTTATTTAACTAATTTGAATATTAAATCCCATAATCCAAATCATGGCTCTCCATACATTCATTTTCTTCATTATCTGTGAATTAACACGATTGCTGCGTCCTGGGTATGATGATAAACTACATCCGGCAACAAGACATCTGATCGGGAGACTCGAGGTTTTGAGGAACGTTGAACCAACTCTTAATTGCTGTTGTTAATACGTCAACCCTAACCTAGCATCTGTTAGGGTCCCAGCTATGGGCAAATATCAACCCCCCAAAGAAATATCAACAGTACATTTTTTATAATAAAATGACCAACAATACAATTTGAGTAGCAAAATGACAATCAATGCAAAACTAAAATAAATATAAAAATACATTTTTATAGTAAAATTAGCAGCAATACATTTTATATAAATATATATCTAAAAAACATACCTTTACTCTGAAAGTATAAAACGATGTACACAATATCATTTGTTGAAAGAATAAAATTACGTGTTTAGATTTCTGCATTAAATAATGCAGAGGTTCATATGCCGCTAAACGAAATCAGTCAAAGAATCAATATGAAAGAATCTATATAATATCCTACAATTTCTTAACGAAATCAAAGAGTATCCAAAATATAACTTCAACGAAACTACAATATAAAATGAATATGACCGCCTCTAGTAATTATGTTCACACGAACATGAGTATCATTTACCATGTAATCAATTGTGAAAGCAGAATAACATTTATCATATTTTTATTACCTTAAAGCTCCCAAGAAAATTAAATAACGTCATTAAATGACCCTTAATGGCATTAATGGCCCTTAAGAACAATACTAGAGTGGTTTCCTTTACTTTCTCCACAGTTTAGAATTCAGAGTAATCTTTTTACACTAGTTACCACCCAAAGTTAGAGATCACAGTCTACGCTGCCATTTAAACATTTTACCTTTATTAAATACCATATCCCTTTAGAATATAGGCGATCATGGCTCTCCATAGATTCATTTTCTTCATAATCTGTTTAGTAATATGACTTCTTGGGGAATATCGTAGAGTAGCTTCCTGTTACTTTCTCCATGGTTTTGAATACAAAGTTGTTGTCCTCCTTGGCTACTAAAATATTTAATATACCAGGTGGAAATCAAGACACAAAAATACTTCCTTAAAACAAAATAAGCGTACTACTAGATTGGCAATTAGGTCCCACAGTTTTGCTTTTGTACTAACTAGATGCAACGGACATTTCTACTTTAACAATTTCTTTTCTCGCACTTCTCATCTATAGAAATCCTTTCCGATTTCTTGCTTCCCTTATAACTACAATCCTCAAAAATTTAAATGCAGCGTCAATCGCGATCTTCTGTTGTCCTAAATCCTGTTCCTTTATAGTCTTTTCTCCACTTCTCATCATTATTCTCATTCTCTTTTACTCTGTGTAGCCCCAGCGTCTTAGTGGCATTATCGTCTTGCTTGGGGTGGTATGATTAAATGAGATGTGCAAAATGTTTACTAAGTCACAGGAGTGTGGGGGTCACTCACATCAAAGCAGTAGAAATAGCTTCGTGTTCACGGAAATAAAACACACCGCAAAAGATAAAACACGAAGAGATAACAGTAAAGGCATGGTAAATTGTATGTTAATTTCATAAAATTTATTTATTTATTGTATATATTTTTTGGTTACAGTTGTTTCATGATGCGTGTGATAAAAGGGAGAAGCCACTCCGTAATATTACACGCCATGTCACACAGAGAGTAAAGCTAGGCGTGTAGACTGTCCGAGGGTTCGTGGGAAAGAGATTGAATATAACGACTTTTGCATACTGGGAGAACTTTTTATTATTTTTTATCTAATTTATTTTAAACAAAGTTTAAATGTTTTATTTTATTTTATTTATAATTTCCATTTTTATTATTATTTTATTATTTAACAGTAAAGATATGGTGAATTGTATGTTAATTTCATACATTTTATTTATTGTGTGTATTTTTTGGTTACAATTGTTTCATGGTGCCTGTGATAAAAGGGAGAAGCCACTCCGTATTATTATTATTAGATGCCATATCACAGAGAGAGAAAAGTTGGACGTATGAACTCTCCGTAGTTTCGTGGGGAAGAGAATGAATTTAACGTTTTTTGCGTGCTACCAGAACTTTTATTATTTTCATTTAATTTATTTTAAACAAAGTTTAAATGTTTTATTTTATTTTATTTATAATTTTTATTATTATTATTATTATTTTATATTTTATTTTTATTTATTTATAATAATAATAACAATAATAATAATAATAATAATAATAATAATAATATTCCTACACGAGTCACTTTAGTTATAAGTTTTATTTCTTCACGGAAGCTCTATCAACATCAATGAACCCCCGCGTTTAAACACACAAAAAAAACTAGAGATTCTAAGAAATTAACTTCAAAGAATATTTTACGTTATTAATAAGGTGTACCTTTCAAACATTTTTAAGGTTAAATATTAAAAAGTAAGAAGAAGCTAGATCATCACTGTAAATTGGATGTCTAATGATTTCCCATCTGATTTCTCGCAATTTAACTTTGTCTGATGGGAGGAACTGACAGGACATTGTTGTGTTAAAAAAGGATTTTTTGATGAAGTTTTCCACGGTGGTTCATTGATAAATATTTAGATCATTTTCTCAAAACTATATGTCAGGGTAATTTACCCACGCATGCATGGACTCCCTCGGCTAAAAATAGGAGCAGGTACTGCCTTTTGAAGAGGGAAGTTTTCCAGCAGTCAGTTCTGGCAGTCGGACTGAACATTCTTGCTGTAACGCTTTCGTTTGTATATATTTTGTATTACTGCTTCTGTTTATACATTTGTCTAACTCTCTTCGTGTCTTTATTTATGTCCAGAATCGTAATAAGCAGATTTTATTTTACAAGATTAACGTTTCGTTTGTTGGGGAGGGGGGTTGCGGGTTTTTTTTTTTTACATTGCCCTTAGTATTTACATCTCTCAAGGCAAAGGGCCAAATATAATTTACAACATTTCACACATACGAGGTATGTCTGAAAAGTTAAGGGACTGGTGTCGCAAACAATTTATTTCAAACAAAACCTACATGGTTCCCCCATCAAATTAATCCGATGGTGGAAGGGTTCATCTTGGATATCCCTCAGGTTCGCTTTGATGGCCTCCACGTCTTCAGAACGTGATGGCTCCCTTGAGCTTGGGGAAAAGAAAAAAGTCACTCGGAGCAAGATCAGGTGAATAGGGAAGTTGTTTCTTCTCGTCCAGGAAATGCCGGATACACAAAGCGTTTTGGGTAGGTGCATTGTCGTGGTGAAAAGCCGCGATTTGTTCCACCACAAAACCATGTGAATAAATGCGACGATTAGATAAAGCAAGATTACAGTTATATACACCCAGGATTATCGGATTAGACGATAACACAGTCCACTTATCCCTCTTTTGTCCGTAGCTCAAACAACACCCATTCCCGTTACTTTTCAGACAGACCTCGTACACACACACACACATATATATATATATATATATATATATATATGACACGCTGTGAGTCGTCCGTGATCGGGACAACTGTATAGACCTGGATAGTATATTACCTCAGTCCTCAGTATTTTGTGTGTTCTTGTGTGTTCTTTTATGACCAGCAGTAAAGTCTGTGAAATCAGATCTTCAAAGAGGTCACTCACAAATGTCAACAAGCAAAATGAGCTCGTCATTTCAGAAATCTGTCGTCATAACCTTTCCCACTGAACGACCTACTTTTGATTTGAGTGGGCCTTTCCTCCTATTTGGGTATGATTGCTTTCACTGAGCTTTGCCAGCAAGATCTGCCTGGTAAAGCCAACTTACAATTCTCTTCAAAAGACCTTCAGGATTCAGATTCCATTTGTTTAAAAGTTCCATAAAGAACTCTACTCTTGTCTGTTGCTGACCTGGGTGCAACTGTTTTTGTAGCCAATTAGCAGAAAGTTAGCTGAACTTTTTTTCAGATAAAATTGTGTGGGCTGATCAAACCGATATGTCTCGGGTGTTTGCCATTATTTCTGAGGTTAATCATGGGTCGCCCTCAATTAAACCTAAAACAGCATCGATTTTTTTCATCAAAAACTGATGTTTGATGGTCTGCTGGTCCATTTGTTATCTGTCTAGTCCTTCTTTTAAATGAGTTATCCATTTTAAAATCACTTTGAAACCAGTCTCTACGGAATTATCTTCATAAACAAAACACAAAATAATGTCCTGTCTTACAACCAAGTTTTACCATAAATTCGATGTTAGTTCTTGTCTTAATTTTAACAGGTTTCCATCCTATCTAAAAAAAAAAAATGGTTATTAAACTAGCGCAAACTTAAAATGAATTAAATTCGAAATATTTCCTTTTTAATATAGCTTAAAATATGTCCGCCCAAGTTTACTTTGCTGCAAACAAATACGAAAATACGTATTTGCATGTTTTTTTATAACACGCTTTTGCACCATCCTTTGGGATGCTCCTCGTATATGAGACATGATCTTTTATTAAAGTGAGAACTTAAAAATTAACGTCTGCTACATATCAATAAACGTTTACCGTTCAGAAACGCTAAAAATATTTTTTTAATGATTTACAAAATGTCGGTGACTTATCGAAGAAGCGATGATTGACAGAAGACACATGGGAAATGAAGACGTTTAATCATGGATTCAGTGAAAGAAAGACACAGTAAATGTTCGAAATTATCAAAATATTCTCTTTGAAAAACATTTCGACGGATAGCGGAAATTATAAGCCAGAAATTCAAGGCGCCATTTGACTGATTTCTTCAAACTTCCAACCAAGTTTTAACATAAATCGGATGTTAGTTCTTATTTCAATTTTCTACTGCGACGTTGTTTTTAAAATGGGATAATTTCCAATCTGTTACCTCGAAACACTCCCGGTTACTAAAGTTAACACGTCACTCCATGCTTACAATCTTCTTCTTCTTCTTCTTCTTCTTCTTCTTCTTGCTGTATCCAACGACGTTGGAGATCATGGCTCTCTATAATTTCCTGTCATTTGCAGCTCCTAATAATTTTTGTCTTCTTGTTATCTCTCCTAAATCATGTTCCGAGATCCATTTACTCAAACCCGCTAGGTAGGTTATGCGTTGTTTTCCTTTATCCTTCTTTCTTTCTATATGTCTTGTGAGTATCAAATATTCCAAGCTCTCTTTCCTTATGTGCTGTAGCAATTTAAGATGTCTTTTTTTGATGTTAAGTATAAGTGTTCTTTTTGTTTCCATTTTCTCTAAAACTTCGCCATTGCTCACATATTCAGTCCATGGTATTCTCAGCATCCCCCTGTAGAAATTTCAATTGTCTCTTCATGATGTTAAGTATAAGTTTCCTTTTTGTTTCCATTTTCTCTAAAACTTCATTGTTGTACAAATGTTCGGTCCATGGTATTCTCAGTAATCTTTCGTAGAACCACATTTCTCTTGCTTCAAGTCTCTTTTTCATTTGTGAGAAGATTGTTCAGTATTCACTGTCATATAGGAGGACTGATATTACATAATAGTTCAGTACTTTTTTCTTTGTTTTTTAACAAAATTATTCTGTTTCTTAATACTTTGCTTAGCTTTTTGGAAGGCATCTTTCGCTATCCCAATGCACCTTCCGATTTCAGTGTCGCCCTTTCCGTCCTCTTCCCAGATAGTTAGATTGTTGTAGCTTGATTTTGGTATCAAAACACGTATTGCAAAGTTTTCTTTTAGCCTGCTTTACAACCATCTTTTCGAACGCTCCTCGTATAGGAAACACGTGAGAATTTAAATATGCAGATGGAAGATAAAAAGGCCTCTCTCAAACAACTAAAATGGAGTAGTTTCGAAGACTCGTGTCGTGGTAGAGAGACGGAAAGAAGGGTCGTAGTGGAGACTCAAAGTGCTCGCTAGCTGAATGGAAAAGCTGATCCGTTAGTCTGTCATGACGGAAGTATCAGAAGTTGACCTATCCGGGCCGTGCGAGTAAGATACCTGAATAAACAACCAAATATTATTAGAAACACGTTTCAGGTCTTCATTTCTGACAATGCTGTTAATTTCCACGTTTTGCTTTTCTTAAGGATGTACAAAGTGTATTTCCCAATTTTATGCACACTACTAATACGGACACGAGCAGAAAATACGTTATGATGTGTGCACGACTACATTAAAACATTCCTGATATAAAGATATAAGAAGACAATTGCAACAATTCTAATATTTGATTGACATTTCAGATTATAATTACATGCAAATTTGTCAGTAAAATGAGAGGCAGTATGGCTGTAACCGCATTACCATGTTATTATTTTAGACAATGACCCATGAGGAGTTGATATGCCACTAAACAAACACGCAGTAAAACAAACCGAATCCAACGGTAATTGAAACTCTGCTCTCCGATTAACAATTCCGAGCTGTTATCCGTTGCATCTCCCGGTTACAGCATCTATCTAGGTACTGACCAGGCTCGACGTTGCTTAACTTTTTACTTGCTTTTATCGAGTTAAATTGATCGTTTTGTGTCAAAGCATCATTTTTTGGTTATCCTTTCTTGGTTAAACCGTGAACTTTTCAGGGCTCGGTCGTGCAATAATCGATGGCTAGCCATCTTAAAGGTCCTTGTAAATTATTTTTGGGTCAGAGTATCAATTTTCTTGCTTTAGAAAGTGATGGACAAGGTTTTTTTTAAGAGTCAATTAAGCACACGAAGATGCAGTGCCAGTTGTGTTTGATATGTGAATAAAGAAACGAAAGTTTGAAGAACTGGTGTGTTAGTGACAGCATGAAAGACTTAATATAAAAAAAAAAAAAACAGGAGACAAAAAATGTGAAAAAAAAAAAAAAATAGACCGAATCTTAAGTAGAAAGTTGCAGCCGAAATAGGTTCTTCGGATAGAATCGCCTTTGACTGAACACAATGTAAGTCATTATATACTGGCAAGGAACAAAAAAATTATACAGTAGTTATTTAGCTCACTAACAAAATACTGACATTGGGAATAGATCTGAGTGGCAAAATAAGTCATTACTACTCGGATTTGTTCTTCAAGAAAAGCAAGAAAAAATATAACGTCTACGAAATGCAGATTCAATAGAAAATGTCTATTAACCCATCAGTGTTTTACAAAAAATAAGAATAAAAATATTTATTTTTAATTATCTTTTTAATCCATTTATTATTTCCTTTTTCTTAATCGATTTCACCCCATGCAAGGCAGTAAAGCCACTAAGACACAAGGGGTTACTGGGTGTGCAAGAATATGAAAGAAATATTACTAGTAAGTGAGAACACAAAGTATAATCACGAGAACAGTAGATAGCGATTGACATTGCTTTTAAATTTTTGAAGATTAAAGCTGACTGGAAAGCATGGAGCGGGAAGGAAGTTCTATAAGCGAGAAGTGCGAGAGAAGGAACTGTTAGCATAGAACTTACGGTTATATCTAGCCAGCTCAGCTGTAAATTGATGAGGTCTCGACGCCAATCTAGTACTGCGCTTAAATTCAAAAAGTCTAGGTACCATAGCGAAGAGCTCATCCGAACAGTTGAAAGTATTTAGAGGAAACACACAGGAAGGCAATCTTACGGTGTTGAGAAAGTGATAGGTCGAGCTGCCAGATCAGGACCGATGATATTGCTGATTCTTCTTTAGATTTTATCATATACCTCAAAATAAATAGAATTAGCACCGAACCATATGTGGCAGAATATTCTAAGCATAGACGAATGGTAGAGTGATATAAATATATGATATAAATATATTCTGGAGATAAAAAAAAAACTGACCTAACAATGGATTAAACATAGTCTTTCCATTTTATGTCAGCTGAAAATGTTAGTACGAGAAAGCACGACGAATCACTTTCCTGGGGGTTAGCATCGGCCATGCTGATAGAAGGCAGAGTGGGGTCTTTCAGATGATTAATGGAGAGAAGTTTAGTTATTAGAGGCATTAAAATTGACAAGCCATCTTTTGCCCCCGTTAGCAACAGAGTGGACGTTGTTTTAGACATTGGCTTCCAATTTGACTTTATAGAACTGACCAGACTTACCTACATTGTTAATGAAAATTTCTTTCTTTCTTTCTTTCTTTCTTTCTTTCTTTCTTATTTTTATTCATATTCTTATTCTTATTCCTATTCATCGTACTCCTATTCTTCTTCGTATTCTACTCATTCTCCTTATTCTTATTCCTATTCTTATTCTTCGTTCTCTTATTCCTATTCTTCTTATCATGATTTTTTTCTCATATTCTTATTCTTATTCTTCTTATTCGTATTCTTCTTATTCTTATTCCTGTTCTTCTTATCTTTATTCTTTTTATTCTCATTCGTATTCTTCTTATTCTTATTCGTATTCTTCTCATTCTTCTTATTCCTTTTCTTCTTATTCTTATTTCTATTCTACATATTCTTATTCTTATTTTCCTTATTCTTATTTGTATTCTTCTTATCCAATTATTTTATTCTTTTCCATCTTATTCTTATTCGTATTCTTCTCATTCTTCTCATTCCTGTTCTGCTTATTTTGATTCTAATTCTTATTATTCTTATTTCTATTCTTCTTATTCTTCTTATTCTCATTCTTCTTATTCCTATTCTTCGTATCCTTATTTTTATTCTTCTTATTCTTATTTTCCTTAATCTTATACATATTCTTCTTATTCCTATTCTTTTTATTCTTATCCTTATTCTTATTACTTTAATTCTTATTCTTCTTTTTATTCTTATTTCTATTCTTCTTATTCTTCTTATTCTTATTCTCCTTATTTCTATTCTTATTTTTCGAATTCTTATTATTCTTATTCGTATTCTTGTGCTCATTCTTATTCGTATTCTTATTTTTCTTATTCTTATTCGTATTGTTCTTATTCTTTTTATTCTTCTTATTCCTATTCTTCTTATTCATATTCGTATTCTTCTCATTCTTTTTATTCCGTTTCTTATTCTTATTATTTTTATTCTACATATTCTTATTCTTATAATTCTTATTTTTATTCGTATTCTTCTTATTCCCATTCTTCTTATTCGTATTCTTCTTATTGCTCTTCATATTATTCTTATTTTTATTCTCCTTATTCCTATTCTTATTTTTCGTATTCTTATTCGTATTCTTTATATTCTTGTTCGTATTCTTCTGATTATTATTCTTATTGTTGGTATTCTTATTATTTTTATCATTATCATTATTATTATTATTATATAATTGTGTTTACTGCATGGAAAAATCTATGTAAGATGTGAAAAGTACCCATGAGTATGACTTTTTATTTCTATTCATATATTTTAGGAATTTACGAGAAATTTGATCCCCATTAGTTTGCTCCTTTTTTATACCCTTCCCAAAGACTAACAGGTTGTCTTGAGATGCCACATTCTACTGCCTTAAGTATTTTAATTCCGTTTTCAAGCTTATTCAAAGATTTGTTTCCTTTTTCTGTTATTATGATGGCCGAGTGGTTAGAACGTTCGCTTTCTAATCTCGCCATTGTCGATTTGTCAGGAAAGTGACTTCTTCGTGTTATCGGGGATCCCAGCGAGCGGCACCTTTGGAAAGTATCAGAAAACCATGGCACGGGTTGACCCAAGCCTTGTGAGTGAAATTGGATGCACGAAACTCTTGGAAGTCGATGGTGGTTGTGCTAGAACGAAGCCACAAGTCATCGTGACCAAGGGGTTTGCTAGCCTTGTTCAGATTGTTGATCACTCTCTCCTATAAACTGTAACTAAGGTCCGCTCAGCATAGTTGCAGTATAAACCAAAGGTGGACTCTGTGGGTGTTGAACAAATACAAATGTGTCCGATCAGGCGTCTGCAATGGGGATTGGCTAGCCTTGGATTCGAGTGCCATTTACTATTATTACGATGTGCGGATGGTGTAATGAATATCAGCTCGAGCCGAGTTCGCATACCAGTCAAGTTACGCAAAAATTTCGAAAGCTCTGAACCTGCCTCAGGTATAGGTTAAATAGTACAGAAGACTATGGTTTTCAGCCTTGATTGGCAACTGGTCTAAGAGAAAGACAGCTGAATTCAAAACAGTATGTAAGCACAGCTAAGGAGAGGATACAGACTTTGATTCTGACCGTGGTGTGTCTTTATTATTATTATTCGAACAAAATCTCTAATAGCCCGCCACAACTTCCTATCCTTTGTTCAAAGTTCTTCCATCCGTTTACACATACTTGTTAAATAAATTACTCTCTTTACTCCTGCTTATATCTTGTGAGTGTTAGATCCGTTAAGCCCTCTTTTCTCGTTACTTGATGCAGAAATGGTAACTGTCTCTTCCGCAGTGTAAGTAATCGACATAAGCTAATAAGAATGGTGGCGTTAAAAAACATTTAAAGACAAGATAATTACCCCCAATATTGGAGCGATTTTCTATTGTTCTTTCCACGGTTTTAAATCCTTCTCCTACACGTGCTGCCACTCAAGGCTAGAGTGGCCTGTCTACCCTACTATTTAACTCTACAGCTAGAAGATGCTTGTTAGAAAGAGCATTCAAAGTGAACGCACCATACTGGAATATGAACTCGGCTCGCCAAATCCAATTTCTCATCCGATAAACATTACAGTTATCACACATAAAACTTAACAACCTATTCTTCTATTCTTATTCTTATTATTCGTATTCTTATTCTTCTCATTCTTATTCGTATTCTTATTTTTTTCATTCTTATTTTTATTCGTATTCTTATTATTCTTATTCTTCATATTCGTATTCTTCTTATTCTTATTCTTCTTATTCATATTCTTCTTATTCTTGTTCTTCTTAGTCTTATTATTATTATTATTCGTATTCTTCTTATTTTTATACTTCTTATTCGTAATCTTATTCGTATTCTTCTTATTCTTATTCTTCTTTTTCGTATTCTTCTTATTCTTATTCTTCTTAGTCTTATTCTTATTATTCGTATTCTTCTTATTCTTATTCTTCTTTTTCGTATTCTTCTTATTCTTATTCTTCTTAGTCTTATTCTTATTATTCGTATTCTTCTTATTCTTATTCTTCTTTTTCGTATTCTTCTTATTCTTATTCTTCTTAGTCTTATTCTTATTATTCGTATTCTTCTTATTCTTATTCTTCTTATTCGTATTCTTCTTATTCTTATTCTTCTTATTCAAACGACATCAAAAATTGTAAAAAAGAAAACAGTCTATTTTGTGTTGCAGAGGCTCTTATACCAAGAAAACCATTTTTTTTTTAATGTTTTAAAGGACAGATTGTCAATTGAGAATTGATATGGCTTGTATATTTCCAAGAACTTTATAGGCATCCATAATTGTCTGAATTCATTCACTCAGCCAGTCAGACCTTACTCTGATCTTTGCAGTATCAACAAATATAGCAATTTTATCTTTATGCGGATTGTATAAATTAAGAAATAAATTCTTGCATTTTTCATTGGTTAAATGACTTTATATTGACAGAATATTCAGTTAGATATTCCAACTATATTTATTACTTGAAACGTTATTTTTAGTAAATACCCTTATTTGAAACAGACGCCCCATTTTATTAAGATTTTTGTCATTTACACCCAATAACCGTGCCGTTTGATATTATGGTGACCATACACTACATTTTCAGAAAATAAGACCGATGACTATATTAAATATAAATTCAACATTCCTAAAATTAGATCACGGAGAACATTTTCCAACTTTTTTAAGATTACTAAGTACTTAAAAATTATATGAAAAAAGCGTTCACTTGTCATTTTCTTAAATTATGTTTTAAAAGATAAGGTCTCCGCTGTTACGGTTTTTTGGGTATATGCATATGACTAGTGATTTTCCAAGCGTAGCTTAGATGTGGCACAAGGCCGAAATTAGGGGGCACTCAGTGAGGATCTAACTCACTACTCAGTCATAATAGTTCTAGCGAGCCAAGCTTGCAAACCAATACACCGCCCCGAGGTACCCCAATGCACATGACTAGGAGATTTATTCAGTACTATGTACAGAATTGCGGCACAAGGCAACAAGGCACATGACTAGTGAGCCAATCCAAATGACTTAACTTCCTTTATAGTCTACCAATAGAAGATTAACCAATCAGAAGCCGCAGAACATTGTATCCGTCGAGTATAAAGGCGGCCATCTTTGTTTACCCTACCGAAGGACCAGTGCCAACTTGACCAGGCGAGGATGATAGAAGGAAGAACTACGCTCTGCTACTTTGCTACGATATCCACTGCGAACCTGAACTACGCTTTCCTACTGTCTCCGAACTATTCACTGCCAACCTCTGGATTCTATACTCGAAGACGACCGTCATGAATTTGTAACATCCGCAAAACAATAATAAAAGTGTCAACACCTCGTAAATCACTCGTCAAGTGATTTACGAGGTGTTGACAAACACTTAATCGTTCTACTGTTTGCTTTAAAAATCTATTTCTCTGTTATTTCAAGCTCAAAGTAAATAATTTTTTCAAATCAGATTAATTATACTTTGAATCAGCTAATATTCCTCAAATAAAGTTTCAGAAAAATATATTTTATTTTTGGGAGATTTTTTAAACCGAGACATTTTGATTACAAATGTGTCAAAAATGGTTGAATTTGCTTACTGTAAATAGTAAATTTAATAATTTAGCTTTCAATTAAAGCTAAAAACAAAACTTTAAGAATACTTTTTCATTTTTAAAAAATCATTTTAAACCTTAGGTATAGAAAATTCAGTGGAGCTACAGCTCAGATTTGCCAAGCCACACATTCACGGTCGCCATCTCGCTATCCCGTTGGTATTCCATTAGTAAGAGGAAGGTTCCATTCGGACAGCTTCTTCCCGAGAAGTGCTACTTTGTGGAAGAGAATCCCACTTGGATGCTTCAGCAATCACTACAATTTTAAGCGCTTCTAGTCTCGGGTCGACCTTTGTACTAGACTTTTTTTTCTCTCCAGAATCTATATTAAATATCGATGTTTAATATTCATCCATGTTTAGAATATTGCTACTACATATGATTCGGTGCTCCTGCTATCTATCTTCCCCACTGCTGCAATGGTGTCTCCCTTGCCTTTTCTATAAATAATTTCATGACAATTGTTCGGATGAAATCTTCGCTATGGTGTCTAGACTATTCGAAATTAAGCGCAGTATTAGACTGGCGTCAAGATCTCATCACTTTACAGCTGAGCTATTAATAGCTAGAAGTAACCGTAAGTTCTATGCTAACAGTTTCTTTTCTTGCACTTCCCGTTTGCAGAATTCCCTCCCGGCTCCATGCTTTCCAGCCAAAATTTAAATGCAATGTCAATTGCTATCTACTGTCCACCTGTTTACTTTTTTCTCTTTCTACTCATTATTAATGTTTCTGTTCCCATTTCTCCCACACCTTGTAACCCCTTGCGTGCTAGTGGCTGTGCTGCCTTGCTAGGGGGGATACCGATTACAAAAAAATATTTAAAAAAATAAATATGATTTATTTATTTAGTTTCGAACCACCCATGGGGTATAATGTTCGGAACGAGTCAGTTTTCTTGGAGATAAAAACCTAATCATCATTGAAAAGCTTTTTTTTCACTTCCATCAGCATGGCTGATGCTAACCTTCAGGAGAGCAATTACTTGCGCCATCTTGGTCATACGTCTTCCACTGATATGAAGTTGAATGATTATATTGAGTCATTTCATAGGTCCTATTGCTAGGAAAAATGGTTCACTGTTGTTGTGTCGTAAATAGGAAAGGTTGAAACATATATAGAAAAAATGAATTTATTCCTGAGAATAATATGATACACGGTTGAGAACACAAACTAATGTCTACCTCCCCTGACGAGACTCTACCCTTTGGCATAGTCTTATCTGAGTTCCTCTCTGCACGAAGGCAAGGAGGTCGACAAGCTTTAAGAGTTAATCGTTAACTCCTCTGTATTTACCCGAGACCTCCCCACAAAGAGGGATGTGGCACAAGGGCGGTTTTGATCGTAGGGCTTTCCGTACGCTCGAGCAAAAATTCCCCGTAGACCCCGCGAACACGGGGCCGGGTGGCTGTCTACCTCCCCAAAAGAGATTCTGTCCGTAAGCATAAGCTCGTTTGAGTTCCTCTTCGCCCGAAGTCGACAAGCATAGTAACTATTAATCGTTAACTCTTCGGTATTTACCTGAGACCTCCCCACAAGGCGACGTTTTATTTCATTTATTGCTCTTATTTAAAGGGAGTTCTTCATATTGTTTATTCTCATTCTTTTCTTTTCTCTCTATCAATAACTCCCTTTTTTCTTTCTTTTATTTATCTATCTTTTCTTTCATATTTCTTTTTATTTATTGTTGTTTTTTTCTTTTTCGTCTTATCTTTATTTATGGCTTTATTTATTTCTGTATGTTTCCCTTTTTTCTCTTTCTTTTTTCTTCTTTTTCCGTTTTCTTTCTTTCTTTTTTTTTCTTTCTTTCTTTCTTTCTCGATTTCTGCTCCTCTCTTTCTCATTCTTTATATATTTTCTTTTTCTTCATCTTTTTATTTTCTTTCTTTCGTTCCCTCTTTCTTTATCTCTTCCTTTCCCGCTTTCTTTCTTTTTTTAACTTTGCCTCTTTTTCTTTCTCTTCCTGTCTTTCTTTTTTTTTTTTACCCGTTCCTCTCGTTCGCATTCTTTATCTCTTTTCTCTTTCTTCATTTTTTTCTTTCTTTCTCTTTCTTCATTTTTTTTCTTTCTTTCTCTTTCTTGTTCTCATTTTTATATCGCTCACTTTCTTTCTGTCGCTCTTTCTTTCTCTTCTTTTTTCTTTCTTTCTCAGTTTCTCTCTTTCTCATTCTTGTTCTCTTTTCTCTTTCTTCATCTTTTTCTTTTCTTTCTTTTTCTCCCTCTTTTTATACTTCTCTCCTTCCCGCTGTCTTTCTTTTTCCCCTTTCTCTCTTTTTCTTTTTCCTTCTTTTTAATTTTCCTTTTTCTTTGTTCTTTTCTCTCTTTTTCTTTCTTCCTCATTTATTCTTTTTCTTTTCTTTCTTTGCCTCTTTTTCTCTATATATTTCTCTTTCTCTCCCTGTTTCTTTCTCTTTCTCTCCCTGTTTCTTTCTCTTCCTTTTATTTTGTTTCTTTCTTTCTCCACAGGAATAATGAAAACGGCTTTGTTCATATTGTCTGAGCCAAGATCTTTTATATTGGATCAATTCCTGTTTTCAATGGCTACTCTCATTAATAAAATGAAAATACAAAAACAAAATATTCGCAGAAGTTATTGGAAATACTTGACCGCTTCATTTCCATAGAATATGCAGTTCAGTCTCGGAGAATATTTAAAGAGTACTGTATAATAATTACTTTTTAAAATTACAGGTTGCCAATGCCAGTAACGAACTTGAAAAGAAAAAAAAAAACAATGCTTGATATGGAGGTCCTTTAATATCCAAAGACCTTCCAATTCGGAGTTTATCTCCGACTGACAGACAACTGTAACCCTACTGAATTTTAAAAAAAAATGCATGAAAAGGCTCTTCTGTGGGTTCAAGATTTAACCATCAAGTTTAACAGGCAGCCTGTACAATTGCCTAGAGAACAGGCATCGATCTATTCTTCACTGTCTCGCTGTCGTAACACATTTACCTGTAACAAATCTCGCTAGGAATAACGAGTTGTGAATGCTACACACATCAGCTGTAATCTGTTCCTACTATGTTTGAACCTACTGGCTTTAATCAGACTGTTGATCTCGCCAAATAATGCGTTCGCTCCTAGAAATTGTAACTAAGGTCTGCTCACTATAGTTGCAGTATAAACCGAAAATGGGCTCTGTGAGTGTTGAACAAACACAAATGTGCCTGAGCAGGCGTCTGCAACAGGGATTGACAAGCCACCCTAGTAAACGAGCGACTAACCATTAAACACACACACATATACACTTGAATTAGCATAGTACAACCTCAGAACATTTAAAGGAACTCTCATATCCACATTCACAGTTTAGATAAATATTAGTCGAAAATACATTAGTATATCATCAAAATAATAATAAGCAAATACTTAAAAGTCTGGAAGTCCTTTATATAAAAGAATTCTGGCGAAAAATAAATAAAATCAACTATGAGTATAGCAACAAAGTTCTTAAATGTTTGTAGCGGCAAAGTTTTATATAAAAGTACTAAATTAAAACTATTA